>CM036583.1:4252500-5452500 GCA_020745775.1 Theristicus caerulescens
AGTATTTTCTGTGCCAGAGACTATAATTTGTAAGCACGTATGTTTGCTGCTGCTTCTCAATGTGTCAGTGAACTTAATTCATAATAAGCAGAGCTCTTTCCAAGGCTGAAATAGATACGGGCTTGAAGGTCCCGTAGCCGTTCGTCCTGCATAGCCAGTAACTGTCGGTGAAAATCCCCCTTCCTTTTCTGTCAGGCAGTGCTCAGAAAGAGCTCAAAATTATTCAAATTCCCACGGCAGTTTTGAATGATAACGGTGACTGACTTACGTAACTGGTCCAGTTTTTTGGGAAAGCTGCGGTTTGCCATCCCGACCCTCCTCAGCAGCTGGAGTTGAAGGGTAGCAGAGCTGTGTGTGTCTGCCACGCAGCAGCGTTGCAAGGCTGCCTTGCAAATACTGCATATTTCTTAAAGAGAAGTTGAGTTCTGCAAGCTGTGCCCCAACCAATCTAATTTTTTATCTGTTTTAATGAGAAACGTGAGCTCTAAAATTGGGTGTTAATAACAGCTTGAAGTCACCTTCTCAAATCTTGTTAAAATTTCCCCGTTTTTATTTTTGGATTTGTAAAAAATGGTTTGGTAGGCACGTCAGGAAAACTCAGACTATAAACAGTGAGCCAGATTCTTCTTTCATTTACTCTTAAATATATATCCAGAATAACTCTGCAAATATTGGTGCAATTGCTGTGTATTTACTGTAGCTCGCAGAGGGTTGAAAACAGCCCGGCATTATATACGGCAGGCTGGACGGTTGCGTAGTCTTTGCTGGGCTAAGTGGTAAAGCATTGGATCCAGAAGTTAAAAGACGTAAAATTTTATTATGGAAGGTGTTTGCAAAAAAGCAAAGAAGTTAAAAGTTGAAATGGGGGAAGACGAGGTAAAGTTTCAGATGTGGGACCCAGTACTGCGTGTTAGTAGGTAAGATATTGTATAAATACCTGGATCTGCACGACAGACAAAACTGCAGACGAAATGTAGGCTTGGGTCCTTATTTACTATCCCTGTCTCTTTTCTCTTATGTTATTACTGAGGAGATCAGGAGTTCTCTCGACTTATTAAAAGAGGGTGGAACATGGTTGAATTTCTTAATTTTTTGCAAGTCTCACAATATTAGGTGTGTTGGGGTTTTTTTTAAAAGCCCCATCCATCTTCTGGAATCTGGTGAGAATCTCACCTTCCATTTACAACAAACCAAGAATTAGAAATTTTGTAGCCCTCATGCTTCTAGAATAAAGTTATGAAATACTTCCCAGATGGACGCATAGGTTGCGACCAAAAGCCAACTGATTTGTTGTCTCTCTAAAACATTTCATATTTTTAAGTCGGTCACAGTTTTTGAACATTGAGTTTGAAATCCTGAAACTGTTTTCTCCTCGCTCCGTTAGTACTTCAACGTGGATGTTTTTTAATTGGATGGTCATGCTTTAAATGGCGGTTACAAATGAGGCTTTATCTGTGAAAAAAAAAAAAAAGTAGTTTGTTTTAAAGTTAAACCACTTTCAGGGCAAAGTAACATTTAAAGCTCCAGATTTTGTAAGACGTGTATCAGCCCCAGTACAGAAAAGCACTTAAAAGATCTTATTGAGTTTCCTAAAATAGGCGTAGTTTCCCAAGTCCTGATTATCCTATTGATTATTCCCCCAAAGAGCGGCATGAATATGCACTACGCATGAATATTTTCAGGAAGGGTAAGATTTCTTCAAGACATACATAAGAACTGTGCGTGTCTTAAAGCGAGTAATTAATTCCAAATACAGATGGAGCCTTTGGAGCTCTGAAAATCTGCCGGTTCACAGCTGCCTATATTTTTTAGATGGATATATATATATATTTATACCCAGAAGATACTGACATCTTCACTGCTGAGGTCTTTGTGTCTGCAGACAGCGCTCTCTCCAGCTAAAAATACCGGTGAACGTTTAAGTTATGGTAGACCATCGATGCTGCAGGCTTCACAACGGTAAAGCTCACCTGGCAGGAGTGAGCTGCAGAGCTGGTTGGCAGGAATCGTGTGCTCTGCGATACTTAAGTACCGTCCAGGAATAACAGGGCCGACGCTGAGACGCAGGCGAGTGGATGATTTCGGTTGACGTGGTCTGGCGCTGCAGATGTGGTGGGAATTGTAGAGAGGACGAGCCGAGGTCAAGGCACAGGGCTGAGAGTCAGGAGAGCGGAGTTATGTTCCTGGTCCATCGGAGCTCTGCGTTGGGCAAATCAGTTGCCCATTGACGTAGCTGAGTTGTCTGGGCCAGTGTGGAAATTTTTAGCTGCTGTTTGAAGAGCGCTTTGAGAGCTTCCCGAGGAAGGACTGCAGGAGATTGCTCTAGGTGGCACAGCGTGCAGAGGTAACCTGGCTGTGTCTGGTTTGGTTTTGTACAACGAGGGCAATGCGCATTTCGTTTGAGGAGAATAAATGTAGAAATGTTTCTGTTCGTTTCTTGTGTTAAAAACTCAAATCTTAACTACTCCAGTGGGTGTAGAGCTAATAGAATGGTGGCATCGCAAGAGCCGAGGCTGTGTCCATGTACAAATCAGGACCTCTGGTTTTCAGAGTATTGGTAAAGTAATTTTAGGTGTGTCTACTCACAGACATCATTTCTGCTTTCCTCCGTGGGTGGATGTTCACATGCCAGGTTAAGAAGCCATTTGTGTAAAGTACAACCCGTGTACCTTTATTCCAGAGTAACAGTGTCTGTGCGCCTGAGCTAATCGGGAAGAGCAGCAGTACCAAAAGCTTTAGCTGAGGCAGTGCAAGCCGGCTGTGAATACTTGATCCCCTTTTCCCCCTAGCCAGCAGGCGGTTGAGGTATAGTTTGATTTTTCTGAATAAACTGAAATAGGCCTCTCTCAAAGAAAACCTTGCTGTCCGTACGGGGGGCTACACAGCTTTCAGTGCTGCTCTTTTAAATGCTGCTACAAGTTTGTGTGTAGACAAGGCCCAAGAGAGTTATGGTGGAGCTATTAGAAGGGGAAGTGATTTTTTCTTGGACTGATTAAAATTCTTTGGGCTTTCTGTTTGTTTGTTTTTAAACACCTATTTAGCTTTTAATTAACATTTAAGAGAAAGGAAGCTGGTTAAATATTCAATACCTCCTCCCTTTCAATTAAGGTAGAACAGTGCACAACGCATGATGAGGCCTCTGGGAAGTATGGAAAAACGGAGAAGAGAAGGCTCTTGATTATCATTTTCAGGGGGACTGGAAAGGTGAAACCCATCTGATTATTATTACCATTAACAATAATAACGTTGAGGCTTTTTTTGAACATCAGAAAGCAGTTTAAAAATGCAGTCATTCTTTAAAACCGTATGCGCTGGGTTTTGCCTTTAAATACCTTCGCTTTTCCCATCCTGTTCTTTACTTATTTTGGGGGCAAGGATGGGAAATTTTCTAAGCCTTTTTGGTAGCTTAGTAGGGAGGCTGCTGATGCTGGAGAAGTTATTCTTTATGCTACATGCCCTTGTTTTCATTTTGATGCAGTTCTTTCAGTCCCAGTGAGTCGGCAGCCTCAAACCTTACGGCCCTGAAAGCTCCAGTGAGCAAGTGGGAAAGAGCTATGTTGCCACCATGCTCTGTGCTAGGATCTAGTCTCTTCCCCTTTCTCTTCCTCCCCCTTGAAGAATCCAGCTACCTTCTGTCTGTGAGTTTGTTATGCCTCAGAATGGCACATAAAGCACTCAGAAAAGAATGCCTCCGTGAAAGAAATTGATTGGAAAAATGTACTAGTATATATAATTTAATAAATACCCTTCCTAAACTTAAATTCTTTCTTTTTTTATTTTGTGTACCCTCATTCCTAATTTATCTAACAAAATTCTTCTTTTGTTAGCAGTCCTGTTTAAAACAAAATTGTGTTAACTAAAAAAAAAAGACTATTTTACATTACGGAAACACCTCAAACCACTGCCCAAAAAGTGATGTATTTTTCTTTTTATTTTTTAAGCTTGCTCTTTCTTTTAATGTAGCGAGACAACTTACCCATAGAAAACACTTTGTTTATATCAAATATCATGCAAAAATGATTTTTTTAAATCATTGTGTTACATAAACAGATTTTTAAAATGGAATTGCTGGCACCAGATATCATTTGTGTAAATGTATATGCCTGAATGAGTGGTTGCTTTTTTTTAACGAACGAAGAGATAGCAGATACTGAAATGCACAGCTATTGGATATGTTTCATATACTATGACTTCAAGGTTTACTGGATATAAGAATGCATTGATTTCTAAAAACAGAAATAAATGTTTTGCAAAAAGATTTCTGACTGCATTTAAGACAAGACTTTCCAATTCAACTTTAAAATTAGCTTGTTGTGATGACCTACTATCAAGTGCATGGTGACAGTACGAGTTTTTTAAGTAGCTGATATCTTACCTGTTGTGTGGTGACCTATTCAGTGCTATGGCTTTTTATTTTCAAAAAAACCCAAGGTATTTCCTCCATGACTCTTTCTTACAAATACATAATCACACAAACAGCTTTATATATATCTTTCTTGTGATTACTCATCAGTAGAGTTAATGATGTGTATTTACTGGCTGGACTAAGCCGAAAATTAGTCCAATTACTTCAATAATTGGTTATTTACCAAATATTTTCTTAATTATTGAGAGTCCATTTCTACTTCAGCTGTAAATAACAGAAAATCTCCCATTAATTTCTGCTAAAGTGGTATTTTTTCTTTTAAAACCACTTTTTTCATAGCTTTTTGTTTCAAAACCCTATTCATAAAAATTAGAGGAAAATTTCACAGTTCCAGAAGATAATGAAAATAACACCTTCTGTCAGAAGGTTCATATTTAAGTCAAACTGTCATCCAGGTGAACTTAACACCTTGTGAAGGTTTATTTTATTTCATTTGTAAAGGAAAAAGGCTGAAAGAAGTAGCATGCATATATCTGGAAATAGGAAAATTCTGTTATCTCGAAAATTCCCTGCTACTATATGATTAAAAGTTCTGTGAGCAACCTAAGACAGAAATCTCTGAATCAGTTGACCTCAGAGGTGTATCCTTTAGATGCAAATACCACTAATGTCAATTTTATCTCAGCTGCATATAAATTATATCCAGTTACAACAAGCCCATGCTACAGAGCTCTAGAAGATGATGTTAAAGACCTGATGAAGGCAAAGAGGCAAAAGAAAAAAAAAGATTTTGCCTGTGGATTTGGGAATAGGGTCCTGCCCAGCTAGATAGCATGGACTTCCCATTGTAAAGAGAGGAGATGAGACTGCAGAGAAGGCTCTACCCCTTTCTCAGCTTGTTCCTAGTCGTTCTCCGATAAGAGCATCTTCAAGAGGGGTTAGAGTGAAAGCAGGGATCAGTTTGGCAGGCGATGCGCAAGAGGAGCTCTCCTACGTATGGAGGAGACGTCAGGTCTTGTCTGCAGGAGGCCATGGTGTAGGTAGGTAACTTCACTAAACTAGAAGCAAATACAAGGCTTGCAAACATTTGTGCTACGCACAGAGATAAGTAGATAAACCTCAATCTTACTCTTTCTGTATATTTTCTTTTTCTCTTTTTTTCCCCCTCCAGATTCTCTGAAGCAGTTGCGTAGTAAGGACAATACTGATGAAAAGCAATATCAGTAAATCAATAACTTCTTTCTTTCTCTTTTTTTAAGGCGAACACACACAAGAAACCAATTCACCTCATTCACTGAAGAAGGATGTAGAAAACATGGGGAAAGGTAAAAGAAATCAGGGCCTCTTACGTTATAAAACTGCTCTTTGTTTTAATAGAATATGAGGATAATAGGGGGCACTTTTGTTCTGCACCATATTTTAAGCTTGTCAAGTAACATATGAATAATATATGGACCTTTGGGTGGATATAATTGAGATTAATGCATATATATCAATCAATACATGACACTGTAATATAATACTTTAAAATAATATATTACATTGATTTATATTCATGGCTTTCTGCACAAAATCTATTGTAGGTCTATGCAACACTTTTTTTTTTTTATAACTGCTAAAATATTTTGTCTTATAGTAATGAATTGCTCTGCAATTGTTCTTTCAAGAATTATTTATACAGATTAGCAAAACCACTTTCTTTTCTCTTTGTTAGAGGAACTCCAGAAGGTTTTGTTTGAACAGATCGACTTACGGAGGAGACTAGAACAGGAATTCCAGGTGTTGAAAGGAAACTCGTCTTTCCCAGTCTTCAGTAAGACACATATCTGTGGTTTTGGGGTTATTTGTGGGTCGGTGGTTGTTGTCAGATTGTTAAACGGGGAGAGGTATGTTCTCAGTTGTGTTGCCAGGATCTTTGGCTTAGTTCTGCTGAGGTGGATGGCACTTCTGCTGTGGCTTTTCAGGCTGCCCAAGCAGGTCTTTTATAGGGAAAATCTGAAGCTGGATGTCTATTTTGGTGTATATTCTACTGGTTTTGATAACACTGAATACAGTGAGTAGACAGAAACACGTCTGGGGCTTCTTGGGGTACAGCAGTGTCGGTGGTCTTAACCAGCTTGTTGGAGGCTTTTGGAAGACAGAGTACTTCATTGTCATCTTTAGGTGGTTCTAGCTGTTGCTGGAGAATTGATTTTGCCTGTGTTTTAAGGAGTAGCAAGACCTGTTTGGGTTTTTCCTCTTGAGATGGGCTATTTGAGATGGCCCTTTCACCACAGCTGATGAGCGAGGTGCTGCTGTCCAGGGGTGATGGAAGGTGCTGGGCATGTGTTAAATAAAAGAAAACAAAGTGGACACTTCTAGGGTTTTCGTGAAGCTGCCAGAAAGTTGAACTGCATGCACAAGGATAGGGAAAAAGACCTATTGATTGAGGCCTTTTGAATTACACTGGCAGCGGCAGGGGAAAGCATGCTTCCAGGAGAAATCCCACGTAGATCAGGACAAGGTAGAAGACACAGTGAGGGCTCTCCAACATGCAGTGAAGGTAGTGTTACAGAGCTGGAGTGATCAGGGCATCTCCATTGCTCTCTGCTCGTCCGTAACACAGCAGCACGCAGGAATCAGTACTGTCGTGCAGGATTCCCCGTGCCTGGCTGTCACAGCTCCGTAGCTGCCTGCCCAGACAGTCCCCCCAGTTCAGTATTAAATGCAGCCTAAAGGGAAAAGCGTGTTTGCACCCACCTTTTGCTTCTTCATGAAGTCCAAAGGAGGTCTGACGGCATCTTCGTTCACTGTTTTCTAATGTTGATGATGTGAGGTTCTTCTAAACTCTCCTTTTTAAAACTCAGTTTTCGTCCTTGTTTTCTGTGCGACAGCACGTGGATGGAGCACTGTGGAGTTATTTGACTCGCAGTAGGCTAAGACAGATACATTAAAACCTTCCCAGTCCAATTGTCAGGCTCTTCTGCCATTTGCTAACTTCTCTTAACTCCTGCGTGACTGAAATGTTTGACCAGCACTCAATGCAGAATGCCCTCGTGCTGGTTTGTCATAGTTTCTTGAAGAGTTCAGAAACTGTTTTGTTAGTCCTCCGAGTTCCTTCATAAAAACTCCAGGGACAAAAACCAGTATTGCCCGTACCCCTGAAGTAAGTCAGTCAACCGAAACCCACTGCTGCAAGCTGAGGAGTGTTGCACCTCCCTGGGTTGCAGGAAGAGGCGGTAACACAGACAGCATTTTCCTATTATTTAAAGAAAACACATTTTTCCTCTTCCTGTAGCATCAGATAGAGTAAGTTCAGGGAAGCAAGCAAGTGCGAGGACTCTGGGAATGACTCCATCTTTAGCCCAAATATCGAAAGATGTAGACAGCTTCATAAATAAAGGAGAAGAGCTGCCTGAGGTGATACAGATATTAATGAAAGGCGGATAACCTCATCCTTCAGCATAAATTCAGTCATTACTTGGGTTTGGGAGTGAGGTAATTTTCAAATAATTTGTGTAGATCAAAACACTGATGTGTGGTATTGGCGAAATGGCATCTTGGAGTTTTGCCATTCGGGTCACTCATTTATCCTTTTGTTCTCCTACAGTAAAATTAATGCTCTGTCATTGCCATGTAAATAAACGCTGCAATTAAACCACATGAAATACAATTCAAATAAAAGAAAAGAACACGTACGGCCAACCAAGGAAGTGGCGACTGTGTATGCCGGCTTGAAAAATATGTGGTTTCAGTGTACCACAAAGTAGTGGTCAATTTTCTTCAGGATTAAAATAGAAAACAGATAATGTGCTATAAACAATATATACAAGTGACCGTAAAACCTATTTACAGATTTAGATTTACCAAAAAAACACCCCTCCTCCGCATATAATAAAACAAAAAGAAGGGTCTTTGTAAAACAAATGAGTGTAAAATCCAAGGTAAGTGTGGTTTGTCCTCTAGAGCAGTATGTGTTGTAGCAAAAGAGATGGGGTCTGTTCCAGGCTCTCGCTGCTGGATGGGGCTGCTGCTTTAGGTCGGGTATTAGAAACTATTTGTTCTGCCAGGTTTCCCAAATTACTAACTGCCTGTGGTGGTATTGGATAGGGAGGAACTAGGGAGAGATCCAACTAAAGGAAAGTGGAGGTAAAATTAAAATCGTATTGATGGATTTATCATGGCTTGGAGACACCTGAGGCTGTAGGACAGAGCAAAGAGCAGGCAGGTACCAGGCTTTATATCCCAGTCTGGCTCACTGCCGCATTGGGGACTGGATCTCTGCCTCATCCTTAAAGCTACCGAGGACAGGAACACACTGCCAGGGTAATTCTCACTCCCACGGGTGGGGGTGGTTCTCCTTCTGCTTTGCACTGTCTGTGGGTAAGTGAGGAGCCTTTGGCTTTTAAGTCTTCTCAACCTTTTTTCAAAAGGAGAAGATTCATCCCTGTTTCAGCAGGGAGCCAACGTGTGAGATGTGGAAGGTAATGCTGTGTCTCTGTAGAAAATGCTCCTGTCAGGTTACCTGGAGTTAACTTGAAAGTCACCTTTTTTTTGGGTCTTGCATTTGGAACTGAACACATTTGGGGCGTTACAAGTTAATAGCATCAAACCACCGCCCACAGCAGTGCTATGCAGTGTTGTGTGTAAAAGGTGTTTGGTTTCCATGTTCTCCTCATGGAAATCCCTGTTAAATGAGAACAGATCTTATTTGTAAGCTGATTTAGCAGTACTACGCTAAACCACGCTTCTCCATGGCTTCTTGTACCTGCTAGAAATGTAGCCTGTGATAATTTATAAAACAGCAGACCCTGTCCTCTGCTCTTTGCACCTTTTTTTTTTTTTTATATTGCTATTGTACTTGAAAGCTGCAGATGAGGTTTTCCTTTGCCTATAAGATCTCTCAACGCAGACATCACTTGAAGAAAATAAAAAAAGATCAGATCACTTGAAGAAAATCAAAGAATTTGCTGTCCTGATAGAGATATGAGCACCTGTGCACAGTTGACAGCATGTTCTCCCAGAACCCTCCACTGGTTTGTACCTTTAGTGTCGGCTGGCACGCATTTTGTCCAGCTGCATTTAACAACGTGGTAATAAAATGGCGGTGATGTAGTCTGGATAGTTAAAGTATTTAATTTTCTCTTAAGAAAACTATTTAAATATTCATATCTTTTCTCTTGGGTATTGCTCATGGCTTTGTCTGTAAGCATTCAGACTCAGATAAATGCTGCTGGAAAAAACACTATCCTTACCATTAACACCCCATTTCCACGGTGAGCTTGGACATCTGCAGTGCAGGACTGAGCAAGATTTCTGAGCTATTTATTCTGAGAGGTGATGAGCCTGTGAAGAGGCAGTCGAGAGGAAAGTGTTGAGGAAAGAAGGAAAATTTCTCCACATAGACTACTTGGAGTAAAACCGGAGGACCTCAATAGTAGCTAGCACAGACCTATCAGCCTTTAGTAACCAGGACAGGAGGTGGTCACCTTTTTATACTGCATGGCCTTTTTGGGGCTAGGAAGAGAGGAATTGCAAACCTCCTTTATTTCTGTCGGCTTCTTTTTCTGATCGAGTTGGAATAGAGGGAATAGGCTGAAAAATTCTGTGGGCATTTACTTGAAATCTAAAGAAATTTATTAAGAAAGTGTCATCATGTCCTTTTCTTTGTGGCTGTGCTGGATCCTGATGGTTTCAGCCTGACAAATTTTCTCACTCTTTGTTTCGCTGCTGTTTTCTTGTTGTCCTAAAGTGCCTTCTTGTCTTTTAAACAACAACTTGGCTCGTCGTTCAGAGAGGGCAAAATTCTTGTGTGAAAGAGGAGGACAAAGCTCTGCCCCCTTGTACTTTCTTCTAGCCCCTTCTGTGCCCACGCTTGCTGGGGACATATCCCCTTTCCCTGCAGGCGAGGTGCCTCCTTCCTCTCCACTGTGTCATGCCGTGGCTGCTCACTGCCTTCCTGCTCCTGCTTTTGGGGTTGAGAAGTCGTGGCGAGGCTGTGCGGCTGGTTTGGGAGCGGGTGAGCTGCCAGCACTGCGGCAGCGCACAGAGTATTAATAGGAGCCATTCGTTCTCACCTGGGCTCAAATCTTTCAATTGTAATTTAGCTGTTTCTGTGACTCCCATTACTGTGCTATCGAAGTATCCCACAGTCATTTAATCCATTAATACTCTCAACGCACTTGGCAGATGAAGCAGTGCTGTTATTCCTGCTTTACTGGTGATGAAAGGAGGCATGGAGAGATACATGCACAGAGTCTGGTAGACCAGGTGCTGAACCCAGGCTTCCCAAGTCCGGGGCTAGTGTCCCAGCAACCAGCATGACTATTTAACTATTTGAGTTATTCCTTGTAGATAAACCATTCTAGCTGCCTCGGCCTTGTAACGCCCTCCAAGCTCTCTGCAGTTTGACAGCGCTGTGTGTTGAGGTGCTCCATGATGTTTTCGTTGGCATTCACCTTGCTGCTCCCATGGTCCAGGACAGGCTTGTTTCCCAGATCAAAATTATATTGGTTGGAATGGGTTTTCTTTCCTCTTCCATTTAATAGTCCATCATTTCACTTAGGTCTCCGTCATGCGGTAACTCTCCAAGCTCATAGTTTCTTGTCAATAGTTTTGTTTATATTTTTCTGTCTTTTTCCCACCCTCCGACAGCAATGTTATGGCACACAGACCAGCCCTTAATCTTCCACCAAATGAAGTTTTGTCTGAAACGGTTACTGAGGAGGAAAATAAGGGAAGGAGGAGTTACTGGAGCAGCAAGGCTGGCCTGTGCTGTAACCCCGCTGTCTAGGATCTGTCATTCAAAGGCTTTTTTCCTCCTGAGTTCCATGTCAGTGTTTATGGAGCTTTAGTCTGAGTTTTGTTCAAAGCCGTCAGCACTATGTTACAAACTACAAATCAAACCCTGCATCCTTGAACGCTTTCTGTTCTCACATATTGGACACCTCTGTTGATGTCAACAGATTTATGCCAAAGCAAAGAAGAGAAGTTTTTGCCCTTTTTTAGTGTCGGTAGAAGTTTGACTAACGACTGCAGAGTCTGGCCCATTGAGAAAATCACTGTCAGAATGAATGCTAGCGACAGAAACTTAGCAGCCTACATTTGCTAATTGGGGAAGTAGCTGAACCTGATTTTTCCAGAGTTTTTCTGTTGTCTACAGTGTCTCCTACTAGAGAAGAAGTTTTTGTTAGGCATGCGTTTTAATTGGGTGAAGGGCGTTGTAGTGCTTCACAATTCCTCAGTAGCGATCAGGTTTGATTTAATTTGATTTATATGAATTCTGCTGTGTGGTCTCTGTTTTAATAACTGCATCTACTTTTTTTTTCCCCCCTCTTACAGATAATTTTCAAGATCAGATGAAGCGGGAACTGGCATACAGAGAAGAAATGGTACAGCAGCTACAAATCGTAAGTTTGCCTTTTCTGCTAAAAATATTACGGACTGGCGCTTCATGTTTTTTAAATGCACTCCTCAAACTTTTCCTTTGTCAGCTATGCAGATGTACTGTTACCGAGCTCATATTACCTTATACTTAGCAAGACATAAGCATGCAGTTCTCAGCTGGTTTAGAGTCTAATTACCTGGAGATTTACTTTCACACAGTAACCAGATGGGTCTTCACGTTTCAACTAAGCGAAACGTGTTAACACCGAGAGGTGCTTCCTCAGAGAGAAATGTGAGGACTGAATCAGTAAACCTTAAGCAGGTAAATGTTTCTACCTTGTACGAGTTGCCAAGGGGTGCATTTCAGCCCTCAGTAGGGAATCGTTGCGAGGCCAGCTTCTCACTGGCAAATAAACCTTAGGATGTGTCTTTTTCAAATTTCAGCCACTAGAAGAAGTGCTTAACTCAGCAGTAAAGGATCGAGTTGCCAAAACACAGTTCAGTGCAGGCACACATTGCTGTTTGGTGTCTTGCTTGTTATTTTAAAATCAAGAGGGATTTTGCGTGCGTGTGTGTTAGTGCAAGTCTAGATCATTGCATACAGCTGTGCTGTTTTGAAAACTTGACATACTTAATCCAGTACAAGCAAGGGGTGGAGTATGTGAAGCTGTTTCTTACTCAGGTACTGCTTAGTGTGGTTTTAAGAGCAGGGCATCATAACGCATGGGAGGCTACCAGCTAATGCTTGTTTTGCTAGTGCTTTTTCTGTGATCAGTCTGACATTATTCAACAGGGTTTTTTTGAGGCAGGCTTGCCAAATATCCCCGCTTACCTGAATCAGCCCTGTGCTCGAGCATCGAAATGTTCCTTGTGCTTGTCACAGACCCTGGTGCGGAGAAGGCATTGCCCAGCCTTCTGGTACTGTGATTTGCTAATGGATGGGTTAGGACATAAAAATAAAGCTGAAGGCCAGGATTGTCAAACTTGTGCACCTATGTTTAGAGGCGTTTAGGAGTGGCCTTATTTTTAGAGCTGCCGAACGTTCCTGCTCCCTGTTCCTGCTGACTTCAGAGATTTCAATGAGAGATGGAGGGTGCTTGAAGGAGGTTGTTTATGGAAGAAATTCAAGCCCAGAACATCTTTGGAGAATTTTTGCTGCTAGTCTCCACTCTTTTCCTTTAATGCATCCAGTTGTTACTGTGTTCCCCTTTGTCTCCGGATGCCAGGCAAGGAGTTTGGCTTGATCTGTGAATTGCATTGTCACAGAAGATGGTAATTAGGATGCCATCCTGAAGAGTACTTCCCCTGCTGCTTTGGGCTTGAGGCAGGTGACCTGTCTTGGTTCCTGCTGTGAAGCACAGGTAGGCACAAAGTTTGTGGGCCCTCTTCAGCCTTTATCTCATGTGTCAGCTGAACTTGGAGCTAACTCACTCTCCCTCCCAGGGAGAGAATGGATCATCGCTGCCATTCACTTTGTGGCCCAGTTGTGAAGTTGTTTCTGAAACTGGATATCCCAGACCTCCAGTGAGCCAGCTGCGGTGGTTTTTACTGATTTACAAGAAGTGGAGAAATCACAAGGTTCAGTGTAGCGCTTTTTCTCAGGCAGGAAAAGAAATATGATCATGTAATTCACACCCTTTTCACTTACTGATGCACGCTACAGAAAGACTAATAGTCATTTAATCATTAAACAGAGCTGCCTGAATGTACTTACAGAGAATATTTTCAACATTTAACATACTGCGCCAACAATTCAGGACTTCTTCATTCACTGTGGCTGCCTGAGTTTAATTACCATTAATAGAAATGTTGTCTAATCATCAGTAAATCTTAATGCTGACATTTGGGTCTCCCTCCCGGTATCTGCGAGGCAGGTTTTGTATCAATGACACCGATAAAAGCATGTTTGCATATGAAGAACTGAGAGACTGCTGCAGATAACCGGTCTGTTTGTTTAAGCTGAGTGCAGATATCTTCAGTGATGCTTGGGTTGATAACTGAAATAGAGTCAGCACTTTTGATGTGGTAATCCCTGCCGTTACTTCAGTTCATTCATGTGAATATATTTTGTATGGTTATATCTAGGACTAAGATGAATGAGCTGCATGTGCTAACGATAGAACTCCTTTGGCCTTCTTGGGTTCCGGTATGGATGAATTAAAGCTTTAGTGCAGAATACACAAAAAGCACGGTTACGTTTGATTTTCTTGTTTGTGTTTGGTGGTGGTGGTTTGTTTTTAGCAGGGGTAGGTTGTTTTGTTTTGTATGTACCTGGGACGCTATACTACTGCTTTAACACAGCTGCCCACACCTAAGTTTCTTGCTAACACAGAAGTGCAAAGAGAAAAGCAGAAGTGCTTAATGCGTGCTGACATCTTAATTTTACTTACAGCTTCATAGGTGTGTACCTTTGTAGTATTAAACTCAGAATTTACTGGTATAATAGCCACAGAACTTGGCTAATTGCTTTTTTTTTAATTTTAGAAACAATATAGAATCATAGAATTGTTAAGGTTGGAAAAGACCCTTAAGATCATCAGGTCCAACCGTTAACCTACCACCGCCAAGCCCACCACTAAACCATGTCCTCAAGCACTGCATCTCCCCGTCTTTTAAATCCCCCCAGGGATGGGGACTCAGCCCCTGCCCTGGGCAGCCTGTGCCAGTGCCTGACCACTCTTTCAGTGAAGAAGTTTTTCCCAATATCCAACCTAAACTTTCCCTGGCGCAGCTTGAGGCCATTTCCTCTCATCCCATCGCTTGTTACTGGGGAGAAGAGACCGACCCCCACCTCTCTACAACCTCCTTTCAGGCAGTTGTAGAGAGCGATGAGGGCTCCCCTCAGTCTCCTCCAAACTAAACAACCCCAGCTCCCTCAGCCGCTCCTCATAAGACTTGTGCTCTAGAACCCTATAAGTGCACAGAGTCAGTTTCTTTTGGCTTTTCTCACCACGGAAGGACTATGCAACTTAATTTAGTCCTTCCTGAAGACTTGTGCATGATCACGAAGGCATCTGTTGTAACAGTGGGTACCTGAGGCAGGGTTTGCCCTATCCCTGAACGGGAACACTTCGAGCTGTGTAGCTGGGTAGTCAGACTTTAAAATAAACTGCCTTGGAGTGTTTGCTGTGTCAGAGATATCTGGAATACAGCAAGCTGAAGGTAAGCATGCAATAATTAACCAAATATAATTGCATTTGAAAACTTTCTAGCGCGAACGCCCGCTGTAACCTGACCGTTACACGGAAAGGACTGCTCGAAGGTGGTGCTTCGTGCCCAGCCAGTACCGAGCGCTGACCGTAACGCTTTTTTTCTCACAGTTCTTGGGTGACATCGTGAAACCGCGGTTGCAGGAGGCGAGGGTAACCGGCCACGCGTGGGGAGCAGCCCCGCCGAGTGGGGTGGGAGCTGCGGGGGGCACTGGTGCGGGCTGCGGCTGCCCTCTGCCGCTCCCCGGCCGCCACTGCAGCCCCCGCGCCCGGCCGCGGCGTGGCTTTGACATCCTTCATTAAAAGCCTCAGTTAAAGCAGTGTTTAATCAATGGGCTTTTATTTTAATGCTCCGTCTGCTCCGGGCTTTTAAAAAAAATTATTTTATGGCTTCCTGAAAGTCAAGAGTAAGGCTTAGATCGTGGGGAAAATGGAGTGTGGGTCCTGTTCCATCCTCTGGATGTTGGCTTCTTTGGACATAACCTGGCTTGGTAGGTAGCTGGAGCAGTGGGACGTTGTGCGGCCATCAGCAATTTCTGGTAAGAAGGGAGTTGGTCAGAGCGTCTGGAGCAGCTACCAGGAAATATCGCAACCTGTTTGTGCCAAGCTCTCAGCCAAGTGCCAGGAAGCAACCGATCATCATGTTTAACAAGAAAATGGACCTTAAATCACTGAATGCATTTTTCACTGCTTCCTCCTTCAAAGTGCTGTCTCCCGAATTGGCTAAGTACAGTGCGTGTACTCGGAGGTCATATTTTACTTCAGGCATGGATCATCTGGCCTCTGGTATTGAGCTGTACAGAAAGGGGCACCAAGAAGAAATCTCGGCTCAGCAGGTTGGGGTAAATTCTAATGTGGCACATGCGGTATGGCCTCAGAAGAGCTCACCTGCCTTTAGAGTTGTCGGTTTCTGTCCAGTGTGACCAGAATTAGCCTGTCAGGACAGCCCAGCCAGCCTAACAAAGTACTGAGTCAGCTCCTGCTTGAGACTCTGTATCTGTCTGATACTGTCTTCTGAGCAACTGTGTTAGTGGATCAAATTTAAAAGGCATGAACTTCCTTCCTAGCTGCCTGGTGGGAGAACAAGATCAGAAGCAGCATTCCCAGCATGACAATTTTTATCCTTTTATGTTTTTGTGAACCTCTTGAAAACATTGCCACAGAGAAGTAGAACACCAAGCAGCAAATTTAAGCTCCTGCAAACAGGTTAGCTTTTCCTAATTTCCTTTCGGGGTCCCTTACAAGTAGTTTGTAGGTTCCCAGGAAGCGCTGACCACAGTTGCAACCTATCCATCCAGAAGGGCTAAGGTGGTGTTTGTTACCCTGCCATTGTGATTCAGATAACTAAAATCAGGCAGTGATCAATCCCACTAATTCTGCATAGGGATAAAAGCCCGCGGGTCTTTGAGACATGTTAGAAATGTGAATTATTCAGGCAGTCCCTTGTGTTTCCAGCTCAAGTAGAAAGTGTTGGTTTGGTTTTATTGGGGTTTTTTTTTGTTTATTTATACTCCCATGAACTGAATTCCTCCTCACTAGCCTAACTTTGGGCTGATAATAATGTTCAGAGCTCAGAACTGGATCCAGCTGGAACTCCTCTGATGTTCGATGGCTGCCTACTCTCAGTGCTGCTTTGAATCAACTCTATTCTTCAGAGGCAGACAATAAAAGAGGAACTATCTACCTGCAAAATTGATTTCTATCTCTGCATCATCTTTCATCCTGATCTTTAAAGATTCACAAGGAGTGTTTAAAAGAAGAAAACAATTTACCGTGTGGTAATGTTGGTAGATCTTCAGAGGTATGAGATCATGTTCCTCTGGGTCCTGCTGTAATTAAGAAAAGCACCAGTAGGTTTCATTCCTATTTTAGGTTGTATATGGAAAGTAGGTGCTTTGTGCAACTAATGTATTCATTGTACAAACAAGGAATATCCACATTTATTGTGTGGGGAGACCTTGGTCACTGCATGCCTGTCACTCCATATTCAAAAAGTGGAAATAGGAAATAGCAGTGCACTTTATTGGGATTTCTGTTTTGGTCCTCTGCTTAAAGTGGTCTAGCTCGATGGATTGACCTTGACAAGAATGTTAGAGGCAAACATCGGTTCAGCAGAATGGCTCTTGGATTTCTTGAGCTGCATCTTGTGCTGAAGTGCCTGTCCACTGACACCCAGATAATAACAGGTAAAAGAGCATTTCTGGAAGTGTTTACTGCGTCTTGCAGGCTCCAAGGCAGATTTCATTACCTTGCCCCCTGCAAACCAGAGAGAGGTTTATATTTTTTCTCATTAATTTCTTCTGCTGTGCTTTAGCAGTTGGGAACATACTGCAGGTCTGTTTCTATATGTTCTGTTATCTTCATTTGATTTTTGGTGGAGTTCCTCTCCAGGTTTAGTGGTACAAATTGGGAATATGTCCTTTTGATGCTGAAGGTAGCATACACATTCCTGACTGTGTACAGAAAAGTGAGCTGACAAGTACTGTTTTCACCAGAATTTTATTTGCCACTGTCTGCTTTTTTAAGACAGGTGACTGAAACTTGTATCTTGACGATGCATCTGGGTACGCCTTGGGTTAATGGGATGGAGCTGTGCCTCTTTCTCCAGTAAATTCAAATGTTAAAGAAAAGGAATGCTTTGTAGAATTAATGGTTATTAAAAACAGAAGTAAAAACTTCCTTTCCTTTAGCATCTGCAGAAATTCTGATCAAAAATGGATGCATATGTACCAGAGAGCCACAAGCCAGCCTCTGCTATTGCCCGTCTGCAGAATCCTTTTTTTGTATTGTATTAGTGTGCTCCAGTAGTTAAAAATACGTAGGGGAGAGACTGCATACTCCAGCCGTGACTCTCTGTTGCCTTGCGTCCCGTGCAGACCAGTACGCTGCCATGAGCACGTGCCCCTACCCACCTGGGAGGGAAGAGCTGTGAAATCAGCCCACACAGCTATAAATACTTTCACGGGGCCGTAGTGGAGACTCACCCTCTAGGGCAAGCCGTTGGCGCTTCCATTCCTCCTCCTCCAGCTGTCAAAGGCTCAGTGCGTGCTTTTTCTTCTCCTTAATCCCAGGCATCCTTCTATTCAGAAGCACCATGTGTGCAGAGACTGTGGTTTTCCAGCAGCAGTTCAGCTGCACATCTGTCTCCTTTCCTGCATAAATATGCTTTGCATTTGGGAGGGCTGTCTTGGCTGGGCAGCGTTCTGACTGAGGTCTCAAGTGCGCTCTCTAGAAATGGGAATTGTTCAGCTAAATATTTGTAGATACATATCAGATAACAGTGCTTTGGGGTGCTGAAGATTCCCTCTTCAAGCACCAGAAGTCAGGGTGATGTATCATTGTGTACCCCGCCTAGAGATGGGATGCAAAGGTGAAGTCTCCAAAAGAGGATTGTGTACAGAAGCTTCTTTGATGTCCAAGTGTAGCAGGGATCAGACATGCGCTTTAGAAATTAGTCCCCAATCCTATCCGCTTATCCACGCTTTGGTTCGTGTTGTGGAGCAGACTTGGAGCTTGCAAACTGGATTCCTCCTGGATCAAGCAAACGAGGATGTGTTCCAGGAGTGCACATAGGAGTGTGCTCTAGCTCTTAACGGGTGGTCGGTACCCAGGACCAGACTAGAGCCAGCCTGAAGAAAAAAAAAAACCCAAGAGAAGTGCAGTATGGATGCTGAGTCTTTCTCCTGCACCCTATAGATCTGCTCCCATTGCAATGTATTTCCTATTAATGTGGATTTAGTCATAAGAAACAGATTGCTTGCTACTTAAAAATGAACTATCTGCACTTCTGTTACTGCAGGGGTGCACACGCTTTGGTAAGGGCCACGCATTGGATCTTCATGCCCATTTGAGTGCCGATCCTGTCCTGCATTGCAGCAGTCACCGTGGATATGCAAAAGGAGACGGTATTGTCATGAAGAGCCCTAAATACTATTCCACTGCAGCACCGGCGTTACCAAATGCTCTTCCAATGACAAAAGTAGAAGATGACATTGTAGGTGATTTAACTCCTGCAGAAAGTAGTCATTTCCCTATTGGACACCCACCTCTCCCAGTTTAATTTATTACCAGGAGGATGGATAAACCAACACATATTGAAAAGACGCTGATGTGCCAAATATAGCAGAGAAGTGGATTAAGAACAGTTAATTTCTGACAGAATGTACCCCGTTGTATTATCTAGGTCAGTACGGCTTGGGAGATGTCCTATATAATTGGCGGCCATGCAAACCGATGTTGCTTGTTGGCCGTTGTGAGTGGGAGAGAGGAAGAAAGCGGTTGGTGAAGCATCACGGGTCTCAGCTGAAATGTGCTTGTTCAGGCAGTTTGTTTGCCGCTCCCTTTTGGATCGAAACCATGCAAATGGGTGATCAGGTAAACAGTCTGTGCATACTCCTCTCTGCCGCAGTTCAGAGAGGAGTTTTCCAGCCTTTGCATACGCTAGAAGGCAGCTCTGTTGGAGGACTCGGTTGAGGGGAGTGCTCTGGTTTTTGGGGGGATCTGGCAGCAATCTTCCTGATAGCTTTCAGCCTCTGTGAAGCGTAGGGGTTATAGGAGCAGTCAGACAAAACACCTGGATCCTGGGTCTTTTCAGGTCATCAGTAGTTTGATCCTCTCGGTTCATGCACATGCATTTCCCTTTTCCCAGGGCTGCGTAGCGGGGGAAGCGACATGCCCCCCTGAAAGGCTTCTGCTTTCATTCAGCCAGACAGCTCGTCTTTGCAGACACTGCTGCTTCCTCCTGCTGCTGCTTTCAACCAGATTGACCTCCTTTCCCGAGAGATGAAAGGGTTAGCTCCTGAGCCGCAGATGCCCCTTTCTTTCCTCTCATCCTGAGCCTTCCCTGCTCTTTTCCTTATTAAGGAAGGCAGGGATGGAGAGAGACAACACCGCGGATACCGCACTTGACACCAGCCCGGAGACACGCTGGGCACAACTCACACAAATGTCCTCGCGCGCTGTGGGCGTAATGTAATTAAAAGCAAAACAGGGGTGCACAGGAATGCACGTTAGGTGTATGGTCAGTGGGTATGGATGCAAATTCACGTGCTTGTAGTATGTTATTAGGTGTGTGGGGCAGGTCACTTGAACTCTGTGCGTTTGCCTGTCTGTTCCTTTTGCTGTTTGTGCAGCTTAAGGCCTTGCTCCTGACTTGAGCCCAGCCTATTTGTCAGCATTCAGTAACGCATTTGACATTATTTGTGAATATACTCTGGAGCGCCTGACAGCAGAAGCAGGTCACCTCAGCGTGCAGCAGCACCTGGGAGTGCAGGGACATAAATTTTCTGATTCCCAACCTGAATTCCTCCAGCAGTCCTTCCAGAAGGCAGCATGGAAGAAGAGTGGATCCAAGGTAGTCACTTGGATTCCCAGCTATGGAGAAATCTCAGAGCAATTTAGTTCTGTTGCGTTCTAAAGGCCCAGCGTTGAAAAAGAGCAGCCCCATACTGTATTCCCAGTAGCCAGTGCGCACATCATCCCACTTTGTTTCTAAATATAACTATGTTCCCTAATATGCCGATGTTCTCTGTTTTTCTTTAATTATTTGTTCCACTTCAGTGGCTTCCCTCAGATTGGTGCAAGTCAGAGATAACTATTATGAACTTCCTAATTATGGTGATATAAATATATGAAGTCTCGTACTCCCAACGTGCTGTATTCCGGCTGTGCAGAGATGAGCGTTGCCTGCTCTGGTTTTTGTCATCTCACAGGTAGCAGAGTGGGTGGCGACTTTATTTTTGCCAGCAACTGATATAAACAAAACATCGGAAGACATCTTTTACATTGGATTTTAAGACCTACCTGTTTTAATTTGGGCCATTCTTATTTCATTTCTGCTTCAGCATTCTTGCAGTTTCGTAAAGAGTTCAATCCTTTAATTTAAGGCACTGTTTCCTAAAATTATATGGGGAGGCAAACAAAATCTTTCATTTGCAGGGATTCTGACTTGGATGTCTCGTTAGCCAAACCTTGGCATGAAGCAGTTGGCTTTGTTTTTGTGTCATTGCAGATTCCCTATGCAGCAAGCTTGATCAGGAAAGAAAAGCTCGGTGCACACCTCAGCAAAAGCTAAAGGTGAGCTTGTGAAAGAAGAGATCTTACACTGCTTGGCCCAGCCGTTGTGTTTTTCTTTGCAGGCACTGCAAGAATTAAGAGAATCGTTCTGTTGCGTGATGTTACTGATTCTGCTCTAAAAGCTCTGTCTGTGGAGGTGTTGTGCCACGGTCTAAAGCTGATAACTGACGTGTCACACAAATGACGAGGCTTCTCTGGGGTAGGACGTACCATTGGGTGAATCCAGGCCTAATTGCCTGAGCGTGTGCTCCTGCTCTGTCACTGGGAAGTGGCATCCAGGTCATGTACCTTCAGTGGAAGGAGGGAAATAACCTTGCCATTCACAACGCAGTAGAAGTTCACACACGGGCAGGTAGGGATGGGGTTTTCTGCCCATATAATGGAGCTTCTTCAGCTCCAGGGAAGAGCAGTGTGTTTTGGGAGCTTGACAGACCTACACCAATACTGTCTTCTGTAGTTCAGTCTCCTGCAGATGCCGATTACCCTCTTGCCCGTGTGCAGGATCCTCCTAAACCCAACACTGCATTTCTCAGGAGTCTTTTTTAGAAGCGTGCAGTTAGAAGAAACGCCGTCTCCATCATCAGTGGCCTGGGAGACACCAGTTTCGGGTGCTAAAGTCTTAATATTTAAATGACATTCTCTTTTTTTTCTGGTAAAACGAGAAGATCAGGGCTTGGAGACAGAGAGGCAAAAAGCCGGTAGCCCTGCTGCTGTGTTATCCCACAAAATCTGGCTTGTGGATTCACTGAAAAAATCCCTGAGGTGGAGTAGTCGGATTAGAAAAAAAGAGCTATTCATACGTAGAGACCTCAGTAATGCACAAAGTAGAGGTATTCAAGAGAAAGTCTGGAGCATCTGAGAAGGGTTTGATGGTATAGATGATGGAGGTTTGCCTGAGCTATGGAAGAAGCAGATACTTAAAAATAAAAACATTAGGAGTAAGCACAGAGTAACCAGATAACCAGCATCCGTGGCCTCGAGCTCTGCCTACTGAGATAAGGAGATTAGTCTAAGCATCAAGTTGGTCTGTTTTGCCCTCTTGTGAGTACTTTCTTACTGACTGCCAGCATTTTCCAGTTGAGTCTACATTAATCTGAGCACTGATTTAAAATAAATTCAGTGATATTAATATCCTGAATAAAACAGTATGCCTCCCCAGATGAGAAGCAGCGGGTCCTGCCCTGAGCGCCTTGTCCAAAGCACTGATGTACAATAAAAGCCTGCCTGAGGACGGCAGCGTCAGATGAACGGCACCGTTTGTTCCCAGCATCAGGTTTTCATCAGCTGACAGGCCCCGCAAGGAGGGCGCTGGCATCACAGCGACGAGCGTGTCCTGCGTATGTGCTGGGAGCGTGAAGGATGGATGTGTTTCTCACGCTGTTTTTGTTTCCAGTGGCACACCATCCCTGCAGACAACAGGGATTTCTCTAAGTAGGCCCTAGTGCTTTTGAAAGATTAGTTGTTACTTAACTGCTAAGCTAAATCAGTCAAGCAGAGAATCGCAACTATATTGTTCAGAAGCAATTTCAGATTCTCCGTGTGCCAAGCAGAAAAGAGTTGCCTCAAGACGAAACGTATATGCACATACGTACCCACGCAATACACCAAGGGGGCGAAGACCCTGTGCGTTGCGCTCCGTGAATGCTCTGTGTTTCTCGGCAATCCTTTGCCACCCTTGTTGGGCTTTTGTGTGCCTTTCCACAGCCGGTCTTGTGGGGTTTAGGCATGCTTCAGTCAGTTGCAATTTGCACTTCACCTTTAATGTATTTCCACATGACTCTACAGATACTAACTAGCAAAGTCTCAGAGGAGGCTTCTGGAGCAGGTGACTTGTGTGTCTCTTTTCCTCTTTTTCAAGGATTGTAAATAAATGTAATTCTGTGAGTAAAGAAATCTGAGACTTGGGCTTAGTGTTGGTAACATTTTCTCTCTCTCTTTTTGTTTTTGTTTTTTTTTAAATTCCCAGAAGCACAGGATCTTTTGCAGCTGTTACCTTGTAAGTTATAACCCACCACTCAGAAACCTGACTTGTATAAAGACTGAGAAAATGGAAGGGCTTGGGAATTTAAAGAACAAACAAATCAGGTTCCTCTGAACCCAAGGACAAGTGACCTCAAAGCATCATGGACAACCATGTAACATAGAATGTAGCAGCCATTTATTAGTAAAAACAAAACAACAAAAAAAAATCAAAAAATGCCTGTCCTGGATCTTTTTTGGTGGTACCAAAGTTTAAGTCTTTGTGTTTTTAGAAGGACTACTGAACTTGATAGAGAAAATGCTTTCAATGAATCGTACAGATAAGCTGTGAAGGGAACTGCGATCCTTTCAACGCCACAAACACTGACAACATCTGCCAGTTCATCTTTTGCTTTTGAATAGTGATTGTTTTATGGAAAGAATTGCGCGTCTTACCAGATGGGTCAGAACCACGTTTGGATGCATGGATGGATGGATGGATGGGTAGAGCAGCGTTAGCCATACACAGTGCTTTTTAAAAGCAGACTGGAAATTCTCACATCCCTCTCCCTCGGCCCCTTCCTCCTCTGGTATTTTGCCTGCTGTATGAATTAAGATTGTACTCCTCTGGAAATATTTTACAATTTAATATTGAGTGTAATTAAGAATATAATCACTGTTATCAAAAAAGGTATTTAACTCTGTTGTAGTTTCTTTATCATTCATGTGGATAAAAAGTCTATAATAAAAAAAAGAAAACTATGAGATAATAGTTGAGCTTCCCTGTAATTTAATGCTATGCTTATTCCACTAAAGAAAAGAACGAGGAAATTTATCCCCAATAATATCTTTTTAGAAGTATTTTAATTCACAAATGTTGTGTTGGAGTATTTCATGGCAGAAATCCTCTGCCTCAGGTTATTTAGAAAATGTTTGGAAGTAGATTTAGTGGAATTTCAGGAAGTGCCTTGTGGATCCACAGAAATAAGGGGAGACTTACGCTAAAGTCAGTCGACTTTTGAAGACCGCAGCCGTAGTCTTCCAGGTCTTTTCCTGATGATGTGCAACACCCCGATTGCCAGGGCTTTCCTGAGTGGAACTCATCGTCACGCAAAAGGTCTCAATCCCAAGCGCGGTGTCACCCCTGAGCGTACGACTGTGTAGAAGATCGTCCGCACCAGTGCAGCACCACCGGCACCTGAAAGCGGTTTCCGCCACCCCCGGCGCTGGGACGCGTCGCAGAGCTGCGCTCTCAATGTTCCCCTCGTTCCCAGCAAATCCCTGGGAGATGAAATCAGCTGGCTTTGCAGATCCTTGGTGCAGCCCGACAGATCTGGAAGGCAGGGGAGGAAGGGCACAGCCTGTTCGCGTCCCCTTCCCCGCGTAGTTGGCTCCTGTAGCGGGTGAGCTGACGAGACTCGGATTGCAAGACCCACTGAACTGGCAGCGTTACGGCTTTTGTAGCGTGGGAAAAAAGCAACGAAAGCGCCAGAAAAGCTGGACCAGGTCAGACCAAAAGTTCCTCTGTGCCAGTACCCCGCTCCCAATCGCAGATGAAATCAGATACTTTGTGAAAGCATGCAAGCCGTTTGAGATATGTTCCCAGAATGTTGTTTTAGCACCTAATGATTTACAGCTCATGGGTTTTCTGATCTAGACATGATGTCTTGTTTTTAATAGCCTTCAATGGATTTTTTTTCTTTCATGAACTCACCCATGTTGAACTCGTTTTTTAAAACCCAGGCACGCTTTTAGCAGCTTACAGCATCCCGTGGCAATAAGCTCCACAGCTTAAATACAGGTTGTGAGGAAAAAAAACCAAACAGCTTCTGATGTTAGCCTCATTTTAAGCCCTGGGCTTCTTGTACTGGATCAGAGCAGCTGCCAGTTGACTCCTGGCAATCCCTGTCCGCCTTCTCCATGCCAGTCGTGATTTCATAGGCATCTGTCGAGCCTTTTCGGTTGTCTTTTTTCCCAGGTTGAAGAGTCATAGTCATCCCTCCAACAGAAGCAGTCCCACAGCTTTGTACGCTTCGTGTACCTGTTCCTGATCAGCTGTATCCTTTTTGAGATGGGGAATCGGCTGCGTAGAGTATTCAGGATACAGGATACTATATAGAATGTAGCAGAGAGTGACATGGTGATATTTTCTATGATGAATGAACTTGACTGTACTGTCGTGGTAAAGTGTCCTACCACTATAGATCAGGAATTTTGCCCAGATACAGGATACTATATAGAATGTAGCAGAGAGTGACATGGTGATATTTTCTGTGATGAATGAACTCAACTGTAGTGTCGTGGTAAAGTGTCTTACCACTATAGATCAGAAGTTTTGCCCAGACGTAAAGTAGTACTGTTGCTCAATAAGAAATCACTCCTCTAACGGCTTCTCAGTGCCAGAGCTCCTGGATGTGGTCAGGGGTGCAGAGGAACCCGTTGTCCCTCACCATTGGAGAACCAGCCTCTTCAGGCCCAGGAGCAGACACGAAGGATCTACGGCAGATTTATTTGTTTTCTACCTTCTGCTCAGTAGTGTTCAGACCATCGCGTCCCCCAGTGACTTTACACAGCAAGGAAGTCGCGCGTCCGTACGTTGTTGAAGGTGCGAAACTGTGTTCTAAATGTGTAGCTCACACAAATGACAGGATGGATGTGCGACTACTGTGTTTCAGATTGAACATTCAAACTTGCAATGTCCAATTTGCGCTTGGGTCGTTACGCTAAACCCCCCAGTCAGGAAATGGAAACGCCACTTGTCTGGTGTGTAACTGACGGACAGACCACAACCGCAAATGTGAAGATGGAACATATGTCTCAGAAGTAAGCATGAATGAAGTGTTTTGAATTAAAAAATCATCCCTCACGCCGATACAGCTCAAGAACGTGATCCTAGAAAACAAACACAGAGCAGCCACTGCCTAAGCAAATCTACTTCAGTAAACATCCAAGGAAGCTTCTTATCTTACTGCTTTTTGTTTGCTTTCCTCTTGTGCCAAGGTTTGTCCACATTAAAGTGATGAGGATCCCATTAAATGCTTGTGTTTGACAGACTCAACCCTCAACATTTCCACCAGCTGGTATCATAAAGAAAAAAAAAAAAGGATACTGGAAGATTGACCTCGTAGTTGATACAGTTGTATATGCAGTATACACACCCTAAGGCTGTGTCTGTAGTAATTTTCCCCTGTACTGGAACTTGCTGTATACTTAAATGGTTGCAGTGGCCCTGGCAGGGTTGTGTTGGAGCCCACCGATGTCCCGGGGAGCACTTCCTGGCGTGGATGGCGAGTCAAGCCAGATGCACGGTCCTTCCCGATGGCAGTTTGGATGCAGCCACCCTGGGCTTACAGGTACGGGTTTGCTGGTGTGGGTGCAGCTCTTCGGTACCACGTGGGAATGGTCCCAGCCGCCGTCAATTGACTGGTATAGGACAGCCCGTGGTGTTGCTGTCCTTAATATAAAATTGATGTCATGTTGGAGTGGAAAATAAACATTCAGTTTTTCTTGCACGTGACATGCAGCTTGTCAACGCTTTTCAGAAACCTGCATGGTTGACCAAATACTACTTCTACAGCTGTTACAAGCGAGGCACAAGGTAATAGCTGTATTACAAATCTTAGTTTCAGCCTTTCTTTTGTCGAAATCCCCTGAGAATGGCAGAAACGACAGCGCAGGCTACACACTGAGCTGTGATTTGAATTTTCCTGGGTGCTTGAGTGAACAATAAATAGATACAGAAAGCTCATTAGCGACTGACAGTCCTTTTTTTTTTCCACAGAGCTGGGTTTCCATGAACTGCCCAGAACATCTCCAAACTGCTTTGAGCTCTGTCCTGCAGACGTGGTGGTGCTTCCCCAGGACTTACGACTTCTCTCATTTGCTTCTGAGATACTTCAGCACAGTTATTTACGCTGGTGAAGAAGTGCACCAAGCAAAAGCAGGAAGGTATGTGCTTCCCCTTACTCGAGAGCACGGGAACAGACCTTCTCTCGGGACTGTACTTCTAGGTGCTTTCAAACCATCTCCCTCAAAAACCTTTACCTTTTGTTGACCTTGTTCTGAAACGGCAGGTGAAATCCAGTGAATCATGAACAAGTTATTTGAAACGGACAGCATGTGTGAGCACATACTGCTCTTTGGATCGATCCTACTGACAAATAAATACCTTGATTATCATAAAAAGTTATCGCTGTATGAATAGGGCCAATTAACAAAGGTGTTACAGTGAAGATTTGGAGGTTTTGTCTGAACTGGGTATGGCAACCAGGATAAGGCCCTGCTAATGAACAGTAAATAAAATCTCTGCATATCTTTTGTAGTGCTGATCAACTCTTGACTGTTCCTTTGACTTTCATCTTCTGTGAGTGACTGAAGTTCAGGTTTCCTCAAAATTTATTCTTCCTTTTTCATAATTTTTATGTAAAACTTCAAGGCAGTTGTGCCAAAAAGTTCTGTGTAAATTTTGTAGTGTTCAAAAAATAGCACCTTCTCAGCAAACCTGTATTTTTTAGGCTGTATCAACAAGGCATTAACAAAAACAAAGCCTAGCATTTGCTGTGACACTCTTGGATAACCACTTTTACCCCACTGGCTTTCAAAGCAGAATCACTCTGCTAAGCAAAACTGTTGGGAGAGCTTCTGTAGGACACCTCACCATTTTCCTGTCATCTTCTGTTTTTCCTCTAAGGGGTTTGTCCATGGATTTATGCCCGGATGAGCATGGCAGGGGGGTTGGAACCAGATGATCTTTAAGGTCCCTTCCAACCTAAACCATTCTGTGATCCTATGATTGTAAAAGTATTTTGACAGAATTTTACTCAACTGGCTTGGATTATTCAGTACGTTTCTGAGAGGCCTTTTTTTCACTATATAACATTATCCTTGATACATACGTTGATACAAAGCATCTCATCTCCAAACTACTAGCCCAGTATTCACTAATAAATACCAGAGCAGGTAAATAACCTACAGCCATACTAAGAAGCTCAAGCCCTCCATATGGCTCAGATCCTTGCACCCCGTGGCCTGTGTCTCTGCAGCCACGTCCACGCTTGGCTGGTTGCCCTGGTCTCACTGGGTTTGTTTTATCTGTGCTGGCAGTTTGCAGTGGTTGACTGCACCCAATCCATGTGAGATAAGATGTTCCTGCAGGAGAAAGCTGCCTCCTGCTCCACCACAGCTCCCCACTCCGTGATGACAACAAAAACAAAACTGAGTTTCAAGTGAGGTGGATACCAGGATAAAAAAGAAAAAAAACATTAAGATGTTATAGATCCCCTTCAGGAATATTCAGAGCATCCCACAGTCTTTTCCTTAATGTCTCTGAAAGTTCAATGGAAGTGAATTTCCATTCACAAGAGAAGTTTGCGGAGAAGAACGTGTCCCAGACACTTCCATCGTGTCTTCACATTGGGCACATACAAGGGATGGAGATCTACCACGTCGATGTTCAGTGGCTTGCAAGACTGAGGTCTGCCTCACTGTGCATTTAGCATCTTTTCCCCTCAGGGCACGGTCTGAATACCTGAGAAGTCAGTAAAGGGACTCCCGTTGACTTTGGTGAGCTTTGGATCAGACTCAAAATCACCAGTGGGTTTCACAAAGCAATTTAGGGTTTGGTTTGAGCTTTCTGTTTGTTTGATAAAGAAGGAAAGCGCTGGCATCTGCCCAAATATAACGTCCTCCCTTCTTGCGAAGTCTTTTGTGGCATGTACAACATGGAAACAGTTTTTAGCATCATGCTTGCTCTGGCTCAAAGCCCAATAAAAGGCCAGTGATGCCCTGGAGGAGGGAGAGAAGGTACTTAAACAGCGAGTGTCCTCCTCTGTGGATGGTACAGAATGGATAATTGATGCGTGGCTTAACCAAGAACATACCTGCCTATATCTGCAGGCCTGCTCTCCGCTGTTCGCTCCTCCGTAAAATCTATTTAATGTAGTTCATGCACTCTTTTCTTATGCCACAGAGGAAAGTTCACAGCCGTGGTCATTATCTAAACGTGCTTGGTGGTTTGGACTGTGGACCACGTGAAACCCTGCTAAACAATGTCCAGGGCATGCGCTTTGGTCCTGTTTGATACTAGCAGTGAGGCAAGAGGAGCTGAAATTGTTTTGCAGCTATTTATCTAGGCACAGCAGAAAAATACGTCAGTCTCTATTGTTAATTTTGAAATACCTGCCAGTCTGGAGTGTATTATTGTATTCTGTGTGAAGGCATTAATGAAAAAGGAGTCTCCACCCTCGAGCACCACTCCTCCTCTGATCACAAAGCACAGGTAATCGCATTTTTTCACGAGATAACTCGGTGCAGTTGTCAGCTCAGCTCCAGTCTGGCAGTTAGGACTCGGGGCTTTTGCAGAGCAAAACAAGGAAATGTGCCTTCCCTAGCAGAGGCATGGGAAGAGGTGGGTGCTGCAGAACGGGATTGATGATATCCTCCTGCCCATGGTGCAGCAAGGAACAGCTAGAAAGAAACTAGCCAGCAAGAAACACCAAAATGAAGCACGTTTGAAACCCAGCCCTAAACTGGCCATCACCAATTAACAGCTCAACAACAGCTCCTGAAATTCCTACCTACGTGAAGAGCCAGGCTGGTCTGTGTAACACCCAGAAAGCAGGGACAGGGCTCAGACTCGCCGTGGTCCCGTCGTCGCCCCTTGGCCAGGAGCCATCTCAGCTGGTGGGGCTCCCTTGCCTGGGGAGCACCCAAACCACAGGGCTGCCCGCCCCTCTAAGAACAAGGATCCCATTTCTCTTCTCCTTTCTACCAGGGTAAAGCCGCAACAAATCCCCCCCGTTACAGCGGCGGTGCTGGGCAAGTGCACCGCCATAATGGAACTGAGGTTTCGGAGTGCCTTGTGGTCCCAGAGGAACAACAGCTACGTAAGGCAGCCTAAATGGTAACTTTTACTAGTCCAAGAAATGGTGCTTCCTAACCCTTAGGG
Source organism: Theristicus caerulescens (assembly GCA_020745775.1). Lineage (NCBI taxonomy): Eukaryota > Metazoa > Chordata > Aves > Pelecaniformes > Threskiornithidae > Theristicus > Theristicus caerulescens. Next base: position 4,282,421 of record CM036583.1, read on the forward strand.
TCTACTTCCAGTCCCAATAGCTCAAAAACCAGCATTTATGGGCAATTCCTATGGAGTTTAACAGGGAATGACAAGCTTTCTCTGGAATGCTTAGAACAACCCAGAGAGCACTGCAACAGGGATTTAATTCTCCATTCAAACCTATTAGCTGCTAAATTTCTATAGAATCTTACTGATTTCTTCCCTGTTCAATTCAATAAGGCCTTTCCATAGAAAAAACCTGCACTTTTCCTGCAGCCTACACAGATACAAGGCAGAGTAAATCCGTATTGTTTAACAGGAGGTAAAGTTGCTACTTCTCTTTTCTGTTCTATACAAGCTGGGAAGTTTCTGCTGCATAAATTCCAAGCATTTGATACGCAGCAAAAATCAGTTCATACTAAACACAGCTTGTTTCAGAAAAGTGTCATCATAAGTTAGGCTTAACTAACAGCAGACTAAAAGCCTGTGGGAGGAGACCCAAAGGCACTGCTCTGGGGACACGGCATGTTTCTGCAGGGACTTCTGAAGGCAGCCTACCGGGGCAGTGGTGCCGGGGGAGTTCACGCCATCGTAGCACGCCAGAAGGGGCCCGGTGCTGGGGGGAAGCTCCGGCCGACTTCTAGGTGGAGTCCAGCTGTGTCTCCTGCTCCACCAGAAGGATCGTGAAGGGAATTGCTTAACAAAAGGATGTTGAGTAAAGCCTCTCTTTGATCCACCTCCACACTTTATTGATTGGTGATAAACGGAAGAGATTATTCTGCCCTAATAAAAACCATGGAGAGAAGAAAGCAATCAACAGAGGTAAATGAAGTGCGCAATTAGTCTGAAACCCTTCAGACCAGCTTTACTTTCATGCAAGGTCTTAGCAGCATGGTGCTGATGGAAGGATCTCCAGCAGTCAAAAGGTAATCCAGAAATTTGTAATCTTACTCTGCTCTAGATTTTAATTACCGTGTCTTATTTTCTTAACTTTTTTCCAAGCTGAAGGGTGAGACTGAGGTGCTCCTTAGGACATCTTACTGCTGTGACAAAAAGAGGTTGTATCACGGGGGGCTGGAGGGCTCTGTAGTAAGCAAGCAATCTTCCATTTTTGGTAACGCTCAGCCCAGCTCCCCTTGCACCGGGGGAAATCTCACATGAGATCCTGGAACAGCTTCTGGGCCAGTACCTCAGTGTATTCACAGACATGCACGCAGGCACTGACAGATAAGGGACAAAGCCTGGACAGGTTACTTAGCTGCAAAATTATGCTGCCTGGCTTTGCTGTCCAAGCTTTATAAAAGAAGGAGGATTCATGTCATACACAGTATTTCAGCCTGAGCAGCATTTCAGAGCTGGTATCATTCTTCGTGTAAATGTGAGTATGGGTTTGGCTTGGTTTTTTTCCTGTGGGGTTGTATTTTCTTCAATCACTTGCTTTTTCCGTAGCAACCTGTGGTTACACAGATTTTTCACAATAATTCCATTTTAAGTTAAGCTTATAGATGCAAAGAGAGTAGAATTTAAAGTGCAACATATAAGACTTTAGATACAAGCTCTTTTTATACCTGAGAATGTATTGGCAGACAACTTATTCTTGTGTTTATTAACTGGATGTCATCAGGATACCTCCTGTGACTCCACATTTTATTTCTATTCTGGAAAAGGAGCTAGATTAGAATAAAATAGTGATTGGAAATCTGCATATCACACACGCAAGCTGGAAACGTGTGTGCTCGTGTGTGTGGCAGTGTTTGTGTGGCAGTATTAGTACAAGGTGACACCTGAATCTGACTCGAGCATTTGCTTTTTATCCATTATACTTCCCAGTGATAAGGCATGTCATAGTTTTAAGCTTTTGCAAGAAAAATATTATCATAAACCAAGAGGCAGGAGATCTCCTTGACATTCCCAGCCATGCCACAGATGCTCTGACCGATGTAAGACAGAGTGTTAGCCTCAGTTTCCCTGTCTCGACAGTAGGTTAATGATCCATCCCTGCCTCAGATGCTTGCTGTGAAGAGACCTTCAGCCACCGTTCTGAGAAACTCGGTGCTCGAATGAGGGTTTTGGTAACAAACAATATTGCTGTGGTAATGTTATTTGCAACAAGGCAAGAAATTGTATTTTAGGTCCCCATCATTTTTCCATCTGGTTGTTGATTATTCCTAGATACTCTCTTATGTGATAGCTGAGATTTTTTACAGCAGTTAAGCACTCCACTTCTGGAGGCGGTGAAAGAAAAGGTATAACCTGGGCTTGAGAAACTCGGGGTCAGTTGCCTTTTCTGCTAAAGTCTCCCTCTGTGTCCTGGGGCAAATTGGCTGGGATTAGATAAAAGCATGTGCTAGATGTGCGATGCCAACCTGCTTGTCCATGCCAAGATTAGATGCCGCAGACAAACATGAACTCAAACTCCAGGCACCTGGGGAAGTTCATTGCCTGATGAGAAACATTCAGGTTTTTAATGTCAGATTAATGGCGATAGCAGAATGTTATCTCACAAGGAAGTTGTAAAGATAACTCACATTAGAGATGGTGAAATACTCAGATGTCATAAATGGATCTAAAATAAATGTGCTGGTTTTTAACACTAAACTGCAATCTGAATGTTGGCTTTCAGGATGGTTCGTGCTGGTGAAGAAGGTTTCCACAACACGGCGGTGTCCAAGGAAGAAGGTGCTTTGCTTACCTATTTGTTAGCATTTTAAACCCGTTTTGCAGTGTTTATTTGTGTAGCGACACTGCCGAGAGGCGCTAGGCAACAGCAGTGTTATCAAGTATGTAAGATAAGCAGATACAGAGCGTTGAATGGGCTCAAAAGGAATGAATGAATCAGCTGTGTCAGACCCATTTCTCTTGGCCTTTTAGATAGGGAAGAATGGTGGAAATAAAAGGAGCTGCTGCAGCAGAAGAGAGGAGTGGGAAACTTGGAGGCAGGGGTGGTAGATAGGGGATGTAAGCCAAATTTCACTCCTTTAAGTTTGGAATTAAACCCAGGAGCCAAAAAGGATGGACGCTGAGATTGATAAGGGTGGAAGTGGATGGGAAGTGCTGGCTAGAGAGGCAGCAAGATTCAGGATCCTGCTGTGGCTTTGCTGTGAATAGGTGGATATTATGTGGAATAACTTTGTGGTCTAACAGTGCAGAGCAGACTTTCCCACCCTCAGATCCGTAGCGCTGGGTCTCAGCCCTGCAAAGCTGTTTTTGGCTTGTACTCTGGTAGATAAAGACCCAGGAGTTAATTAGCTGAGCTGCGAGATTTTGGAAGAAAAAGCAGTTTCCCAGGAGCGCCCTCCTAACTCAGAGCTGGTCACCCCCCTCCATCCACGGTGTGCAGCAGGACAATCAGTATTCGCAGCCTGTAACAACCTGGGGTCATTTCACAAAAGGTCGCATTTCTTAAAGCTGTTTGTTGGCAAAACTCACCTATGGTTTCCACACTCTCTTCCAGGTTCATCACCATCTACTTATGAGATTATCATGGTGTCTCTCAGTGGAAGCCTCCTGCTGTTGGTTGCCATCAGCGTGGCAGTACGCGTTCTCCGGAGGTGAGCGTTAGGGCAGCAGGAGAGGACGCGGGGTGCGCAGCGGTGAATTCCTGCAGGAGCCGAGTGCGATCGGGGAGCCCGTGGGAAGAGCCTGCCAAGCCCTGGTGCTTCCCGGGGTCCTCCCAGGCTCCTTCTCCGTCAGCCCGCAGCAGGGTGCATTAACGGTGGCTGGAGAATTCCTAGGGTGGGTGCTAGGGTAAAACCAATTTAGGCCACTGACATTTGGTTTTGGTTTATATCTGGTCCAAATTATTCTCCCCCTCCCCAGATCTTACTTATATATGTATTGTAAATTTACTGAGAAAAATTAAGAGACCCAAGCCCCTAATTTCTCACTACTGCCAGCATTTTCGTTTTTTTCCAAGAACAACCTGAAGTCACAAGAGGGACACTCCTCGAGTTGTTTATTTCTATCATGAGAAAGTAAACTGTATGTTTTGAGAAATCTCTTCAAGGAAAAATTTTGTTCAGCTTTAGTTTGAATGCAGCTAGCCAAATGGAGGAGGGTGATGGGGTCATAAGACGTGGTGTATGCTAAAGGACAAAAAGATTAGGGGGAGAGGAAAAGGTCACCGCCATCATTAATGAAATCAGCTCTACCCCAGCTATCAGCTCTGTACTGCCATTAGGTACATCCTGCTATTCATTGGATTGGGTTCAAAATACAAACAGCTCTTCACGCTTATCTAACACCTAATGATTTGCTTTGCTCCATTTCTGTTGTGCCAGGCGCTGCACATCAAATTATTCCTCCAAAGATCTCGGTACACCTGTGGTGGTGGAAAATATTCCAGTGACGAACAGTGGCTCTGATAAGATTTCAACGGTGGATTTGACTGGCCTGGTGTGTGTAGGTTATGTATCTGACGAGGGAACTGTGTCCCCAGAGTCTGCCGTCTCTGAAGAGCCAATTCCCATTTTTGAGTTACCGTTCGTCACCTTTGCTGTCTCGACAACGCCCCCCGGTTCAGCGCCAGAGCAGTGATGGCCCACGGCTTCTTCCACCTGCAGCCTTCTTCTGGAGAGAAACGTGGATGAGGGACTCGGGGGTGAATGCTGGCGAGTGGACGGACTGACGTTCCCCACTTTGTTTTCTCCACCGTGGCTTTGGACTGTGAGCTCGTACCACACCAGTATTAGGAAATGCAGGAAAATGGAGTTTTTTTATGGAAGTGGAGAAAAAGCATAGATATATGTACCTTATCTCTGTCATGTGTGGTGTTAAAACTTTTCTGTACAGACATCTTTCCATATTATCTCTTTCTGTGGGATGAGTTGTGGGAAAAAAAATACAGGGGGTGGATTTCTGGTAATTTTTACAAAGATTTCCCAGTCCCTCTGACTCACACGTGAATCCCACACGTTAATGCCGAGACCTAACCTTTTGCATATGCTTTCCTACTAGCTGCACGACTCTGTGGCTACGCTAATGTTATTGGACAGATTGCAATTTCTTAAGTCACCAGGTTTGTGATTTTTTTTTTTTTATCTGTCAGCCCACTTTTACAGCCTAAAGGAAGATACCGTCCATTAATCTTTAAACTGAGTGCTGCAGCTTTCCCAGCACCGATGACCTCTGCCGCTGGCGTGACACCAGCTTGCTAAGGAACAAGCCTGGCTGTTGTCCCCGTTCAGGTGACCGAGGACAGGTCAGTCTGAGATCTGGCACGGAGAGGGGTAGCTGCGCTCCCTGGATCCGGCCAGCCTACTCCAACTTCGTGCCCTTCGCTAACTGCTGCTAGGAACCCCGCAAGAGCTGTGGGGTATAATACAAATTTTCCATTTATCTTACCAACTTTCTTGGCCTACCTCCTGCACGTTTTCCGTACGAGTAGATGGAAAGTCGGAGGAAGCAGGAGAAAAGCCCTTTGACCAACGGGTCTTCCTCCAGAAGGGGCCTGGCGTGGTCCATTCCTCGCTCTGTGATGCCAACGCGCTCGCGTAAGCTCCCGTACGTGATGCTTATCAAAACTCAGACGTAGGGCAGGCACAGAAGGACGAGGCTCTCCCGCACAGATCCAGGCAGGCGTCAGGCATTTCGTAGGCCTGAGTCTGCAAAGGCGGTTGGACTTTGGTCAGCGTTACAACACCTCTGTATTTGTCCCAAAAGAGCAGTCTGAGTAACTTTTCTATTAGCAGAGATGGAAACCGGACCTGACGGTGAAGCTGAGGGGACACGTCAGCCGTCCCTGGTGGAGGCTGAGCCACAGCAGGGTCCTTTCTCCTCTGACATTAGCCATATTCCCACTCAAAATATTGCTACTGACACCATTTTCCATAGCCCGATGGAAACACATGTTTGCGTGTCCATGGTGGCAAACACCAACCCCTCCTCTAACAGCCTGTGCCCCTTCGGTCTCCCTCCTTCCCTGCCTCTATTTCGTGAGCTGCTCCTGCCTGTCCGCCGCCCCCAACAGCGGCCTCAGGCACCCCTTCCCTCTGCTCTCCTTAATACCCCTGCTCTTCCTTCGTGCCGCTCGCCACGCACAGACAAAATCCCTCCCCTTGTCAAAATTCATGGAGCTGTTTCCTCATCCTCCTGCAAATCCCCCCTTAAGACCCGCTGTACGCCTGCAAATCCTGACGGCCCGTCAGCCGCAAGGCAGGGCTAAGCGGAGACTTCCAATTCTCTGACAAAGCCTATTTGTTTTCTCGCCGCCCCGTTCCCCGTGTTGGCCTGCTTTTGATATCCACCGTTTTCCAGCTGAGACATGGACTGGAAAATCCCTACTCCTGTCATCTCTGAAAAATATCTATGTGGTACTGAGCGTAGTGGGCTTTGGCTCTGGACTGGTGTATTCCAGCAGGAACACAACGCAAATGGTGACGGGGGTGAAGATGCCAGTCATCACAGTACGATATAACGTAACATGATGTAATACTGTGCTGTTGATAGTACCGAGATGAACAGCAGCATGTGTGTGTGTGCATGCACTAGACAGCAAATGACATGTAAAGGCTCTTATGGGTACAGAGCCAAGCACGATAAACTTAGGAAACGGCATCAATAAATTTAGGTGTAAATTCAGAATTTTGTATTTATTTTTCCTTTCTTCTTCAACCTCCTTTTGTGTATGGAGCCATATTAACACCCTCTCACGGTGCAAGTCTTAGGGAAGCTGGCAGGCTGTGTTTTTGAAGGGGACGGCTGTTCACTTTCCAAATGAGCAAGGGCAGAGACGATACTGCGCAGCACACTTAGAGTCAGGGACAAGACAAAGATCTTTGCATATAGCTGCTGAAGGGTAAGAACTAGATACTAATTCCCTCAAACGTACAAAATCTTATTGCATTCCCAGCTTTGGAGGTTAAAACAAACAACTGGAAATTAAATCAGTTAAATATTCAATTTGTGCTAACAAGAGATGCGTGACATCTGCAGGATGCATCGTTAACCTTTGCAGCAGTTCAGCAGCGCAATAGGTGTGATGACTAAAGGATGACAAAGGCTTTAGTTTAACTGCGAAATGTAGCTATGGGATTTATTTATAGCACACAACCGAGCCGCGGAACCCACATTTTTCACATACACAGAATCTTTCAGTTAATGGGGTTACTCACGGTAGAGGTTGGCAGGTGTAAGGACTCAGCTCCTTGATGCAACACCCTGTTCCACACAGTGCGATGGTTTGTGTCCGTTCTGAGCCCCGGCAAGGTAAAACCACGACGTAGCAAGCTTCCTTCTGGACTCTCAGAAAGAATACTTAAAGTTTTCACATCTTCAGCTCGTAAGGTATTACCAGGCCCGCTGGCAAATATCTAAAGGAGGAAATAGTCAAAGCTATTTCAGCAAATAAACTCAGAAGATGGTGGCAAGTGAGGGAAAGGATGTAGGGATCGAGGTCGCGAGAAGACTTCCTTTGACCGGGTATTTGCTCAGCAGGAATAAACTACCGTAATCCTGAAAACTTGCATGCAACAAGCTCGAGTCGCGTTCACCGTAGAGGATAGTCCAGCCCAAGGAGCTGTGCTCTGACGACATTGAACGCTAAAGTGAGAATGAAAAATACCAAGGTCTTCACAATACTTCACCAGCCTGAAGTTTAATCCTTTGACATCTGCAGGGTGGTTTAAAACTCTCCTTTAGGGTGATCGACTGCACTCTGCAGATGACACCACAGGAGTTCACTGCGCTGAAACATAACACCTTAATAAAGGAAAAAAAAAAAAGCTTTACTTCTAATGCAAGCAACTTTGGTTTTCCCTTCAACCACGTAACACGATGATTCAGAGGTAAGACTTGTGTGGTTGTTAAGTTGCCATGATGGATTTTACAAAGGGGAAAATCAGGTCAAGTTTATGTAAGCTCGATAGCAGCTGCTCTTTAGAAATACGTCTTAATTCTAAACATTAGCTCTTCACTGAGGTTAGTATTTATTTATAGGTTGGATACGGTAAGCAGGTAGCCCAGGAAATGCTACTTGGTGATGGTGGTTATTAGCCGTGCCTGCTAGCGACCCCTCATATTTATCTGTATTTAATTATAGAATTACTGCCATAATGCCCTAAGTTATGTCTGAGAGCAAGAGGCAATTCCATTTGTGAGACCAGTATGTGCCAGCACTCACAACTTCTTAAAAAAGTAGTAATGGCCTTTGGGATGAAATCTTTTCAGCCCAATATTGACTTTTGCTGTGAGTGTGGAGTTTGGTAAAAATCAAGATCAGCCTTTTTTATGAGTTATAGACAAGCAAAGAAAGATGGTTTGAATGATTAAAAAAAGCTGTTTGCAAACTTTGAGGGCCCCTGGGTAACTAGAAATGGCTCCATTTTAAAATGTTAAACTAACAGTTTTTAGGAGGTTTGTATTTATATCCAATTTAAAAAATCTAGATGAGAAATAAAGATGTTGGAATTCCTGAGCTTGCAAGTGTGTGTTCACATGTGCCAGTACACTCGAGTGTTCCCACTAGCTGCTGACATACATGAAGTTAATTGTACACATAAGTGTTTGCAGAATCAGAGCCAACATTTGGAAATATTTTGAGCTTTCATATAAGAAAACACTTCAGCGTATGCTTAAATAATACTGATTTCACTGGAAGTGCAATATATGTTTTAGTCTCTTCCCTGAATTGAGACTATCTTCCTTTTCAAGAGTGAAATGACAAATACTTGTGACCAGATGACAAAACTCTGATGAATGTGTTTGATTTTTGTTCTCTATTCTATCTCCCTTATTTAATTTTGGGGGTAAGTTAGTAAGAAATTATGCTATGGCTCTGATGATGGGGTGCTTTCTCTTGCTTCCAGTTCCAGCTGTTAAAACGTAATGCAATTTAATAGTAATGATTATTTAGATGCACAATACTATGTCATCGGCTATACTGAGCCAAGTGTTTTGGAAAGGAAAGCAGAAGCCAAGAAGAAGCTGAGGTGTGGGTTTCTTCATGGCCAATTCACACGGTGTCTGAGTGTCTATCGGTCGTACGGCCCCAATGCTCGATTCACTGCTGAAGTATCAGATCATCTTGCGCTTGCTGGCGAGTGGATCTTAACCCGGAGCTGAAAGATGGAGATATAATATTGATAAACTGTGAATAATTTACCCAGATTGTATCAGAAGTCTGTGGCAGGGCAAGGAATGGAGATGGGGTCTCGCCAGTTCACCATATTAAGCACAAAGTTATCATTTCTCTCACGGCAAATGAGTCTAATAACCGTCAAAGCGCAGTGGTTATGCAAATCGTGGTACCCTGATTGAGTAATAAAAACTATCAACCATCCGGAGTTAAGGGGTTTGCATATTGTATGATTACTGAGAAATAAAATCAGAGTGATTATGCAAATCACTCCCTTCAGCCAATCAGACTGAAAGATGCAAGGGAAAAAATACATATTTATGCATCAATAACTATACAGTATCCCTGAGCTCCAGTTATTATTATTTTTGTTATTTGACTGCAGAAGTACCCAGAGGCCTCGATCAATCTGATATAAAATATAATTGTTTTCTTTCGGATTCTGCTAAGAATCTTGACTTCTGCAGCCATTACAGTTCGGATAAAGAACAATTGGGATCCGAGCCGATTTCCTGCTAGAACCAAAATGTAAATCAACACGTATTGAAAAAGTACAGGGGAAAAAAGAAACAGATATTGTCCATAAAGTTAAATACAAATAGATGCATTTCTGCGTATGAAGTGGTTTGGTTTCGCCTAGTTCTGCCGATATTAGGTCATTGATACGTGATGCCCGTGAGGGCTGCGGGATGGCGTTTCCCTGCCCCCTCCCGCCATTCGGAAGCCGCAAGATGAAAACGATGGATGCGGGAAGGGCACCCTGCGCCTCGGGCAGCCCAGGCGAGCTCCCCACGGCCGCCACAGACCCACGGCGGGACGGGGGCGGCCGCCCACGCCTGCGCGGAGGGGAACCGGAGGCCCCTCCCGCCGCCCCGCCCCGCCACGTCCCGCTCGGGCGCCGGGTGCCGCCCCGGCCATGGCGTTCACCCTGTACTCGCTGCTGCAGGCCGCCCTCCTCATCGTCAACGCCGTCGCCGTGCTGCATGAGGAGCGCTTCCTCCGACACGGTGAGCCGCCGCCGGCGGGGGGGGACCGGTACCGTGCGCCGGGAGAGGCCGCCACCGGCGGGGAGCGGGGCGGGGGGACCGGTACCGTGCACCGGCAGAGGCCGCCGCCCCGCCGCACGCACAGCCCGGCCCGGCGGGGCCTCCGGGGAGGAGGAGCCGCGCCCGGAGCCCGGCTGCCGGCCGGCCCGGGGGTGCGGGCAGCGCTGCCGGGGAGCCCCCCCCCGGGCTTGGCGCGGCCCGGTGCTGCGGCCCCCCGCCGCCTTCCCTCGCCGCTGTTGGGCATCAAGGTGCGAGGAACGGAGTTGAATTTTCTGCCGCTGTGGTTGGCGTCGCTCCTGACATTGCTTTGTTTCTCTTTTCCCGTAATTTTCTTTTTTTTCCTAGTATTTTATCTCCATTTGTGGCGCGCGTCGGGACGTTGTGGCAGCGTGAGATGGTTCCTTTCGTCTCGCCGTGCCTTTTTTTTTGATGTACCGAGTTTCTGCGGTACTGAAGAAAGGTCCCCAAGGTTGGGCGTCCTTGTCCCCTAAAAGAAAACACAACACAGAATTAGCCACCGACCCAAAGATCTGCAAAGCCCCAGAAAAAAATTACCCAGCATCCAAGCTTTCCCAGTTTCCTGATCCAGAGTCCTGGCTTCTCCGAGTCAGGCTGAGCGTGGGTTTTTGGCAGGGGTGCAGATAGTCACCCCTTTCTCCTGTTCCCCAGTAGGATTCACTGCGAGGGACCTGCTCGGTTTGGGCCTGGGGTTTTCCTTTTGCTTTCCCGATGAGCAGCAGCTCAGGGAAAAGGGAGATGTGAGGAGTAATGGGGTGGGTGCAGCCCCTTGTCGGCCCCAGGTGACTTGGGAATAACTCCAGGCTCATCCGAGTGGGAAGCAGCGGCTGGGTGAGGGAGAGGACTCACCTGCCCCCAGCCCGGTGCCAGCAGAGCAAGGGTGACCAGGATGGGGAAAAATCACTCAAAAGTTGTCCCTGGAGAAAAGAAACTCGCGGGTTGCACAGCGCAGCTTCGGATATTTAGAGCTGCTCCCTTCTGCGCTCCGCTCATCCCCAAACGGGCCAGGGCTGTGACCGGCAGGGCTCAAAGATCCCTGGTCCCGTCGCTGGGACCACAGGCTCTGCCTGCCCACGGCGGGGAGGGAAGGGCTGCTCCCTTGACGGGCTTTCTAAACCCTCCTAAAAGTTCCTGAGTCTTTTTTTTTTTATAGCAGTTACAAAAATCATCATCCCGATTCGGAATCGGCGCTGACCGTTTTCTGTCAGGCAGCTCGTTTGTCAGTGCTGAAGCATCACTTCATACCCAACAATTATTTACTGTTTTCCCTTCTGGGAAAGGACCCTGAACAGATGTAGTTTGTTTGTTTTTATTCTGGTGGGTGTTTTTTTTGAAGTCCAAATAAACTCATTTGTTTCTCTGGCAAGCAGGGAATAGCAGCGTATTAAAAAGGTCAGGGTTTCCTTTACAGAAGCATTGAACTGTCAGTACCATTGCGTTCAGTAAAAGGTTTAACAGTTTTCAGGATATCGTTTTAAAATCTGATCTTGAAGTAAAGCGAATTGGTTTGTGTTTGTTTTTCTAATGTTACTATAAATGCGACGATATTCAAAATCGCTCGCTCGTTAATATTGCCGATAGCATTTGCTGCGTGGCTTGGGGTTTCTTTTCTAACGTGCCTGGCTGTTTTTGTGTGACACAGTTGGCTGGGGAAGTGATCAAGGGATTGGAGGATTTGGAGAGGAACCAGGGATTAAAGCACAGCTAACGAACCTGATTCGATCCGTACGAACCGTTATGAGAGGTAAGGCGACAATCTTTTTGTTTTGACGTTATTGCCTGCAAAGTTTTGCTTCTGTGCTTTAATGAGATAATCTCAGCATTTTGACTCTCTTCTCTTACCAAACCGCCGCTATTTCTGCTTGTCGTTTCCAATCTGTCCTTCCTTCGGGTTCCTTCCCTCACGTGTGGACTCTCTGTAGGAGGGCGCCAGTCCCAGCTAATTTTGATAAAGCGTAAAACATTCCCTGGCTCTGGCTTGCGGTGCCGCTGCTGCGTCCCGTCTTTCCTCAGAGTTTGGGAGCTGGGGGGAAGCTTGGTGATCAATCAGAGCCGTGCAATTAGCTTCACCTCAGCTAAATTCAATTTTATGTGAAGTACCTGGTGAGGGAAATGTAATTCCTGTGATTCTTAAAGGTAAGCCAGGCTTACCTGCCTCAAAGGACGGGGAAGAAATAGACTTTTAATTTGTAAGTTACTCATAGTTTTCTTCACTGTAAAGCACACCAAAAATTCCTTTTATAGGCGATGATAAGGAGGAAGTAACAAATCTTACCTGTCTTGCCCAGCACAAAGTAAAAACTGATAGATTTCTTCTAAATCACAGCAAAGCCAAGGATAGAAGTTGACTTTGAGACGGGTTTGTTTCATTTGGAGAAAGGATCGTTTGGGTCAACGTTATAACATGATGGGACATCTAAAAATATGCTTTTGCTTCCTAATTTTTATTATCCTAGGCTCTGATCCTGTCTCCTTCCACTAATCCTGATTTTTGCATAAGAAAATGCAGTGTGTTTTTAAACTTTTGATTGATTCTGCTCCCTAAAAGGTAGTCTCCCATGGTAATAAGAAGTTGTGTCACTTTGTGATGTGCAGAAGAAAATTTTCACAATTGCTCTTCTGGTTTTTTTTCCTACAGTGCCATTAATAGCAGTGAACTCCATTACAATCGTTCTCCTCCTGTTGTTTGGTTGAAGATACCTGTTGTTTGGTTGAAGATAACCTGTTGCAAAATCTTTCGGACATCCAAAGAAGCAGATTGCTAACCATCACTGCTCTGAGTTTTCTGGGATCCAGCACGGTTTAGCTGTCAATTTGACATTCAACTTAAAATAATAAAGACACTATTTCTATTTATCCTATTTCCTAATGTTCACTTGCAGTTTCATTAAACAAGGTGATGGGATCAATGCAACAATGCTGCAAATGTATTGGACTATGACAAGTTCTGTTGCTGCCTGTTCATAGCGTTGACTGTTAGAGTGTGCGTCGTACCATATTGCAACGATTGTCGATAGGATGCGGTTTTTAAATGTCTCGTTACTCAGGGACGAATCTCCTTCAGTACGCTTCCCAATTTATTTTTAAATTAAGAAAAACAACAGTGGTGTGTTTGTTTTTTGGTTTTTTTTTTTTCAATTACTACCACAGTACTGTCAAAGAGAATATGAGTTAGGCTCTACAAACATGTTACAAATCATTGAAGTACAGTTGCAATATGGAGGGAGACAAAAAGTAGCTGGGTAAAGTCCTGATTCAACTCACATTGGAAGTCGAGCGTTCCTGGTTTGATTGAGAACAGGATTGTTCTCTTGGTGTCTGGTAGTCTTTTAAAATCGATAATGTTTCACGCTGGTGGTGAAGTAAGTTGAAAATAGGTGCAATTGCTATGCAAAAATCTAAAAAAGCTGTACCTAAAGCTGGGCAACTCTGTTAATTCAGACTAGTAGGTGATATTCGTGATTAGCGTTTGTTACTGTTCTGTCAAGGATTATTATACTTTTTAAAATGTGTGTTAAACTTCTGTGTGGTGCTTACTGTGTTGGAAGTGGGGAACCATTTGTATTCTGAGCTTCCTGGGGAAATGTGGGAGGGGAATACTGTGCCCTCTTCAAATGCAATTCTTTCTTAAAAAATGGCGAATTTGCAGCCTCTTCTATTACTGCTGCTTCTTCCCCCGCCCTCCATCTTCCTCTGGTAAATTAATAGCTTACTGAAATTGAAACTATGGGTATGATCTTGCAGTTCTGTCGCAGAAAATATTGCTGGTTGCTTTGGTACAGATCTTGCCTCAATTCAGACTGCTGAAGAAGGCTGATTCTCATGTACCTTTTTAGACAAGTTAGCAGTCTGATGTCTGTCCTCTCCTAAAGTGTTTTAGCTTATTTGAAAAGTGGGGAAGGCCAAAGGAAACCTGGCAGTTTCATTATAAAACAGCTTAGTTTATCATCTCTTCTTCCGACGTCTTGATGACTGAAGCGTACGCTGTTGTATACAAAGATAAATCTGTAAAATGTGTAAATGATTTTAATGATCTTCAGTTGCAGTGTTTTGCAGAGTAGCCTATATCCAGGAGGAGAGTTTTATGTTGTTTCCTTTTTTTAGTGAAAACTTGTAAATAAATTCTGAATTTCTAAGTTAAGCACTCTCTTTCATAACTCGCTCTCTATCTGTGTACAGTGGGAGTATCTCAAAACTCAGCTTCATCCTGTTCCACAAACCAGAGTTACTGTCCTTATATGAAATATTTGTTTCCCATCCCTATGGCTCTTCTGAGCATCATCTCGCTGCTATGAAGCTGTATTTCGGTTTATGTAGCAAACCTAATGAGCCATGGTAGCACTGGCCTGAGGCAGAAGAGGATCGTGCTAGTCTTTAAATTCTAGAGTAGGTAGATGTATTATAAAGTATTTCTTTATATTAATCTTCATATAATTCAGAGGTGACGAGGGTACAGTCTGGATCAGTTATTTTCATATCTCTGTCTTTCATGGAAACCGACAGTATGTGGAACAGATAAAACATGGAAAGTATGCAGGTATTTTTGTAAAATTTTTGCAAAAAAGCAGGGGTAGATGTTTCCATTGCTGATGCATTGGATTGGAGTACTGAATGACTTGAAGCACAGCTTGAGTACCGTTTCCTTTTCGTATTTATTGACTGTTAAAACACTCGTTCTTACCAAAATAAAAGCCAGTACCAAAGATTACAAGCAGCAGCTTTAAAAGCGGGTAAAAAGTGATTTCCCCCATCTTCCTGTCCTTGCAGAAAGGCTGAAGTTTCAGCGCATAGCTTACGGCACAGGGGCAGGTCATTTCAAAATCAATTAGGCACATGCAGGAAAAAGCAGCGGTTTGGTGCAGCAGGAATCCTGCATTTGAGGCAAAACTGGGACGCGTTTTACCTGGCAGATACAAAACAGCGATCTGAAGTGGGGCAGCGGCTGAAGGTCGGGTCTCCCAGGTAATGAGCTGGGATGAGGGCAAAAGGGTGTACAGCAAACAGGCAGAGAAGGAAGGAGTGTAGAGAGAAACGGCAAGGGAGTAATTGCGCTGCTGCCGTCTCCTCATGCGGCTTTGAGCAGTTCTGAAACATGTCCGCTGTGACAAAATTCAAACAAGGCGAAGCACCTCAAACCTGGCAGAGGCTCAGGTTCTTCAAGAACAGGGAAACAAGCAAAAAAAAGTTTCTACCTGGCAGAGCTCCACGTGCAAAGTAGCCTGCGATCCAGTTGTCACTTCAAACCATGAAGAGCGTTGTCGCTCACACCTGGCACAGAAATGACAATAACCAGAACATTTTACAGATCAAGGTGAGGGCTATGACTTTCCAGTGTAGAATAATTGGCTCATTTCTAGTGAGGATTTGTAAAGACAAGATGCTTTCACAGATTGTGGTGGTACCAGTCATGGCTGGCCATGTGGTGAAAATGAAGCTTGTGGGATGCTGGGAATCATAGAATCGTTTAGGCTGGAAAAGACCTTTAAGATTGAGTCCAACCGTTAACCCAGCACTGCCAAGGCCACCATGTCCCGAAGTGCCACATCAGAGTCTTTAGTGTGAATACAGACAGGAATAAGGCATCAATTCTGTCTACCTGTACTGTTAAAGGTTTTGTTTTGAAGGGTGTGGGGACAGGCGAAGGGAAAAGCAGGAAGGTAATGAGTTCGTACACGAGTAAAGGAATCTCAAGCTCCCTTTAATTATCTTTGACATCTCACCTTAGGTTGCAGTGTTATGAATTTAGAATGGTACCATCTTACATAACTTGGATTTTTTGATGGACCATCACAATCTAGAACTGTGAATGTATATCATACTTAATTCATTGATGTGCCCTCATTTCTTACGAAATCCTAACTGCAATAGCTCAAAACGCAATTGCATCTAACCACGTTTTCTGTGTGCTGCCTCTCCTGGGCAGCCTGCTCCAGTGCCTGACTACCCTTTGGGTGAAGGAATTTTTTCCCAATACCCAACCAAAACCACAACGCTTTCGGTGAAGGAATTTTTCCCAATATCCAACCAAAAACCACAACCTTTTCGGTGAAGAAATTTCCCCCAATACCCAACCTAAGCCCCCCCCGGCACAACGTGAGAAGACCGCCCCGGCAGGCGGCCGCTCCCCGCTCCCTCACAGACCGGCCGCCGCGCTTCCCGCCCTTCCCGCTGAGGCGCCGCCGCGGGCTGCCCGCCGCGCTGCCTGTCGGCGACTATCGCCGGCCAGCCCCGCGGACACCGGCCCTTCAGGGCTGAGCGCTGCCGCCGTTCCGCGCCTGCCCGCGGCTGTGGCTGCCGTACCGGTAGCAGGCGGGCACCGGCGCTGGGACGGGCAGCCCCCGGGGAGGCGAGGGCCCGGCGGGGCGGGGCGGCGCGGCGGCGGGCAGGGTGCCGGGGCGGCGGCGGGGCGGCTGGAGGCAGGTTAGTCTCGGGGAGCGGGCTGCCGCTAAGCCGCTCTCCCCTCTCGTCCGAGTGGGCCCGTCCGCCTTCTTCGGGCGCGAACGGGCGGGCGGAACCATCCCCGTCACGGGAAAGGGGAGCTCGCCGTGCTCGGAGCCTCCCCCAGCAGAGAATGGACCAGCCCACCTGCCCATTGTAAAGTGGCGGGAAGAGGCGGTACCATCTCCTCTGCGGGGGGGTGGGGAGGGTTGCTGTGCCCTCATGCCCTTTCCAGTATGGCGAGGGGAGGGGAAGGCGTTCCTCCTGGAAGGCGTTGTGGGGCGGGAGGGCGGCCCCGGGGCTCCCCAGCGAGCAGGGAGACACTGACTGCCCCCGGCTCCTCCGGGGGCAACGGCAGCCCCGCAGGGGAGGCCGAGTGGGCTCTCTGTGGGGCTGGGTGGGTGGCCCTGGAGCCTGGGCCCCCACTCCCCTCAGCGCAGCCGGGCCTGGCCCGCTCTGCTGCCTTGTCCTGCGGCTCGCCAGGGCCTCCAGCTTCGCTGCCTGGCTGGTGTCCTCGTCTGAGGGAAAGGCCTGCCCTGCGCTGGCGGCACCGCGCAGGCCCTGTGGTGGGGTCTGGGGGAGAGAAGGAACAGGAGCTGGGGGAAGAGAGCATGGCTGCTCATGGAGAGCAGCCCCTCCACGGCCCCAACACATCTGTGCCATTACAGGCCTTCCCACAGGGGGACAAGGCCTCTTTCATGTGGGTTGTGAGCACCTTGTTGTGTCCCTGTATGGCACATAGGCCCCTGAGACTGCCAAAGACCAGGTGGGAGTTGAACTGGATGGCCCCTCGTGTCCTGGCCAGCCTGAATTACCGTACGGCTTCATCCCGTTGCTGTAGCTGTAACGCCAGCACCAAGGTGAGGTTCCCCCAGTGCGTTGGGCTGCGATTATGAAAACTGAGGTACTGAAGTTTTTCGTGACTTTCTTGCTAGACCATGAGCTTTATACTTAAAATTAGCTCTGCTGAAAACTGGCTCTGCGGATAACTTCCATACCACGTGAATAAATAGACTGTGAACAGGAGAGCTAACGGAGATCTAGGGTAAAAGAGGAATAAAAAAAAAATCCCATTTCTGCTAACCTCGGATATTCTATCTCCAGTATGTGCTATCTGTGCAGGCACAGCGCGGTTGCTCTGCAGTCATGTGTCTTTGGCTAGAGAATTTATATAATAGCACCTTTTTCAGCCCTCTTTTTAATCTCTCTCAGCACTCAAAATTCCCTGTGCTGGAGTTGAAGTGCCTGAGGGAGGAGAGTTTTTTTACCATGGAGATAATGCAGAGTCATGCAAATTCCATTCTGTTCAGGCACTTTGTCTGCACTAAGTATTTTACCGAAGATGTCTTAAAAACCTGGTGCCCTCTTTCCCCATGCAATTGATGAAGCTCCCTTAGGAGTTCTGTTATCAGCTCTTTATCATAGACTTTTAACCTAGGCCTGTGTAGCAACAGACTTACTGTAAAATAAGCATTATAATTTTTTTTTTCCTTACTGCAGGGAATGAGCAGGAATAATGAAAGTGGAATCTCAGAGTTTTCTGCATGTGTGTCTTGCACCCGAGACGTCAAGTTCACGTCATCTTGGTCATTGATAAAACTGTCTGCAAAGATAAAACTGTCCTGATAGAAAATTAGATTTAAGGCAGGTTCTAATTGTGGTGTTGACTACTCTGCGTGTTTTTTAAAAGTACATACATGTTACGTGTTCTGTCTGTAACCAGAAGGGCTCAACATAAAATCGTGATGACTTGCTAGTGATGACCGATCAGGTAGTTGTTATTGTCTAACAAACAGGAGAAAAGCTTCCCTATTGGACATTTGCTAAGAAATAGCTCGGCAAACTTGCTTGTGGAGCAAAATACAGCACTTGCAGCAGACCTAAGGAGAAGTACTAGTTTCTGAAGACAGCTTTTTAGCCAGATGACTTGCACATGACCTCACTGTTTTCTTCCCCAGCACCTTTACCCTTTGAATGCTGGCTTCTGTTTTGGGCTAAGTCTCCTTTTGTGCGACACAGAAGCTTGCTGTAGAAAAACTGCTTGACCGTCCCCTTTGCAAGAAGAGGGAGTAACCCTTTGGGGTGCTGAATATCCTTGAGCTCTGAGAGCTTCCAGGCTAAATCCACGCTGGCACACAGGCAGTCGGCTACCAAGTAACCTAAGAGTTAGGGCACCTGAATTGTGTTGTGGCCTGGATCACCAAAGATCTCGCTTACAAACATAAAATTAACAATTTCCACTTTTGCAGAGCTTTTTGAGCTTTATAGTCGGAGCACTGTATCATCGCTTAGTAGTATTGTATTTATTTTTACTTGAACAGCGCCATTGGTTTCGATGGGACTTGCCGAAATGTGCTTGCTGAGGCCTTGAACCAGCAATACCAGACCTAATGATCCTCTTCCCAACAGTCTTAGTTGTTTAGAGAATTTTTTGACGCGCACAAATAAAGGCACTTAAAAAACAAATAGCACCTGATTTCCATATATAGAGTCTTTGGGAAAATACCACCCCATCAATTATGTATTTTTTTAAACACTGCCTTTTATGTCTCTGTCTAAAGGGGCCCATTTAATACTGCGAGTAATGTTCTGAGTAATACCGGGCTTGGCACAAATGAGGCGCTTAACTGAGTTCCTTATTTTTATTATCCATTGTCTGCTAACCAGTTTTCTGTTGTTTCATTTATTTGCCTTTTCCCAGGGGAAGGAAGGATGGCAGCTCGGCGCGCGCTGAAAGCTGTCTTGGTGGATCTCAGCGGCACACTTCACATTGAAGACTCGGCTGTGCCAGGCGCGCAGGAAGCTCTTAAAAGGCAAGCTACCTTTTTCGATTTCCTCTCATAGGTTCTGTCAACCCTGTTTGCCCAAAGACGCTTCTTTAAGTACATAGACCTGAAGCTTCTGCCTTTTTACGCTGTCACGGATAAGCAAATATGCAGCCGAATTCTGCTTTCATTTACACCTGTATTAATACAAAGAGAAATCGGCTAGGTATTGAAAAGTTGCCGTGTATCACCTGAGCCCCGCAGCTTTTCTAAGTTGTTCTCTAGGTCTTTTCTAAGTCTTTTCTAGGTAGGAAAAGACAATATTCAGAGCGTTGCTGGTAATTCATATGGGACTACAGCCTTAGGCAAAGCGGAAAGCAGTTAAGTTAACCTGAATTACCCCGTGTACACGAAAGTCACTTCAGGTGATCTGTTCCTCAGTGCTCTGTTTAGCTACAGGAACCCGATTGTTTGTCTGAGCCCTTAGGTCTGTGGTGAATGAAAGTGGAATAACAGAATAACTTGGCCTAGTGAGCAAGGCATCCTTTGCAGTGTTCTCATTTCATTTGGTCTTTCAGCCAAGGCTTTGCTCTATTATTTTTAAAGTTTCTTTCTGCTAGGTAAACAACCTCAGTCATTTTTCAGTTTGAGGAACATTTGATAATACAGCCTGTCTTCTGTAGGAATTTCAACACGTTAATAAACAGGACAGTTAAGTACCTCTTTCTCTTCTGATGAAAGGGTGCCTAAAGAAACTGAGGCATAGTAAAATGACTGTATCTGGCCAAGTCAGTGGCAAAATAGGATACGCAACCCCAGGGGTCTTTCTGCTGTGTTATGAAACTGTTTTACTGGAGAAGACATCTTGCAATGGATGAACTAAAACACAAAGTGATATATGCTATCATGATGAGTGAGGGAGGACACCTGAAGATGCTGGGACAGTAAGAATCAGGAGAGAGGAGTAGGGTTGAATTGAGGACAAGAAGTTTTTACTGGAGTCGTATTGGCTGCTTAGATTTTTATAAAGCTAGACTGTTGCTCAGAGGAAAAGTTCACAGAGGGATTGGGGAACTCTTCATTTCTTTTCACAAATAATTCTATGGAAATAATTATCTCCTAAAGATGTAAAATTGCTAGGAAGTAAAAACTGCAAAAGCATTGGGTACTCATTCATTAGCCATTCATTCGCTGGACCTTGTCTGCCTGGTGTTTCATGCTGCAGGGAGAACTTGTGCCAGGTGAGAGTCAGCATTCTTGAAAATCCATATATATTTCTATATAAAAGTGGTGATGTTGTCGAGAAGCGCTCAGTATATGTCCTGTCTGCTGCTCACCTCCAAACCCCCAGGCAGTAGACTGGACAGATGAAATGGTTTCTGTAGAGTCAGAAGACAAACTGTTTTATAAAACCACTGATTCTCCTTTGTCTTCTGCTTCTGCTTGATTTCTGCTGAGCCGTGTTCATGCAGGCCCTGCACTGGCTTTGGCAAGGGAGGGGGTTAGAGAAGGGATAAGGTGCAGAGAGAGTCTGGTGCTGTTGGTCAGCTTCAGCCTGCCGTCGCAGGGATGGAGGGTAGGTGTCATTTCATTGCCACGAACAGCCAGGTCTTTTTGCTTAGAGGTTTGGGGAAAAAAAAAAATTCTCATGCTCTTTTCTGCTAATCCACGTCATTGTCCTTCCTAAAGAGACACCAAAATGATTAGCATGCAGCTTGCCTAGGGAACAAATGGATAGATTCCATTTTCAGGGTTATTTCTCAGTATTGAGGTCCATAGGAAAAAAAAAATATTATTTTATTAGCAACCAGGGGACTTTTTTTACCAGTTCATACTTATGAAGGGTCAGTGTGTCTGACAAACAAGAGAAAGAGGTGGCAGGTGCAAGCAAGTCTCCAGCGTTGACCAACTTTATTTTGATGTTCTCCATGCAGTCGTGATGCCAGTGTTTGTTTCCATAGCAACAAACAGAAAGTGATGGTGGGGGAATAATTAAAGGGAACGCCGTTGAAATTGTCACTTAAAATTATTTGATTGTTTGGTAGCATGTACTGTCAGTGTAGGGCAATAATGTGGTTTTATGTGATATTGGTGTTCCTCAGTAAAGGGAGAAATGGCTGCAAAAGCTGGCATAAAATCGCCGCACAGGTAACATAGGCTCCTAGAGCATCCTGTGTCTCTGAATGAGCCACAGCTGCTGTGAAATTCACCCGGTGTGTGGACTTCCATATATTAATTTAGCAACAAAGTTCTTTTGTTTATTTATTTTGGTTCAGGATGCTGTTGATCTAGAATCCAGGGCTGGTTTATTTATTATCTGGTTTGAATTAAAAGACTTTTCAAACTAGTTGTTGTTGATCATAGATGTGTTTGCTAACTACTATGAAGATGGAGTTTGGAACCACCATTTTCCTCCAGACTTTTCCTGGTAGGGGCAAAACAGGGGAGACTTGGTCTTGTTCTGGTAGCTGCAATTCTTGCTGTCTGTTTCAAATTGCCCTCTCAGTCCACAGACGTTAACAACCTCATGGTTCTTGTGTGGCACCAGTACTATGGGTTATATACAGTGTTTTCACCCGCAGCCTTTAGGCAAACGGTCCTTTTTCAATCCCGAAGAGTCGTAAACAGAAGGGTGCTGTGGCCAATTTGCCTTTGCTCTTCATCAGGCTGCGGAGCGCTCCGGTTACCATTCGATTTGTGACGAACACGACGAAGGAGTGCAAGAGAGACCTGCTGGAGAGGCTGACGAAACTAGGGTTTGACATTGCAGAAAATGAGATCTTCACGTCTCTGACAGCAGCCAGAAATCTTCTGGAGCAAAAGCAAGTGCGGCCTCTCCTCCTGGTGGATGATAAGGCCCTGCCTGATTTCACAGGTGAGGCGGTCAAAAAACAGAATGGGGGAAGGTACTGAACAGCTAAGGAAACATAGTGCTCTCTGTTTTGTAGAATGACAATCATATGTATACCACTAACCCTGATGAAGCCTGAAATGTGGAACTCTCCACAGTCATAAAGGTCCTTTCTTCTTTTTAAATTAATATGTTAAACAGTTGGAAGTCATAGCTTCTTGAGGAACAGGGGAAATGACAGCCAAAGGCTTCAAATAGTCAGGAATTTGTGTAAAACTTTACACTTTTTATTAATTTCCAGTGTAAAAAAAAAAGTAATACTTCTCACTAGATCATTGGAGATTTATTGCACCTACCAGTGCTGATTTGTTTTATAGGAAGGGTGTGTCAGTTTGTTGGAAATCAGGTTTGCCTCAGCTGTTGTACAGAGGTCTTGCTCATAAAGAGCTGAAAAGCCAGCGTATAGGCACACACAGGAGGCTATTTCTCTCTTAGTAGATTATTATTAAATGTAAAATCTCCAGGTAGTTATTGTTACTTATCTTGTATCAAACATTGAGGTCTCACTCCGTGTACTTTGATACCTTAGTTGGTGACAGAAGGTTCATCGCCCTGACTTCTCTAGATTGTCATCTCTAAAGACCTGGTTAAAACTTGCTTTGCTTTCACGTGTTCCCATGTCCCTCCCTCAACAATAAGGGGAATAGAAGATGATATATGCTAACTTGGACTTGTCTGGCAGGTGCCTGAAGCTAGGACAGTTAGTCCTTGACTTAACCATGTCGTTGTTTCAAGGGTAGTGAAGATATACCCACATTTTTCACATCTTCAGAGTTGAGAACTGTATATTGTATATTCAGACTTTCATTTGAAGTCAAGGCAGCAAAAATGTGGATGGCTTACCACTGCTCCCTGCCCTTTGCCTTATGAACTGAAATCCTTACGGCTGTGTAATTTAAGTAGGTTCTAATCTTGCTAGGAGCTAGATATTTCCTGTTAAATTTTAGTGCCGTAGTCTAGTCAGTAATCTTCAGAAAGATAAGTGTTCAGGAGAAAAGCCTCTGTGGGCTCTGAGAGCAATGAAACCTGATAATCTGTTCCACCTAACATCGTATCCAGAGAAATAACGCCCCCAGCAATATTTTGTGTTTGCGTTCTCAGGAAGGCTTTCTTGGGTCAGAAACAGCAGAGGCAGCAGCTATTTCACCAAAGGTGGTTAAATCAGTTTAATCTCCATGTATGTGGGATCTTTCCATCAGTTTTACAGTAGCTGATGCTAATTTTGTAAAAGATGGCAAAGACAGAGGTATCAGCGGAGTACATTGGTGGCATTTTCTGTGTTGCTTGGATCTGGGACAGATTGTTTTGTTTCTTTTTGCTACAAGCGGTTTTGCTCATATTCTCTCAGTGCTGCTCTTGAAACATTTAAATACAATGGAGAATGTTTTAAATTCCTGTTAATGGCTGCTATTGAACTATTCTTGGCTAATCTCTCTATAAAGTTGGTCACAGATGGATGAACGTAATCCATTCTTGGTTAAAGGACCCAGATGCTTTTGGATGGTGTCACAAATCCACATGGCATCTCTGAGCGCGCATTTTGCTGTCTGAGCTAACTGAAGGACATGCGGCAGGAGACATCAGCCAGCAGGCTGCGATGACACTCTCTGGAGACCCAGGAGCTCTAGTTATCCCAGGAAAGGTGTAGAGAATATGCTGTGTGAAGGTGGAACAAAACCCCCAGCAAGTGCAGAGTGCAGCTGGTACTTAACCTGTCCTAAATAAAACTCTGTGGTACTCCTGTTTCTCCTGTCGATGCTACTCTGCTTCCATCGCTGGCTCTGTTCAGAGGTGGCACTACCATGTAAAAACAGTCGTGCTCCTCTGGAGCAGTGAGGGACAAAGGAGGTGCAAGCTGTTCTCGAGGGGGACTAATCCACATTAAAAGAAGACCTTCCAGAAGAGCCAAAACTAAACTAGTGTAACAACTTCTAGGTCATGCTGCAACACCACCTGCAGTAACCAGACTGATATGTAGAACAACAGTCAGGCTTTTTACCCTAAGTGGAGTTTTCTGTGACTAGAGGGAATAGAAAAACTGGATGGAATTCACTAGTCTTCCTGCTTTACTGGCTTACAAAGCAGATGAATATATGTAGAAAGAGATTCTTAGATAACAAGAAGTCATTCAGTTAAAAAAGTGATTTGTGCGGTCTGCTGCATTTCAGCGGAGGCAGTGAGAGAATCACTGTTCAGCAGTCGCTGAACTATCCAGCTGCAGAGCTGTGCTCATCTTGAAGGATGGCAGAGTCTGGATAGATCAACACCTTTTCCACAGATGCTTTCCTCATTTCTAAAAGACATAAAACTAGTCTATGATGTGATGTGTCTGAGTCAATGTCCTGGTTTCAGCTGGGATAGAGTTAATTTTCTTCTTGGTAGCCGGTATGGGGCTGTGTTTTGGGTTTAGGATGAGAACAATGTCGATGCTAAGTACCGCTAAATAGTCGCTAAGTAGCGCTTACACTGGTCAAGGACTTTTCAGCTTCCCGTGCTCTGCCCGGTGCACGGGGGGGCTGGGAGGGAGCACAGCCAGGGGCACTGACCCAGACTGGCCAAAGGGCTATTCCATACCACATGACGTCATGCTCAGTATATAAGCTGGGGGAAGAAGAAGGAAGGGGGGGACATCTGGCGTGATGGCGTTTGTCTTCCCAAGTAACCGTTACGCGTGATGGAGCCCTGCTTTCCTGGGGATGGCTGAACACCTGCCTGCCGATGGGAAGTAGCGAATTAATTCCTTGTTTTGCTTTGCTTGCGTGCGCAGCTTTTGCTTTACCTCTTTAACTGTTCTATTTTATTTTACTTCAATTATTAAACTGTTCTTATCTCAACCCACGAGTTCTCTCCCTTTTACCCTTCCGATTCTCTCCCCCATCCCACCGGGGGGGGGAGTGAGCGAGCGGCTGCGTGGTGCTTAGTTGCTGGCTGGGGTTAAACCACGACAGTCCTTTTTGAGAAAATTAACTCTATCCCAGCTGAAACCAGGACAGTCAGAAAACGCTCATTTTTGCTGTAAAGTGATTAATTGCACTTGTTGACTGTACTGCTAAGTATGAATAAAATTCTGTTCGCTCAGAGTCATGTTTTGGTTTTCCAGGGATAGCCACTGATGACCCCAACGCAGTGGTGGTAGGGCTGGCTCCTGAGCACTTTCACTATGAGATGATGAACAGAGCGTTTCGGTAAGTCAGCTCCTTCTGGTGGCTTTTTGAATGGTGGCTGTCTTGTGCTGGGCTCTGTACCTCTGCATAGACGAGGAAATCCTTCCTCTATGGGAAGAAGAGCAATATCACCGTTATGTAGCGTGATTATGGTGTCTTCTTTTGTGTCTGAGAGAGAGGCGCTAACCTTGGTGGATCTGGGACCTTAACCATGAACTTCAGGCAGCCCAGCCCTGATTTTCGTAGCTTTCAGTCTGTAAATAAACTATAGAAGTACAGCCACGGTTGTCATTCAGCTGAAAGAGTTAGTAATGCTTCAAGAAGAAATACAGAAAAACAAGGATTTTGGGAAGTATTCAGGGGATGGCTTCTATGTTCAAATGTCAGCCTTCGAAGCTCAAATATTATAGGGAAGGAAATCCAGTATTTAGGGCAGATTACTCCTTACCTACCTAGTACAGGATTTCTAGCAATTTCTTCTGAAGCATCTTGTGTTCAGAGGTGGCCCGCACAATGTGCTGGGCTAGATGAACTATAGATCTGATCCGGTATGTCTTATTTCTAAATCTCTTTGTTTTCTGTGTTGATTAAGGGGTAAATCAGATAAAATTTATCTGTGACTGTACAGGAGCCAAGATGCAATAGCGTGTGCAGAGGTGCATAGCCATGTGTCCTTCTCTCTAGTTGTAGCTCGGCACAGCACTCTTGATTTTAGCTTGAAAACAACCTTTAGCTTCAATGACTTGAACATGAGCCTGTTGCTGAGTTTAGCCCTGGCAACGTGCATTTTATCTGTTGTGAAACGCACAGAGAAAGGTCGTCTGAACATCCCACCTCTCCTGCGGCCCAACAGAGCCTGCTTTGCCTCTGTTTCGTTTCGCTGGGAGCTCTCTGAACCCGCTGTCCTTCAGCAGCGGTTCAGGCCAAGCTGATCAGGCTGTGCTCTTGCCTAGAAAGATTGGACCAGATGATCCTTGAGGTCCCTTCCAACCTGGGGTTCTATGATTCTATGATTATGATTCTATGATTTTCACCTTGGAATTTGAAAAAACTGATCTCAAGCACCTTAATCTGTGTTTATAACAGCTAAATCTGAAGAGGGAGTATCAATCACTGCTCACCAGTATCTTACGGAGGCTCCCTGGAGTAGGAAGCCAATGCCGTCCTTATCTGCATGCCAGTTTGATGTCATGAGAACATGTATTGACCCAAACTGATCCTCTGGCAGTCTCATTAGTGCATGTTGCCAATGGCATTGATTTTAAAGTTTTACAGCGCACTCATGAGTGGACTCTAATTTCACCACTGCGCGAACTTAACCCATCATGTATTCCAGTGCTTACATAATTTTATTTATTGATATTTCTGTCATGAATATATTAACTGTTGAATAGCAGTCATTAACTGCCTTGGGCTGGAGACCTGGACACTTAAAACAAGAAACCAGTCATCGCATTCAGAGTCCCTGAGGGCCCCAGGCTTCCCCAGGCCAGCACACGCAGGAAAGCCTGCGGAACTGTGGAGCCCTGTGGAGGCGGGCGAGGTTATCCCAGGCTGGATTTGGGCTTTTTGTGTTAAACACAGAATTGGACGCTTGCTCTGGTGATGGAAGGAAGGTGCTGAAGGCCAAATCCAGTCCCCTGCAGCGGGCAGTGGGTGCGGCATGGCCTTGCTGCCCAAGAGGGACAGGTATTCAAGGGGGTAGCATGGAGTCCATGCTGCCTGAGCAGCTTATATCCAGGGCTGTCTGGGTGGTGCGGCTGAGTATCGAGCGAGGCTGAGTCCTTCAGCTCACCTTGCCTTGTGGCAGACGCATTCCCAGCCGCTTGGCTGACTTGTCTGCCGGGAGGAAGATTTCATCCTCCGTGAATCTGTCCTGGATTTGCCTGGAGCTTTCCTGGTCCTGTGTTTCGGACTGGGCAGAGGCCCTAGGATGGGCTCTGTTTGGTCTCTAACATCTCACTGACTTGTTCTGGGTTTTTCCCCAGTCCTCTATTGAGGGTAAACTGTTTTGCCGGTGTCAGTTTTCTTTGGCCTAATGGAAATATTAACTACTGGACGCATTCTCTTCTTCTCAAGCCTTATGCCGTGTCCTTTACTTTATGCCTTGTCCTTTACTGCTCAGATAATTAAGTCACTTGGGATTTGCATTGCTTGTAGCAAAACTTTAAGGTGAATCCGATTAAATGCAGATATCTACAGTGTCGATGCCTGTATCTGAGCTGGTGACTGGTGCTCCTGAGGGAGAGAGGAGGCGCTTGTAAGGCATCATTCATTTTTCCCCTAGTAGTGCTTAAAATAGGACAGTTGAACTGTGCCCTAGAAGTGCTTTTTCCTCTCCACTGGCTGTGAAGAGCCCAGGCTGATTAATTACCTGGTAGGCAACTACTCGGTTGATATCCAACATTAGGTTGGGTAAATCTAGCCCGATATGAGTCCCAAAACGAGATACACAGAGTAAGGCCATTCTCTAGGCACCATTTGAAATGACTGAGACTAAATTTCTCTTTTTGTATACATGGGATTTTGATGCCACATTTAAAAGAATTCTCCCAGGTGAGATCTTTCCTGCAAACTGCTGAATGTAAGTGGTTGTGGTGCTTCTGTCGAATTAAATTTTTCTGTATCCTAGAGGCATCCTCCCATCGTGAACATACCTGACTGCTCACAGATACACGTCAGCTGCCTTCTTGTTGAGCTGGCTTTGGAATGCATTGATTCAATAGAAGTGTTTTGTGATAATTAAGTGAAATGAAATATTATCATTTATGTATTGCTCAGAGTACCCGGGCTGCTCTGCAAGCGTGTGGGAAGGAGCAGACGTCCTCCAAGGAGCACACAACTCACCTAAGCCAGCCTCTTTGAGCACAGCCGCAGCAGAGCTCCAGAAAGGCAGCGAAAGGGGCAAAGCAAGATTTCGTTTGTTTTCGTAAAAGCTTTTTTTTTTTGTAAATCAGGTGGGGTTAAGGGGAAAAGAAGTCCTTTCTGCCCTGAAGATAACGGTTGATGTTTCTCCTCTGTCCCCCAGCTTTGCTAGATACATTCCTACCTGTTGTGGTAAAGACTGGAGTTGCCTGCAGTGCCTGAAGAAGGTGCTGTGAAACCGAACGGGAAGTGTTTGGCAGCCGTTGCCTCAGCTTTTATCGATACTGTCTGGAGGGCTTTTGTTGCACCGAAACTGAGGCTGGGGAGGGGGAGGACTGCAATAACATCGCTGTGCTTGGTCGTGCCGGGAGGATTCCCCTAGCGCGGCAGCTACGCAGGCTTCCCGTCGCGGCAGGACAGGTAGCTGCTGTGTCTGCTGTAAGGAAAAACTGCCAGGCAGGTAACAGAAGTGGAAGAATCAAAGATGAGGCCCAGATTCTGTGAAAGCAAGCCCTCTTAAACTCCTGTTTATTACTTTGCTGTCATGGGTCCACTGTTCAGGCACTGCGTGTGCTAACGAGACGCGCTCCCTGCCACAAGAGTTTTACAAGGCAAGCGTTACGAGAAGAGCCCTCAAGCAGACATGAAGTGAATTGACAGGGGTGACAGGGTGGCGAGGCTGAGGAGGCGCTGATTGAGATCAGTGGAGCAACAGCATTTTCTTAATTACTTCTTCCCTTACATTTTTCCACCTGCTCCAGACAATCCCATGTTCTGTGCAGGTTTTTAGCAGGTAGGTCAGCTGGCAGGCAGAGATGCTGTCTGGAACCCCGAGGAGGGTGCGCGCTGGTGCGTCGGGGCAGAAATGGGCCCGTGGGAGGGTCTCGGCTGTTGGGCAGGGAGCAGTTCCCTGTCTCTCAGACCACCCTGGCTTCCTGAGGCTCCCGGGTGCTGCGCCCGGCCAAGACCCTCCTGTAACACCACCACACCGTGCATTATGACCCTTCTTCTGTGACCCTTTTATTGTACTCAGAAGTGTTAGGAATCTGCTGACTGGTTGCTTTGAACTGTCTTCCACTTGGAATTTTTGGTTCCCAATAGCAAGGAGCTCAAATCCAGCTTTGTTTGAAAAGGCTCCGTAATAGCACTGTTAAGTGGGGAATTTGGTGGGACGTGAATGCGCCTAATATCTTTGTGCCTTTTCATGTAACTTGTTATTGTAATTCCTCCAATGTTAAAATATAAATTAAGGTAAAAAGACTCACCTTCTACCTGGGATTCACCTGAACACCCATCTCTGCTGGAAACACATAGCTGTTCGGCTGTTACAGGTGGTACCAACAGCCCCAAGAACTGCCAGGCTGCAGATTTCTTGGCAGCAGCATCCTGCAAGCACTGCTGTGTTCTCAGTCCAGGCAAGGAGAATAAGGCTGTGGCCATCAAACGGCTACCTACAGCCGCTACCTGTGGTTAATGTATTTTAAAATATTTGCATGGGGAAATCAGATGGGTTCTAATGTTAGGATGTTTGCCGTAGTGAAAAGTGAGTAATGGACCTAATTGCACGAGAGATACAGGCAGGATTTAAAAATAGTTAACCTGTTAAAATCCTCAAGATGATAAATTCTTTATTTGGGGGGATTTGTTTTATTAGCTGTTTCTGGGGAAAAGAAGGAACTTTATTTAACTCTCCAGTTGAATGCTAGCTTGCATTATAATTTTGTGCTTCATGAAAGTCAGTGGGAGTTCTGTCATCAACTTAAATGAAAGCCAGTTCAGGCCTTCAGCTGTAAATGTTATTTCTTTAATATAATTTGTGTACTTCTTCATTCATTCTTTAGGTTGATTTTGGATGGGGCTCCTCTTATAGCTATACATAAAGCCAGATATTTCAAGAAAAAGGATGGCTTGGCTCTGGGACCTGGACCTTTTGTAGCTGGGCTGGAATATGCGACGGACACCAAAGCAACAGTGGTGGGGAAGCCAGAGAAAACCTTCTTCCTAGAAGCCTTGCGGGGGACTGAGTGTGCCCCAGAGGAGGCCGTCATGATCGGTGATGTACGTGGGGACCAAATACCCCATCGCTTGCCTGTTCGCGTAGTGCTCATCTCCACTGCGTGTCGTGCCTCCCAGATGCCATGAATGGATGGGGTTAAACGAGGGGTGAAAAGTGAACCATCAAAACTTGCAGGATTTAACCTGTAGTCCATGGGGTTAGTTCTCTTACTTCATTCGCTATTTGATCAGGCACGTAGCAAATCGTTCCTGTGACAGCTTGTCTAATAAGTAGCTAAAAGATTTGACTCCACGTAGCTGCTTTTAAGTGGCTTGTTAGCGATGTGCAAAGCAGAGAATGTCATGAAAAACGTGTTAACAAGTGGCGTCTGTGAGCGCTAACCAGCTCATCTGTTCTGTCCCAGGACTGCAGGGATGATGTTGGTGGCGCCCAGAATGCGGGCATGCGTGGGATTTTGGTAAGGACCGGTAAGTACTCGACGGATCGGCCGTTTCGGGAGAGAGCGGTGCGTTCGGTGACCCAGCCCCGGGTACTGGCAGCCCCTGTGCCCAAAGCGAAGGTACGCTCTGGGCCCTGGGCCCGGCCCTGGCGCTTTGTGGGGCCCGCCATCCCTGCGGTCCCTTACACCAAGGGGCTGCTGCGAGACCCCGAGTCCATCACCCTGTTCACGTTGGGGTGAATGCAGCAGGTCAGTTTCCTCAGCTGCAGTGTGGCAGCCTGTCAAGCAGTAGATTGCGATTAAGTCAGGATAGGCTGTTATATTTAATGTTGCAAGAACAGGGCTAGAGCACAGACCCCAGGCTGATAGCAGGATGATATGAAGTAATAGATGGGGGCAACTGAACTTTCAGGTGTGAATTTTTTGCTCTAAAATCTCGAGCACTGGTCACAGAACAGAGAGAACTGTTACTGTGACATCTCGGATTGCCAAAATCAGTCATAGTGAGGTAACCTCTGATCATTCAGGAACTCTGGTGACATTCCCTAGTAATTACACTGGTAATTATAAAAGTAATTTTGCTTCAGACAAAAGTGGAACCTTAAGGGACTGACAGGTATTATCCACATTACGGATGGTACCACGGGTAAGGTCTTTCTGAGGCGGCAGCTGCTCGTGCCACACAGTCCATTATGTTGAAAATGAAAGCGAGTAATCCTTAAAAAACGCATAAGCAAAGATGGTAGCATTCTTATTTCAAGAACCTACAGTGCGAATGTCTGAACAGTCAGTGAAAGAACAGTGCCAGTACAGTTGAGTGAAACCAGGGCATAGGAACACTGATTTTGAGCCAGAGCCGCCCCTGGAAGAATCTTCCGTAAGGCTCAGTGTTTGTGTAGGGAAGACTTGTGGGATGTTTGTTGCAGGAGAACCTCAGATGGGCATTCCTCCTCCCGTGTCTGGTTGTTACTGATCCGAGGGGGCTGTAATTTTCAGGGAAAAAAAAAGATACCCAGAGGAGCTTGGTAAATGTATCTTTTTGTTGATCTGTTACAGGTAAATACCGACCAGCAGATGAAGACAAAATCAATCCAGCTCCTTACTTAACCTGTGGGAGTTTCCCAGAGGCAGTGGAACATATCCTAGAGCATCTGCTGTGAGAGAGGGAATAGTTAGTTTGAAGAGACATCTGTTTCACATCATTTCCTTTACTCTTGCTTCAAAAATTAAGGTCACAGGATCAGTGCATGCATTGCATCAGAAACCTAGCCGTGAGCTCCTTCCGCTCGAGCTGCGAGGGGGCAGAGGATGGGTGTGGGCCCCGGCCCAGGCACGGCAAAGCCCCTTCCCTGTAGTAGTTTCACGAGGCTGTGACGAGGGACCGCGGATACCCCGTAGGTGAGACAGAGAGGCTACAACGAACACAGCTGCCTTCCTGAATGGCATGGGGAGCACGGCAGAGAGTTCTGTTTATTTTCAGTTTTCAAGAAATAACTGATGAAAAGCCCTCTCTGAAAAGTGTCACGTTCTTCTGAATAAGCTGAAAAAAACCACACTGGAAATACTCGAGTAAATAAACCTCAAAGACTAACAGAGCCTTAGTCAGCCTGTAGTGATTTCACTGAGCATGCCTCCGCTCTGCTCTAATTTAGAGATTAGGCACATTTAGAAGTGACTTTTAAATTAAAATATCATCATTGTTTAATAATAACTACTGTTGATATCTTTCCTCTCATTAGAACAGATCCTGGGTTTTGTTTTTCAAATTTTACATAAAAATTAAAACTGTCAGCATTTTACAGATGTTTTAATTAGATGCTGTTATTAAAAAGAATGGTACAGAAAGAAAAATCTGGTATTAAATGCCTTAGAGACTGTGAATTTTTGAAATTAGACTTCAGCAGGGTCCTATTAATGCTACAGTTGCAAAATTTCACTGTTGTTGGGGTTTTTTTTGTTTCTTTTTAATGTTATGGGAAAAATCCTTCACAAGCCATGGGGAGAGATTCCAGTTTCTACACAGTTGGTTAGTAGAGCTGTAAAATGAAATTTAATTCTGTAGTACGCAGTGCTTTTCCTGTGCGCTAAATCCACCAATATGAACCAACTTTGTAATGATGGTAAATAGCTTTTCTGGTCCATTTGCGAACTGTAATAATCAAAGTTCTTTACAGTTGTTTTACAGTGCTCCTGAGTGTTAAATTATTAGATTGTAATTATACTTTACTGGAGTATTAACCTTATTGAAAATATAGTTTTGTGTTAATGAGCCGTGCTCGTTCTTGTTAAGAAAAATCATCGTGATGAATGAATGGGAAGCTCTCCTTACACAAAAGATCGCCTGTCTGCGGTCTCACTTGGTGGGTGGTTACCTACATTCGGATTCAATCTCTGTCCGAGACGCAGCGTGTGGATGGAGCAGACTCTGCAGCAGAAATACAAGAAACAATAAACCCCCCAGGAACAAAGGCCGTCTTTAGATACTGTTTGTGTGCCCTCGTAAATTGTCACAGTTTTGAATGAATTCACTCCCCTAGTGTTGGTGCCAACGGTTCTGAACCTGTGTTGGTTTCTGCTTGGAGTACCTAAGGAAGGCCTTTGGCCCGTAGTCAGAGTCGGGATCAGGAGGCGAGAGGTCTATAAGCAAAATCCTGTGAGGACACTGCCCATGAAGAGTTCTGACACTGTGACTGACGCCAGAACAGAAAAGAGACTAGGCTGGGAAGCATGCAAGGCCGTGGTGCTTAGAAAAGCAGCTGCGCACAAGCCCGTGCAAGGAAAACGCTGGGAGAGCTGCAGAGAGGATAACTGTCTTGCCAAGCACGAGGGGAGGGTAAGAGAGGGGCAGCCGTGAGACCTGAGAGCCTGAAAACATGACTGATTTCTAATTAAAAGATTGGAGGAGATGTGGCAGTCCCGACTGGTTACCTGGCCAGGTTTATAAGCAGAAAAGTCTCCAACTTGGCTATTATTTACCGCTGCGCTGCAAAGACTCGCTGTTTGCATTTTATGGCTGGCTGTGAACCAGTGGGTAACCAGCAATCCAGTTTCCCATTGGATTAGCCTAAATCTGCTGTTTTTCTACAATGTCTCCAAGTTCCTCTAATTCCTTGCCTTTTCCTTGGAAATGCCCCAAACCAACTGGAAAGTAATACATTTGGCATAGCAAGGCTTTGTTCTCAGCTGAAAACGATGACAAACTAACCAAATTTACCAGGCACTGCTAAGGTCCCAAATTTCACCCAAAGCAGTGACTTATGTTTCATTAAAAAGGGTGGCGGTCTCTGCTGGTAAAGCTACGCTGATCGTGATGCTCCCGTGAGTCTCAGAAAGGGAGAATTAACACTAATCATCTGTTCTTAACGAGCTTTCTGCTCCAGTTCTTCTACCCCAAACCTGTAAACAACTGTCATGAATAAAGACCGACAAGCAAGCAATCTCTAAGTCTTTATACAAAAAATTAAGGCTAGGGTCTTCAATACATAGCAACTGACATTATATTATTTCCATGAAGAATGTTTTTTTGAATGGTCATTGAAAATGGCTAATAAAAAATAACCAAACAACTCCCTCCCCCCATTAAATTTTGAAAGTGAAGATTTCCCCCCGATATTTCTCACTACATTCTCTTCCCTGGAAACAACAGCACTTCCTTCCCCATCACCCTTCGATCCCTTGGAGGCAAGGCGATGACATTTTGGCTAGCAAAAAGGCTCGGAAGTTTTCAGTCTTCTGGGGGTTTTTCTTTTCAAACTGACTCAAATTCTCTCTGCCAAGCTGTGTACTTCTGGCTTAGATTCTTTGCCGATGGCTTGGTGTGGGCGATCACATCCAGGAAATCTGCTGTTGTGATCGTGTCTAATCGGATCACGGGTAAGTTACTGTTACCTAAAAAGACAAGAATTGATTAAAACTGTTATTATTACCAAAAGATGTTCTTTTATATCCCTGCCTAATGCAACACTTAATATATGAAAACAACAGAATAAACCTAGTGAGAGAGAGAAAAATTTGTATTTGTGGACAGAGCACAGACACTGACAGCGTTAAAAAAAGGCCTGATTTTCAGAAATGTTAGCTTAGGCAGATGTTTTAGAAATGTACAGTTTAAAACTTTTCTAAGCAGATAACAGAGCTCCACCTGCTGGGGTTAACGTTATAATTTCTAGAGTTACCGCAGCAGATCAGCGTTTCCCAGATCGGATTCTCTACTCGGAGCTGTGGTACCTGGCTGATGATTTTCAAGAGCATCGAAAATTTTCCTCACTGGCCTCATGGCTGCTTCCTTGCACACGAGTTTGATGTCTGAGCCGGAGTACCCGTCTGTTTCCTGCGACGGGATCGGAATGATGCATTACAGCTTACAAATCGGAGAGGAACACCATTTACAAGCATATATATTTATATAAAATATTTCCAAAGTCTATTCCTGTCTGAAATACATCTATAATAATAATACATATACATACACACACGTATATATTTTTATGTGTACCCTCCCCTCAACATTATGTGGCTTGTTCTTGTTTTGAGTGCCCACAGTACTTTGTAGGAGCAAGGAAAATACCAGGCATTTTCTTTCTAAAAGGCAATTTTCCGTACGTCAAATAGAACTCATCTTTCTGTATCTGTTCCCAGCTTCCCTGTTAATAAAATAACTGTATTTCCTCATTAACATTTATGAAACAAAACCTGAGCAGTGCTGTCTCTGTGAACAGATGTAAAAAGGGCCGACTGGGTAAGCTGTAAGGTATTTTCAAAGAATTTCGGATGTGACAAAGGGCTAAATGAAGAAAGCCTGGGTATCCAGTGAATCTCTTCACTGTCTAAATGCTCTTTTCTCCCGCAGCAGTGGAGCCGTGACAAACCTTCCCTACACAATTAACTGCTCATTACCCCGATGAATTGGAAGTGCTCCCAGCCTGGTGAGAAGAGTGATAAAATATACTGTTGCTGGAAGTCTCCCTGTATTTAAGGCTGAAAAGTTGGCCCAACAGAGAGGATGAGAACGCAGCATTTTGCAAGCAGAGCTGTGTGGAACCAGTGATCTCCACGGCCAGGTACGTGCCTGTGAAATGCTCGGCCCCAGTTCCCGCTGGTCTCCCTCTGGCCGGAGCCTCAGACGGAGCTGAGGTCCTTCCCCCAGCTCCGTCTGTCGCAGTTGCTGTATGCAGAGGCGCTGTCCCAGCCCTCTGGACCTCTTCTGCCACGACACGATGCCACCACGGTGGGTGACGTGCGTCACCCGCGCTTACGGTTCCCGCCCAGGTGCTGTCTCACCTGGCCCAGCAAGCAGTAGTCCAGATCCGTTCTCAGCTCCACTCCTCCGCTGTTGCTCAGAGGGGGCAGCCAGTGCTGGATCATCACCCGCCGCGCCTCTGTACTTGGGAGGGCAACCAAAATCCTCTTCTCCAGCCGCCGCAGCATGGCGGAATCTAACTCCCTGCAAGCAAAGGAGGAGAGGAGTTGTCTCAGTGTGTCTCATTGCGGAGACATGGCTTTGGCAGCAAGCTCCTCGCTGCAGGGACAGACATTTTTCAACTCCACCTGTAACTGTGTCAACCTGATTTTTTTGGGGGGGGGGGGGAAGGGATTAATTATCCAGTGTATTCCTGTTCAGTATGTTAGCGATACTCTGGCTTGTGACAATGAGGCTTAGCAATAACAACCACAAGTTGTAGTTATCTTTCCTGTCTCTGATACTCATCTACAGCATGCCTTATCAGCAATAGCCTCTTTGTCCCTTTGCTATTAAGGAGACACTACAAATTGTCTGTCTGGGGCACTGTGGCACTGTCAGGACTAATTAATTGCTACTTTGTAAGGGATGCTTTGTAGGTATCAAATACAGACTGAAGGTCTTGGATGCGAGGGCTGTGTTTATGGCAGAACAAGATGTCGATCTGAGACTGCTCCTGCAATACAAATTATAAATAATACAGCCACAAAGGAAAGTATCCTTATAAAAAGGATCATGTGAAGGATGGACAGGCTGGACAAATGTGTCAGTGAGCCAAAAACCATGATGCTGTCAACATCAACACTGATAAAGATAATAACTGTATGAGGGGCAACAAGGCTGAGGGCCGGGTCCTGCCCTTGGGGCACAACAACCCCAGGCACCGCTGCAGGCGTGGGGAGGAGCGGCTGGGAGCTGCCCGGCGGGAAAGGACCTGGGGGTGGTGGGCGACAGCGGCTGAACATGAGCCAGCAGTGTGCCCAGGTGGCCAAGAGGGCCAGTGGCATCCTGGCTTGTATCAGGAGTGGTGTGGCCAGCAGGAGCAGGGCAGGGATCGTCCCCCTGTGCTGGGCACTGGTGAGGCCGCCCCTCGAATCCTGTGCTCAGCGCTGGGCCCCTCACCCCCAGAAGGAGCTGGAGGGGCTGGAGCGTGGGCAGAGCAGGGCAGCGAGGCTGGGGAAGGGTCTAGAGCACAAGGGTGGGGAGGGGCGGCGGGGGGAGCTGGGGGTGCTCAGCCTGGAGAAGAGGAGGCTGAGGGGAGCCCTCATCGCTCTCTGCAACTGCCTGAAAGGAGGCTGGAGCCGGGGGGGTCGGTCTCTTCTCCCCAGGAACAAGCGATGGGACGAGAGGGAACGGCCTCAAGCTGCGCCAGGGCAGGGTTAGGTTGGGGATTGGGAAAAACTCCTTCCCCAAAGGGCTGTCAGGGCCTGGCACAGGCTGCCCAGGGCAGGGGCTGAGTCCCCATCCCTGGAGGGATTTAAAAGCCGGGGAGATGTGGTGCTTGGGGACATGGGTTAGTGGTGGCCTTGGCAGTGCTGGGTTAACGGTTGGACTCAATGATCTTAAGGGTCTTTTCCAACCTTAACGATTCCATGATTCTATGAAAGCTGTTTTGCCTAAAAAAATGCAAAGAGAAAGGTAAAATACAAAAGATTGGGACTACTCTTCATTTTTTACTTGCTTGTGATGCAAAGAAGCTTGAAAGAAAAATGAATGTTTCTTTCTGTTCCTTTCTTAATGCATTTCATCACCATCTAGAAACAGTCCTTCTTGCCAGTGCCACTGATTCTGTCTAATGTCAGGAGTCCTGGTACGCCCGCCATGCCAGCTCCTCTCAGACACGCATCCAAACAGTTCATTTTAATCTATTTTTTTCCCCAAGTGCTTTTCAGTGGTTTGCGTCTAACGGTGACGCAACCAAACAACTGAATACAAATTCCTACTCCAGTTCATCCCTTATCACTTGTGTAAAGGGAACAGTCTACAAGTACCTCAGTCATCCATACAATTTTCAAGAAGAAATAGCTGCTACAAAATATTTACTCACTCATAAGTCTCTGGTGCCTTCCAGGAGCTGCTCTGAGCTATTATCCTTCCAAGTGCTGTACCAATCTTTCTCTACTGGCCCCATTCCGCCCCAGATTTGTTATTTCAGTTTAAAATACAATTCAGTCCTCATACCTGCCGAGAAACTCTCATCAAGGGGAAACTCGCTTCGATGTGCTTGTGCAGCCATAAAAACGGGAGCTCTAAGCACCATTCCACCCTGGCTGGCTGAGCAGAAGGAGCCAGCTGTTGGAGGACTGCCCCTGCAACCTGGGAGTGTAGATGATACGCTTAAATAAACCTTAAATAAACCTTTCCCAACTCCCTGAGTGAAATCCTTTTGCCAGCAAAGTCAACATTCATGTAACACTTCTATGAAACTCCTCTTTAATTTACAGGGAGCTCAGACTGCCAGGTCAAGATAGACCTGTAGCACACCAACAGAGCTTATTTCTGTCACCTTTGGTGACTTCTCCTTTATTTTAATAGCAAATGTTTTCTACTGGCACGGCACATGATAAAGAAAACCAAAAACGGGCTCCCAAATCCCCATACGGTGCCTGTCGAGGTTTTCCACAGACCTCAGCACGCCTGGCTCAGCGGGAGCAGAAGCACCTCTCTCCCCAGAAAGGACCTCCCGCTTTGGGAGAGCTTGTTCCACATGTGCAGTGAAAGCGAAGATTAGAAAACCAGATCAGTAGGAACTCGGAGGACAACAGGAATTCACTCAGATCCATCCCAGTACTTCTAATCAAGCCCTCAGAAGTAAATAGCGGAGTTTGCTAATCAATGGCTGTTGGTATAGTGATATTATTGATAATTTTAGGCTGTTTAAGATGCCGTCCAACATTCAGTGCAACGCCTCTCACAGGGTCCCACCCAGACTGGACAAAGAACTGTGTTAGTCCTCGCTCTCCTTCCAAATGTATTTTTCAGCTCAACTTGTCCTCAGAATTGTTTTTCTTGGCTGGAAATAATTACTCTCTGGCTGACCAACCCCTTGCCTGTTATTTACCCGTATTACCACCCTCTGCATAGACAGAGCAAAAGTTCTCAGGGTTTTAGAAGCGCCCATGCAGGTACTCCACACCGCCCTTGCAGGCAAAGGACAACCACAGCCAGAGCCTCTGCAAACACCCTACAAATCCTCTAAATGATGCACGTTTTCCATCACTCCTCCTGCTTCAGACCACTCCTGGGGTGTCCCCCAAGATCACGGTTTCATGAGCTCCCTAGCCATGTTCGGTAAATACGTCCCCTGGTACACAGAAGTTGCTCTGTTTATCCAGGAAGGTTACAGTGACCCTGCTTGTTGGCTAAAAAGGAAAATAAAGGCATAATATTTTTGTTATCTTAAGTGTTTAGATTGTTTGCTGAATT
The DNA here is from genome assembly GCA_020745775.1 of Theristicus caerulescens. Lineage (NCBI taxonomy): Eukaryota > Metazoa > Chordata > Aves > Pelecaniformes > Threskiornithidae > Theristicus > Theristicus caerulescens. The sequence goes on from CM036583.1 coordinate 4,321,783, forward strand.
GTTTTGTTAGTGATCAAATGCAAGGTTAAGTGACATTAACCAGAACAGAATAATAAGCACTGAGCCAACCAAAATATTCTCTGAAATAATAGCCAATAAAAGTATTAAGAACGCTCATGAAAGGATACACAAAGCTGTACACAAAGACCTGTAAAGGAGGGTGACTTCGGAGCTCCTCCAGGTTGACATCACAAGGCATCCCGCCACGTTATCACTCTCAGATTTCGTGAAGATAAACAAGACACCTGTTTTCATTTCCGGAAGGATGAAGGGTAACAAATGTGTTTTAGGCAGAAATGGAAAGATCTCAACAACTCCAGAGGTGAACCCAGAAACAGCAACAAGGGCTGACTTGTCCATATTAGTCCCTGCCTAGTGCGATCATCACCGCAGTGCTCTGGAGGAACAGGCACAAAGAATGAGCAAGCTTCTCAACCTTCCCACCTCCCATCCGCCTGGGCAGAGCCCCACAAGCTGAGGGCTTGTTCTCACTCCATGTCTTGTCCTGCTCCTCTTAGGGCCTCCTTGCACCATCCTCCTCCTCTCTCCTTCCTCACTCTCCACCATACACACTGTGCACTGCTGAGAGTGAAGGAAAGGGCTCGCTACGGGGTAATCCCAGATCTGATTTGGATTTCACAGCCCACCTCTTCTTGAGCTCATCTTGGCCATGCGCTCACGGCTCTGACAGGACTCAGCTCGGGCAGAAGGGAAGAGTCTATCGGCCCGCGTCCAGAGCAGGGCAGCGAGGCTGGGGAAGGGGCTGGAGCACAAGGCTGGTGAGGAGCAGCTGGGGGAGCTGGGGGTGCTCAGCCTGGAGAAGAGGAGGCTGAGGGGAGCCCTCATCGCTCTCTGCAACGGCCTGAAAGGAGGCTGGAGCCGGGGGGGTCGGTCTCTTCTCCCCAGGAACAAGCGATGGGACGAGAGGGAACGGCCTCAAGCTGCGCCAGGGCAGGGTTAGGTTGGGTATTGGGAAAAACTCCTTCCCCAAAGGGCTGTCAGGGCCTGGCACAGGCTGCCCAGGGCAGGGGCTGAGTCCCCATCCCTGGGGGGATTTAAAAGCCAGGGAGATGTGGTGCTTAGGGACATGGTTTAGTGGTGGCCTTGGCAGTGCTGGGTTAGCGGTTGGACTCGATGATCTTAAGGGTCTTTTCCAACCTTAACGATTCTCTGATTCACCCATCCCAAGCGTGGGGAGGGAGAAGAAAGCAGGACTGCAATGGAAGTCGAATTACATGTACTAATACATTAGGAAACATTCACTAAGTGTTTAAGGATCACTTTATTTCTTCACTAACGAGGCCTTTATTTTATTTAATTAAGTTGAATCATTTGAACAAGTTATTTGTCAATAGAAAGTGCCTTGCTGATGAGCAGCAGGAAGCAAGGCTGGGCAGCAAGCACTGGCTGAAGAGGAAGATCAATAGCTGCAGTGCAGCTTAGGACAGTGTAAAGAGCTTTGTTTAGGCTTCTTTTCATTCCTCTAAAAGCAGCTTGGTACTAATTTTTTTCACAATCAATAAATACCCAAGTTAAACAAATCTCTTGAAATCCAGCTTAATACCAAATGTTTGCAAGGACACATGGCTGTGCTGTGAAGCCACAACCTCGGGCTGTAGTACGAGGTATTTTGAAACTTTGCTATGTAATATTCCTATGCAGCTGAAGTCTGGGGTCTTACAGTAGGACTGAATTTTGCCTAATACACATAAAAATAATCTGTAAACATATAGTTGAGATCTTAAAGGGGGTTCAAGTCCCGCTGGCCTCTCTGGAAGCAGATAACCCAAGTTCTTTGAGGCTCTGAGCCAATGATGATGTAAGATGCTCATGGCTTTCACTAGCTTTCCATCCCCCTAAAACACCTTTCTAAGCATACGCTCAGCCACATCTTAAAGCGTATTCTCTGCGGTAGGCACATTTCTGGCAGACAACCTAGCCATTGCACCCATAGGTTGGATTTGCTTAAGATAGGGCAAAATCCAACCTGCCCATGAGCAATGTTGAGAAAGTCCAAAGGAAATTCTAAGCTCTCAGGTACAAAACTTTCAAAAGCGAGAGCTGTCTTCTCACAACGGCTCAGCTGCCACCCTCGTACCAACACGGATTGCCAGCTTTCTGTGGGAGCAGTTCCCCCAAAATAGAAATCTTGTCATTTTGGATCTACCTTAAAAAAAGCTGTGTCGTTTTTGATGTTTCAAAGAAGCAATTTTGCAGAAATTAGCACTTCAGAATTGCAGAATGATCCAAAGTCCAATGTGTAAAACACTCAGAACTGTATTCTGTAATTTTTGCATGACTTCCCAGAGTTTATGGGTTGCATAAGAAGACAGACACATGGTAACAAGACACATGCAGGAATCTCTGTCCACAGAAGCAGAGAGGTCAGCCTCACGCTTACATTAACGCACCTCCAAGACCCCTAGATCCAGCACCAGCCCCACGGTGACCTTCAGACCAGTTGCTGTCTCTGAACTCTTCCTCAGTGGGTTTCAAATACCCAATTTTTCCTTTCAAACCAGTGTGCAAGAGTAGAAAGACATGGATCCTCTAAAGACATCTGATCCCTTTTAATATTGCCATGCTGCAGCATTACATGTGAAGCTTAGCTACTCACAGGATAATTTAAGAGACCGTGGAGAGGTGCAATGCACTGCTCAGAGCTTCTCTTTCTAAAAAGGTAACGGTGCTACAATAACATGAACATTTATAGTGTATTACTAACGAACCGTAAAGAGACAAATGGATTATTAACGTATTAATTCTCTTTCAAACTTAACTGTTCGCACATGCAGTAGCTATTTATTTTTCAGCATTTTCTTACACAACTGGAACATATTTAAATCAAATTCTGTTCAGTTCCTTTAATGTAGATACTGTAACACAAAATGGGGTGGATTTTGTACTGATTTAAATTCATGAGTTTGTCCAAGGCATAAATCCCCCAAACCAACACACAGACTCTGCTATTACGACTACCAAAGCCAGCAATGGCTTTGTACTCACACTGTTGGGCCAGGGGTAGGAACCAGCCTAACTTGTACACCTAATTTCTACATAAATTTTAGGTGCGCACACAGCCATTCTCCTAGTTAAAGAGCCTGAAAGCCCTGGGCAGGCCATGGAGAGAGGTGGATGAGAGCCTCTGAATACGCTGCCACTTTGGCACTGGAATTTCAGCAGGTAAGATGTCTGCCTGGTGGTTCTCAGAAGCATCCTTCCTTGATTTTATGGGAAACATAAGGCTTTGCATGAGTTAAGAAAATGTAGAGGGAAAGACAGGCTTGTAGAAGGAGGTGGACTGGATCTCCTCCCATGATGGACAGAAACTCCAGCCTTTACATCAGAGAAGAACTGAGTAATTCTCAAGTGACTTCTCAGGTATTTATTTTAATTTATCTATTTTTAACGAGGGATACTGAACGGTAACACACTGCCTGTTTTTATGCAGTAACCGTGCCTCTATGCCTAACTTAGAAGAGCACTCTCCTTAGGCTTTCTTACATTCAGAAGAGAGAAGAAATACTTTGAATTACTCTCACGGTACCCAGATTAGGCCCCTGCTTTGATTTACAGCATCACAGAATGGCTGAGGTTGGAAGGCATCTCTTGGAACTAAAGTTCAAACCCCTGCTCGAATCAGGGTCAGCCAGCGCAGGTTGCTCAGGGCTGCATCCAGTCAGGTTTTGAGCATCTCCAAGGACGGGGACTCCACAGCCTCCCTAAGCAACCTGTGCCGGTGTTTGATCACCTGCGCTTGAGCTTTCATGACCTTCCTGTGGGCTCATTCCTCCAGCCTGTCGAGGTCCCTCTGAGCGGCAGCACAACCCTCTGGTCTGTCAACTCCTCCTCCCAGTTTCGTATCATCTGCAGACTTGCTGAGGGTGCACTCTGTCCCATCGTCCAAGTCATTGATGAAGAGGTTAAACAGCACTGACCCCTGTGGGTCTCTCAATTGCTCTGAATCGCTGCATCCGTTGCTTTGCTGTTGACTGTCTCATAGCAGCAGAAACTTGCCTTCTGCCTTAGGTGCCAAAATTATGTGATGTGAACACTGCCCACAAAGTTCATGAAAGATGACGGACTTGGGTAAAACACCCCTTTGTTCATTATGTAGGAAATACTGTGTGGCAGAGCCATCCACAGAGCTACAGAGACTCAGGGACCCACATCCTTCTGCGTCTCTGAAGGACTCAGGCTTCTCAGCACTGACATGTTTTGAAATGGGCCAGGCTTACAGGCCACATGGGACTGATTGAAAATATTACCTTTGAGCCTCAACATCACTTCTGTTTTTAATTCTCTTTGCCTGTTCCCTCGGCCTTTCAGCCAGGCCTGCCAAAAAGGGGATCAGCTGAGGAAAGGAATAAAGCATTACCACGAACTTTGTGAGAGAACATTAGGTGGTGTGTCATGACCGAGAAGTGCATTTGTATTTTGTACAAAATAAAATATGCACTGGGAGTTGATGCTTATTTTACAAGTATTCAAAAGCAAGCAGCTGTGGATACACACACTGTGTCATTCAGGCTCAGACACTCCCTATGGCCAGCAACAGCCTGCTGATCACAGCCCAAAGCCCTCCAGTCACACAGAGAGGCTTTTCCAACACCTCTCCCTACGGCAAGCTCATCAGAATCAGCCAAAAATCACTTTTAATGAAAAACAATCCAGGAATGAAGCCTGTGGTTTTGTGGGTGCAGAGCCCTCACTTGCTCCCAGCCAGTTTTGGATGCCCTGCTCTGTAGCTGTCGCACTGCAGAGCTGGGTGAGCATCACATCAATGAACAACGTGCCTTTCAGTCAAATTTCAAGCGTCCCCACTTGAAATTCTGCTGAGCCGCTGCTCACACAAGGCCATTGCTGGGAACAGCTGCCATTGGGCTCCACCAAACATTTCCCAGACCATGGTTTGAAGTTCCCTGCAAACAGGACTGCTGCCTTCTCGTTTTCAAACTCCTAGCTTGACCTCTACATGTGAGAGGTGAATAGGCCCACTTAGGTCTGCACGCCTTTAGGGATACAGATATCAAGAAAGACCCCAGTGCTATGATGAGCAGCAAACTGCAAAACATTATCCATTCGGTCTGCCCCAAGCAGGCACTTTGTATTTCCATGCTTCATGTACACTTCAGGCAGAGGAGGAAGCATGGAAAAAACCCCTTCTTATGCCTAACTCATCTTTTTTGCAGACATCTGCCTCCAAGACCATCCCCACCAAACAGATAGTTTCCACAGTGTACTTTGCTGAGGCTCCGCTCTCTGCTTCCAATGCCCAGATTTCTCTGTTGGAAAAGATGTTCTTCCACTGAAGATTTCACGGATTGGTAGCCCAGGGACAGAGGGAATCTCAGGGCAGGCAGAAATCCACAGACTAGTTTCAGACCTATGAAAACTAACTTCAAAACCAAGCCCATCGTCCATGTGCTTCAATTCCCTGTACAGGTGTCGGCTCCTACTCTGGGAAATGATTAGTGAGCCACAAAACAGACTGTTAAAAATAGCTGTGCTTAACCAACAGCCATTGTTTTCCTCATGTACCATTTGCAACCATTTGACAATGTTTTGTATGGAAGAAAAAGATATCCTACACTGGTTGATATGAATGATCAAGCCAGATCGACATGCTGGCTCTGACAACGGCCATGGGAGACGCTATTCAAGGAGAGCACATAAGCTGGCTGTCTTCTGCTGTCTGTTGGACTCCCCCAAGCATCCACAGTTGTTACACTACAAATGTTACCTCCCTACCTCGTCCTCTCCTGTCTGTCTTGTTCTCAATACACGTCCTGCCCATTTTGAGAACCAACACAATCAAGTGCCCTAGTTTCAATCTTAAACTGTTTATCCTCCTAAATTATGTTAAAGAAACGGAAGAATTTTGTCCTTCAACTTTTAAAAGTCACATTTGATACCAATAAAACCCGACATTCCTATTTATGGTGTATCCTTCTAAGCACTAGATGTTTTAAGCACCTTATAGTTCCAGGCTGAAACCCTTCTTAGCTTAAACATAGTAAATAACTTTCCTATGAAGTCAAATACTCCATTTTAAATATTAGCAGCTGGTAGCACCAGCATATGTTGACTTTATTATGGATTATTGTCATGTGGCACAAATAGCAAGAATTGTAGAGTTTAAAAGTAAAATCTCCAAATTAATCTTTAAATGCTTTAACCAAATATCAAGGCTTTTTCTGCAAAAGTCTAAATAAAATCTTCATCTGTGCTTAGAAGCTCATGCAAATGTATTCAAAATGTACTCTCTGGATCTCTTACCATGGCAGATTGGAAGCTGCTAAAACAAATACAAGATCATCAGATCGGGCCAAGCCATCCATCTGCACCAGTAATTCTGTTTTCATCCGCCGACTTCCTTCATGTTCACCACTACCAAGATTCAGAGAAATATTATTTGCTCAGTGCATTAAAGTAATCATCTTTATTTATACAGTGTCATTCACAGCAACTGAGCCCTTGTCACAGTTTTGCCCCAGTTCAAAGCATGATTAAGCTCCATTAGCTAACATCTAAGCATTAAAATCAAGCTTTCTAATGATTACTTAAATGGATGCTTTTCAGTACATTAAAGTGAGGAGAATTCACTATTACTGAATCCAAAGAAAATATTTATTTTTTTCTTCCTATTAATCTCCACGCAACGTTGACATTTACTGGAAAACAGCTAAGGCTTTGATTGATTGATCTATATAAGAGAACTTTTATAATATGATAGTTGCCATTAAATAACTAACACACCTACCTATTCAGGGCAACTGCTGGCATTTTTCTGTGAGTGAATGTTAAGTGGCCACAAGAAGATACACCTACTACTGAATTCAATATTTTGCAAAATGTTCTATCAAAAGCAAACAGAAAAATATGCCATATTGAAATGAATTTAAAAATGGGGCAGAGACCACACAGAAAGGATCTTTCCTCAAAAAGAGAAGGAGAACGTAAGCAAAGTGCTAAGAATTCTGGCCCTGATCCAGGTAACCAATTTTGCAGGAAACCAATTTGAACTCTTGGTCCCAGATGTGGAGTTCTTGGAAACTCTTGGATCAAGCCCAGAGAAAACATCAGGGCCTTAGATGGTAAGAGCTACAGTTCAGGTTTAATGGCTTATTTCTGTAAAGGCATCCACACATTGGTGCCAAGTCAATATTTAATAAGGATATGTAAAATAACTACATCATCTTAGACAAAAATCCTTATTAAAATATATAAACCGGTGATGTTAATGAGAGCTTTTAAAAGTATATACGAAGGCAAAATTTGGCCCATAGTTTATAGGTTTTAACTGACAATTATTACAAGTCGTATCTTTACGATATGGTATATTCCATTTACAAATCTTTGTGATCATATAATTTACAGTACTTAAAATCCACTGTAATAGGCTCCTAATGGTTATAATAATATTTTTATATTTCTCCTGCTTCTTCCCCATCCCTAACCTTTTCAATCTGTTTTTAACTATAAACTGTCTACACCATGGATAACAATAATAACATCCTCCCATTCCTGCATCTGGAAGTCCTGACAATGCCACAAAATTTGTCCCATTAATGAAAACACCCTTCCACTGTGTACACTCCATCTTACCCTGCTACGCCTAAGCCTGTCCAAAGCGTCACAAAATGCTTCTTAGTCGCCTCTAACAAGTCTTCTGTTCTCCCCCCCCCCCCCCCGCCTTTATTTCCACTTCAAATCCCTTATTTTAAAGCACAGCACTGCTAGTTATACATTCTTGCACCTCCCTCCTTCTCACAGTCTTGCTGGACCCATAGTCCCTTGCTAATCTTCACACAACCTGTCTTTCGCGCTTGCTTCTCTACTAATCTCATCTACTGTGAATAAAACAAGCACTACATCTCGCTCTTTAAATCCCCACAGCGTATGCAACGTTTCCATGAAACAGTACTTTCGGAGCTGATAGGTGTTCTGACAATAACACACTGCGAGGCTCCCAAAGTTGACAACAGAACAAAAGAAAAATTGCTTCATAAAAAGTCAAGAAAATTATCATTATCACTCAAAGTAATGATGATATCAACAAAATCTAAAAGACAGGGCTCTCAGGGTCCCAATCATGCTCCTGTTGAAGTTCATAGGGTAGCCTCAGGCTTTAGTTTAGCTAAGATTTGTTTCTAACAGGTACACTCCAGGATTAAACATTGGTCAGCACCTGAACACACGCACAAACTATTGAAAAGATGCAGTAAAAGGGGAACAAACATTCTCCTAAAGCCATATTAAGTGCTCTCATCAGTTACCCAGAAGCAGTGCCTCTTTGACTCATAACTGACTCCAGCTCATCCAAGAAAATTGTGGAAGGAGCGTGGTACCGGGCAAGCTCAAATAACACCTGTTTAGAGAAAAAAGTAAATGTGAAAGAAAAGATAAACTAACACAAAAAGGCATTAAGGGCCACTGGCACAGAAGATAAGTTAACAGTAGCCACATTCCAAACTTCTAGGACAAAAAGGGATATCTGCTGGGAAAAAGGTCTGGGTAGGCTGAGGGTCCCTGAATCCTCTCAAATTCTGAAAGGTTTGTAAAGGAGATATAAAGAACACAGGCTCGTAATCCTGTCTTTATATGTAAATCTTTCTGGCTAAATCCTATCAGAGTACCCTGCAAATAATGGGATAGAAGAAAACGATCCATCAGAGGCTTCTGGGAACTCCTAAACTGTTACCAGAGATTAAACATCCATCTCTTGTTGTTGCTCCATTTGTAGTTTTTTTAATAAGGATTTGAGAAAAAAAAAATTAAAAACCAGCTGACCCATAATGAAAGAAAATGGACTGATTCTCTTGATAAGAATCAAGCAGTTATTTTGGTTTTCCTGGTGAAAACAAACATAAACTGCTTGAACAATCAAGATTAAAAGTGGAATATTAAGCTGACACGCAAAATCTGGGTCTGCCCTTTTGAGAAAGAAGTTTCATCTAGTTTTCTGTAAACATGGAGCAGCTTATATTAGCAGTAAAAACATAGTCAGTTCTTCTTCAGTGAAGTGTTCTTTGAGTTTTTAAATAAATATCACTAACAATATGTATTAATCCAGCCCTTTGTAATCTGAACACTTCAAAAAAACAAATTTAGAAAGATATGTATTATTTTCTTTGGATATGAAGCACTGGGTTTAAATTACTTGCCCAGAGTCACAAGCAGTCCATGACTAGCATTGTAATTAGTACTGTTTAAGTAAGGAAAAGTTTGCAATTAAGTAGAATATTGGATTATATAAGACTCTTGCCATATAAGTGGTTTTTCCAAGATGGTTGAAAGAAAAACTGGATGCTATGATATCAGTTCTGTTTATACATTCGCTATCACTGCTGTCATGCAAAAGGTGCTGACAGTTTGCAGTCTACAATTTTGCTACAAATCTAAAATATAAAATCACACCAACACAGCTGAGAACTGGATGAGCGGACATTCCTCCAAATGAGCACAAAACCCACATATACTTCACACGACTTCAGAAAACTCCTGCACCAGCCTCATGTGATTTTAGGATATAAATTCACACAATACTTTCCTTAGAGCTGTCCCAATCCACAATCTTATTTCATTTCTGGATTCTGCCAAAAACTCAACTAAGGGTGAAATGCCACAAATTGAATATCATTGCAAATGCTGCAGCATGTTCACAAAAAACCTTCTGGGTAGTGGTGTCAAAAACCAGACTGTCCCATCCCTGCTCCTGCCAGAAGGGAAACTTCTAGGAAGGTACTGAGACAGATGTCAAGAGGATCAATAACACAGGGGGTGAATGTCAGAAGAAATATGTGCCATTTTAAAGGACAAAGGAGACATGAAGAATAATTATGTTGCAGACATTGCCTAAATTTCAATAGAGATTAACAATGCTTGTAATGCCATTTGCTGAGTGCAGTCTGACACAATTATTCATTTTCAAGAGCTCTGTATCTATCCAAAGCGTAGCCTAAGAGATGAGCGTAAAAGAAGGCTAAGAGCTTGTGGATTTCTTACACTGAAATGGCAGACATCACGGAGAGATGAGGATGGGCATCTTAGGGCAAGGATGCTACACCTGAATGCCTGAATTTTTTTGTACCACAGTTGAGCCATACATGCTACTTCCTAGTCTATACGCAAAAATACATTTACCCATTCACCATCCAACTACCTTTCTTAAAACAACTTTACATCTGTGTTTGACTGTAAGATCTTTGTGACAAGGGAATTCTTTGCCGATTCTGTGCCCTGAAGACTAAGAATAGTAGGGAATTTAGGAATCTAAATAACATTTTGTAGGGAGCCTAGGAGCCAAGCCTTGCAGAAAGGATGTAAAGTGCTTTGAAGGGGTCATTAAGCAAACAGTATTTTCGTTAGGAACTCTGCTTGCCCGTCTCTTATTCAGCAAGTCAAAAATCTTTGCTACCTTGAGAACATCTGCTTCCTCTTGCATTACAGAACTAAAATTCCACAGCAAGAATCCATTGTGAGGCTTCTGCAGAAGTGATGATATTCCCATTTTAAGAACTAGATGCAGAGTCACGTGTTTTGTCCTAGACAGGAAAGTCTATGAGTATCAGAGGAATACTCACTTTCCAGTTCTGTGTTAAACTCCAGTTCTTTAAGTGGGAACCTGATGTTTGTTAAAGTGTAACTAATAAAATAATAACTCTTACCCGGACAAGTTTTTCTGAATCACCCCTCCATTTGCTGACAATGGTGGATGCTGATATGTTGAAAAAGGTTGTATTGCATTCTGTGGCAACAGCCTTAGCAAGCAAAGTTTTTCCAGTACCTACAAACAACAGCGTTGAAGAAATTCACCCTCTAAAGAAATACAATGCAAATGTTTGAATAATTCCCCTCATCCTACTATCACTCAGATAAAAACACTAAAATAGAAAAAGTCATAGAATCACAGAATGGTTTGGGTTGGAAGGGACCTTTAAAGCCCATCCAGTCCAACCCCTCTGCCATGAGCAGGGACATCTTCAACCAGATCAGGTTGCTCAGAGCCCCGTCCAGCCTGGCCTTGGATGTTTCCAGGGATGGGGCACCTACCACCTCTCTGGGCAACCTCTGCCAGTGCCTCACCACACTCATTGTAAAGAGTGTCTTACTCACATCCAGTCTGAATCCACCCTCTTTTAGTTTAAAACCATCACCCCTTGTTCTATTGCAGCAGGCCCTACTAAAAAGTCTGTCCCCATCTTTCTTCTAAGCCCCCTTTAAGCACTGAAAGGCCGCAATAAGGTCTCCCCGCAGCCTCCTCTTCCCCAGGCTGAACACCCCCAGCTCTCTCAGCCTGTCCTCCCAGCAGAGCTGTTCCAGCCCTCGGATCATTTTCGTGGCCCTTCCAGGATTGTCTGGAGAAACTCAGGTAATACAGCACTGCAAACGCACTCCCCGAATTCTGAAGTACGACATGCTACAGGTTACTACAGGTCCAGATGCCATCTGAACGTTCACAGGAACAAATGGAGTTCACTGCAGCGACAGCCTTTGCAACCTGACTCAGGTGGTACTTGTGCCCTCTGTGCCCTCCCAGCCACACTCACGGTGGTAGTGCTTGTGTCAAGGTGGAGCAGAGAGAGCAGTGAAGCTGACATGGAAAACACCCAGCCAGCACAGCAGAAGGCAGTGCTTCCACCCTATTTCCAAAACAACCCCCAAATGCAGAAGAAAGGACATTTTCCTTAAGAAGGTGAGTCCATGACAGATTTATTCACATTTTCTTAAGATCAGGTCAAGCCCAACTTGATTTATATGGCCCAAGCTGAGTAAAAGCAGAGATATAACATGAGTTCTCACTCCTCTGAATGGTTAGTATAAGTACTGGTTTTTGGAAGATTCAGGTGTAGAAATAGTCAAGGGTGTGAGAAAGGCAAATAGATAGGTTTGAATGTGAGAGACAGACGTAATCATCCACTATTGTCCCCTTTTATTTCACATTACAGAACATGTTCTTTATTAACACATTTGATCTAATTAGCAGCAATGATGCACCCGTGGGACAAAAACAGAAGTAGTGATAAACAAATGGATATGGTATAAAGCTCTTCATACCTGGTGGTCCATACAGCAATAATCCTTTCCACGGAGACAGAATGCCTGTAAACAGCTGGGGGTACTGTGGAAACCAAAAAGTAATTTAGGGATTAAAAATCTATCATCTATATCAGAATGCAAGAGATTCTAACCCCTACCCCCACTGCTCCTAATGCATTCAGGAAACCTAAGAAATTTGAAGAGAGGGGTATAAAACCCTTCCAAAACAATATAGTATGTATGATCTGAGTACTGAGAAAAATAGTGCATTTATCATTTGAAATCTGTTTTAAGTGAATTCTTCAAATGCAATTGGTTTGATATTCTCTTCTGTAAGTCTTTTTCCATTGAATTAACATAGGCCTAATCCAGCACCTCTCACATTGCCAAAGGTGCCAAAGAATAGGACCCAACACTTAGAATTTTAATATTGAAAGGCCATTTTCCTGTAGGAGAATGCATATGCCATTGTCAGATGAAACAGGAACAGGAATAGTTCTAACACAAACTGCCTGCAAAAGCACAGAAATAGTGAGAACTCTAAAACACCACTGTAGTGACAAGGAAAATGCTAACGAGCCCAACAAAACTATTCTCAAAAACTATTTAGCGCCTTACCCTTATAGGATAAACAACTGCTTCCTTGACTAGCCTTTTAGCTGCATCCAGTCCAATAATATCATCCCACTTCACATTTGGATTATGGAGATAAATGTCCTGCAACATACATCGCATCCTATTAGTAAAACTTCCACACTAGGATAACGACCTCTGGCAAAGTAAAAGAATTGACTCAGTTATAAAGTAAGAGTGCTATTAAGTGATACAAACTGTATTACCCTACGTACTAGGGACCTCACAAGAGGAAAGCTTACACAGCAATCACTTCTACAGAACTGCTACGTTGTGCCTTGCTTCCCCTCAAGCCCTGTTTCCCTAAGAGCATATACACTGCCAAATGTATATGCTGAGCAGATCCGTTTCTCAGATCTGTTTTCTGTTAGTTGGTTTTAGTAGCCAACTAACGTGTGAAGAGCTATCATGCTATGAAGGTTCACCAAGTCTAATATTTTGTCTCTGATGCTGGCAAGTATTGGATGTTTAAAAAAATAGCGTAAGTAATAGGAATGGCATGTTGGTTCATATTTACATCCACCAAAATCTGCAACCGAAGGACTTTGATAATTAAAATTACATCTTAGTCTTTGAGTTCAAACACCCTTTGACATTAATTCTTCAGTGAATTTCTCCTACCTCTTTTTTGAACATGCTTATTCTGTAGTAATGAGTTCCACAGTTTAATCATGTGCAATGTGAAAATACTTCTCTTTGTTTTAAACTTGATGCTCAGTAGCTTTATGGCTGCACCTATTACTTATGTTATTACTTATGTTGTAAGTAACAGTGAAAAATTGCTATTTACTCCACACTAGGCAAGATTTTATGTGCTGCAAGAAGAGGTGCAAGAAGCTCTGTAACAGAAGGAAAATTTTCCCCTAAGCATCTATCAAAAGATAGTCGGTAATTAGTCTATGCCCTGAAGCACTCACTAAATTAATTTCATTTAATTCATCAAACTTTCCAAATCTTCTATGAATCTTTCCATTTGCCTTAGTAATATTTTGTGGCTTTGTGTTCCAGAGACTAATTGTTCTGCAGAAAATATCATATCCTCAATACAAATACTTGGGATAAATCCTGTTCTCCAATAAAAACAGGCAGTCCCCAGAGACTGAAGAAAAATTATGTGCTTGTATCCGAGGGGAAAATTTGATTTAATACAATTAGAAAAATTATTTATATAGAGTAGATTACACTTTCCCTTTCTACTAACAGCAAATTAAGATGAATCGGATTTATGATACTAAGTAGAGACTTCCATAACTGTTTCCAAATTAAATTAGATTGTGTTGTGAAATAGATACCACATGCTATTTATTTTTATTGATTTACACAGTGTTGATTACCATAGCAACTAGGAACATACCAGCACAATTTAAAAAACATACCATAATGAAGGCTAAAGCAACCCTATTGCTTTTTGCTAAAGTAGCAGCAAGAACAACGCTATTTTAAAGGTTTACTATAAATTAAAAAACAGACAGGAATTGAAATGAATGAGAATTTTCTTACTTCGAAGTTGGACATTTTTTAGACTTCAGTTCTATTAAACTGTGAATGCAAAACTTGCAGATCGAGAATTTGGGCCATATACAGCTATAAAAATCACTCAGCAGAAGTCTTCCAGGTTCTTTAAAACAGCTGGTTTTAAGTATGTGAGAGCAACGGTTGATACCATTTCTGATGCTTATATCCAGAAAGAGTCACAACACTATCAAATATTGTGGTACTATGAAGCTTTTTGGACAAGTGCCTAGCGGGGTTTGGGAGGTGATGCATGCAAAGCATTTATCTGCTTTGTAGCCACTGATCCCCAGTAGCCCAGGGCCCGTTTGCTAGACTGCACCTTGACCCACGAGTGAGACGAAATGGTGCTGATCATGTTGGGATTCCCTCCAGGTGCCAAACTGCCCATCATGGAAGAATCCCCAGTCTGCCCGGTGTATTAGTGATGCTGCCTATGCAGCTCCTGTGCTGGGATGAGGGAAGGACACTGCTTGCAGAGCCTGCAGTAATAGCGTCTCTCAACTGCACCAAGCGAGAAAAGACAAGGAGTCCAGCTCATGCAGGCAGCGCAAAGCAAGGCACAGCACTAGTATTAAAAAGAATGTGGGATTATCAGTGTCTAATTATTTTTGTATATGGTACCTAGTTGATAAATTCAGAATCAGGATATTGCTGCGATACTGGCACACCATCCACACTGAATACCGCCCAATGCCTTGAATGGAAACTGCACCCACAGAGCTGAATCAAGGTTTTTCCCACCATTTGATCACAGTTAGATAAGACATTAGATAATAGTTGGTATTAGCTAATACGTTTAAATCTCTCTTGTCAGTGAAGTATTGTACATTTTCTGCAGCAATAAGAACAAAGGCAAAAGCTACGACAGTCTCATGGGTACAGCATGATTAGATTACATGTTCCCCATTAGAAAGGAACGATCTTAATTACTTCCTCCCATTGTGTATCAGAAACATCATTACATTTAAAGAAATGACTTTTTGGGAGTCACATGTTAAGAAAAATAGCTTGCACATTCAAGAATAAGCACTATCAGTGACAGTAAAAAGAAACAAACAGCTTTCTCAGATGACAAAGATAACCAAGAGCTCTATACAACCGAAGTGGAGATCCGATCTTACTTTGCTTATAACCGTTGCAAGTTCTCTCATCTCACCAGTCATGCCAATAAAAGCACTAAGGGGTTTCAATAATCGTTCCTAAAAATGACAAACATAAGTTCTTGTCAGTCTTCAACTATTTTTAAACAGAAAAACTATGAAATAATTTCAAAAAAGCTGATACCTCATAATGATATCAACTTTTAAAGCTGTAAAAATATCGGTGATAATAATAAAGATTTTGAAGTAAGTCATATTTGCAGTAACTCATCTTTTCATCTGACGGAATCTAATCCTGAATTAACATTAAAATGAGCAGCTCTCTTATTGCACATGTAGTCCTAAACATGCCCTACATAGACTCAGAGGAGTGAAAAATGTAAATATCATTCACCACATTGCCACATACTCTGTTTTGAGTCTCTTCAAGCGTAGCAGTTGCCAGGTGGCGTGGCACTGAGTAAGCTGGATGCGCTGTCCTAGAAGCTATGGTTTGTGTCAAGGAGTGACTACTTTACTGAAAATTTCCTATCTCAACCATCTAAACTCTGTTCTTGTCTCAACTGAGGTGAATGCTAAGTAACATACTGAACTAAAAGGAACCAGAATTTTACCCTCAGAAGTTCTGTGGGTTTCTGTATTGTTTTTTTTTTTTTTGTGAATTATAAGGTATCATTTATATCTGTTGCCTACTTTCAAACGGTAAAACAATTGTCAACATATTAGACCAGTATTAAGTATGACTATCCATTCAAGAAGGAAATACACCACTCAGAAATCTAAGCCCTTTTTTAGCGCTTAGGAACAAAGGCAACATCGTTGCAGTATTTTATTTTGTTCCTGGTTATGTAAAACTGATGTTCATATTCATTGGATGGAAATATGAAAAGAAACACTTACTGATGGATCTGGATCACAATTAAGGCTGTTCAAGGCTATTCCATTTGATGATACTTTGACAGCATCCTGAATTGCCCCATGGAAATCAATTACTTGGCCCTAAAGGGGAAAATAATGTTGTGATAGGCTTTACCGTGATGGTGGTAGCTCTACTGTTAAAACTGCCTTGGGCCAAATTTTGCTTGCCATTACAGCAATTTCCTTACTGCACATACAGTCCTAAATACGGCAAAAACTGACCACAGAATCTGTGGTAGCAACGGGAAAAGAATGCACGTCTCCTCGGTCAGTGCAACAATTTAACTGCAGAGCCTCTTATCATCTCATTCAGGAATTTGAAATTTAGCTTCAGTTCCAGCTATTACCACTGGGTTTTAAAAACAGAAATATTTTTCCTTCTTGACAATGTTTGAAATACTATTTAATGCAAGCAGAGCCTCCTGTGCAAAGAATTACTGCCCAAATCATAAAATTGACCCTTCAGCTAATTATACAGGAACATTTTATATAAAAATAGACACAAAAAGCTCACATTTGATATTTGTGAAAAACTTGCATGTGTTTTTTCTACATACACATGTCTATCATAAATCACATACTAGGTTTCCACCAACCCTTCTTGGGTGTGTGCTGTCTCCTCCAGTTTTGTTGATTGCTGAGATGCTTAAGCCAAAGTCAGATTGCTCCAGAGTAACTGCACTGTCATTATTCTAAAGAAAAATCAATTTTAAAACAGATGTGTTCAGAAGTAGATGAGTTGCAGATATCACTCCGTTATAGGTATCACCCCACCTCTTCATACATGCCCAGATGAGCTGTATAATTACATGCAAGTTGCAACAGTAATCCTGTATTTGTCAGACAAACACCATTGTGCATTGAGGCTTCATCTGACTGGTGACAACAGCGGTGAAAGCCATGGCTCTAGAGCTCAGCACTCAAGTGATTTCATGTACAGAGCTTCCATTTTAAGTTGTAGAAATCTGCATTTTACATAGCTATGAGAAGAAACACGAACAGTGGAAATGACAGGCAAGTATAAGGTACAGCACGTCAACTCAGAAATGAGGTGCCATTTTAGGATTATAAATTACTTTGATATTCACTTCACAGCAGTTATTGCTGTAAAATCCAAAAGTTAATGTTTTTTTTAAAGTGTGAGAACTGGTCAGAGATGAGCTCCTCCCTATGCAGGAATATAGACAAGGACTTTAAAAAAAAGGTTCTCCTTCACCCAGTTCCTCAAAAGCTGTAACAGACATGGTGCCCACCAACCTGCTGTTCCTACTCCATCCTCTGTAAGGGATGCTACTAAAGTAGCTTTCACAGCAATCTTACCAAAATGAGACTCACAAGACTGAAAATTACAGAGCCAAATTACTCCCCCCATCTCAAACACCTTATGCATTGTGAAGATGCTCACAACTGACACCAGACTTTCTACTTGGTTTGTCTGTCTGGCTTTCCGGCACTAAAGGATGAATCTACTGGTGTTAATGGGAAAACTCTGGGTGCTTTCAGTATAGCTTGGATTATATGACTTCTTTTCCTCTAGTTTTACCCTGACTTGCTCCCCAGCTCACAGCCAGAAAGCATATTCTCCTGAAGCCTTGCATCTATAATCCTTAAATTACATAATTAGTAAACCCCATTAATTACATAATTATTAATTGTGTAACTCACATCATCTTGCTGCCTATAGCCTTTCAAAATAAAATCACATTAATTTCAGCTGTAATGCTGCAAAGATAAAACACGTTTAAACCTGTTTGGGGCTCTCTGTGGTAGATGATTTAAATTCTGTTGTGCTCCCCAGTGAAGTTTTTGACAATGGTCGTTGCACTGCCTGATGTTTGAGCCTTGGGAGACTCTGAGAAGAGCTTGCTGCCCTAGAATGAAAAAATAATATCTTGAAAGGCTTTCACAACTTCTTTTTTCCTTCAAAATACCAGAAGATTAAAAGACAGAGTTTTCAAATACAGCAGTTTTGGGCTAACTTTGCTCCCACTGAAGGCATCAATTTCAATCACAGAAGTTCAATGCTTATTGCTTTCAAACACACCACCCTACCTTATCCACACTGCAGAAACTTTGTAAATTGTCTGCATCTCCATTTAGGAAATAAGTCTCTATTTTCCTCTAAAAGACACAGAAAAATGCACCACGCAGTCAGCAGCGTGACTCTAGGCGTTAGTATTCCTAAGGTATCACAACTTTATTTTAATCACACTGCATATTGCTTTTATAGGAAAATTTTCTGCCCAGAAAAAAAAAAAACCATGCATTTCTCTTACCTTCGTGTTCTTCCTCCAGTTCTCAGCTGTTTTTTATTTTCTGCTGTGGCAAAATTAATATTAAGATGGAAAATAATTAAAGGTATAAAAAAGGGCAACTTGATTTTTTTTTTCCCCTTCAAACGTATTTCTGAGCACACATCCATGACCTTGGAAATAACAATGCATAAACAGGAACAGCATGATTATAAGCAATGCAATCTTGCAAAAATGTTTTGAAAACAAACTGATATTAGAGAGAGCAGTTTGGCTTCAGGCTTGTTAAATTTTAGGCTCATTCAGTGTTTGGTTTCTTTGTTTACATTTTAAAACCAGTATCATTTTCACAGTAAAACGGACACTACCAAAAATTACATAAAGCACAATAAACTAATTTAATATATCACACAGAATGCTTATTTAATGCTAATAAATTTTTCTTTGCTGAATTGGGAAATAAGCATTTACCTCACTCTTCTTAATAGTAATTTTATCATGTTCAACATATCAAGACAGCATAAATGTCACATTGCAATGGTGGCTATCAAACTACGTTATTTGTCGCACTTGTATCATTTGGAACGATTTCTGTCAAAGAAAAGCTTTTTTCACAAAATGTCAAACTCACAAAGCCCAGATGTGAACTCATAAAGCTGAGGGTTTGTATCATACCAGCATGCACCTAGTTGTTCCAAAATACATCTCTTATCAGTGTTCTCTGTGCAATGCTCTTGCACCCGGATTCTCATACGCTTACATAAAATAATCCTTCCCAAACAGCTGTTTCACTGAGGAAGCTGGGGAACACGGTGTACTTAGAAGCAGCAGAGCCCATGTGTGAAACTTGTAATCCTGCGGGTCCATCTACAACACTGCAAACTGCAATTCAGCATGGAAATGAGTTGGTTCTGTAGGACTCGCTGAGAGCACCACAAAGAATTTAGTAGGAAGGAGCACCACACTCATCATTTTGTTTGGCCTGTGTATACCATGATCTGACCACAGACACAATCTAAGGCAGGTTGCAAACTACCAGGCAGCAGCTTCTCAAGAGAGATGCATGCAGGAGGGAGGCTGCTTAGGCTTCAGGGAAAAAGGATGACACATCCCGGCTGGCATGGTTGCAATTCTGGGCTTGGGTAATGGCAGAGTACCCCATGTCTGAGCAGCTTCACTGACCAAAAAATGGATACTGAGAGCTTGTAAATGTCTAGGAGATTTACTGGCTTTTTGGGAATTGTTCACATGGATCTAAGTTCATGGATCTGGCCTTGGCTACCACTCAGTTTGACTAAGAATAAATATGATGTGATAAATGCTTTGTAATACGTTTTCCTTCTTGATTCATAACAAATCCCTTTGGTTTTGTCCTGCAAGGCTGCCCCTCTTTGTATTAACACCGATCAGTAGGTTCTAGCCCTAAATCTCTTTTTCATGCAGATAATGCTTGCTTCCAGCTGGTACTGATCTTCTACATCACTGTGAATGTAATGATGACTAGTAGCTTTGGTACCTTTCAAAATCATTTCACCTATACAGGTAATTTTATTATATTTATATGTTTCATTTACCTGTGATTTCAAAGTTGCTGGCAGACATATGAAACAATGACAACTGCTCCAAGATGTTCCCTGACCAATCACCCTTTTCTCTGATGATTATATTTTTCTTACAAGACAAATAGGTAGAGATGTTGGTGTTTTCTGTACCCTCCAAGCACTTCATAACAGATTCTTATACAATTGTTTTTATGGCCTCTATAAGTTACATTTTGTGCTCAAGTACAAAACCATTCAGGCTCTCAGGGTCATAACAGAATGCTCATATTCTGATTTGCCTTATTCTGTATCATTCATTTATACCTCAGACTTCAAGTCCTTTGGAGCAAATAAACCTATTACTTGTTTGGCACATTACCTTTAGTATATGAAAATGTGCAAAAGAAATGGTTAATGAGACTAGTGGTGATAAACTTTTAAGCGCTAGCTTGCATGAGCTAAGTTATAATATTTCATTTAAGTGGTTTATTTTAATTTAAAAATTAAATCCAAAATAGAAGAGACTTACTATTTTCTCCCCATGAGAAGAAAGTGAATATATCTATGCCATAATACTTTGCACTTACATGGCATTTTCCAATATCAAAGCAGTTTTTAAAACACAGAAAAATATCACCTTCTTGTTCCTCTACATAAAGAGAGAAGGAAGAGCAGAAGGGCTCAAAGCCCCATCTCTCAATTCTTATGTCCTACGTGCTAGAACTATAGCTCTGTAACTGTAAGAGGGTTCAAACATTAAACGCTGCCATACATGAGAAGGGCAGTGAGCATATCAGGCAAATACATATTTTAGGCTTTGGAAATAAAAGCTTTCTTTTTGGAACACAGCCACATACCAGTGTCCAGGACCTTTTTGGTAATTTTAGGATACTTTTGAAATTTTACAAAGTAATAGCTTTCATATTCCATCAAAATTGTCTCAAGATCAATGTTGTCACAAACTTCAAAGCCACGCAAACTTAATTTCGTCTCTTGTTCCAAAGCATTTGCAGCATCGACATACCTGGTAATTTCAAAAAAAGAAAGATCAAAAAACTGAGAGTCATTATCTTATTCTGATTTTTGAGAGAAAAAGCAAACAATAGCATTAGTAAGTATATGGTATTTTTAACCTATCCACAACTCTATTTATTATAAAAGCATAAACTCTATTTAAGAACCCTTCAGTGATTGCTCTAAAGTATTTTTAAATTATATAGGACATTTTTGTTCCAGAAACTGAAACAATTCAGCAAAGTAAACTGCCAAGATATGTAATAGTAGTTTACCTCTTTCTCACATCAAACCAAAGGGCCATGCTGTCCATCCACCCAAAAGAGGACAGAAGGACATATTACAGGAGGTCCCACACACACAAACGCACAAATGTAGAGCACTATTATTTAAGAAACATACCCTTCCTCCATTAAATAATGCAAAATTAGAATAAGGAGATTTTTTCGACGAGCTTCTGTTCGCATCTCATCCTGTGAATTAAGACAGAACTCTAGATCAGATGTAATATCCTCTTTATTGCTGTAAACAGCATCTAAATGTAGCCTGTGGAAACAAACAAATTAAGACAACAGCATGTAAGAACTGTAAAACAACTCACTGTTAATAAACAGAAGGAAAGTGGTTTTCAATGTAATTTTTCTTACACATTATCAGGGCTACTGGATGGGTAGAAACCTTTTCCTAGAGAAGAGAAAATTATTTTGAGGCTGAAAAAATAATTTACTTCCCTTACTATGGTTACAGATCTCCAATACGTTCAGGCTGCTGCAAATTTCAGGGTAGGACTCTTGCAGACCTCATGCACAGTGTCTCCAAGGGCTGTGCAAGGAAATCTTGTGCTCCAGTGTGGCTGTGTCCCTCCCTCTAGAAACCCATTTTCTGAGTGCCTGGAGAAGGGGGGATGGAGAGAAGGTCTGGGATCTGCATAACTACACCACAAAGACCAGCTGTAGGCTGTTGGCAGCTCACAATTCATGGACCTTGATATACAATCACAAGGGAAATACAGAGTACTTCAAGAATTAGTAGTTTGGGATAACACCAAACTTGCCCAATTTTAACACAGGAGTGACCAAAGCCATGTCCCAACATGCAGAAATTTCAATATGGAGTCAGTCCCATGGATTTCTTCACAGAGACTGGAGGACCCAAAGTCATTCACAAATGGTTCGGTGATAAAACCAAGGCAGCACAAAACATCTTTGCCATCATTCAGTGAAGCTACATCTGGGGAGCATGAAGTGTAATATCAAGTATAGCAAAAGGGACACTGGAAACAGAAATCTCATCAGACACTGGAGCAAAGTCCTACTCTGATGAAACATGCCATATATGCTCAGTGCCTGCAAAGAAACCCTGAGATTTTAGGGTTATAGCAGAAGTTCCTACAAAGAAAGCTCTAGAAATGAGCATATTGACTTTGGTCTGCCTCATTGGGATTTGGAGCTGGGACCACAGGAAAAGCAGCTATGACCAAACCCACATTTAGGCAAATAAATTATTTCCTTTCTGGTTTAGGATG
The DNA here is from genome assembly GCA_020745775.1 of Theristicus caerulescens. Lineage (NCBI taxonomy): Eukaryota > Metazoa > Chordata > Aves > Pelecaniformes > Threskiornithidae > Theristicus > Theristicus caerulescens. Next base: position 4,344,323 of record CM036583.1, read on the forward strand.
CTGTCATTCAGCATTATTTATGAGGACCCAGTGTGAGCATGAAAGACTGGCACTTATTCAGTGGATGGGGAAAGAGCAGCAGTTTATGTTGCTTGCACAGAACATATATTCCTGATCCCGTTGCACAGTAATGCATATACAGACTCCCACTTCCACCTCCAGTTTCCCTCCATTCTACACCAGTCGAACAGTGCCTGCATCCATCCCTGAGAAAAAGCCCAGCCCAAGTGTCAGGGACCTGAAGGGGACAAACCCACAAATCTTTGGCCCCTTCACACTGGAAACAGAGCCCCAGCATCTGTAGCAGTGACTTCTGCTGCTCTCCGCCAGTGCCTGACACACAAACAAGCCAAAGAATGACTACTGACCAAGGCTTACGTTTTTAAATCCCACAAGATGTGTAAAAGGAATATCCATACAGAAAGACAATTACCCTATCCTTCCCAGTCTCTTGGAAGGAAGCATCATTATAGTAAACTGTGGATACTGGAGAATCATTTATTCCTACACTCAAAGGTGCATTTGGATGGTGCAGTGTACTGCAAAACCAATTTACCTCTTTAGCGTGCCTTTCCTCTGTCAGATTAGACCCATCTGCTCGGTACACAGCAGTGCATATTCTGCTGCTAATTTTAACGCTTGAGCTAGCACAATCAGCTATTGTTTTATTTTAAAACGAATACCTCTCCATGTGTACTTGTAAAAAGTACTGGGTAGAGCAGGTAAAAGGTCTCCCAGTACAGCAGGTATTCTCTGGGATGTTTGCTTCAGACGAGGAGCCATCTAGTGACACAACGAGGAAAGGACCGGGGTTTGCTTTCAATAACGTTTCCTGCGAGGTGAAAGCGTATTTGTATTTCACATATTAATAAAAAGATTGGTAGAATCTTCACGCTGGTTTTCTAGAGAAAAGAATCAAACTGGCTGGGGAAAAAGGAAGAACCCATACCCCACTTGTAGTCTTTACTACTTTTCATTGGCTTGATAAAGTTACGCAGCCACCCTGAGTCCACAAGGAAGCTACAGTACTGTTTGCCTTTCAGTGGTGGTACAAAGATGATTTTTCTAAACCATTTTAGGGAGGAAGAGTGCTGTGTAAATGCTTGATAGATCATAGAATCATAGAATTGTTAAGGTTGGAAAAGACCCTTAAGATCATCAGGTCCAACCGTTAACCCAGCACTGCCAAGGCCACCACTAAACCATGGCCCTAAGCACCACATCTCCCCGGCTTTTAAATCCCCCCAGGGATGGGGACTCAGCCCCTGCCCTGGGCAGCCTGTGCCAGGCCCTGACAGCCCTTTGGGGAAGGAGTTTTTCCCAATACCCAACCTAACCCTGCCCTGGCGCAGCTTGAGGCCGGTCCCTCTCGTCCCATCGCTTATTGCTTAGGAGAAGAGACCGACCCCCCCTGGCTCCAGCCTCCTTTCAGGCAGTTGCAGAGAGCGATGAGGGCTCCCCTCAGCCTCCTCTTCTCCAGGCTGAGCACCCCCAGCTCCCCCAGCCGCCCCTCCCCACCCTTGTGCTCCAGCCCCTTCCCCAGCCTCGCTGCCCTGCTCTGCCCACGCTCCAGCCCCTCCAGCTCCTTCTGGGGGTGAGGGGCCCAGCGCTGAGCACAGGATTCCAGGGGCAGCCTCACCAGTGCCCAGCACAGGGGGACGATCCCTGCCCTGCTCCTGCTGGCCACACCGTTCCTGATACAAGCCAGGATGCCGTTGGCCCTCTTGGCCACCTGGGCACACTGCTGGCTCATATTCAGCCGCTGTCGCCCACCACCCCAGGTCCTTTCCCGCCGGGCAGCTCCCAGCCGCTCCTCCCCACGCCTGCAGCGGTGCCTGGGGTTGTTGTGCCCCAAGGGCAGGACCCAGCCCTGAGCCTTGTTGCCCCTCACACCGTGGCCTGTGCCCATCGACCCGGCCTGTCCAGGTCCCTCTGCAGGGCCTCCCTGCCCTCCAGCAGATCAACACTCCTGCCCAACTTGGTGTCCTCTGCAAACTGACTGAGGGTGCACTCAATCCCCTCATCCAGATCATCGATAAAGATATTGAACAGGACCGGTTTAGTATCTTTTAATTCAGTAACTCTTGAATGAAGTACATCAGTTCCAGGACGTGCTGCAAAAAGAAATGAACCATTTCTGAGAACTCTTATGAGCAAAGAGAAAACACTGACACCCTGGGATGAAATGATCTTTTCCTTCTTATTGTTTTGAGGTACTGGTGTTTGGAAAACAGATTTTGAATTGTGGACCTTTTGCCATTTCTCCTGGATGATCTGAATCTTCCGAAACAGGTTGGAGAAGCAAGAAGGAAGCTGGAGTCATCACTTGTGAGTCCCACCTGTACATTCTTCTAAATGCTCCTGCTGTTTTACACTGAGAAAAATTAACTGTTCTGTTTGCCCACATATCAAAAGGCAACATCACAGCTACCTCAGAATAATTAAGCACAGTATAAAAACACAGTGGTTGCCACAGAAGACAAACACGTCAAGTGTTTCATGGTTGAGTATTTACAGTAATACTCTGATGAGAGAGGAATTGCATCTGCCTGATAAACTGACAGGCTTGGAACCTTCCTTGAAAAGAATTTGTATTCTGGTGTGTCTTCTGCTGCTGTTAATACCACCAGGTTACTTCTGCTATCCCTAGAGGCATTTTAAGTTCTAGTATAAACAGCAATACAGTGATGGGCAGCAGCTCAAATACTTTTCTAGGCAGTGACTTGCTTTGGGCAGTATAGGATAACATCGTGTCTATGTATAAGCAACCCACTTCAACCTTAACGTAGTAATGTTCTTCTTGTTGTGTTGACCAAGCAAAAGCAAAAATGAACCTTTACATTAAAAAAGAGCCCCACTTAAAATCAGAAGACAGTTTGGACTGAGAGGTTCATTCTGTCTTTATCTTGTGTTAATAAGAATGCAAACAGCAATGGCTACTTTTGAGAAGTCAGACATCTGTCCAAAGAAAATTAACTAAGCCGTTAATCAACTGACAAAGGCTTGCATCAGACTGGATCTGATAAACAGAACAGAGATCTCAATATCTCTGGTCCCAGTTCTGTGAAGTTTCTATAAAAGAAAGAAAAATTAAGGACCTTTCAACATGTAACTCTTATCAAATCATACGTCTTGCGAGTCAGTAGTGCACAGGTCCCACAAAGCCACGTCTCCCTGCCTTTCACCAGTCTTAGCCTACCACGTACCCTTTCCAAGAGGTATATGAACCTCTGCGCCTGTCGCTGCCACCAGCAGCTTTAGCTGTCCACTTAAACCAGCTCTCTGCCCACACTGGTCTCCTTTCCTGAACTCCAGTTTATTCTCTAGGGACTGACCCCCACTGCAAATATGTCCACGTGTCTGCCAGAGTGCACACAGATACTAACACTGCCCAGGACTTCTGCTGCGCTTAGGGAAGAAATGGTAAATCTTGTACAGCTTGAAAAAAATAGGAGTACTTACGAGTGCAAAGTTACTTAAAATTCAGTTTAGCTTTACAGTGATTTAGCCTTCCTGTTTAATTAGTATTTAGAATTGCATGTTGTTTATAGCCACTGGTATTTCAATAGATGTTTAAGTGTTTAAAGTTTAATAAGCTTCCATTCTTAAAAGAACAAAAAATGTATGTAATTAAATTTTCAATTACTATAGGGGATTTTAGGGTCCATGCAATTAATAAAAGCTTAAGGCACTTAAGCATGATCTTGTTTTAAAAACTAAATAGTTGAGCACTTAACTAATTAGCTCCAACACTTATAGTGTATTTCCAGCTTAACAAAAGTGGTACATATTCCTTTCTTTGCAGCCGTTTAAAATTAAACTCTATTAGAGTCATGCATCTTTAAATGCAATTGTTCGTTTAGTCATTTCCATACCTTTTACTAAAGTGCATTTACATTATAAATCAACCTAGTCTCTTGTGTAATTCCATCAAATTAATGGACCTACTAAAAGATTAATTTAACCCCATAATCTTTCATTATCATTTGACCCTATATTTCTGCATTAATATATTCGAGAGCATGAAGAAAAAAATTACAGAGTAAGTCAGGGTCTGAGAAGCCTGGGAATAACGGCTATACTGCTGTAACATTGTGCCCTTGTACATCCAGCTGAGGCAGTCAATAGGATGAGTTCAGAGGGATCTGCGATCAGGAATTCAGATAAGAGGCAAGGGGTTAGCTCTGTAATCACACAGGGAAAGATCTTATCGTAACACACGTGCAGTGTCCCTTCCCTCGTTTTCCTTCGGAATCCCAGGACAGCTGCCAAGCGTGGGGTTCCTCAAGATCACGCTGGCACCACGTGCCAGGACAGAGAGAGTAGCCGCGGCATGATGGACTTGCCCAGTTTTCTTCCTCCCTCCACCACCCCAGCTTTCCCTCTCCCCTAGCCCTTTGCGTATCATACTTGCAGCCTTACCAGGCTTTTTAGAAGGTTGATGTTCGATTCTTGTTTGGCTTGCTGACAGTACTTTTTGAGAAACACAAGCAGAGAAGGGAAATGGTGAGTTTTAAACAATGTATAACTTGGCTGCCGTTGAATAAAATTTCCTAGCACAAAGAAAAGGCGTTTCTTTACTCTCTTCTCTCTTCCGAACTATACAAGCCTGCCACGAACAATAGAGTTGGCAAAGTTTCTCAAGAGGATTACAAATAGCTTTCGTAATTAAAGGCATACAGCAAGTTTACCACAGAAGTTATGGCTGCCCTAGTAGTAACACTAGGATGCGTTTGTTACGTTAAAAATCTAGAGACATTTTACAATTTGAGTTTGGTGCACTGAAGACAGAAACCTTCCGATTTCTCCCCCCATTGCAATAGTTTCATGCTGTCTTTCATCAATTCATGCTCCGATGCTAAGAGCCACTCACAGACCACTATTATCTCCCTCTTTTAACAGGGATGTTGCTGAAGCCAGGTTTTACACTGCCAAGAATTCACTAATTTGAAGCGTATGTGTTATGAATACCTAAAAATGAATGGATACAAAGTATGGTGAATTATTAAACAATACAAATTGAGGATGCTGAATTTACAAATTAATAAATACGCATTAATTCTCCCACTCATTTGTATGAATTTGCAAAGTTCTGCTGCAGATTACAATAATATTGTTTTTCAAGAGTGATTTACAGAAAAACATGGGAAATATTTAACAATTAAAAACAGTGAAATGCCTCACAAAACAAATCTCTCTGATTGTAAGACTACACTGGGTAGCTGTGAACAGCCATAGAATTGTAATGCATATAGGAATTTATATTTACATAGGAATTTATTTTTTTAAACACTTTTCCCCAAACTGGTAGAAAATAACTATTTCTGTTCTGTGGAACAGATTAATGGAAAAGTGCAATACAGGTAAGGACAGAGCTGGGGAACCAGGAATTCCAGTAATTATTTAGCGCTAGAAATTAAAGATGTAGCAGCCTAACTTTTAGATAACTGCATTGGAATACTGGAATTTAGAAACCCAAAATTAAGTCTAGGCTTCCTCCACAGAACTCAAGAATCTTAGACCAAGAATCAAAAAATCCTCTTGGCAGCTTCAGGCTGTTCCTTAATCACCGGCTGCCTTAAGCAAACTAGGCTCCAAACTTCCGTCCCTCCGCAGAATATGAACACCTCCCTCTACTCTGTACCCAAAATATAAAACCTGATTTTCACATCCATCCTGCCAAAAGGCTATGGAGAAGTCAGCTTACAAAGCAAACCAACCCAAACCCAGTGGTACAGCTCAGGGGGAAGAGTTCTTCAGCTCCAGGTCCTACTCCCACAGACGTTTCTGCATTTAGCAGTCAAAACCATCCTTGGGACCAGGGCCTCCCAAATCCCCATTGAATCATAGAATCATTAAGGTTGGAAAGGACCTCTGAGATCATTGAGTCCAACCGTTAACCTGACTGCCAGGTCCACCTTTAAACCATGTCCCTAAGCACCACATCCACACGTTTTTTGAATACTTCCAGGGACTGTGATTGCTCCACTTCCCTGGGCAGCCTGTGCCAATGCCTGACCACTCTCTCCATGAAGAAATTTCTCCTAATACCTAATCTAACCCTGCCCTGGCGCAGCTTGAGGCCGTTCCCTCTCGTCCCATCGCTTGTTCCTTGGGAGAAGAGACCGACCCCCCCCGGCTCCAGCCTCCTTTCAGGTAGGTGTAGAGAGCGATGAGGGCTCCCCTCAGCCTCTTCTTCTCCAAAGTAAACAACCCCAGCAGACCCATTTTTCTCATCTTCTTTCTGCACATTAAAACCATTTCAATACCACACCTTAGGGCACCATTCTCAGTGGTTGGGATCTGAATCCACTTTAGGTCTCAGAGACTGTGCTGGAGGCTCCCATTCCTAGGTAAATATATCATCTACTAAAAGGCTGACATAACCTAAAACCCAGTCTCAGAACCCCTCCCAAAATTACCTTTTTGTGAGCAATCCTGCCCCATTCACATACAGTGGGAACAGTGATTTCTGTATGCAAGCACAGCACCCAACACCTTCGTGGGAAAGGTTTTCAGCAGCCCTGCAGTGCAGCCCTACAGTCTACCTTACTCGCGTGGAATTTGACCAGCAGATGGAAGCAAAAGTACAGGTTAAGAAATCTAGCAAAATCCTGCTCCTTCTGGGCTTCCTGCAGCTCGACCCACCCGTGGGATGGAGACACGGCGGGGCTGCACAGCCCTGAGTGAGGGAAGAGGGAGCTGAGGGAGGAAGGAATGCGGACTCGTCCCCTTTCGCTGCACCTGCTCCAGCCACGGCCATGCAACGCACAGGGCCTGTGTGGAGCAAGGGGGCCTGCCCTGCCCCGAGGAGCCAGCAGCACACGCAGCCATTTCCTCCTGCAAAGGGAAGGGAAACGAGAAGGGGGGGCCGTGGGAAGCCCCTACCCTTACGGAGAGCCAGGACCGCCGTCACGCCGGTGGCCCCGAGGGCCTCCGGGCCCTCCCCACACACGGCCGGCCCCGTCCCGCCCGCCACGGCCCCGCCGCCGGCGGCTCCCCACCGCGCCTGCGCAGTGCCCCCCCCCCCGCCCCCGCGATTTCCATAGCAACGGGGACGCGCGGCCGCCCGTCCTGCCGGTTCTTACCGCTTCCCTCGCCTGGTAGGTGGCTCTCAGCGTCTGGCAGGAGAGGTCCATCGGGGCGGGCAGCGGGCCGGGCCACCGGCGGGCCGGGCACCGGCGAGGAAAGTCACAGCCAACTACCGGTAGCGCCCAGCCCCGCAACCCGCGGAGGCCAGCGAGCGCGGTAAGGGAGAGGCCCGCCCCACCTCCTTCACGCAGCCAATCGAAACGCCGAAGGGTGAAAGATTGCCAGAAGAATTGCCCAATCACGAGTGGAAAGGGAGCGGTCGTTTAAAGGATGGTCCAATCACGCTGGGGAGGAGAGGCGGGGCTGACTGCCGGCCAATCGGCTGTAGGCTCACCTGAGGGAGGTAGGTTTGCCGGGCTGTGAGGGGGTTAATGGGGGTGGTGAGCTGAGGGGCCAGAGGCGCTCCAGGCCTGGCCAAACCAAACCAAACCAAACCAGCCCGCTGTTAAACATGTCCAGCTCACCCAGACAGGCGAGGCGCGCCGGAGAAGATGCAGAGTGCGGTCTGCCCCTCGCATCGAGGATGGCGGTGGGCCTTAAAATGGAGGCTGGCAGCGTGCTGGCACTGAGGGAACGCGGGGTTGCGAGAAGGGCCCTCTTCACCCAAAAGCTGTGGTTAAAGTCGGCTGCCTGATTGCTGCGGCCTCCTGGGTTCAGGATGTGAATTATTGGTGGGGTGAGTTGTGCCTGTTGGATACCATTCGCTTCAGTCCAAGAAAAAAAAATCCCTGAAAATACATGAAAGGGAAGTTAGAGCATGCAAAAGGGTTTCTTGGTGACAGCCACAACAGGGCATGAAGCAGGACAGCAATGGTCAAAATGAGGAAGAGCGATCTTCTGGAAACAGCCTGCCCTCTGGTACGTGAGCGCTTCCCAGCCAGGCCGCTGCGGGTGCGCGCTCTCCCCAGCTCCTGCCCACTGGAGACCAACAGCTACTCCGTTCCGCCAGCTGTTCTTGGACAGGGTGACTACCAGATTCTTCATGTCCATACCATGCTACGCTTGCTTAGTGTCTTCAAACCCATGTTCTCCAGACATCCAGACCGTCCTCCAAACGCTGCCTCCTCAGTATAACCCTTGATACCCCAAAACGCTTTATCCTTTTGGTGCAACCCTGTTCCTACTCAGGAATGGTTTTCCAGCCCTTTTCTTAAACCTTCTCAATCCAGTATATGCCAACACAAGCTTTCTGTTTCCTCAAGCTCCCTTTGCTAAGTGTCTCCAACTGCACATCCCTCTTACAGCCCTTCTCTTTCTCTTTTCAGTATGTCTTAATCTCGAGGATGTCCTAAGCAAAACCAGGACTTCAGCATATCTTAACTCCTCAGTTAGTTGCACTACCAATGTACTGTCATCCTCTTAAGCACGTAATTTAATACATACCTTTTTCATTAACTTTGTCCTGTAAAGCATGAAGTTTTCAAAGTCGATCAGATTAATGTTACTGCAGCTAACTTCGGTCCTCTCCTGCTAGACTTTGTGTTTTATTTTGTGGCCTTAATGTGGTAGTAGAGTAGGTAATGCATTCGTTTTCTGTTATTGGGTGCTTCTGTTTTATGGCTCTGAAAGAGAAGGTCCTATGACTGAAGTCAGGATTTGAGCTGCCCCAATTAGGTTTCCAAGATCATATCATTACTGTTGAAAGAACAACCTGGGTTCTTGGCTTTGCTTGACCGGAGAGTGTTTTCTGCCGTGTCTCTTAAAGGGGTAGTGGTACCTTAATATGTGGCTTGCTGCTGTTTCGATGGATAAAGAGAGTCTTCAGTCCTTAGGACACAAACTTGAGGGTAATTTTCACATGTTTGTGAATGAATCTTTCAAACTGCCCTTGGAGACAAATGCACACTCACAGTCAGGGAGGCTGTGTTCAGGACTGTGAAATCCCCATGGAAGCTCAGGTGGTTAAATCTGCAACGGCAGACTTCTGCAGCTGAACAGTGCTGGCTGGCAGGATCAAGACGTCCCCAAGCAGTTCAAGAACCTAGAAAGAAACCTTGCTAGGGCACTCATTATCTAGGCCTTACATTCAATAGACGTCATTTAATAAAAATAATAGTGGTCAGGTAGACAGCTTTATAGCAAACATTTAAATATTTCCCTGATGTGCTTATAACCAAAATATAGGTATATCACCCTGGTATGTTAGGATAGGCAAGCAAAACTAATTAACATGTATTTGACCATCAAAACTGATTAGAATATGAAAATACAGAAGCACAAATCAGATTTCTAATTTACCATCAAAACTGATTAGAATATAAAAATAGAGAAGCACAAATCAGATTTCTAATTTACATTTTGTCTCTATATAATATATATATCTACTGAGTCTGACATAGCTTTAGTTAATATAACTTCACTGTATGTCTTGACATAACGGATAGAAGATTATTTCCCATCTGAGCTCTGTTTTGTCAATTAGCTGCACAGAAAGTGCAGATACATTGCACCCACACCTATGATTTCTTTCCAAGAGAGAGAGTCAGTACCCAACTCGGAACATCTTGTCTTGTAAGCAGAGCAATTAAAGGGGACAGTGAGACGCTGTGCTTTGACAGTTCTAGAGCTAACACAAGAGGGCTGTGGGCACTGAGCACCACCCCATTACATTTTTGCCATCCGCTTTCTCTAGTGTTACATTAAAAAAGAAATGGCTATGGGATAGGAAAGACGATGGAGAAGCCTCATAAAGTTTTTTCCTTTAAACACAGCACATACACACAAAAAAATCTACCTTTGACTCAGTCATCTCAGACCCCCCCCCAGTCCTATCACTGCTTGTAATTAATTTTCAGTTGTCTATTAGCAGCTGGTTAAGCAGCAGAGGAGGAGTTTATTGAGGTACAAAATTGCTGCAGTGCTGGGAGCAGCTGTGGGGTGGGGATTTTTTTGTTGTTGTTTTGTTTTTAGCTGGCTGCAGCGTGTTTGTGGGAAGCAGGGAGAGTTTATTTAGATGATCAGCTGTCCCTCTTTCAGTAGGTAACACAGCTGCAGGAAGAGTCAGGGCTTGTATGGACACACTGTGCATAGTCCTAGAATGATTACTACAGAAGGCTGAAGCCCTGATTTCCCCCCCCCCCCCTAATGAGCCTAACTCAATTTAGGGGGGCAGGATGCTTAGCACCTATAGGCTCCCTTCTTACCCTAATTAGAGCCTATTGGGAAAACAAACTAATTGCTGCAGTGATATGCTATCAGATGGGAGTATGAAGTGGCTGCCTGAAAGAAGGGCAGGTTGCCTGCTCCTCTGATGGCTAGTGCTGGGCCGAGTTTTAAAGCTCGTGTTGCAAAATCAGAAAGGGCTCAAGGGGAAAGCGTGGGAAATGCTTCAGAAGCTGCAGCGGGGGGTTGTGAGAGGAGAAAGAGGAGGGGAAGAAAGAAGTATCGGAAGTGGAGGTGCAAGAAGAAGCAGAAGCACCAGAAGCGGGAAGAATGTCTGACACTTGAGGTAGGTTTCTTAAAAGTTTGGTGGAAAGAGAAATGTTGGAAAAGTTGAAAATTCGGTGAGCTGCTGAGATGGCCTGGTAACGGGGGAGTGGATGTCTGGAGTTGACGTGTGTGTGAGGAGTTTTGAGAAACCAGTGGGATTTTGAAGAAGCGGAGCAAAAGGGGAGTGTGATTCTAGTTACTGGAAAAATCAGAAGAGGGAGATTTGAGAGAAACCTTGGTGCAGAGATAAGATATCAGAGTGGGAGAGGATAACCCTGTGTTTTGTGGAGTAGGGACCTAGGAAAAAGCTTGAGGAAGACCAGAAGTATGGAGTAGGTGTTTTTTTGAGGGTATGGCCCCAGCGATGAGTAGGAGAAAGGCTGTGAGGGAAAGCTGGGGGAAAATGAAATATGATGAAGAGAAGAACTCTAAGGAACTCTTTTCTTCAAGCAAAACTTTAGGCTAAGCTAATATGTAAAGTCTTATTATCTTATGCATGTGAGGTGTTAAAACACAAACTGCAATCTGTTCGCTCTTATCCCAGCGGATATCGGGGATGAGATGCATGGGAAGGTTGAAAGATGTGGTTATGAAGTGAGAGGTGAGTGTACATGAGAAAAGAAATGCCCGGCTCTGATGTGAGCTTGAACATTGATGTCTTTCCCGGTGTATTTGAAGGAAGAAACGTGTGAGGGTGTGCTGAAAGAAGAGAGGCGGCTTTGGTCTGGCCTGCGCTGGTGTGTGCTTTAATGATCTAAGAGATGCTAACCTGCGGCTTGCCTCTTTAGTCTGGCGTTGAATTGCAGGGAAAAAGAAATCTTTGATGGACTTGGGAGTTGAACTCGCGCAGAGGTGTAGCAGCCAGCACGCTTTATTCGGCTGCGAATTCCTGGTTTTGACTAACAAAAGAGGTTTGAAATTAATGAAGTCCTTATGTTTAAATCTTCAAGGAAATGACTATTGTAGGACTCAGCGCAGAACCAGTTTATGCAGAGAAGGACTATCTAGCTGTGGTTGTGGTTAAAAACTTTAGCAGAACTATTGGACTAACTGATAGTAAATAAAAAAGAAAGCCTGCCTCAAAAGGCTATTGCAAAATTACCACTAATAATGTGAATTATTGAGTTCCTACGTGTCCAGATCTTGTAGTGGTATTGAGTTACCGTAGCCAGTGTATACGGCAGATATTTATATATATATATATATAAAAAATATTTTATATATCTATATATTTATATAGATACATAAAAATATAGCTTATATATATATAAGCTCAGCTATTTGTCTCCTAAATTGCCTGCCGGAATCCCTGCTAGCAGAGCTCGCTGCCGACGTGGCCCGTTCAGAAGCTCCTGGCGTAGCGCACTCATATTTGTTCTGAGATACCTTATGGTTGTAGTTACCACTCCGAATCCCTCAATCGTGCAAAAACTGCTGCCTTTTGGTTAATATGGGCAAATATATTTTGCATTTCAGACCTTTTTTTTTCCCCTCCAATGTCTCTCTTCAATTTCTCATTTCAGTTGGTTTGGCTGCTTGCCTGTTGATTGGCTCAGTCTTTGCCTTTTTTTATTGCAATAAATCAGTTGTTTGGTTTAACGGCCCAGTTGCCAATGAAACTGAATATTGTGACTAGGTAATTATTGTGACTAGATAATGATCTCTGGCTGCTTTTGAAAATAATATTCTCAGCTGCACCTCGATGTTTATTTTTCTGTAAATGCCTCAACATTTCCCTTGCAGCAGGAAACCCATTATCTAGTTTTGAAGCTTACTGCCAGTGACATTTTCGCTTCATTTTTTATTAATAAAATGTGTCACATCATCATTGTAACACAAATTATGAGAAGGTTCTTGATGAGATGGATAAAACTAAGAAAGCTATTGAATCACAGCGCAAGCCCAGCCTCTCCATTCAATGCACTTCAATCGCACGACGGTGTTATTTGCTGTTCTTCCTTTTTTTTTTTTTGGAATATAATAATTGTGTTTAACCGCGTGTCCTCCGCGGTGTTAATTCTGGAGAGAGGGAAAGCGGCCGCCGCGGGGGGGGGGTGCGATCCCGTCGGGAGCTCCCTTCTCCTGCTGATGTCCCCGGGGGTCGCGGAGGGGCCGGGCTCGGTACGGGGCACCGCGGCCCGGTACCGGCGGGTGTCTGTGTACAAAAAACCGCTGTTTTTACCTCACGCTTTCCCTCAGGGCCGCCCCGCCGGGCGGAGAGGCGGACACCCCCCCCCCCCCGCCCCCGTTCCCGCCGCCGGAGCCGCCCTCCCCCCGTCACGTGCCGGGGGCGCGCACAGGGTGCAGGATGGTGGCGGCGGCGGCGGGGCCCGGCGACGGCGGCGGCGGCGGCAGCAGCGGGTAGAAAATGGCGGACTTCGAGGAGCTGCGGGTGAGGAGGGAGAGAGGCGGCGGGGGAGACGCGGGACAAGATGTCGCCCGGCCGTTCCCGCGGGGGGGGGGTCCCTCGCCCACCCCGCTTCCCCGGCCTTTCCTCACGGGGAGCCCCCGCCGCGCCCCTCGGCGCTCGCCGGGCGAGGGCGGCCCCGGTGCCCCGTCAGCGCCTCCCGCTGAGGCGGCAGCCCGTAACGGCCGGCCGGAAACCGCCGCGGCCGCCTGCGCCTTCCCCGGGGAGGAAGCGGGGCCGCCCTGAAGCGCGGTCGGGGGGCGGCGGGAGCCGGCTCTGCCTGAGGAGAGCCCTCCCTGTCGCCTCGCCGGGAGGGGGCTCGGGGAGCCCGCTCTCCATCCCGGCCGTGTGGGTCGTGGCGTCGCCGGGGTGTCCCGTTCCCCTCTCCCCCGACATTTTAAAAGCCGTTCCGGCTGTTCCGTGCGGCCGGAGCCGGAGAGAAGCCGGGCCCCGGCCCGCTGCCGGAGGCTCGCATGGCGCCCGGCGGGGCTCCGCGCCCTGGGGAGGGCCCGGCGCCGCGGCGCCCTTACTGCGAATTGAGGGGAGGATGCCGAATAATCGCCGAATTTTTGAAAATACCGATAATTACTGAATTTTTTAAAAATTCATTAACGGCTTTCTAACCGGGAAAACTGCACCTGTGAAGCGTGAAATCCAGTATTTCTTTTCAGACCTGTTCTATCTTCCCTTGAATACCTTTTATATTGCACTTGTGGACTTCCTGTAACAGATTTTTCCGTCGGGGGGTGGCCTTTCATATTTTAAGGTGTGTACACAAAGAACTGACTACATCGTTTCTGTTCTTCCTTACGTTTCTTGAACAATCTGTGAGTATCTTTGTTCGGAAGCAGAATGTTGTCCTTCTGCAGCATCCACACCTGCAGAAGTGCCGCTGAGGGAATACTACCTGCATGCTGAACCCCCCTGAACCTAGACTTCCCTACAGAAGGAATACAGGCCAGTTAAACAGGAACCACTGTGAGTTAGGGTTTAGTGTAGAGAAAGGTCTGACGGCTGAACTGACTGTAGTCTGACCAGCAGTGGGAAATATGCTGCAGTCACCAGAGAATTTCCTACACTAAGGCTTCTTCCAGCACTAACACTGCTTGGGCTGAAGTGGCTCTAGTGTAGCTGAGGAGCTCGGTTATAAAAATGTCATGGAAAGAACTGAGTTTCTTTCTTGGAGGACAGCAGTGCTCTATCTCAATCTTAGGTTTAAGAAAGGTTGGCTTATTTTTTCCTAAGTTAAATGTCGTGGGGTTTTTTTAACTGTTTGTGTTTACATGTTTTCTTGTCTAGTGTCTTCACTCATTTTCAGCCCTCTTTCCAAGGTCTCTCAAAGGGTGTAGCTATGTAGGTGGCTAAACCCCCAGTGTAAACTTTGTAGCAGAGATAACTCTTATTGTAGCTCTTCTTCTACAGGCTTAGACTGGAGCTGTGATCTCCATTTTCCAAAGCACTATAATCACTGATCTAGATATGCATAAGTATTGATAGACTCTGTCTGGGAATTGGGTACCTAAATACCTTTGAAATTATATATGCACCTGAGTTGCTTGCCAAAAGTAACACAGGAACTGTTGGAGGGAAGAGGGAACCGGGTTTCAGGCCAACTACAGGACTGTCCTTTCGTCACTCAAAAGAATAGGCATCAGTAGTTAAAAGTACTAGTCTGAAGAAATGTCTTTTGATGTTCCCATTCATCTTATTTGTAAACTGGAGTGCCTGTGAAATGAATCTGTTAGCCTGGAGCTTCTTTAAATGTTCAACATCCGGCTGATAATAATCTATGGTCCATTTTGGGAAAGGTCTCGATATTTTTTGGAAGATAATATAGTAGGCTTAGGCTGCCTCATGTCTTCAAGGCCTTTTACTGCCTCTGTTTTTTTTAAGAGGATACATTTGAAAGTGTCTTCTTGAATACCAGGCACTTGGTTTGCACGTTTAATTTTTTTTTTCAGACAACCAATTCTTCCTGCTTTTGGCCAAAGAAGAGAGACCCGCCCGCCCCACTCCGCTCCAATAGATTTTGTGGATTGACCTTTAGGAGTGATCTTAAACTGCTGCTTTGTAGATTAATGTACAGGACGTTTTTATGGCAGTATTGTGTGCTGCTCTCTTGTTGATTGCAATTTCCTGTAGTATGTGATCTCTACCTGCCTTATAAAAGGCTGCTAGGGCAATTTGGAGAGTTGAATTCATTTTAGTAAATCGTTAAGGACTGACTAAAGGCAGGAGGTCAGAGTTCTCTCTTAAATCCTGTTTTTGAGGGAAACATGCAGGGGCAGCATTTTTCTATTCTCAGGGCAAAGGATCATTTTAATATTTGTTAGTACCATATCCCTGCCATCCTCTGGATCTTCAGAGTAAAAGTTCTGGGGAGCTATGACCAAAGGGTTATAATTGAGAGAAAACAAAGAGACTCAAAGGAGCCTGCTGTTACATCGTGCCTTTTGGAAATCTTCGGTTTTGTTAAAGGATTCGGAAGTAGCTATAACCACAGTCACTACTTTTTGAGATACTGGTGAAAATGTCCAGTAAAAGGCTTACCCTTCCATACCTTCAGATTAACCCTTAATTAATTAGTAGTGTTTCTTGAATTCTGTAGGTTACCAGTTTCTGGAACATTAGGGAGTTGCTGAGAAGATGCGGTGAGCACAACTGTATCTTTCTTGTATTTTGAGATACAATTTCCAGACCTGCTGTTCACAGATGTGGTTTTTAAACATAGCTCATACCTTTATCCATAATCCTCACTCAGGAGCAGCCTGATGAATGTCAAAAGGATTACACAGGCACGGACGGACATGGAACAGAAGTCAGCAGTCTTGTGTGGAGCCCAGAGATGGCACGTGAACACGTTTTTGAACAGAATTGGCCCAGGAGCGGGGAACTACAGCTCCTTCTGAGAGCCATCTGTGAGAAAACTATTCCAGCTCCCAACAAATCCTGAACGCACCGAGATTTGGCTTGAAGCTACAGTTTGCATCCTAGCAAAATACTGCAGATAAGAGGATGGGTTATATACTATTACTTAGAGAGAAAACATTTCTTGGATCCCCTAAGTTTCTTCTGGCATCCTGACTAATTTGGAAACAAATAATACAGAGTGCACGCTATCCTTGAAAGATTGCAGATCCCTAGTTTAGAAGATAACAGCTTCAGTCTTATAGTTTGTATTTAATTGGGTTTTGAAGGAATGTATTAGTTTCATCTTTATGGGAGGGAAAAGAAAAACCGTCTTCATAAGCAAATGAAGTGTGTGTGCCAAAACTAATTTGTGTGACACCTGCGATCAGTTTCATGGTGTTAAGTCCTGGTCTGATTGTCAGGCTTGGGGAAGGTTCTTAATGATCCCAAGGGTGAAATTAAGACACAAACGAGGTCATATGCTGCCAATCAGACGTTTTATTGGGTAAATATAAAAGAGTAAAGTGATAGGAAAGGCAGGAAATATTAGGAGGACATTAAGCAAGCATTCAGAGATAAGCAAAGGATAGTCACCACCATGGATCCAGCGTTGGTCCTGCATTTGGTGAGGAAAAAAGAAGAGTGAGGAGAAGCGAAGGTTCTTCTAGAGATGTTGATTCTGTGCAGGGTGGTCGGTGATGATAATTACACAAATCACGCCTGCACGAGCATGAACACGAGCACACACACACACGAGCACATTTATCAGGCTACATGATTAGTATAAACCCGCCTAAATTTACACTTCTTGGTTAGTGATTAACATTTCATACACTATTGGTTTACTGTATTTAAATTAGCCTCGCTTGCTATGTAAATTAGCACGCATGCTCCTTTCAGGTGTCGGGGGGCAAGTCTTTTCGCTCCTGAATTGAGTCGGTGGTCGTGATCTCCCCTCGCCACATTTACCTGTCACCTACTTTCTGCAGTTTTATCTTCTCTGGCCACAGTCCAGTCTTTGGTGCCAAGATGTTCACTTTTATCGGCCTTCTTCAAGGTTAGAGCCGTTAGTTTTCCACAGTTTGTTACCTTTTAGCTCCATCCCAAATTCCCTTCCCAAGGCACAAGTGGTTAGTAGTTTTGCTAATTGGAGAATTACATCAGTGACCAGTCAAACCGAGAGGAGTGATACCAGGACTGTCCCCAGGCAGGAGGTGGGGGGGGGGATGAGAGGCTTCACAGAGCACGGGGAATGGGGCCGAGGCAAGGCCACCCTGTCTCCACAGGGCTCCCTCCCTCACCCTCACTCCAGGGTACCGTCCGGTCCTGGGCCCTAGTGACTGTCGCTCTGTATTGTGGTTTTAGCACCCAGGCTGTTTGAGACCTCTTGTTTTACACTAGCAGTTCTCTACACATGGCCATTGTGGGAAAAAAAACTCATTTTAGTGAGAAGAGATGGAAGTTTGCTCCTACGTCCTGTGTGGAAGGGGAGATTACACAAAACTTGCTGGAAAATCAGAGTTTATAAATGCTGACAGTAAGTCCCACTTCTAATTTTTGCTCTTGCACACCCAGTACTGAAGTCATGCAATTGAAATGTGAAGAGCAGTGTGGTTCGGATACCATATTAAAATGCAGAAACTGAAGTCTCATTCTTGTATGTGTTGGATCTCTTGTTCATACCAGACTTGGTGTCTTTCCACTCCTCTTGCTTTATTTCTCCAGTCTGAATGGACAGCATTTGCCCGTTTACCAGGTGAAGCAGTACTTAGTGCTAAATTGTTAGCCAAGAAGAAAACAGAGAGCTATTTTTCTGTGTTCTCTTCAAGCTCATTGCGGAACACTCCATTGTACTCATTTTATTTTAGCTGTGTTCGTAACATTGTATTGTATATGCTGACCAGTTTGGGGGTTTGATGTAGAAATCAAATTCTGCATGTTGATCTGGGGTAAACTTAAAATGATCGACAGAATAGATATTCAGAAGTTTCTGTTGGTGATAGAGTGATCTTTAGGTTGCAATTAACATTGAATGTATTAAATAAGATAACCTCTGATAAAGTATTGTTAATAACCCATACTGTTATCTTGTATCTGTACGTAATTCCCCTGTTCTTCCTAGATCCATAGTCACTTTTTCAGGCCAGTGAGGCTTATTGTGGTACCTTAAAAGTTTGTTGTATCTAGAATAATTAACAATTAATGATTGTGCTGAGATACAGTGATGGGGGAGAGGAAGGAGATAATGTAGTTTATGGTACTTAAAAATGAGGCTGCGATGGAATGGGTCAAGCTTTGTTTTGAGTGTCTTATGTGAAATGAATGCAAGTATTTGATTTAGGATTTTCACTGTTACATTAAGTGCACGTACCTTTGAAGACTAGTGCCTAATTTGGGAGCCAGGGTAGAGTTAGTCCAAAGAAAAATCCCCATAATACTGAGGACTTGATGGTCAGGCTGTTTGCACCAGGTGTGGTGTTCTTCAGAGCTGCTCTTACGCTGCTGTACTACTTATACAGATTTAACTAGTGACATCTTCATTCTTTCCCAGGACTTGCAGTTTTTTATCTATAGTTACATCAGTTTCCAAAATACATTTATATTTGTATTTATGGTCAGCATAGAGGTCTTCAGCCATCCCAAGACACGAGTTGCTCACACTTCTAGCCCGCTGTAAATCAGCATGTATGCACATTTATTGCAAAAGATGTCACAAATGTGCTTCTCTGCTACGAATGTCCAGAAAACGGCTTAAAGTCAGGAGTGAGGATTTGTGGGGTTGGTTCTTGGTGTGTCCCTTCCCTATGTAGCCTTCAGACACTTCAGAAAACGTCTGGAAGCCACTGGGGCTGAAGCAGAGCTCTTTGGTGGAGACTGACTAGAACTTTTGAGTTGGCTTGGATGGCTTCTGCAGGTTCAAGTGTAGGGTTCACTACCTGAGCAGTTGTGGTTGCCCTAGAAGCTACAGTTGTTGGTGCTTATTGTAGACATATGTCAAGAATTTAACAGGCATTCTTGGTTACCTTTCATTTGTATATGTTACTACAGTGACTGATCGCAGGTAGCTTTGGCAGGGAGAGTGTGGAGAATCATGTACCTCTTGTTTGAGAGAGATGTTTGATCCCTTACTTTGCTCTGAAACATGGCTACCCCTCATTTCAGTGGCGTGTCAGCATTTCCTGGACTCCTTAACATGATCATCCCTGTGAAATGAATGCCATTCCAGATACACCTACGGCTTAATGCTTTAGAACAATATTTCTGCATATGAATCATGGTTGCTATAGTTTAACAATAAGAAACGAAAAACCCTGTGAGACTTCTTATGACCTTCAAGTATGAATTTCAGGGGAAAAAAATGTTTCTGGAATATGAAAGTACTTGAATTATCCAGTCTGATTTAATTCCTTAAAGTTCTGTCAAACTACTCTTTGTGTTCATGGAGAAACATTAAAAATAAAATGGCTTCGGTCTTCTGTGTTAAGAAAGATTTTTATTGGGCTGTGCAGCTGTAAAGAACTTCTTTAAAGAGAAAATTGATGGCATTTACATGACACAACTTGAATGTCTAATCTTACTTCAGTGATGTGAAAAGCATGTTAATAGCTAGGCTGCAGTCGTCTGCAATATCGCTGGAACCCCAAAAGAAAATAACTTGGTAGGGTTTGTTGGAAGTAATATCTGTCTGCACCATTATTATAAATGCTCCTAAGCATATGCTATGCCTCCATAAAACCTTTTTGATTATAATGAGTGTCCACTTTGATATATCTGTAAATGGAGTAATAAGCTAAAATGTGTGGATCGGACTAGCTGTGTTTTCATGCATGTGGTTGCCTTAAAGGGAATGTAGAATCAGCTTTAGGGGGAAAATGTTGCAAAAGCTATTGTTCGCTTCCAGTAAAACTCACTTTTGCAAGATTTCTTTCAAAAACGTATGTAAGATTTTTGCCTCGATGGACAGAACTATGTACTTTTTTATACTCCCAAGCATTTTTTAATGGAGGTGTCAGTTTAAAATCTTGCTGACTGTTGAAGCCAGCCTGTGTCTTCTAATAAAATGAAATCCATCTTGTAACAAAATGCTAGTTTGTGGAATTTCCACATAAAATGTTAGCTGTTTCAAGGCATGATTGACTGCACATTTCACCTTGATTAACTTGCAGGAATGCACAGAAGGCAGCAGGCAGGGTAATAGACAGTGTTTTGCAATACATGCTGTTTTCTTAATCTCGGTGTAAGGGATTATTTTATTCATTTGCATTCTGATTATGGGATCCAGAATGATGCTTACTGCCTGCATCTAAAATAAATGAGCTGATGTTGCTGTCAAGCTTATGCAACTATCTATGGAAGCATGCAACATGAAGTTCTCAGTAAATTCTTGAATATCAGTGTTATCTTTTAACACAATTTCTCTTTTATGTGGCATGACTATAAAGCTGTTATAGTACTTCAAGCTATTTTTTATGAATACTGAAACACTTTATTTTCTTCTACCCTGTTTGATTGAGAGACTAGGGAAAAATAGCAGGGGAATGCCAGGTGGAAACTAACCTCCAGCAGCTTGCGAACTGGATGGAGTTCCCTCTCCATCTCTTTTCTTGTATTGTTTTGCTGTTGAGAGAAGTTGCTGGGATGAAATTAAGGTGACATCTGCTCTTGGCCTCTTCTTCAGAAGTTAGGGTGAGCCACTCGGCGCCTCATGTGACACTGCTTTCACTGGAAATTGCATTTGTGGCACACTTATAGATGGGGTTTTGGGGGAATACCAGTTTGAAAACTGCTGGGTTAGCTCCCTGATAGCTACTTGATAGAAGCATGACTGTACCCACACCGGCTGTCTGGAAATGTTAAAAGTCAGTATCTGAAATAGGATAACCTTGTCCCCTCAACAATGAGGAAAGGGTGTGCCTGATGAGAGTACTACCATAGTATTTTAGATGGTTGTTTTGGTATGCACGAATAATGCGGCCCTTGAAAAGGCAGGTCCTGGCCGCTTGCTGCTGCTGTCTTGTAATGGCACAAGTTCAGTTTTTATCTGGCTCTATTCCCTGATCTGTCTTATTGTAAAAACAATTTTCTCAACATTAAGGAGAGAACAGGGAGCAAGCTACTTCATACCTTCTGTTAGGGCCTTCATCTGCCAGTCCTCAACTCTGGAGTGGGTACGGTACAGCAGTACAGATTGAAGTCAGATGTTCTTTCATCTTTAAAACTTAACCTCCTTGTTGCGGTGGAAGAGTCCCACAAAAATAGGAAGGAAATTGCTTAGAAGAATTCTGGACAATTTTATACTTCTCTGAAAAGAGAGTTTGGTCACAAAAATATGAGATGATTCACCTAGGCCAAGTTACTAGTTTGCAGTAACAAAGGCGAAGATTCCTTCCTCTGCCATAGTGGGCTTTTTTATTTCTTGTTTTTCTGAAAAATGGGAATCTTTCTGTTTATGAACTTCATAGTTCAATCCTCAAAGTCTTCCACAACTAACTCTGATAACCAAGTAAATAGTATTATTTCCTTCGAAGAGATTCTGTGTGTCCCACAATACTAGAATATGTTACAGAAAGGACAGAGTTTTTTTTTGTGATGTTCTGGAAGCATCATGTTGGTTTAACAGTTTGTTAGAGTGAAATAATGTAGCTTTTTAAAGTGTCCACTTTGCTGTGCCGTCCTTTCAAGAGTGAAACCTGATGTGCCTGTCTCTGTTCATGAACGTGTTTAACATGCTGTCCAAAATAAAGAATATTTCAGAATAAACTATGCAGAACTTAAACAGTTGCTTATTTTATTTATTAAAATATGTTGGAAGACAGATGATAATACTGATTCATCTGATATTTTTTTGTTTGTTTGTTTCATGAAGTGAGACAGATATTTTACGTTAGAGCTTATGCTTCTGCCTGTGAATTTAAGATAGCGCTGCATGGGTTGCATTAAGATGTTGTTGCTGCTATTGTTTGAGTGTGGAAACAATTGGAAGTCTTTGAAATCAGTAACACAACCAAACGCCACCTTAATCCTGGACACTTTGTTTCTTTGCTTTAAACTAACTGTACTCTTGTGTCCTGTAAGGGTATGGGTAGTACTTAAGATGACAAGCGTGAAACCAGAATGATGGAAGTTCAGATGCTTCCCCATGCTCCTCAGAAAGGCCTGCTTGGGGTACTGCTGGTTCACCTGCGCTTATCTCTCTTTTCTTTCTAGAATATGGTATCAAGTTTTCGTGTTTCTGAACTACAAGTGTTGTTGGGGTTTGCTGGACGTAATAAAAGTGGGCGGAAACATGACCTCCTGATGAGGGCACTGCACTTACTGAAGAGTGGCTGCAGCCCAGCAGTTCAGAAAAAAATCCGAGAACTCTATAGGTGTCGATACCCAAGGATGATTGAAGGACTTTCGGACTTATCAGCTATAAACCCTGCGGTTTTCAATTTGGACAGTAGTTCTTCTCCCGTCGAGTCTGACCTGGCTGTTGCTGGCATTCACCCACTCCCTTCCACTTCGGTCACGCCTCAGTCTCCTTCCTCGCCTGTCAGTTCCGTGCTCCTCCAAGACACTAAGCCCCACTTTGAGATGCAGCAGCCATCCCCTCCGATTCCACCCGTTCATCCCGATGTTCAACTGAAAAGCCTACCTTTTTACGATGTGCTTGATGTGCTCATAAAACCTACAAGTCTAGGTAAGTGTTTAATAGCTCTGCAGGTTGCTTAATTCATGAAATAGGTGTTGCTTATGACAGTACTAAGTCCAGACTTAAATGGCTTTTTGCAGCTGGGGAAAACTGGAAACTCCCTTCCCTTCTCATTTCTACCCTTGCCCTCTCCACCACTTGTCCCCAAAAGTGCCAAGCCACGCTTCAGAAAATAGTGTTCTCTTCTGTAATTACTATATGATTAAAGATCTTTGTCTTTTGAATATGAAATAATAGATTAGAATAGCTCAGTTGGAAGGGACCTACAATGATCACCTAACTGCCTGACCACTTCAGGGCTGACCAGAAGTTAGAGTAATAGTTAAGGGCATTGTCCAAATGTCTCTTAAACACTGACAGGCATGGGGCATCAACCACCTCTCTAGGAAGCCTGTTCTGGTGTTTGACCACCCCCTCAGTAAAGAAATGCTTCCTAATATTTAGTCTGAACCTCCACTTTTGGCTGAAAGACTCGGACCTGAAGCCTCTGCCTGGTAGAAGTGAGGAACACATCTGTCGGGGCCAACAGGAAAAGAATTTTGGGGTCAGTAATTAATAAGTTGCAACAACATAAGGAGAACAAGTTCACTGGTTTGTTAGCTTGCATTTCTCTCACTGCAGTAATTCTGCAGGTTGCATCTGGCACTGAATAGATACTTTGTGTAATAAATACTCAGTGTTGTACTCAGTTTAGTGATGGTTTTCTCAGCCTACTGGTTGTTGCCATTCTCTACTTTAAAATATAGATCGGACCTTTTGTCTTCCAAGTAACCTGAAATCTCATTTTCGCTTCCTCAAACACCTCACTCTTAAACATATTTATGTGGAAATACATTGTTTTCTGTCTTGAAAGTCAACCTGTCTTACCTTACGTGGTAGAAAATGTTCCCTATTTAATAATATTGTTTAGAAATACTTCAGCATTTTGCAAGCTGTTTGCATCTTCTTAAACACTTTAGTTTCTTAACTGATAATAGAGTCTTTGAGGCTGTGACTTGTACCTCAGTGAGGCATCTACAGATGATTGGTCATCCTCCAGTACCTAAAGCAGCAGACATTACTAACAAGCATTATTTACAATGCCTGTTGTCACTTCTGTTTGTGTGTCGTGACACCCTGTTAGAGAAGAGTTTAAGATTGAACCCGTGTGTTGGTACCATAGCTGCTGTGGTGTTCGACAGCTCTATGGCTCGTGCTGCCATTACCTTTACAGAGATAACCTGTCAGTGCCACGATGTCCTGGCTAACTCATGCTTATCTTCTCTGTGTGCAGTAGCTGCATATCTTAACTAGCTTCCTGAATTATTCTGTATTATGGGACAACTGTTGGCTCATAGTTAACCACACCGGTTGCCAGCCACATCATCACCCTGTCCTATATAACGCAGTGTGTGCTGTGCATTATATCTCTGCTATGTTACCTTTTGTTTTCTGGTCAATGATACCTAGAGGTGTCAGTGGTATGCTAGAAATTTCCCTAACAGCTGTTTTCCTCAACTTTGGAAGTGATCCTTTTTTCCTGAAAGGAGAATGCATCCTTAGGGGTGTCACCATGTTATAGTTAGAGCTGCATGTAAATTCCTCTTTCCTTTGAAGACTGTAGGCTCTTTGTTGCATGTTGCCCAGTTTTCATAGGAGTGAGGACTATCTAGTCCTGTAACGTTTGGGTCCTCTTAGGACATGGGTGAGTGGGACAAGATTAATTTAAGTGAGTGCTTGTTTGCCTTCAGACTCTTTCCAGAACACAGTACCTGAAGGTGGCAGTGGCCAGAGCTACAACTCGGATCTGTGTGAGGAGGAGTGGGGAAATGAGATGTGAGGAACGGCTTGATATGCAAATAATGAGCCCTTCTGATGTTCGGAGGATATGAACATTGGCTGAAAATCACTCTAATATGGATTCATGAGCAAATTTGGAAATGAGGCTTTACTTAATATTTTTAGACTGATATGGATAGCTTATAGTCCCAGTTAATAGCCTCAGGTGATTGGGACATGGAACAAACAAGTTTTTTGTGTTTGAGAATTAAGGATTCAGAAACCAAATAGGTCAGAGAGCTAGGGGTATAGTCCACTTCACTGCAACTCCTTAAAAGGGAGGAGTGTAGGTATTCTTTTGTGCTAATATGAGAACATAAGAGCAGGTGTAGGTGCGGGGTTTAGTTTTGACCCACACTCAATTCAATAACAAAATAGTTCCACGATCTTTTTTTACATGTGCTCAAGTATAATTTTAAAATATAAAACGCTATGGGGGGGGGTGTGTGTGCACATAAGTGCACAATGTAACTGTTCTGAATTGTTTGAGGAACTTGATGTGTGTGTTTGCTCCACCTGGGTTCTGTTTCATGTTTGTCCTTTTTGTGTGTGTTTTCTGGCAGAGAGGTCATCTCTGAATGTCACAGTGTACAAGACAGTCTAGCTCTTGCAAATTTGCCTGGTTTAGTTGTGTTATTTTTGCATTTGTTCTCCTTGCTCATTACTTTAAACTGTTGGACAAGTCCAGTCTACCTTTATTTCAGGTCAAGATTTCTAACTTCTCAAGTCGAAAGAAAGTAGAAAAGTAACATGTACATACTATGAATGCTTAGTACTAAAATATTACTGCTTTCCATCACTGACAGACAAGTAGGATTCTGACATAAAAGTTGTATTTATTTTTTTGCCAAATGCTACTGAGGGGTAATTCCCAGACATGAAGTCTAGCTGGCTTCTGTGGCATTAGGGGTTGTGTTCTCTTCCTTCCTCCCCAAAGGCTTAGTTACCTTTAGCTGTTTCTGAATTGAGTAATTTTCCAGCTGTCCATTAATAACTTCTAGTGCACGTTCTCTTGTAGTACATTAAAATAGCTGTAAACATTTTCTCTGTGGTACTCTTTTCGTCAGGTATCCAGTGTTATATTTTGTTCTGTGTTTGTTTAAACCTTTCTCCCTTGGGAGAAAGGATTATAACATGGCTTGCCAAGCCTCTTTAGTACTGAAGTGTAATGTGATATTAAGCCATCTGAATATAGTTGAATGAATGATTTGTTCCATTGCTTTCCTGTTGACAGTTACATGCAGTTCAACCACAATTTGATTGTATTAAGTGACTTATGCCTTGTTCCAGGAAAAACTCAATTGCAGATCCTGTTTTAATCAATGACTTTAATCACCATGGTTAAATCTCTCTTGTGTCTCTTTTTTTTCTAGTACAGAGCAGTATTCAGAGGTTCCAAGAGAAGTTTTTTATCTTTGCATTAACACCTCAGCAGGTCAGAGAGATCTGTATTTCCAGGTAAGAAGTAAGAGTGTGGCATAGTGTAGGTAAACTTTTGCAAAATTTCAGGAGAAAGTATGGGATTTTCAGTTCATTTTATGCATTGCATAAGCTTGCAGATGCAGAGTGATAATCCTCACCAAAGTTATGCTGAGTTTGTGTTCTCTTTTCTTCAGGAATTACTGTGCACAGAATTTATGTGCAGTTGGGGTAAATCCTACGCCACTAAAGAGTTAACAATTACTCTGTTCCAAATAATTGTGACTATTTAGAGAGGTGGTAAGCTTTTCTTCCCTGCATGTTTCCTGGCTGCAGGAATGGAAGGCTGCTGTTATCTTTTGTCCCAGGGTTCATGTTGTTGCAAGACCTGTGGTTTAAGCCAAGAGGATTCATAGCGTTTTTTTCCTCTCTGACAACATCGTACTTATTGTTACTATAAACTCTTGACAGAGGATGCTGATCCTAAAGTCCTGCTTAACTCGCAGTAGCTAAACAGAGGTGTCGCTTGTAAGACTTGCTCGTAGCTCAATAAAAGAAAAATAAGAGCAAAGTTGAGTGATGTTGGGGCTGGCGCGCCAGTTCTTTCTGCATATGACTGGACTATGAGATCTGCTGTCTAAATGGGTACTTCTTTTTCTTTCTCTTTGTCACAGGGACTTCTTGCCAGGGGGCAGGAGAGATTACACAGTCCAAGTTCAGCTAAGGTACCTTTTTCATAGTGTTCTCTTGTAACTTCTTAGTTGGCTAATGTAGTGTAAGTCTACATGTTTGTGGGGACATAGGAATATGGTGATGCTTGAAAATGACGCTTTCTCTTTTTGGGGATATAGGTTATGCCTAGCAGAGACAAGCTGCCCTCAAGAAGATAATTACCCTAATAGTTTGTGTATTAAAGTAAATGGGAAGCTGTTTCCATTGCCGGTAAGCTTGTTTGTTTGTATTTGTGGCTTCTTTGTGACTTGCGGTGTGTATATTTTCTGTAATGTTAGCTTGCTAAAACAATCAAGCTGTTTATTGTTATCACTCAAATTTCTCTAGTTACTAATGTTAGGCATATGGTTTGTACATTTGCTGTGAGATAGCCATTACTACTGTTAATCATGTTACAGCCACTGCATGGATTAATTGTGTTCTAGCCACCTATAGCAAACCTCATCTATTGCAGTTAACAAAATACGTCAAAACCCAGTGTCTGCATGGGGAGTCCTCCTCATGGGTCTTCAAACTCAGTTTGACTTGACTGGTAGTAGTCCTTGCTGTTTGGGCTATCTGTATTTGTGGTTGGCTTGAGTTCCTTCTTGTTACAAGGGAATGGTATCACCTTCTTGTGTAGAAGTCTTATGAGGAGCGGCTGAGGGAGCTGGGGTTGTTTAGTTTGGAGAAGAGGAGACTGAGGGGAGACCTTACTGCTCTCTACAACTACCTGAAAGGAGGTTGTAGCGAGGTGGGGGTTGGTCTCTTCTCCCAAGTAACAAGCGATGGGACGAGAGGAAATGGCCTCAAGCTGCGCCAGGGCAGGGTTAGGTTGGATATTGGGAAAAACTTCTTCACTGAAAGAGTGGTCAGGCCCTGGCACAGGCTGCCCAGGGCAGGGGTTGAGTCCCCATCCCTGGAGGTATTTAAAAGACGGGTAGATGCAGTGCTTGAGGACATGGTTTAGTGGTGGCCTTGGCGGTGGTAGGTTAACGGTTGGACCTGATGATCCTAAGGGTCTTTTCCAACCTTAACAGTTCTATGATTCTATGATAAGTCTGTATGCTGCTCTGCTTCTGTCTGGTTAGACCAGAATTCATTGCAGGGATGAAGAACAGACACATTTTAGGGTTCCTAGCATTTGCTGATACTGGAAAAGAGCAGTGCTGGCAGTCATACGCTTTACTGGTGTCTGATGTTACAAAAGTTAGTACGTAGGCAGGGTCACCTCATGATTTGAATGTACGCAAACAGGGAAAAGCACTCTCATTAGTCTTGAAAAATCTCTGAAGCGGATATCTCTGTACACTAGAACAGAGAGAAACTCTTTGCAACCTATTCTGAAATAGTTAGGGAAGCTATAGGAGATGGAAAAAGTAATAGTACAGAGTTTTTTTTTTTTTTTTCAGCAGTGGGTTTGGAAAAACACTGTGTGGAGAAAGGAGGTGTGAAACCTCTTTTTCAGAATGTTTGTCACCTTCTTGATGTGTCAGATGTGTTGTCCTGTACCCTCCCTCCTGCCATATGCAACCATGACTGCTTTTTTTTGCCTCTACTCAGCTTCAATGAGACTCTCTAGCTTCTCTTCCCCCTACTTTAACCATTGCATCACTGTTCTTCTATCCATCTTCAGCGTGTAAGAGGATTTTTCATGTGTTTTCTGGTCAGTATTCTCTGCAAATGCCAGTTTTATGTTCTCCGTGATAAACTTGAGGATTTTCTCCTTTCTTCTGCAGATTGTCTTCCTTTCTTTAAGCAATGCACCAAAAAGAATTGGGTCTGATGTTATCCTGTGGACATCAATGTCTGCTGGTTCTGAGTCTTGCTAATATAGTTTACACCCTGCTATGCTGTGTTACGCTATCCATTTTGTGCATAACCTATGTCACAGTTGTAGCAAAAATTGTTTGTAGTCTTGGATTATTGCTTTGCTTTAGATATAAATCCTGCAGGTTCTTCCTGCATGTCGCAAGATGATTCTTTAATCTGTTCAGCAGAAACTTAAGGTGAGAAAGTGAATAAATGACTATTGTCTTGGCAATGTCCTTTCCTCTCCTCCTTCAGTATGAGCTGAATGACAAATGCAGTCTCAGTCCGAGCGCTCCTGCAAACATTTTTTGTTGATTTCGTCATTGTCTACATCCCTCTGGTGGTTCCTTTATGTTGCAGGAAATGTAAGATAATGTCTTTGCCTCGAAGACCACTATTGTCCAGCTCAGTAGTGTTGGTGTTAGGTAATTAATCAGTGATGCCAGCCTCTATTGGCAATTTGTACAATTCTTAAGTGAGTACTGTTCTGTCTTGCCCTGGTATAGCAGTTCATGCCTCTGCAGATGTCTGTAAACTATTCTTGGTCATCCTGGCTGCAATCCTTACCAGAAACTTCAGAGAAATGCTGCCAGTGTGCCAGCAGTGCTTCAGGTTGTGCCAGCTCATGTTAACATGGTGTTTTCTTGTATTCCGACAACTATCTGTGTCCTCCTCTTACAGTGTTGATTCTGACTTGAAAGGCGTCAATGTAGAGCCTTGCGTGCTGGTGTCTTGGCAAGTAACGAGGATTTTATGCATAATGCACTAGAGCAGGTAGTTATCCTGTTGACTTCTCTTGTAGGCAAGACAAAACACAGAAGTCCAAAAAGATAATTTGCTTTTTTTCTCAGGGGACCTCCATAGACCACTGCAGGTCTCTTTCAAAGGACAAAATCAAATAGGGTAGGGCGGGTTGGAAATAGCTAGATGGTAGAGCAGTCACTCTTTCTGTTGATAAATTTTTCTGGTTATAGCAGATTTCATCTGCTTTGACTAATATGATTCTTGCAAGAAGCAGGGAAGACTTAAAGACCCAAGTAATGCTGGGACTTCCTAGCCACTAGGATTGGCAGCCTCACTGAACAGTGCTAGACCATGCCGGCTGCGACAGGCAAGCAGAGTGCTCTTTACCTAAGTCCTGGAAGGCTAGGAAGGGAAGGCTTTAAAGTGTTCCAGGAGTACAAGGTTGAATCTGATCTCGAGGTCAGTGCTCTCTGGAAGAAAACATCAAAAGCTTGACTGAAATTAAGCACATGCACTGCAGAATCTGTCTCTAAAAAAGAAAAAAAAAAGTTGGGAAATATAACAGAACTTGCATCCTTGCTCTCTCGAAAGCCAGGCAGCTTCATTTTAGGTTGGATACCAGCAGGATTATTGTGGCTGGTACAGTATGTGTGGAAATACTCTCCTAAATATTGCAGGGATGGTGCGTTTGTCCACATAAGCTCATTATAAAGTCACCACAGTAGAGAAGGGCCTACCACAGCAAAGCGATTGGGATATATACTCTAGAAGTGGCTGCAGCTGTTATGTCTGATTAAAGAACTGGCAAATCATTCATGTTTTTTAAATGTGAAATTGTCAGCGGTCCCCATACATCTGCTGCCTTCCGTGTTCTGTGATAAAGCACACATGGTGAGGTTCCTGATAGCTACTGGGTCAGCCATCATCTGGGCTGAGAACCGTTATAGAGAGAGTTCTTCAGCAGTCGCTGTCTGCCGCTCCGGCCTGGCAGACCTGCCTGTAGGAGCTCCGAGTCCCTGTTCTGTCACTGCAAGCAAGAGTCCTGTCTGAAATTAATAAAGGGCAGTGGTGAGGCACAGTAATGGAGCTGCTTTGGAAACCTAGGAAATGATGTGACAACTATCGAGTCCTCCTTGGATTAAAGGCAGTGATTATCCTCTGGTATACGTGGCTAGTGAGTGGAAGAGGCTGTTTGTTTCTGTTTTTTTCATTTTTCTGACTCAGCTTTTTTCAAAGTAACTCTTTTTCCAAGCACTAGGCTGTGAATGCATGTGTTTCTCTGGGTAAAAAAAAATGTGTGTGTGTGTTTTTCCAGCATATTCTTTCTGGGAGAGTTTCTTGTATAGAACAATACTGTCTTGAACTAAACAAAATCTGGCAGTCAGTTCTGTGCAAGACGTAGGGCTGCAATCTTTTATTGGCATCCTTCTGGTGCAGGATGAGCTTTTGAGATGAGTGGACCGCAGGCTGCCTGCGTGAGCTCAAAACAGATTCTCGGAGTTCCTGTTACAGACCGGCTGGCTTTCGCAGTGACAGACGCGGGGTGAGATGAATAAGCTGCAGTTGGGCCGTGTGCTCCTTCACGTGGTGCAAGTACTTTCTGCTCGTGATGTGCTGGAGAGTATGTGCTTGCCTAGAAGCAAAAGGGAACCGGATGGCTCCTGATTCGGTTCGCAAACTTCATATAGGAAATAAAACTACAGACAAAAGCTGTCCAGGTTACGAAATTCTTCATCAAAGCTGAGCAAATGATACTTAGTTTATTTTGTTTCTGCAGACAACAGCAAAATCTATTAGCTCTTAAATACAGCAGATACTCCACGTACAGCTCTTCTTCAGGGGCCTTGGCAGAGTACAGACAACAACCTGTCGGTAATGGGGCTGGGTGTACTGGATACGAGGCAAAGCAGACGTGAAGGAGATGTGGAGCTCTTGGGACAAGACTTTATTATTTCTTAAATAGAATCAATGAAGTGTTTTCTGGGTGTGAGACACCGAATTAACTCTTCATGACTTGCTGTGTTTTTCACTAAGGCTGCATCCTTGTGATGTTCTGCTCTCTTTCAGTGGGGTGGGGGGAAAAAGGACAAAGCATCAACATTGCTTTTCCCTCTTCCAGTGAACTTACCTGGACCAAAACTGTGTTCTCTTTCACCTTTTCAGCACTTCTGTAAAACCACTTTAAAACCTAAAAAGACTTTAAAATCGTGGTTGACTTATGGTATCAGACCTTCAAAGACTGATATTTCTCAGAGTAAGTGTAGAACTCAGTCTCCAGCCTAGAGAGCCTCTAGGTTTACCTGCTTATCATAGATCTGTTTACATTTAACAAGCCCGTTTCAGCAGGTTTCGGAGTACAGCAGGGAGACCTGGTAACGCTTTCCTTGTCCTTTCTTCCCATAGGGATATGCTCCACCGCCAAAAAATGGAATTGAACAGAAGCGACCTGGGCGCCCCTTGAATATAACCTCTCTAGTTAGGTTGTCGTCAGCAGTGCCAAACCAGATTTCCATTTCCTGGGCTTCTGAAATTGGAAAGGTAAACTGTATGTTCTGTAGGATGCGGAAAGCTGTCTAAATAACCTCATCCAGCATTCTTTCTCCCCTACTGCCTGATGTTGCTGGCAAGGCATACACCAGCAGGTGTTTAGTGTTAGGTGGCCGAACTTAGTATCTGTGCTGGGAAACAAAGTTTGCTTTAGAAGTATGGTAGTTTTTACAGTAACATATATAAGATTTGCATACAGATGGCAAAGACTTCCTTATAGAATTCACATTAGAAAGCCTGCCATTAGGGATTGCCCGAAATGTGTGTCAAATACCAAAATCTTTTTGTGGTGTAAATAGTACAGAACAGTTCAGACATGACAAAATAACAAAAGGAGAACCTTTCCTCCTTGTAGCCTGATGGTGTGAAAAATGAAATTACGTAGCTATATCTTCTAAGGCATGTTTCTCAGTATCTTCTTGTAACTGTCCATTGGAGAAGGCTTTTTAAACTGACCAGATGTGCCGAGGCTGCGGGGGTGGAGACATGCATTTGCTTTTGAGGTTTTTGTATTTTCTAACCAAGTAATAGTAAGTAGTTTTACAAAAGCAATTTTTATTTCATAGGAAGAACTGGTTAATGGATATTTCCATCTCTGTTCTTTTGAGATTCCTTTTTTACATGAAAGTGGCCACTCTATGAGTTGATTTAAAATTGTACTTGCAAATAAACCAAAACAGGGGTGGAATTTCCAGCTCAGAAAGCTCTTAGATGGCAGGTTGCTGGGAAGGGTTTACTGGGGAGGTGTCAGGCTGCTGGTGTCAGCTGTTCCTGGGCTTGATGGATCTCGGCCATGCTTGGTTAGACTGTACTTGTGTGGTGTTTGCGTGTTTGTAATGCAGGATATCTGAGCAGTGTGTGTTTTCTTACAAATGAAGAGTATTCTGGAAGTTTGGGAGCCTTGAGGGAGAAGTGACTCAATGTGGGGAAGGATAGAGAGCTGGGAGAAAAAATGAAAATCGAAGCCTCTTCTAAATGCAGTTCTAAACTTCATGGAAAGCTGCAATGGGGAAAAGCATGCTAGGCTTCAGGTAGCAGGAGATAAAGGGTGCGGTGACTGAAATGCGATACCTGTTGCTTGCTAGTGCCTGCAGTCATTAATTGTAGTTGAAAAGGAATGAGCCTTTAAAATGGCTCTGTGGCTGTTTAGAAATCCCCCTGAGGATTTACTAAGGAAAGAAAGGGAGAGTGTGAGGAATTTCTGAATTCTTCCTAGGTTTAAATAGCTGTTGCAGCAGCCCTTTCAGCTGTTGGTAAGTCAAGAACTACTTACTCCTCTGTCTGTGACTAGTTGTGTAAATCCTTCTGGATTCAATTATCAAAGGAGCTTACTTCTTGCTTTTTTCATCAAAATCTGTGGACCAGAGATCTCACTTTTTTCAAAGTGAGACTCTATTAAAGCTTTTATAGACTAATTAAAATTTAAAACAAATTGGAGAGAAAGCTAATGTTCAGAAAATAAATGAAGGGCAGTGCTGACAGCGGAGTTTTTTCTAAAGCAGAGGTGGAGGGAAAGATCTAATCTGTTGCTTCCCAATCATAAAGCACAAGAATCTTGAAATGACTGCAGTGTGTGGTCTTGGCTTCTCCCACTGACCCCTGCTTTCTTCCTCCCCTGTATCTGCCAAGACATATTCTCGTGGAAGCAGATGAATTGGAGGTTGTCCCAGCATTCCCCCTTGCCCTGAGAGGTGAAGTGAGTTCCCTGGTTTAATGCTGGTGCTCTGCCCTAAGCACAGCAGCCGTTGCTGTTCATCCTCTAAACGAGACCCTTGGGGGCCGTGTGGAGTGTCAGCAGGCTCACAGGGGAAGGGCTTATTGGCATGGACTTGACTGATAATGGAGGGCTTCTGAGCAAAGGAGGCATTAACCTCACAGAGGTGGTCAGACTTGAGCCTATAGAATTCTTTCTGTAGGCAATAAACAGTGTAATGTATGGTCATTCTTTAAGGGGGGGGAAAAAATCCTTTTTTTCTTAGTGGTTCCCCGTGAATTTCAGTAACTTTATCTGCTCATCTAGGTAGGAGCTGGTTTTCCTATAGGTGGTAAAGGAGGAGCAGGGCAGTAGGTGTTCTTGTTTAAAATTCTTGTGCAGTACCCAGACAGTATAGGAGCCATAAGAAGGTGGCTGGCAGGGAGTGGAAATACGAGATCGCAGGTTGTGTTTGTTATACAGATGAAACCATTATTATTCTGCAGTAGTGGGACTTGCAGAATTTTCTCTTCGTTAGTGACCTTGAAGAGAGAGTGAACACTGAACAAAAGCAGCTGGCAAGCGGTGTGAATTAGGGAAGAAAGAACAGTAAATGCTAGGGAACGTGGCCAGCCTCAGAGGAGTGGATATAGTGCAGTGAGGCTTGGCTTAAAAGTGCAGAGCAAGCTAAAGAAAGGTACGAAGAAACTGGTGCAGCTGCGTGGCATTTGAAGGTGTTGTGGTTGCACCTGGAAGAGCCTTCATCTTTTCTTTTGTCATGTGCTTGTCTTTGAGCTCCCCGCTAACAGATTGACACTGAAAAAAGGGAAGGATTTAAGAGGCAAATGTGAGAATTTCTTAAAGATGGCATGTAAGAGAACGTGTGTCACCAGTCTGAACCATCTTTCCAAGAAAAGAGCCCAGGTTGTCTCTTGGTTCTGGAGTTGTTATTCTTAGTTGAGTCACAACTGGAGTAAGACAATTGGACTTGATTGGCAGGAGAATTCTGGCACAGCATTGGACACTTCCACAGTAATGAAGTCATCTGTCAATGCTTTTCATAAGTATTAAGCAAAAAATTGGCTTGTTTTTGTTTTTACTGTATGCTACAACTAGTGTAAACAGTAATCTGTTGTCATAGGGGAAGCACTGTATGAAATCAATATTTAATCTTTAATCGCTCTTTTTGTAGAATTACTCCATGTCTGTGTATCTCGTTCGTCAGCTCACTTCAGCTATGCTTTTGCAGAGGTTAAAAATGAAAGGTATCAGAAACCCCGATCATTCCAGAGCGCTAAGTAAGTCAAATTTGCCTGTCTGTACTTTTTGAGGGTGGTTGGTGGCTCTGTAAAACTAGAACTGGTAACGCTTAGGGGCTTTGCAGCATTTTGAAAAGAAAGTCCATGCCCAGCGTATCAAAGGCTCCCTGTGCTGTTGCTGAGGCATCATGCGCTTTTTCAGCGAGGGTCCCTGAGCCAGTGGGGAGGCACACCTAGAGATCCCACCTGAAACGTTCTTGTGGCAATGCCGTCAGCACGCTTACTGCGGTGGGCTGCGAGGTGCAGGTCGATGTCCTAAACACGGGTTCTCTCCACTTGCATGCGATGCCGATCGTCTTGTCTTTGTACCTCACTCACTGATGATTATTTTATTTATCTCTTCGTGTGTTGGGTTGAGTTTGCTCTGCTAACCATTGTGGCTGTTAGTGCATCTGCTGCACATCAAACAATACTGTGATGCACAGTGTTTGCCAGTTGGTTATAAATAGTGAAACGATTGTTTGGTATTGCTATGAACTCGTTTCCGAGGTGCTTAATTTTTTTTTAGATAGCTGGAAATAAAGTACATGTACTGGCGAATCAAGATTAGCATTTTAAGTAATGATGCCTGTGTATAACTTCTTAATTTATTTTAATAGTTAAAGAAAAACTAACTGCAGATCCCGATAGTGAGATTGCCACAACCAGTCTGCGGGTATCTCTGATGTGTCCTGTAAGTACGCCTGGAAATTGCCGTATACAGATTTGGGTATTCATCTTTAGTGCAGAGCTGGGCTGCTTTTAAAAGGCCCCGCCTCTGGAACTTAACTGGCTTTTGGTTCATACTGATTCATTAATATAAAACAGCGGGGAGAAGGGTGCATCTACAAGCACCTGGCTGTAGCAGCATTCAACCAGCTATGGTTTAGAACTGTGAATGCCTCAGTTGTAATGCAGCCAGAACCAAGTTGCTACTCATGTAGGTCTTTAGGAGGAGGAATCTCGTATATTGAGGCATTGAGACTAACTGGGCAGGGTGACAGAATAATTAAAGGGCACAGTGATAAATAAAACTTCAGATCTCCTCATCTTGGTGGTATTGCGTATGCTGCCAGCTACTCTAACAAACAAACAAAAAATTGAGGACCATGTAACAAGGTAACAGTGCCTCGGGGTTTCTCTTCCCAGATAGAAACTGGCCTTGTGTTAGTGACTGGTCTGTTAAGTCAAATGTTAAAATGGATATAATGCCATTCTGAGTCTAACGTAACTGGGGCTGACAAAAATGCTTGAAATATTTGGCTAAAAGAAAACGATAAAGCGGGTGCTTCAGTAGGTCCTTTAATAAAAATAAGATCCTAGAAATAACATCGATGCAGGCCCATCAGAAATGTTTCTGACTGTTTTCAACTCAGTGAAGACTTTGAGGATGGCTTTATTGTCCCTTTAAGTGCACTGTGTGTGCTTTGATAGGGTGGATTTGCCTGCAGCGACCTTGGCGCTGGGCACCTCCGTAGTGAGAAGAGATCTCTGATTTCATTGTTAGCCATCCAGGCCTACTTCACTGTCTTCTGTTCTGACACTCTTTAAATGCATCTCCTGCAGCTGGGGAAAATGAGACTGACAATCCCATGCCGGGCTGTTACTTGCACACACCTGCAATGTTTTGATGCTGCTCTTTATCTTCAAATGAATGAAAAGAAGCCTACCTGGATCTGCCCTGTCTGTGACAAAAAGGCAGCTTATGAGAGCCTAATATTAGATGGGTAAGAGAATGGGTTTGCAGATTCCACAACTATGTAAAATTTTTCATGATGTACTTGATAGCTACTTTTGTGACTTGAGGTTTAGCCATGTCATACTGTTTTCTTGTCAAAATACTTTAGACTGGGAGGAACCATTAGACTCTGTTAGTTTCTGTTCCCATGTAATGAACTACATAAGTTTATCTCCTAACTGCATCATTAAACTCTTGGGCCTCAGAATATTTCCTCTGGAGAAATCCAAATGTGACACCTAAGGATAGGTCTCCCTTTTACAGGACCCTGTCTCTGAAGCTATTAACTTTTAAACTTTAACTCATAAACAAGTGTCTAACTTGATTCAAAGGACGATGATTTCTGCTTCTGTATGGAAATCTATGACTTGCAGTAACGTTGGAGTGGAATATGGGTAGGTTGGGATACTCGTAGGTTTTGATGTCTGCGAAGGATGTAATTACAGGCTTTTAGGTAAGATGAACTAGGGAGAGAGTACGTGCAATGGGTTGAAGGTGGTCATAATTAGATTTTCAACTGTGTCTCCATTTCACTTGGAATCAAAAATGAAACCACTCAACTTGATTTTTCAGGCTCTTTATGGAAATCCTTAATGAATGTTCAGATGTGGATGAGATCAAATTCCAGGAAGATGGCTCCTGGTGCCCCATGAGGCCAAAGAAAGAAGCTGTGAAAGTCTCAAGTCCACAGTGCACCAAAACAGAAAGTACGTACAGCTGGGTACTGGTTGCAAACCAACAAAAAACCTTGGAGACTTAGTTGTAGCTTGGATAACATGTATGGATGTTGATGTTTGTTTTGTGGGGGCCTTAGTACTTCTAACCTTCTTGTCATTTAAACTAAAAAGAAAGGGTTGTATCTCTAAAAGTGTGCATTTTTGGGCTTTGTGTTTTATAATAGCAGTTAAGAAAACGAAAGGTGGCTTTTGTTTTAGGTCCTTAAACTGATAAGCAAAGATTAAAGCTTGTGCTTTAATATTCTCAACATGCGATACAGAATACTAATAAAACAGTTCCTGGGCCGTAACGTTCTCTGTAGTGGCCAGGAAGATATGCTGAGACAGGATTTGAGTTCCTGGTTCTGTTGCAGATGGAAACTGCTGATGTCAACAGCCTTTAAAAAAAAAAACCCAGTGATATTTTATTTTCTTGTTTAGGTTCCAGTGTTGTTAGCAAACCGTGTTCTGTGACGGTGGCCAATGAGGTAAACAAGAAGAAAGTTGACGTTATTGACTTGACAATAGAAAGTTCTTCTGATGAAGAAGAGGAGCCTCCTGCCAAAAGGAAGTGCATATTTATGTCTGAAACACAAGGAAGCCCAACCAAAGGGTTTGTCAATTTTAAAGTTAGTTGTTATTCTGTAATGTCTCAGATAAACTGATGCGTAGACAGATGGACTTGCAATCTCTCTTCGGGATCCAGCTCCACACTTCCAGAGGAGAATTTCTAGGCCTCTCCTTGCAGAAGGTTGTATTGATACAGTACCTTTGTACAGGCAAAACACTATTAAATAGCTTTACATCTCACAAAAGACTTGCGCTGACTGTTGCTGTGTCTGCAGGGATATTTCTCCATAGAAAAGGAAGCTGATTAAGCTAAGGGACAGGATTCTCCTGAGAAAGCAGATTATGCCAAGTTGGAGGCACTTTTTTTATGCATTCTTGTTAAGTTAGTGTCATCTTAAAGGCTTCTCTCTCTCCCTGTCTGTTATACCCTTTATCTAATCTGCCCCGGTGCCCAGGAAACTAGGCCGCATTGCGTGTTTCACCCATCCTGTCAGTCTTTGAAGGGAGGCGCTTTGCTCTTGAATCAAGACAAGCTTTTCCCTCCATCTCTCTGTTGAACTCTGGAATGTCTCGGACACTGTTGTTGGCCATGGTTATCAGTCAGTCCTGCACCTCAGTTAGCACAACCGACGACTTCCCAAGTCCTCTGTCAGCTGCTCCATCTTTGTAGTCGTGCCTGACCTCAGCAGCAGGCTTAACCAGCTTCTTTACTGTTGTGCCTTCTTCTGTCTGTCCCAGTCTGTGCAACTCGGCTGCAGTTACTGTTTGTGGCTTCCCTAAAGTTCTTGGCCCGTAGGGCGCAGGCGACCTGCAGGGAGAGAGGGGCAGTGGTTAGGCTCACCAGCAGTCACCGCTCCATGAGGCGAATCCAAGTGTCACCTTTTAGTAATGGCTCGTTAGTTAGTGTTGCTGCATGCATGAGGTGTGTGTCTGTGTCTCTCAGCGTAGCGGCTTATGTCTTGTACTCAAATAACAGCAATAAAACCAAACCCCTTCTGTTTTGCCAGCTCTTGAAGTAACGAGTAGGTGTACTGTGTCTCTAGTCCACAGGAATGTGTGGTCTTTGGTGAGCAAATGGTCATCTTCAACTTTCAGCAGTGATACTGAAATGCTGTTGCTTTTTGTGAGGATTTGCAGAAGAGTCCTTCTGCAAGAGACTCTGTTTCTTATTTTTATAAGAAAAAATAGCTACAAATACATCTCTTAATGAAGTTTCAGAAGGCACCAAGACTTCCTTCCATGCTCCTCTGTTTGTCTGAGATGGCTACCTGCAACCATAATTGTAGAAGGACTGAGTTTTCTTGTCTATGTGTGACCAATGTGTTTTCCCTACTGTTTGGGTATGGAAATGGCATGTTTTCATTCTTCACATCCAAGCCAAAGCCAGGCTTTTGGGGAATAGCTTATCTCCCATAAACAATGTTGCCTGAATGTTTTGGCAAAACCGTGGGGTGTCTTCCTGTAGGCAGAAGCAACATAGGCTGAAGTATGAGGTGCCTGAGGAGGGAGGGTCTGATATCCAGGCTTCTGAAATCAGGAGTAGCTAAATGCACCAACGCAGCAGTCTTGGGGAGGAAGATGTGAGTGGGTAACGCTCGTGGCTGGTGGGCTGGAGGGAGCGATGCGGAGCAGCTTCCGCCTGACTTGGGGTTTATGAACTATTTTGTGCATGTGGCTGGTGCCTGAATGCCTGTGGTGGTGTCTTTAACGGTGCCGCAAAGTAATCGGGCAGAAGGTGGGGATGCAGAAGGGTTTTAACGGGTTGCACGTTCCTGGAGAGCTGAACTTAGCTTGGGCTCAGGCTGTGAGTAAAGGTGGGCTTGATATTTAACTCCCACGTGTGTAATCTGTGCTCCAGGGGCTGAATAATGGTCAGTCGCGCCCTTGGCGAGCGCCGAGGAACAGTTGAAACGAGCGCTCTCCTCCTGGCTCTGCTACCTGCACATCCCTCCCAGGGTGCTCCACAGATACAGATGTCCATTTCTGTCTCTGAATGGTAGACTGCTATAAATGACTCCAGCACTGTACTTTGTTTTAATGCCAACTTGCTCTTATGTCACAGCTGCTGTTGAGAGCCAAGATACGGTCATGTTATTATGAAGACTGTTATGAAAGAGGAAATTAAGAGTGGAATACTGTGTAGTGAGTAGCCACGCTATAGTTGTGTTGTAACCTAGTGACCTTGTGAATGAGAGTGCACAGCGGTGCATAGTTTCTCTTCTGTAACTAACAGCCAGGCTGTTTGTAACTTCCCATGCTGTTTAAAACAGGGTTCTCATGTATCAGCCATCCACTGTCAGAGTGCCCAGCGTGACAACGGTCGATGCCGCTGCTATTCCTCCTTCATTAACAGACTACCCCGTACCATTCCATCATCAACCAATTTCCAGTATTTCATCAGACCTGCCAGGTAGGTGGTGGTTATTTTTAATGTGTATTCTGACAGCCTTATTAATGTGCGGGGTGGGTAAAAATTGGAGAACTGATCAACACGTTTGGGTTTTTTTTATGGAACAAGACTGTATGCGGTATTGCTCTGATGCGATGTCTAGACAAGTCCAGTACAGGCTGTCTTTCCAGTTTCAGATTGCACTTTGCAACAGTGATGTGAAAAACATTACTTCTGGGGTAGAAATTGGCACTTTGGAATGGCAGCCAGAAACACTTTTTGCTATATTCAGTTAGACTTTGTGTAAACATCCGGTTGTTAATGTGTTGTAGATGCGAGGGAGGGTAGCTGCTTGTTTAAGTTATAGACGTGTGATGGCACTGACTCATCCCAGCCCTAGGTGTAGAGATATTCTGCTAGCTGATTCTAGTGGTGCTCTGTCTAGACTGTATGAAAAAGGTTAAGGTGAGCTACGATATGTAAGCTGACCTCTATTGACTTTCTTTACCTAGACATACCCTAAATGCCTATGATGTATTCTTCAACACTGCTGCTAAATATCAGACAAAAGGTGGGGATACTGATTGTTTTCTATCCTGGCTCCTTGAAAAGAACACTGTATATAGGGACTCTGGGGGTTCTCTTTGCCGGCTGTAGCGAACCCAGAGCCCAGGAAATGGTGACTTGTGGTGACAGGTGTCACGTTGGCCTCCTGTACTTCCCTTCCCCCCTCCATTGCCTGTCTCCATTTCTCCTGTGCAACATCTCTGGGTTTTTTCCTCTTCTTTCAGCACCAGTTTGGCAATGGGATGGATATCATTCCCCTTGTTTCTCTGTCCATTTTGGTTCCCTTACTGCTCCCTCCCTCCACTTCTCCCTTGTTAAGGAATCTGTTGCCTTCCCAAATCGGATAGGAGAGTAAGCTGAGAGAATGGAAGTCTAGAACTGTTGTCCATCTCTATCAACCGAAGTTCTAGAGTGTGCAAGAACAAAAGAAGCTGTCAATTCTGTAAGAGCAGCTGAGCTTAAATCTCCTTCAAAATCGTTCTCTAATGGAGAAGAGGAGGAGAGGTGCCACTGGCCAGAACAGATCTGGAGGTGAGGGAAGAGGGAGGGAGTAAGTTTACCATTTCTTTTTGTTGGCATAGCAAACACAAGGCCAATATTTAGAAACTAAACAAAAATGGCTGTAACTTCTCATTGGTTTCATAATTTTTAAACATCTTGCCCTAAATGCTTACACGCTAATGGTGTATAAGATGGACGCTAGTTGTCACTGCTCTAAGAGGATATACGTTGAACTACTTGTAGTTTCCTCTTCTTCATTCCTTTTATTTGTCTAGACACAAAACGGGGATGATATTAGAAATGTTTCCTTATTGGCTGCCCATGGGTGGAGGAAGAGACCTGCTGCTTGTTTTTGGACTTGTGCATGTTGTGACTTTACTTCATTCCAGCATCTTTAATGTGATGACACTCTTCATGTCCCAGTTTGGCCGAGTCAGGTACAATATGCAGTGAAACTTGCATTATGAACCAACAGCTCCAAAGGGCAACCTCCATCTAAGCAACCACATTGAACCACCCTGCAATATCCAGTGAATAATACATCATTATGTCATTCTCATTCTTAAAAAGAGCCACTTGTACTAGATAACTCGTTTTGCTGCTGCCTGAAGTAGTCGTTGAGAGTGGTGTCACAGTGGTATATTCCATTTAGAAACTGTGTAACAATTGCACAATCTGTTCTACGACCACAAAAAAGTCCCTTAAATTTGTTGTTTATGAATAAAAGACAAGACTCATCAATTCATTATCCTTCTCTTCTTTCCAGGTCTGGATTTTCTTTCACTAATCCCAGTTGATTCACAGGTATGTTTCTGAACTGCTATGGGGTTAGTTTCCAGGTCTGGTTTTTGTGATGTACTGGTCAAGTTGTCATGCTGTCGTCATCCATACCATGTTTGCAGTCCACTTGCTTAGACTTAACCACAGGCCAGGAAAATCGGTTTTCCCCACAGGAGGCGGTGATGAAGATGCGCCAAGGGAGGATTCGGTTTAGCCTGGCTATGACAAATCCAGGCGTGGAAACTCGCTCTTCATTGACAGTTTGCCTTTCCAAAGCGGATGTGAGCACAGCACTAACTTGCACACACCCATGATGTACTTCATGCTCTTGGTTCATACTGCGCATCTGTAGGACAGATTAGGCTCTGTAAATATACTTCACTGATTGCTGTTTCTGTTGGTTTTGATATTAGTAGGAGATGAAGTTTTAAAGAAAATAACTTCATTAATTTGATGGGTGCACGACTGAGCCCTTTTATAATAGATCCCTCCATGTAACACCTAAACCCCATTGGCTTTGGATTACATGGAAATTTTGTAGGTCAAAAGCAACTAGGTGGTGCTTTTCCTTCCCTGGAAACTTAAATTTTACACAGTTAGGGAGAATGATTCGTACTGTGACTAGATTCTTCCACAGACTGACTACAGCCTTGAAACGCGGGGGAACATTGGCTCCCTAAGACAAGAGGCTCTGAAGCAGACCCTCTGTTTCATCTCTCTGTCCCTAGAAGACAACAGTAATAGGACTCTAGAGTTGACTTTCTGGTGCCTCAAAAACAAAGGATGAACTTCCTCCTTGTCTTTCCGCTTACTGCATCTTGCAATGCTCTGTGCCTGACCTTGAGATCTGAACTGCCAAAAGTGGGAATAACAGAAGTTTGTTCATGTGGGAGACTGGAAGCAGTATGCTGCTGTGAAGTGTCCCCTTTGGACAGTTCAAACAGTTCAGGCTCAGTTCCAAACGTGTGCCCGAGATTGGAATCCGCAGGGTAAGAGAAAGTAAGATGTGTTGAACAATGCTTGTGCGTGCGTGGCAGTGTCCTCCATTATCCTCTTCCTTGACACCTGGCAACCTTGTTCTGTTTCTAAGTGCTTAAAATGTTTAGCTCTGCTTTGGGAAGGCTTGTCTTCCACTTCAGGAAACTGAAATCCACTTAGTAATTCTTCCTAATCAAACTTGATCAGGGCTCATTCGTCACTGCTAAAACGTTGAGAGACCTGCAGTGTGTCATTGCAGGTACATACCGTGAAAATGTTGGTTAGTACAGCTGCTGCCATTTGAGGGGATGAAATTACTGTAACCTCTGTTGAAGTAGCAAAAAGCATTCTGCTACCTTTTGTGATGAAAGGAGCCTGAAATACGCAGTTGTGCCAGTAGCTATGGGCATG
Source organism: Theristicus caerulescens (assembly GCA_020745775.1). Classification (NCBI taxonomy): domain Eukaryota; kingdom Metazoa; phylum Chordata; class Aves; order Pelecaniformes; family Threskiornithidae; genus Theristicus; species Theristicus caerulescens. Next base: position 4,387,547 of record CM036583.1, read on the forward strand.
AGCATTCTCCAAATGCTGAGGGATTTTTAGTGATCAACACATGGTCGTGACAGTGTGTTAACGCGCCAGTAAACGCTCAAGCTAACCAGTTAGAAAAAAGAAAAAAATGGGGAGGATGAGGGAGAAGGGCTCGTGGCTACCATCTCTGCTTGCGTACTTGCTGGTTTGCAGAACTCCGGTTCTTGCCGTGCATGTGTTAACGAGGTTCTGCTAGTAATGTGTTTTGTGCCTGTTGTAGGGAAGATGTATCTTCAGAGCATACATTTCCCTCGTGCAGTTAGTCTCTTCATTCTTCATTGTTTGTTTCAAGCAGTACTGTCCTCCTATGTTTTTGGATAGTCTCACCTCAACCTTAACAAGCAGCACGCCTGGCAGCATCATCACATCAACCAGTCACCACGAGAGCAGCACGCACGTTAGCTCCTCCAGCAGGAGCGAGACGGGAGTGATAACCAGCAGCGGAGGAGGCAGCGCTCCCGACATCATCTCGCTGGACTGAAACAAGGGGCAGCATGGGACTCCAGGAGAAACTGCACAGAGCTGCTGCTTGTGTCTCTGGAACTTCAGCATCTCAGAAGTTATTCTGGTATTTATTGAAAGGATTTGCCTTTTGCAAAATGGAGTAAATTCATCTTCACTAGGAACAGAAGTGATAGACTTTTTTTTTCCCCCCCTCTTGCTCATTAAATAGCTGGTATAGAAAAGGCCCCTTCAGAACATGCTTGTATGCTTTTGGCTTGTTCTGGGGAAACTGAATTTTGTTGCTGGGTGGATTCCACAAGTGGTATTTAATTTTGTTGTAAAACACAGCAATAATGTAAAAACAAACAAAAACTTTTTTATTAAAAAAGGCACTTAACCACTCTAGAACAACAACAACCTGGACAAAGGTGCAGACGTGTACGCACTGGTGAATTTTTAATATTTTCACTGGGGCCTGTAATAAACTTCATTTAAGACAATGAAGCTTTGTGACATAGCCATGACTTGTGTTGTATGTCTCTTGTTCCCCACCTCCCCCTGACCTGGGGAGGTAGGGGAAGCCTCTGTAAATGGGACTGAGTTTTGTTTTGTTTTTGGTTTTATTCCCTCCTGATGCCATGTTTTTCACAAACGCAACAAAATCCTAAGCTGTGACTTCTTCCTCTTAATGTTCTTTGGGCTGGGGAGGGGACAAACTATCTATGCAAACCCTGCATCACACAGTCTCTGTGCTGTCACGTCAGAATTAGGACACCTCCCCACCACCAAAACCTCCAAACTATGCACAGTCGAGCTATAGTTGACTTCCTGGTTCGATAACTTTAAGAGGTGATAGGAAAAAAAAGCCTTTACACTCAACTTTATGATCTAAAGTCCTTGGTGGCCCTCTTGGAAACAGCCACCCCTCACCAGACGATCAAGTGAACTGCACGCTTTCCGTGGCAGCGCTAAGGAGACAAAATAGGAATTACGTTCTCCAGTGCAGGATTATTTTCTAGGATCTCTCGCTCATGGCTTCGGTCCCTTCAGTAACTGCTGCGTTCTGCTTGGGAACACCGTACTCCGACTTGCCATGGGGGAGGCCTGGCTTTTTGGAAGATACAAGCTGTAGCTGCACAGCGTTCCCACCTAACTGGAATTATGTGTTCAGGGCTCAGTGACGCTTCGTCCCATGTTACATGGCCTCCTCATCATGGCTTTTCCAATTCGAGGGGAATAACTTCCTCCCGTCTCACTCCTCCGATGAATCTGCTGCTTTGTTGCGTGTATGCGGTGTCTCCCCACACACCTCTGAGGACAACCTCAGCAGTGCTGTATGTGGAAGAGGTTACAGACCAGGAAAATCAAGTCATTTCCATAGAGCCGGAATAATGGTATTGTCTATATATGTTGACATAGCAGGTTTCCCTAAGTGTTGTGTTTCTGTTGGAGAACTGTATTTGAGATTATTCCTTCCCTAATTACCAGCTTTCACCTTTTTCTAATTTTGTGTTCCTTTTTTCTTATTTCTTTAATCTGGTGCTTTTTGCCTTCCGTTACTGTTACAGTATTTGAGCGAAGTACATGGATAAGAAATATCGAAGCAGGATGTATTGTAACTCTTGTCTGCCCTGTACTCCCACCTTTACTGCTGCGTTACCATTCCTCATTGCCTTTTTTTGTACAATCTGTCACAGCAGTCTTCAATTCACAGGTTGGTCTTAATATCGCATCCAATCTTTCTTCTCCTTCCCTTAGTTGAATTTTTTTTGTACCTGTTAAGGATCAGTTTTTAGCATGATTTATTTCCAATAAAGCCATGCTGCTCATGAAGTTTTTTCTTAATGGCCTGCAGCAGATCAGTGCTTTCTGCATCACAATTGCACAGTGATTTGAACTATAAATAGAGTGTGGAGAGAGGTTCCGGAGTCATTCTGAATAAAGTGTTTAAAACTGGTATCTGTCGCTGGAGATGCTGTTTGTACTCTTAATGCCAAACTGAAGTGTGACTCGGGCAATTGCTGAACTGGCTGAAGGGATAAACATCTCGTGTGGTCGCCAGAAAAGTTTAAGGAAGGGCGAGTGCCATTTTTAGGACGCGTGCTCTAATCCATTCATGGTGGTATAAAATACCGCTGGAATTTTGTGAAGTTAATTACTGTGCCCTGTTAGTAGGTAGTTACCAGGGCTGAGGTAGGGTTGTGTTCTCCTCCTGTTCTGGGCAGGAGTTTTGCAGCTGCAATTAACTTTAAACCTTCTAGACCCGTGACAGCAATGTCGAACGCAGGCTTAAGGCACCTGAGCCTTACTGTTTAGGAGAGAGCTAGATCGTCATAGGCTGTGGTGTGAGGTAAGCATTCAGCTGAACGATGCCATTTTCTTGCACTGCTGATGGACACGCAGTAGGCAGTCACTAGGCTTGTGTAATGCCTAAATCCTTTCCTTCACCTGAATGCTTTCACCGTATCGAGGGGTTGGAGTACTGCAGCGCAGTCGGGTCACCCATTTGATACACCTTCTTCCGCAAGGCACCAAAGAATTTACCTAAGCGGTGGTGGGTGGAGACGGGGCTGGGGGCTGCAACTTAATGGAGGCCTGTACCACTCTACCTCTCCACTGTAGCTGGATGAGTTTGTGGTTTATTTTTCCTTCAGCAAGTTCTAAAATGCATCAGAAAGTCTATCCAAGAACTTCTAACATGAGAAAAATCTTGAATAAAAAGTTAGATGACTTCTTACCTCTTTGTTTTCCACTATGGAAGTATCTGGTTACTGCTTTGAGCGGACCATGTCAAAGATACCTTCAAACCAACTGCAGAAGGAAAGTAAAGCTTGTGAGACTAATACAGAGCCCTCTACTGCACAGATAACCAGCATGCAATGAAGGCCACGCTGCTGGAGCTAGCCCCTTTTTTTTACCACCCATCCATTTCCTACATCTTTTTCTGCATTTTCTGGAAGTGAATTAGCTGCTAAAATACGAGTTAGAGAAAGGCTACAGCTGAAGACTATTCGCTTGAGCTGGCTTCTGATTTTCATACTTCCAGGTCAGATGAAGCTGTCTGAAACAATCGCGAGCCATGCAGGCAGGACTTCGCTTCCCAACGACACAGCACCAGCCCCAGGAGGTTCTGCACCTGGCCAGCAGCAAGAATTCAGGCATTTCTGACATCACTGGGGATTTTTTGTATCTGCCTTTAAATCTATTTGTTGGGTGCGAGAAAGCTTACCTGTAACTGCAAGCCTTTCACTATCAGTCTTCAAGAGCACAGAAGATTGAAGCTTGGAAGTGAAAGAATGCATCTTCTGGCTGAGAGGACAAAACCTGACCGTTCAACAAGGATTTCTGCAAGAGCAACAACGAAGGGAGCTGCTTCCTAGGTTAAAAGAGAATTGCGGATTAGGCAAACTGTGAAGAACACCGTTAGTCCTCGGCAACTGATTTTTTTTTTTTAATGTGTATTTTTGACACAGGCATCAGTGACCACAGACAAGATACAGGCAACAACAATCCCCTAAGTCAAATTAGCATGTCATTTTTATTTTTTTTTTTTTAGTAGGTGATCATGCCATCATCACAATGTGTTAACACTGTGTGTGTATTCAGTGTGACACCCTAAAAACTTTCCATTTCCTTCCTGGTTTTATGAGGAAAGAGTATCAGGACAAATCGGGGCAGTGCATCACACAACACGAAACAGAAGTGAGTATAACTTATCTAGGAAGTTATCCAGAGGTGAAATACCGTCCTTCAGGACCTTGCGTTTACACGTTTCAGCCACAACTTGCCAAGGATGAGAATTCGCATCGTAAGGATCTCCAGGCAAAATCTGCCGGTGATCAAAGACATGCTGTGGAAAAGCCAGGCCACCAGTGTTGGATCTCAAGCCGGTGGTAGGAAGGAAAAAACCAAAAATGAAAAAGGGATGAGCCAGCTGCGGGAAAAAATAAAACTGGTTTATTGTAAATTTCTGCATAGACAAAACTCTAAAAAGACTCTTCTGGAACCTGGGTACGGTACTGTTGGGGAACTGCTACTTTGCAGGTCATTTTTTCAAGTGGGTGAAAATAAGGCCAACTCCAAAGAACTGCAGAAAGATCTCGTGTGACCAAGTAAATCGGCAATAAAAAGGCAAACAAAATTCAATTTAGATAGCTAGAAAAGTATATGGGGAAAATGATGTTTCATATGTCTCGGGACCTGATGATTGCTACCACTCAGTTTGAGATCTTAGAGTTATTGTAAGCAGTACAGAAGTTAGTTCAGTGGTCAGAAGCGGTCAAATTGAGAAATCCAAGTGCTAATACCTGTTAGGAAAGGAACAGAAAACAAAACATGATGTCCAGCGACAGCCTGCACCTTTATTACTAAGTTGTGCAGTTGTGGTTCCTTTATTATAAAAGCAGTTACTGCAGAAAAGGTTCAGAGGAGGGGAATCCAGATGACCAAAGCCCTGAGCTGGCTTCCAGACAAAGAACGACGCTCAGCAAGTTAGGACTCTTCAGCATGTAAAGAGCAGCAGCGTAGCAGGAAGGACGTAGAGGGCTAAAAATTAAGTGAGGCGGACACCGGATAAAGATACAAAGGAAGCATCGGTGGAAGCTAGCAGGAGCCCGGTGCCAGAGGCACAAAGGAGGCAGTGCTTCCCACGTCTGTATGGGTGGAGGTCCTTGCCAGCGCTGTGGATGCTGACATTTTACACTGGGGGGAGGCTGAGTAACCTCATAAAGAAATCCATCGAGGGCTACTAAATTGATCTAGAAACCACTTCTGCCCCAGAAGCCCTCTGAAAGTGGTTATAAAAAAGCAACTGGGGAAGTTTTACACCAGCTTACCTCGTTCTTTCTCTTCCCCAAGCACCCACTTTCAGTCACTGTCACGAACAAGATGCTGGGCTAACTCGACATTTAGGCTGACAGTACAGGAACTTTACATTTCACTGAAGATATACAGGTGTTTCCTTTGCCGTTTCCTCATCTTCATAGCAGTGCCATCCCCTTCTCCCACGTATTCAGTCCTGTGAAGAGCCGCTGCCTGTGAACTCTTTGCTACTGTAGAACCACTTCTAACCACTAGTTTATAGGAATGCTGGCACTTCCCCACGTCTTTAGACCGCTGTTTTAGCAAGAGTTCAACAAGGCTCAGGGCCGGGTCCTGCCCTTGGGGCACAACAACCCCAGGCACCGCTGCAGGCGTGGGGAGGAGCGGCTGGGAGCTGCCCGGCGGGAAAGGACCTGGGGTGGTGGGCGACAGCCGCTGAACATGAGCCAGCAGTGTGCCCAGGTGGCCAAGAGGGCCAATGGCATCCTGGCTTGTATCAGGAACGGTGTGGCCAGCAGGAGCAGGGCAGGGATCGTCCCCCTGTGCTGGGCACTGGTGAGGCCGCCCCTCGAATCCTGTGCTCAGCGCTGGGCCCCTCACCCCCAGAAGGAGCTGGAGGGGCTGGAGCGTGGGCAGAGCAGGGCAGCGAGGCTGGGGAAGGGGCTGGAGCACAAGGGTGGGGAGGGGCGGCTGGGGGAGCTGGGGGTGCTCAGCCTGGAGAAGAGGAGGCTGAGGGGAGCCCTCATCGCTCTCTGCAACTGCCGGAAAGGAGGCTGGAGCCGGGGGGGTCGGTCTCTTCTCCCCAGGAACAAGCGATGGGACGAGAGGAAATGGCCTCAAGCTGCGCCAGGGCAGGGTTAGGTTGGGGATTGGGAAAAACTCCTTCCCCAAAGGGCTGTCAGGGCCTGGCACAGGCTGCCCAGGGCAGGGGCTGAGTCCCCATCCCTGGGGGGATTTAAAAGCCGGGGAGATGTGGTGCTCAGGGCCATGGGTTAGTGGTGGCCTTGGCAGTGCTGGGTTAGCGGTTGGACTCGATGATCTCAGAGGTCTTTTCCAACCTTAGAGTCTAAGAGTCAACAGCAGCTCTGGCAAGCAAGCAGAGTGGCAGTTCTGCAGAATATGGATGTGCTATGTAAGCTGAGACTGAGAGCCCAGCGTAACACACACCCTACCAAGTCCAAGCTTACACTTTTTGTTTTTCCATGTTTGGAAAATGGGTCCCTTTATGAAATTGTTTTAAGTCTACGGAAACTTGGAGAAGGGAAAAAACCCCAAAGTACTCAAAACCCAGCCACACAAACACATGTGTAAATTTTTCTTTTAAGAAGTTAAATTGCCAGTTTAGACTTTAAAAGTTAAGCATCTCTTTTTTCATCACTGATTATTTTAGCAGTTACCACACTAATGTACTTTGGCAAAGACGCCCCCTCCCAAACAAAACATGACATTTCTTACAGTGTTACCGCATGAGGAGTGCCAAATGCGCCCCACGAAACCGGTAAACTTTCTGTCACGCTGTCACAGGATACTCTTGAAGTGCATTTTTAAACAGGGAGGAGGGACATGGGACGCACAAACAAACCGCAACACCAGTGGAAGGGCTCTGTACCACGCTGAAAAGCTGAAGTGTCAGGGGCAGCAGAAGAAGGATCAGATTATAATTTTAAAGGTAGTCTTAAGACTGGCAAGAGGGTGTAATGCCATTTAAGCTACTCAGGCTGGCACTCTGTCCTTTTTTTAAAGATTCAAATTGGTACTGGATTTTCTAGCCTACTGCTGCTGAAGATCAATTCTTTCTTCCAGGCTTGCTTCAGAGGAAGACCTTGATTTAGAACGACGGAAACCAAACCTGGTGTACACTGAAAAGTCTTAACGTGCAGAAGCTGCCACATCTTTTTAGCACCCTCTGCTGGCACGAAAGCCCAATGGAGCAGGCTGCCAGAAAAAGGAGGAGTAAACTATTCCTTCCAAACTGAAGATGCAAAGGGACAACAGGAAGAAGCTTGGAGCTAATAAAACGGGAATTCTTAAGTCCCTTTCATCCTGCAGAGGTCTTTCTTTAATTGCATGTAGGTAACAAAAGAAGCGTTACCTTACCAAATGACTCATTTACAGGTAGGTACGCTTTGACCACGAACACTGGAGTTCCTGCCGCTTGGGATTCTTCAAAAATGTGTCCCTTTTTCCTGTTCAGCGCACCATAGACCCCACCAACCGCTTGTTCTGCGCACTACAGAAAAAAAAATTCTATCAAGTTAGGTAAAAGGGGGAGATCACCAGTTATGAAAACACAGACAGGCAGCATTAGACAACCCCTCTAGACAGATCTCTTCATGCTTTTCTCATGATGGCTCCTCACTCAGAGAAATTTCTCTCATGTGTAACAAGTGGCTTCACTCCCACTTCCAAGACATCTTTCAGAAGCTCTGCCTGCCTCCACTGCCTCACAGACTGTGAAGTTTCCAATTACCGTCTATACTGACTGTACTGGATTGCAGTTTACATACACAACATAAGGCAAAAGTGCATATGCTCGGTGAATTACATTCATCAATCTTTGGGCACAAGAGAGCAGAGTCCTCTAGTGCTTTGTAACAACTGCATTTACCACAGGATGCAAATTTTATACAAACAGGATCTCACCGTACCTTATCTTAGAACTTACAACATGACTGACGACCACTCTGATAAAAACTGTACTTAAAAAACCCCACATTTTCTTAGAAACATACCACTAAGGCTGCAAAACTCCCCTGCTTTGTCACGATAGGTCTCATAACTCACCGGGTGAAAAAATTCTCCATTTTGCTGTTTTGTCCTTACTTGCACTCATCTTCTTGAGCCCTCAGGGCTCAGACATTTTTTAAGCAATCTGAGCTGGTAGATTTCTTGCCCACCACCCAGCACCGTAGTCTGGAATTAATTTTTAAAGTAGCTTTTAAATCTTCCAATTGCTTTTAAGACAGTTAAGACAAATTGGTATGTGAATAGCTGTACTTGGTGACAAATAAATACTTCTGGCATGGAATAGACTTTCCAGGCTCTTTCATGGAAGAATTTAATTTACCAAGAAAATCCAGTTATTCAAAGGACAGAAGTTAATGTTTAAACAGCTCAAAAAAAAGCTCATTAAAAAAAAAAATTCCTTGCTGCTCTTTCTGGTTATTTAGGATACCCATTGTTTGTTCTCCTGAATGTTACAGTGACAGAAAGAAAGGAGGGGAAAAAGAAAAAACCCAAATCACAACTTCCCCTAACGTACTGGCAATTCATCAAGAACACCATAGTTCACCTCCCCACCTACATTTTGCTGTTTCCATGTAACTTTTTTCTAACTTTGGAATGAAAAACCTGTCCTCAAAGTCTTCGCATCACTGATCTAAAGGACATAGAACAGAGCTGTCATGGTTTCTCGGAAAAGAATGCAGAAACACGACCTGTTGCATCTCTGTTGTTGGCAGTGTTAGGTTTACAGTTGGACTCGATGGTCTTAAGGGTCTTTTCCAACCTAAATGATTCTATGATGTCAAATTTGATACTCTGTTGCATACCTGTATTTCTACCAGACAGATGGGCTCCATAAGCCTGGGTTGTGCCGTAAGAGTGGAGCCATACAGAACCCCCCTCGCAGTAGGAATGATTTGCCCACCACCACGGTGAACAGCATCAGCGTGCAGAGTGGCATCGTGGATATCAAAACGAACACCTCTCGTGTTCTCCTCACGCAAGATGCCCTGCAGTATTAAAAGGGGAAAAATAAAGGTGTGATACTATTCAGGAATTTCTAAGATGTGAACCTTCACTTAGCAGGATTCTGGCCTGATTTAAGTCACTCATGCTGATGCTGAACAGCTATATTCGGACCAAGGCAGCGTACGCTGTACACACAGCAAAGTCCTGCTAGGAAGGACTCAAACGCTCCTCCAGCATTTGAGAACTCACACTCGGAACAAACATTAAAATACCCACAGACAACAATGTGTTCATTACGTAGGTTGAGTGACACACGTTCTTCAGTGGGGACAAATTCCAACTAGCCCACTACCCTCTTCTTACCCGTTACTGACAGTTCCTAACGATTTCACATGAATAGAGCGCAGATACATTTCAGTAACACAAGGTACAAGTACCATATACAGAACTACGCTTACCTCTTTCGTAGCCCACTGGAAACCAGCAACAACGCTGTCTTTGATTTCATTTAGATACTGGACACCTTTCGTGATGTCAGCTAAGATATTTGGACTGGTACCATCAGGTCCAAAGCACCAAATCTTACGAGCCTCAGACACATCCCACTCGTATTTCTCCACCAGGTAATGCGCATGCTGTTTCAGTTCTTGACAGGAACTTTGTCTATGTCCTCTGCCAGGCCATCAGGAAAGGGACGAGCCCTCATATACAGCCTGTTGTGTTTGTTGGGAGATTCGGATAAGCACACCTGGCTTGACTCTTCACCAACTGTCTCACGGTAAGACACAACTGGGTCTGATTTCTGTCAAGTAGATCAAAGACAAAAAATTCCCCGAGTACAAAGCTGATCATTTCCACATACCAAACAAATGCCATTCAATAAACTGCGGCTTCTCCTCCTAAGGCAGCGTGTTAATGCCAGGTTCTTTCAGTCATCCAGGCACACTCTGCTAGCTTCATCAAGAGAAACATCATCTTCAGTAGCACATCTATGGTTACTATCGTTGTTCAAGTTAGTTTTCTTGTTCACTGGATTTTTTTCACATCTCTGTCTTAATTCTAAGCTCTTTCAATGAGCTAATAAAGAATTCCTTTTATTACTTAAACCGTTGGTCTCCTAAAAAGTTTCAAATTGCATTAAGGAAGCTGCTCTAAGGAAACCAACACAGCAGATTAAAATGATATTTTCAAAGGTTAATATTTAGTCATACTCCATACACTGCAGGCCACAAAAATTCTTGAATACCTTAATTGGAATACAACCATGATCTTCTTCCAGATTTTTAAGGCAAATTTCTAGTTGCAGCTCCCCTGCTCCAGCAATGATGTGTTCACCAGACTCTTCAATAATACACTAGAAGGGGAAGTAGTAGGGAATAAACATTTTAAGAATGTATTAGTATTAACAGAAACACACACAGACTAAATCAGAAAAATGTCAGATACCAAAACTGCTCAACCCCAACTATTCAAAAATTTAACAAATTGTCATAGAATCATAGAATTGTTAAGGTTGGAAAGGACGTCTGAGATCATCGAGTCCATGCATTAACCTCACTGCCTGGTCCACCTCTGCACCATGTCCCTAAGCACCACATCCACACGTTTTCTGAATACTTCCAGGGACCGTGACTGCACCACTGCCCTTGGCAGCCTGTGCCAGGGCCTGACCACTCTCTCCAGGAAGAAATTTTTCCCAATCCCCAACCTAACCCTGCCCTGGCGCAGCTTGAGGCCGTTCCCTCTCGTCCCATCGCTTGTTCCTGGGGAGAAGAGACCGACCCCCCCGGCTCCAGCCTCCTTTCAGGCAGTTGCAGAGAGCGATGAGGGCTCCCCTCAGCCTCCTCTTCTCCAGGCTGAGCACCCCCAGCTCCCCCAGCCGCCCCTCCCCACCCTTGTGCTCCAGCCCCTTCCCCAGCCTCGCTGCCCTGCTCTGCCCACGCTCCAGCCCCTCCATCTCCTTCCCTCTTCTGGTAGCAGGTTCCATGATATCACTAAATCTCTGCTAATGTATCCTAGTCCCAGAAAAAGTTTTGAATAGGGGGATTTAAAGATCCCCGTAATCCATTAGAATCCAGAAGACAAAATACAGCACTAGAAGTTTGCATCCTCAGTGATCATGTGGATGATACGGACCTCTAACCAGAAGTCCTGTTCTGGTTTTGCAAGAAAGAGTTAACAGTTTATTAGAGGATTAAATACGTATACCATCACAGATAAGCTTCTCTTCTGCTAATACTGGACTTGAAAATTTTTTCAAATATGATTTATGTATTACAACATTTGTGGATTTCTGAGGGAAGTGACAAATCTGCACAAATCCAAAAAATGCAGATCCTCTTGAAAATACTCAAGTTGATGATCATATTCCAGATTAATTCTTCAAAACTTAACTCCTCCCTATCAATGTCAGACCAATAGCCCTATATCAGATTCGGCTATTTGCTCTTTATCTAGTCATGATCTTGGCCACACCTTCAGACAACTGGGAGATGGTTCCATTTTTTACCAGATTTTTGTCCTCCACCTTTAAGGCTGAGAGTGAATCAGAGAGCTGTAACAACATGTCGGCTACCAGGGGACATGTTAGAAGTGTTTGAAAGTAAAGTATCTTGTTATGATTCTGACTCTGACTGAGGAGAAGTCATAGGATTCACCAGGAGACAATAATCAAAACTGCAGAGAGAATGAGGGTAATGAACTTGCTGCTCCATCCATCTCTCATAGAATATCCAAAGGCTGGTACATAACATATTCCTCAACCACACGTTCTCTGAATCTAAAATAAATACAATGTGGTTTCACACACATCGGCATCCAGCATATAAGGACATAAAGCAAGTTTTATGTGTTAGTACCCCAAGGTTTCTTCTTTGCTTTCTTGCTTTTTGTAATACAGACTCTGCTCAACAGTCCCAAATTAGTAATTATCATTATAACACAGAAACTTAATCCAAATCCATTTTAGGCAGTTTTACTTCTCTGTGCACTAGGAGTGCTGTATTTTTGACAGCCCCTGGTAAACTGGGAGAATTTTTTTTTACCCATAGCAGCTTCATCATCAGGTGGCCCCTCGTAAAGAAGTTCACAGCAGTATTTTTGTGCTATTGCAGGGGAAGGTAGGTGAATGGTGATCATTTGAAGCAAGGCAGCTCCAGCAGGCAGCCAGTGGCGCATCACGGCCTAGGGACCCAAAATTTACATTTGTAATTAAAACTTGTTTCAACAAACGTAATAACAGACCCCCAAATAAACCTTCTGGATAGCATGTAGAAGGCTACACCTAGGGATGCAATGTAAGAAGTCATGACAGCCATTTAAAATTTCCCTATGACTACTTAAATCTTGTTAAAGGCTACGAGTAAAACACTTACCTAGAACAAGAAATTTGAACATAATTGTATGTTTGAATTACTGAAAACCAGCACTCCTTGCATTCTTTTTTTTCCTTGGGCTAGCGACTTACATTTCAACAGAAAGGTTAGGATTCTTGGATTATATTAAACTCCTGAAATAAAACACGACTGTCCTTCTTCTCTGCTTAATTAAAATTTTATGGCTGTATCTTCCATATATGGAAGATAAAAATAAAACCAAGTGTTTTATTAAACCTCTGGCCATTTGCCACAGTGATGTGGTTGGATTTCCCTTCTCCAGTGATTATTACAAGAAGTTTCCGCACGTATCCCCTGGGCCCCCTTTTCATGTGGGTTTTAACACACCTGAGCAAAACACGAGACAGCACAGGAACTAGACAGTTTCTTAAAGTCTCTGCTCTTAACCTTCAGTGCTGCATAGGAAGTGATCACGTGCTTTCAGACATTACTCTTCAAAAAGTTGACTGGGATTCAGCAGTTGAATGTACTGGAATTTGTGAGAGCCAACCAGAAACCATGTTTCTCATTACACAGCCACAGCGTACACGTGCGCAACAGATGCTTTGTATTAGCATTGCATTTACACCTTGAGAAGGGGGAGGGAGGCAGTACTGGCGGGTTTTTTTCATGTATGAAATAAAAATTTTCTCCCTTTTCTTAAATCAAAACAGGTACATCTTTTGTATGCTGCAACACACTTAAGTCCTGGTATCTCTCTAGCAAATTCAGTGCAATGCATTACCAAGCACCTAATTTCAAATCATGACATTCCTGATGCACAAATTAACCACTGACCAGATTATAAAAAGACAATTAAGGTAAGATTCTGTGGACTTTAGAAAGACCTGAAAGACTGTTCTCATTACACAGCTCAAGGGTAAGAAATGCTACCACACTGGCAATTCTAATGAAGCAGAAAGGTCAAGTTACCTTAAGAAGGGGTTTTCCCTCTTCATCTTGATCTTCAACATCTAGCTTGATATCAAGTTGCTCTATCAGTTTGGCTACCTCTTCCTTCTTAAAATTCATAATGGCATCAAAGATCTGAAACAAGTTTATAGCGACCGGAGTAAGTAATATAACAGAGACAGGTTTTGCTTACCATTTATCTTAAACATGTTGCATGTCTGCAAGCCCTCTGGTTTCTCTGTTCTGGGCTGTTGTTTGAGAAACTATTTGCGAGGATCATACAGCTCAAGATTCACAAATTATATCAAATGTTTCTAATTCCAAAGGAAATCCCAAATTCCTGTCAGAAGAGGTTCACGCACAAGACACATAAATCTTTAATCTAGTGATATGCAGAACATGTTATTTCAGTGGATAGACCATTTGGATTTGCTGCCTTCTACTTCTGTCCCATCCTTTGCACGTTGTTCTTATACTGCAGAATTTTTCTGGTCTCTGCAGGAAGTATAGACCTACTTTATAAGAGGGATGGCTTTTCTAAGAGCTAACCTGCTAAACTAAAAAAAGTCTCCCCTTACGCCCTTGCAATCAAATCAAGACAAAATATTGCTTTACTTTAAAGATAGGATCCAGAACTAGCCGGCAAAATGTCCTTGGCAACTTCTTTCCATCTGGGCTAGTGGCCGATTTGCTGAATTTTCCAATTGCTGGATCAAAATAAAGATGTTTATTTTTACCCATCCAGTTTGAACTTGAGGAGTACCCACTTTTCCTGCAAATTTCCGTTACTTATTTTTAAAAGAAAACTTGGGAAATTTCACATTTAAGCAGAGATTAAAATAGCAGAAGAGTGGCTAATCCTTATTTGAATGCAGCAATAACTGTTAGATGTTTGGGGAGGCAAAGGATGGCTTTTTGTTTGTTCAGGTTTTGGAGGTTTTTTACTACGCTTAAAAACAGTGACTTCAACGTGCATTTTTAGGCTTTTACAGGGGATGAGGCACTGTAAGCAAACCCATTGCCAAGAATTCTTACTCCACCCTGTTATCTATAACTGCCTTTTGAAGCCTTGCTAAAATCATTTAAACACCATACAAGATAAATCTTGGAGTACCCTATGAGCTAAATGAGTCAAGGTAAGTTCATTTATTATAAGGCATCAGAAGACAAGCAAACATATTGAGCTTTCACACATGTATAAAGCGTTCAGTTAACAGCAAGTTGGGTACTCATCTAATAGAGATATTTATGAGATACAGTTTAAGGTTCATTAAATTCACAGAAATACTCATTGGCATCAAAAGACTGGATTTGGTCCATAATCTTGTGTTGTGTATTAATTTTACCTATGCAGTTCAATAAAAGCATTTATGTTCTGAAGTTCTGAGAGCGAGCCTTCTCTCTCTGCTCTTATGGAGCAGGTTATCAGAACTCACCATAGAAGGTACATACAGCATATCTGCATTAGGAGCAACTGCCTTTCTCAGATACATAAATATTTTTGTTGTAAGAGTTACAAACTCATGCCTCTAACTAGCTTTCTAAGCTGCCTGTGAAAGCTTAGTTTTACAGAAGCACAAACTCAACATGCACTGGTATGCATCATCCTTAGAGTGTCACTGTGGTATCTAAGCACGTATCTACATTTATTCCGTGTGTACTGTGTTACTTACTGATCACCCCAGAGTTTTTTCATCATATCTTCCACTTTCTTTGAATGCTCAACTGGAGGGAGTTGTGCATTTTCACCTTTGGCAGCAAATTTGGTTACATACATCTCAGCAAACAGCTTCAGAGTAAACACCCAGCCACGCAGACCAGAGCCAAACCCAATACCGATAACTGGATCGATCTTTAAAAGGGAGAAAAAAGCAAATGCATATCACAAAACACTGATTTGAAATGTATGAATTGCTTTCAATGACAGGTAGGATCAGGAAAGATGTAAAATATTTTCTGAAACATAGAACAAGGAAATATTTCCCCTAAAATGGGTCTATTGCATATTACTTTGAAGCAAGAACCTTACTTTGTCCCACACAGTGGAAGTATTTATAACAAGGGCTAAAATAAATAAAAACTTTAGAAATATATTTGTAGGGTGCTAAGTAGGATTTGGAGGATTATGACTATGTAAAGAATATTAACCGAATTGTTAGTAAACTTTCTCTGGAAATTAAAATATAGGTGGCTCATTCCAGCCACACAGATAAAACTCATCTGACTTAAGAACGGCTGAGATTCATGGAATATAAGAATCAGAATACAACCCTAGCCGAGAGTCCTTTGTTGCAATAAATAGACTACGCTGCAGTCAATTTTAGCCATAAAACAAACTAGTACAGGATGACCACATTTAAACAAAGGGAACCAGGTCTGAAAACTCTGGTGAGAAGGTCTGTCTTGTAGCTATTTGGTGGAAAAAATAATGTCTGACGCAGCCTGATTCTGAGAATTCCCTACACTAACAGCTGGCCCACCAGAGAAGGCTTGCAGTTGACTTTGTTTTTTTATTTTAAAATTCTCAGCTGCAATATAGGAAATACTATTTGTCTTTCTAGTTTCAAACCATCCATCCAGAGATATCCAGCATATTATGACATAATAACTGGTAGAATAAGAGACATCTACATCTTCAGATCAGAAAAGAGCAAATTGAATGTCTTATCAGTCAGGAATAGCAGAAAGGTCATGTTTCTTGTCATGTAAGTGACATAAGCAGCAAAGTCACGCACAGAAAACTAATCTTCTGGCTTATGGTCCTTTGCCTTAAATTTCAAACGATAGCTTCCCTTCAGCAGTTTGCCCTAGGTCTGACATTTGATGTTTGAAAGACACTGAGCAACTAGCTGGAGGTTACACATTTTGTTAGTGAGAAAGTATCACTAGAGGATGATCTGCTTTGTGAATTCTCTCCTGGTTGCTTTCACTCCCCAGCTGGCTGGTCTGAAATAATATTCCCCAAAGTATGAAACAGTGGGGGTGGAAGGGGACTGAAGAACAGTTCCTTCAGGTTGGCCAGAGATCTGAACTGCCATAAATGTATGCGGTTGTTCCGTATCAAGGCTGGTATTCTCCAAAATAGGATTTCAACCACAGCAAAGTTTTAAAGTTTTCTTTACCATAATATTACCCATTGGTCCAGTTTCACCCTCTCCGTAGGTGGAAATGATGACATTGACATTTTCCACAATACGCTGAAACGTCTGGTAAAGTTCCTCAGGCTTCAGCTGCAATTCCAGCAAAGCACGATCCATTTTGTTAATCATCAGTACTGGTTTGATACGTTCTGCAATAGCCTGCCGCAGAACAGTCTCTGTCTGTACACAAACCCCTTAAAAAACATAAGCACAATTAAAACATGCATTGTATATATGGGGAAGATCTCTCATCTACTTTGTACAGTGGTGACTGGGAAAGTCAAACTGGGAATTTGGTGGTAGTCTCGATGCTCCCTGAAAGCGTTATTACTCAGTTGCATGTATCGCTCCATTTTCTAACTGAAAGAGGAGAAGAATGACAGGCAGCTCCACTCCCTAAGATTTTACTGAAAGGTTGACTTTATTTCCTCAGTTACTCTACATTCAACCCACAAGCTGGATAGAAAGTGGATATAATCCTCTAGGATACAGGAAAGGCCATGGGCTAAGACTGCAAATCAGAATTCAGACCATTAGAAGTTAAACTTTCAGAGAAAGAAGTTTCTTCCATCAGTCATGACTTTTTTTTCATTAAGAGGAAGAAAATAAAATACACTGTGATCTTTCTAATTAGAACAGCATGCTTACCTGAAACACAGTCAACCACAACAAGGGCACCATCAGTGACACAGAGAGCTGCTGTAACTTCAGAGGAGAAATCAACATGTCCAGGGGAGTCAATTAAGTTAATAAGAAAACCTGAACCATCTCTACACTGTTTGATGAAGGCCAAGTCGTTGTCTGAGAGCTCATAATACATGGAAATTGCCCTGTAAGAGAAGAAAATTCATTTTAATGATTTAATAATGTTTCATCATTTGCTGATTTTAAAATTGGCATTGGTCAGGCAACTATACCTGCTCTATTACAGTGCCAATATTTCTTGATGTACTTAAAGCAAAAAACACAGGAAGACTTCAATATTTCAATTTCTAAAGTTCTTAGGATCTAAAATTCTGCTTTGGGTGTAATTAACTTTTATTCTTATTCAAAATCAACACCTCAAGACAGCAGTCACAGCATAATATCACTGTCAGACACTTGTAGAGTCATGCTCCAAATCACTTCACAGCTTGCTAACTTTGCAGTTGCAGACATCAAAGACAGAGGTAATAATAACAAGACACAGCCCACCAGAGTGGCTTGGAGGAACAGGGCATTAGTCTGTAAGCAATCCAGCAAAAACGAAGGTTGCTATTAAGAATCTTTCTGAAACCATCTTTCTCCATAGTGAGAAGCAGGTAAGAGTGGTCGCTAGATATCACTTAAAAGCTCTACTGCAATATTGCCCAGATTGCACTCTGAAAACTATGAACTTCTGTTCTGTAAAGCACAGCCTGATTCATGTGTCAACTTAAAGATCTGACAAGATGCAAGCCTTTGAGCAGACCATTTTTCTGTCTTCAAACTAAAATGAAAGGAAAAAAAAGATGGATACAAACAAATCCTTACGTAGATTTGATTGTGATACATCTTTCTTGCTCATCTTTCTGTGTGTCTGTGAATTGCGTTTCTCCGGCTCTGGCTGAAGCAATGATGCCCGCTTTCAACACCCAGGAGTCTGTTAAGGTTGATTTGCCGTGATCAACATGAGCAATCACAGACATATTCCTAATATTGGACTTCTTGTCCATGATTGCTCGAATCTGGTCTACTGTGAAATTCACCTGGATGGGGGAGGAAAAAAAAAGAAAACCAGTTATTGCTTTGTTTTAAAGTATACAAATGTCTACGTGAAATTTTAAACTTTTGCTATTTCTTATTAAATTCACAATCTAAAGAAGAAATGAAGCTGTTCATACTTTTAAGCTTAGTATTACAAACAGTTGTTCACATTTTCGGCATGTTTTCGTAAGTACGAAGAGTGGAGGCATAACTTAAAATACAGCTCAGATTTCATACTGCAAAATGTCAACCGCCACAAAAAGGAAGAACCCACCTGCGGAGACAGAACAGCTCATCCCTGACAAATGTTACAGGAGGGTTAGCGCACAACTGCAAGCTGCAGCTCTCATCAGAGCTTCCGCACACATCCTTCTCCTCTCCTCCCACCGCTGCCCCTCACTTTGCCAAGTCTTCCTCCCACACCTGCTCTCCATCTCCCAGGGCTCTTCAGGTGAGCCACTCTTCCTGGTTTTGGGAAGAGGCTGGGTTTTCTCCTTTTGTAGCCAATATACCAGCTCTAGAAACTGGTGGTCCAGCTCAGTCAAAACTCTCTTTAAAGACTTTAATTAGCCAAGCGCAAAATTTTTAGAGACCCTCCCACAAATCATATCTCAGAAAGAAATTTTTCTTATTTCTATAATTCTTCTGTCTTTTGCTAAGGACAATTCTCTTCCTTCAATTTGCAGAAAAAAAAAACCAAAACTTGACCCTCAGGAGCCCTGGTAATTATCTATTAACCACATGACAACTTAGCAAAGGAAGATGAGATCTTACTAATCTCGGCCTGTCTCATTCTGTAAGGAGAGTCACCTGTAGGTCACAGTTAATGTGGTTATTCTTGCAAATCCCTTTAATGCAAGAAGTGCTTCATAGGGACATGGAAAAAGACAGAATTGGGAGGAAAAAATGATGGGGAATATTAAACAAGCAAACACAAAAATCACATACCACATCAGTAGTTTATACTCGTTGCTCAAGTGAAGAAAAATATCCCATAAGAAACACTTAAATAGGTTCCTCATCTGCATGTGGGTTGCAAATGACACAGAAATAATGAAACATGCATTTCCACCGCTACACCAACAAAGGTTTCTCACACAGTCCAGGTCTTATTGAGTGCATCTGAACACAGGGAACCTGCCTTCTTGCGAGGATAAGATATTAATTAACAAAACGTCACTCAAAATATAATTATATGTAGGAGGCAAAACAGCGGGTTTTTTCACATGAACAGATACACTTCTGATATACATCTTATTACTGCATATTCTCATACTAACTTTGGATCTTCAGTTCATCTTTTTCATTACACATTTTCTCAAGAAAATGGTTCTTATTAAAAAGAGAAATACTTTTAATTAAAATAGCTAAGTTCTTTTTAGAGATGAGAAATATCCAAACTAAGCAGCAGCCTGGCCTCTTCCCCCCAAAATGTATTACCTCCCCACTCTCCTCTACAATTATAGTTTCTTTCCTACCTCAAAGTCTGCAATGGTGAAAACAACCAACCCGCCCCTTTTTTCTTCTGCTACAGAAAATTTAGTACAAACAAGACAATCTTTAGAGTATGCTTATGGTTTTGTCAGTGATCCACCTCAAATGAAGGCACTTAATTTCTCGATTTGTTCTGTTAGGTTATTCTTCAGTTTAATAAAAACCAGTGATATTTCTTTTCTAGAACGTTCTAGGGTGTCCTGGCATCCAAAGTCTCCCTCACAGCAAAATTTACACACCTCTTCTGAGACCTTGAAATATTTTTCTTCTCTTTCTTTTCCATTTAGAGAAAACAGCACCACTACTTTTCTTTTCTACTTTTATCATTTCCCTGTTTTTAAATTGTGCCGTGCTGAAAAAAAGAAAATCAGTACTCTTAGTGAGAACTAAGTATAGTGCTAGAGCTGTGCTATATACACTTATTTCATAATGTAAATAAACACTTAAGGGTTGAGAAGTATACCTACGTGCTCTTTGTATTTGCTAATTATACACTTTTTAATGGAACAAGTGAAGTTTACTCCTGATAAATATTTAACTAGCACAGATATCACATTTTGAACTGAAACCTGTATTTTTTCCATTGTCTCTAAGTTTCCAATACATTTATATACACAGGCTACATTGTAGTTTTCTTTTGGGGCAAGGAGCAGAGATGACTGTAACAGTTTATTTCTTCCTCATGCTTTAAGCATACAGGCCTCCTACGCATGTCCATTTACGTTAATACTAAATGTGAACTTCAGGCACATATTCCTCCGACAGGACTGGATGTTGGACTATGGACTGTTGAAACTATTCATAAAATCTGAGAAAGGATGGTATAGGAGTTGTAAAAACCTTGATTTGTGCCTAAAAACAACGGAGCCTTACTCTCCAGCTGGGGTAATCATGTCCCACTGTTACAAAAGTAGAATGAAAATAGTTACACGGAATGACGGTTATACAACACAGGGATGTAAAATGTTAGTTTTATGGACTTAGTTGCTTGGTGTTTCAAGAAGTCATTAATATACTATTATCACTTTGTGGTGGAGCTGGAGCAACTTGGGTTTGAGATGGAAAAGAATTGCTAAGTCACGGCGAAGGAAAGGAGAGCCGAGAAGCACAGTGAGAGAAAGGCAGGGTCAGCCAGTACTGGGGTGGGAGGTGGGGGGTAAGGCAAAGACAAGGGGAATCTACAACCAAGTTTAAGGGATTAGACCCAAAACTCTACAATATTAGACCTCAAAAGAAGGCATCACAGTCAAGGAGGTGAAGAGGCAGGCCTCAATAAGTGACCTCAAAGCTTCTGCTGACAAGGCTCAGGACAAGCCAACGCCCACGGCATGAACATATTATTTCAAACTTTCCATCCTTTTGCTCAAGTACAAGACTGCAACCCTTCCCAGAAACTGAAGGTCTGGTGTCTTAGGTATTACTGCATTAGTACTTTTTGCCAGGACTACGACAATATAGTACACCTGGGCGTGAAGCTTTCAGCCGGTAGGAAGTCAATCCTGAGAGCCAAATTTAGGTAAAAGTGCCACTCCTTTATCATTGTTTGGTTCATCCCTTGGCCTAAATGAGTATTTATAAGAGCGTAACACTGCTAGCTCACTTTTAATTCACTTTGTTATACCATAGGAGCTGTTCGTGTTAATATAGCTGGGTAAACCATTCTTAAGTTTCTGCTAATTACCTCGTTAATAAAATATAGTATATTAGAAAAGATAAAGAGCTCAATTCAAGCATTAATATTAATGTCTTACCAGGCCATCTGGCAGGAACTTCAGGATTATGTATTAATAAATACTACCCACTTCCAAACATTTTATTTACCACTTCATTTACACAAATGCCAAAACAGAATTGATCACATGCGCTCTTCTGTAAGAGAGAGGGGCACTGGCATCACAATTTTTTTTGGTCATAAATGCAACTGAAAACACAAAGCCAGATTAAAAATTAATAGCAATTTTAATTTTAAGTGTTTTTCATTGAAGAGCTGTTACAGAGTTTCTGTTGTGCTGTGATAGGCAGCAACCGGATCAAAGTTACCTTGCTATGAAATGCTTGCTGCAGAGGGTTAAGGTCTTCCATGTGCTACAGCAAAGGAGATGAAAGCAGTATTTGTAGCAGAGAGAAACATCACTGCTTTATTACAGGCAGAACATGACTTTTGCCAAAACCCTCAAGTTTGTGGCCACTACGGCCAGACAACGACCTTGCTCCTTTTAACTCCCGCATTACATCATTTGGGTAGCGCACACTGCAGTGTTGCTTATCCCTGGCTATCCGTAACGCCTCCAGAGTAGGCTGCCTTCCTCTTCTGCAGGGCATCTCTTTCTCTTAAAGATGTTCAAATTCTTATCGTAATGAACCATTACATAGCTTCAATTCAGAAATAGGTATTCTAAAAACAAAGAAAAATGGAAACACTTACTGAAGCTGACATAGGTAACTAGAATGTCCATTTCAGCAAACAATAATATTTATGTGATGAAAGACTACAAGAATTAAAAAGAGGGGAAAAAAAAAAAGGAAAGGGTCCCAATAGCATTAATCATCAAGAAATGCAAAGATGTACAAGCATCTGTTTATCACAGAAATAGGCTGGTAAATTCTGATTCACTAAAGACTCAAAACAGGTGAAACGCATTACCAGAACCGCAGTGATTTAAAATAATGGGGCAGGCTTGCTAAGGGAAAAAATAAATTAAAAATGAAACAACACAACCCACCCTGCAGTGTTTCTAACAGATCGATTTCCCTGAGAAAATGCTGATGATGTGATTCAGGTCAGACCATCCTTCCTCAAGATCAGTGCAGTGCAGCCCTGTATAACACATATTCACACATATGCATAGCCTTTTCCAAGCCTCACTGGAAGCAATCTCCTCTCCTTATAAACCCTGATGATCAGGATTTAACCCCAAAGCTTACACTTCAATCCACAACACATGTTGGTGGGCAAAACGTGGCGAAACGTTCAAATCTGTGACCTACACTGACACAGTGCGCTCCCCGTACCTGCGAAAGGAGGAGAAAGGGAAAAGCAGCGGCACCCGTGCACCTTCTAATAAAAATAAAGCTCCCTACCCGTGCAACTTCTAATAAAAAACAAATAAAAACAAATAAATAAGCTCAGCGGCAGCGAGTCCCACAGCCAGGCAGAAAGAGACGCGCCCGCCTCAGCGCTACCAGCCGCCGCCGCCTCCCCGGACTCCTGTCAGCAGCGGGAAGGCGGGAACCACCTCCCCCTCCTCGGCCAGCCCCCAGGGCTGAGAGAAAATAAGGGGAAAAACTCCTGAAAAGTGCCATGCTCCGGCGAGGGCCGGCTGGGCTGCTCCGACCCGCCGCCACCTCCTCTCCCAGCCCGCTGCGCCTGACAGGCAGCGCTGTGACAGGCACGGCGGGAAAGATGGCCGCCCTCCGCGCCCCCCCCGTCCCCCGGCGGCTGCCCGCTGGCGCGGAGCCCCGCTGCGGGTCGGTGGCACGGCACCGCGCCTGGCCTCCTCCCCGCGGGAGCACTCACCGTCGTGGCGGCTGGCTCCGGATCCCACCTGCCGCCTCAGCCGGGCCGCGGGAGGCGGGAACGAGCCGCGATCGAGGGCTTGGGCATCCCCTCGCCGCTCCTCCCGCCCGAGGCGTGCTGAGGGGCGGCCTCCCTCCCCTCACGGCGGCGGGGACGGGGGGGGGCCCTAAGGCCGCCATGACCCGCAGCCACCTCCCGGCCCCCGCGGGTCTCCCGCTGGCTTTAGAATCATAGAATCATAGAATTGTTAAGGTTGGAAAAGACCCTTAAGATCATCGAGTCCAACCGTTAACCAGCACTGCCAAGGCCACCACTAACCCATGTCCCTAAGCACCTACCTGTCTTTTAAATCCCTCCAGGGATGGGGACTCAGCCCCTGCCCTGGGCAGCCTGTGCCAGGGCCTGCCTGCTCTTTCAGTAAAGAAGTTTTTCCTAATATCCAACCTAAACTTTCCCTGGCGCAGCTTGAGGCCGTTCCCTCTCATCCTGTCGCTTGTTACTGGGGAGAAGAGACCGACCCCCACCTCACTACAACCTCCTTTCAGGCAGTTGTAGAGGGCAATAAGGTCTCCCCTCAGCCTCCTCTTCTCCAAACTAAACAACCCCAGCTCCCTCAGCTGCTCCTCATAAGACTTGTGCTCCAGCCCCTTCCCCAGCCTCGCTGCCCTGCTCTGCCCACGCTCCAGCCCCTCCAGCTCCTTCTTGGGGTGAGGGGCCCAGCGCTGAGCACAGGATTCGAGGGGCGGCCTCACCAGTGCCCAGCACGGGGGGACGATCCCTGCCCTGCTCCTGCTGGCCACACCATTCCTGATACAAGCCAGGATGCCACTGGCCCTCTTGGCCACCTGGGCACACTGCTGGCTCATGTTCAGCGGCTGTCGCCCACCACCCCAGGTCCTTTCCCGCCGGGCAGCTCCCAGCCGCTCCTCCCCACGCCTGCAGCGGTGCCTGGGGTTGTTGTGCCCCAAGGGCAGGACCCGGCCCTGAGCCTTGTTGCCCCTCACACCGTGGCCTGTGCCCATCGACCCAGCCTGGCCAGGTCCCTCTGCAGGGCCTCCCTGCCCTCCAGCAGATCAACACTCCCACCCAACCTGGTGTCATCTGCAAATTGGCTGAGGGTGCACTCGATCCCCTCATCCAGATCATCGATAAAGATATTAAACAGGACCAGCCCCAACACTGAGCCCTGGGGAACACCACTCGTGACCGGTCGCCAACTGGACTTGGCTCCATTCACCACCACTCTCTGGGCTCGGCCGTCCAGCCGGTTTTTAACCCAGCGCAGAGTGCACTTGTCCAAGCCGTGAGCAGCCAGCTTTGAACAGGTAGGCAGGCTCCATGCCATAACCCCCGATTAGTTCCTTTTAAATGCAGCTTAAATGACTGATCGGTTCCCGTGTTGAAACACGAGGATGACATCGCGTCCCTTTAAAAATAACGTGCTGTCATGGAAGACACTGAAGTAATAACAGCGCTTCATTTTTTTTTTTAATACAGACTTTCACCCGAAAATGTCTTTGAGAAATATTAGGTAATTAAATTGTCAAGCACGGAGTGAGCACGTGAATGTCTTCACTGAAAGCACCGACTTTGGGGATCAAACTAAAGGAAAATTTATACAGTAGTACTTCCTAAGAATTGAAGATCAGAAAAGCAGCGTATCAAATCAAACTATTATGAAAGCATATTATTATATATAAAGCACTATGGATGGAACAAATGGCTGTAGCAGCCATGCAGAATGAATGGTCCTGGTCAGAAACCACTTCCAGCCTCAGGCATGGAAAAATACTGTCCTGTTACTTTCAACAGAGCTTCTGCCCAAGGAGAACTGGCAGGATTTTACCCAATTAGATAAAGTTTAATACAGTCAAATATATTTAAGATACCGAAATAGCAACAGCAAACACTCAGGACGGAGCAGAAAACGGGAATGTGATTAGGGAATTCTGTCATGTACTTTTTGTTAAACAGCAATTTCAGCAGTTGTAAACGGCAATCAGAAGTTCAGAATTACATGTTGCCACAAAGGCATTATTCATTTTATCAAACAGCAGGTATTACTTGCACCACGCTCCTCAAAACAATACTGTAACAGAGGGAAAGCTAGATACGAGCGCTCCAGACCTCCTTCGGCCAGAGGCTTAGCAGCGTCGCCCTGAATAGACTGTAAGCCCAATGCTTCTGCTGCCTTGTCAGTACCTGTATTTGAAACAAAATAATCTATTTAACCAAAGTCCTTTACTTGGCCAAGAAAGAAAAAGCCTGAGAGCTTCTTGCCATTCAGCCCTCGTGACTTTACACGTGTTCTTTTATTCATCTGTTTTCCCTGAACAAGAGGAAATATTCACCAGATACTTCGCTGGCAAGCTTTTTCTACCCAAAGGCTCATTTTTCTTTTAGCATATCTTCCAGGGGTTGTGAGGCAGACATAAAATAGCTTCCTTTAATCGACCTGGTTGTGTCACAACAGAGGAAAAGCACTGTTGTTTTGTTCTGAAGAGCTGGGCAGAACTTGTATGGACTTTCTTACTGAGATTGAACTTCAGCTCTGTGCACAGTTCTCTGTCAACATGGAGAGTTCTTTCTGAAGACCTGGTGGCTGATTACAAAACCTTTTCCTTGTGCCTGCCTGCATGCACACACACACACACAATTTTAGGACTATTTTGCACAGCTGGTGCTCAGCCATGATCCTATAAATATCATTGAAATTAACTTTATTTTCCTCTGTCTTTTATTGCATTCCAATTATGCCAATCTGTGCAGGAGAACAAACCTTATAAAACTGTTGAATAGTTTCCAAATTAACAACCCCCCTGAAAAAAACCCTCAGTGTTTACTGGCTATCCATCTTTATGGGCATTTTATTCTTTACATGACCTCATTTCCATCTAAAAATAACAACTTTTACACAAAGTATCTTTCAATCTATACACTACCTACAAATATCTTACAGATGCTAACCATTCCTCTTCCCACATTTTTTTTTACTAAGAGCACAGCCGCCTTTTGTATTTCTGGAGCAATTACTGTCCTTGTTCTCTCCTCCACAGCATTACCTTCAACCATGGATATGAAGGATGCTGTACTAAATCCTTTCTGGTTATAACTTCACTAAAACCAATCAATAGAGCCAACTACATTGTGCCTGAAGAATGGAAGTTATGCCTACAGAAATAGGATAGGATAGGATAGGATAGGATGGAATAGAATAGGATAGGATAGGATAGGATAGGATAGGATAGGATAGGATAGGATAGGATAGAATGGAATAGAATAGGATAGGATAGGATAGGATAGGATAGGATAGGATAGGATAGGATAGGATAGTTGGAAGGGACCTGCAGTGATCATCTAGTCAACTGCCTGACCAATTCAGGGCTGACCAAGTTAAAACATGTTGTTGAGGACATTGTCCAAATGCCTCTTAAACACTGGCAGGCTTGGGGCATCAACCACCTCTCTAGGAAGCCTGTTCCAGTGTCTGACCACCCTCTCCATAAAGAAATGGTTCGTAATAGCTCAGCCCCATTCAGCACACATTTTAAAGGCATAAGTGAAAGTGAAGTGATATATTATTTTTGTACCTGCCTTCAGCACTGACTTGATTTTTTTTCATATGCTGTGATACGGCCTAGGAGAATCTAAAATGATTTCATTTAAGTGATTAATTGTTCTGTGTTTACAGCAGCGTAAGTAAGAGAAGACAGTAGAAAATTTTGGAGGTTTGAAAAATTTTGAAAAGAGGGGTTTGTGAAAGTGTAGCTGGGGCTTCATTAAAAGAAGTTGGTCCAAACTGTACCCAGTATTGCTTCACCATTGTATTGAGGGTACAAAGAGCCAGAGTCCTCATTCAGTAAGATTGCTTTGCTACTTAATACCTGTGTGGCAGGAGAAGCCATGATGGAACAGCAGGAGCCATTTTCTGCTTCCAGTGTTTCTCACCGTTTTTAATCCGTTGTCACTTGCCCTGTTTTGCTCTGGATCCGCTCTTTTTCATACACGTGCATAGGTTTTTCCTATGTAGTGCCTGCTGCACTTTGGTCTAGATGCTGCTTTCTCTTCAGTTCAGATAGATTTGGCTTACTTTGTAGTGCATGGAGTACTTGGTTTTCCAAGGCTGTATGGTCCCATCGTCTATACAAATTAAATTTGATAACACTCAGTGGTTTGGAGGATGGGTGTTATCAAAGGTTATTCATACATGGACTTGTGTAAACAGGCAGGACCTTCTCTGGCTATCATCCCAGTTAGCCAAGCAGAAGGCAGCTCTGACCTGAAAGCCAGATAGCCCGTTTGGTCTGGTTTTGAGCTAATAATGTCTGTCTTTTCTCAGGGAGTGTGTTAACTCAGGGGTGGCATTCCATTATCGTTACTGTATAGCTTCCATGCTGCTGTTGCCTCAGATCTTGAGAGTTTCAAGTGCATCTGAAGAGCTCAAGTCTGTCTTTGCCTGCTTGTATATAGATTTTTACCCAGAACAGTTCAAATTTGAACCCTGCCTGGGTAAGAATGGCACCACCTTAGCCAACAGCTTAACTTGTTCTGTAAATCTAGAATCTTATTTGTGTCTTGTTCAAATGTATTGACTAAAATATTTTCTCATTTGCAGTATTAGTACTGTTAAGACACTGCGGTTAACTGAGATCAATCTGTAGCCTATTTGTTTTATTTACCAATCGCACTTCTCTAAACTTACCATTAACACCTCTGAGGGGATTCTCTGAAGACAGCAGGTTTATGCACGTTTCAGTAGATTAACGGTTTGGATCTGATTTCTAGTAAAGATGCATGAGAAGAAAAAAATGCAACTTTATTACTAAGCCACTCGACAACAAAAGCTTTCACTGATATAAGATGCTTGATGAGGCAACTTTCTTTACAACTGATGATTTGCGTAATTTTTGGGTCACTAACAGGGACCAGTCCTGCAAATTTTTCATCAGGCAAGCAGTGGACTCTTTGCCTCAAAATACCACTGTGAATCTTCTGCTTTACAATATTTCTATAGGAATAAAAGCTTGTGATGGATGTGCTTATGGCAGCAAAAGGGTACCTGACCAATACAGTGTTAGAAAATCTGTGAAACTGATGCCAGTAAACCTTGTAAAGAGTAGAAAAAGTCTAAAATTTGTGTTGATTTTCAGGTCTGTGGAAACAAAATCCTACTAGTTCTAAGCTGAAGCTGTATAGTATAAGAATCTTTGAAAGGCAGTGAATAATTTCACTACCAGCTTTTGGGATTTTCTGGGGTAGCACTGCTTTTAAAACTGCAGGTTTCCTTAATCTGTTGCCATAGGTTTTTTAACTGTGTAACCTCTCATCTCAAGCAGCCTGTGGGTTTGAACCCTTGGCTGTTCCACTAAACTCAATTTCATCTTGAAATTCAAATAATCAAGGGTATATAGTTATATATTAAGTATAAGTATACCTTTAACTTTTCTTTTCCTCGTAGGCTTTTTCCTAACAGCATGCAATTCCTTTAAAACTATCAATCAGAAAGCTGATGAGTTCTTTTGCTCTTTTTTTTTATATTATGCATTGGCTATAGTCAAGTGATCTCTTCAGATTTTGCCTGCACTTCAGGCATGCCTGGGTCCATCTCTCAAAATATTAGGCATTTAACAGAGGTACCTACATTGGAGGCCTTACTTAGCAATTAAGAGAGACAGGCACTTCAGGAAGGCATTTCAGCTTTTTGTTTGCCTGTGATTTGTTGTGACTGAATGACGAGTAGCATACGCGACATGATATTATTTCTGCTCCTTCACTGGATGGTTTGCAAGAATATCTGGTATTGGTACTAACAGATAAAAGCAGCACATATGATTTTCAGAAGTACTGTCTCTGTATTGCCTTTATTTTTTTCTCCTTAAATCAGTGAGATTGCTGTTGTCGTTGGTTTGAAATAGTTTGGCCCAAAATGACTTTTTTGAAAACCCAAGCTGTAAAAATTATCATTTTGCAAAGACAGGTATGTGTAAATTTGGAACGGATCGTGTGATCATTTGTGCTAGTGAAACACACTTGCTTGTCTGCATATACCAAACGAACAAGAACATAACTGAACCAAGCTCATTTAGAGTTGAGGGTTGGTCACATAAATAAGGCACCTGACTTGGTTTGGGAAATGAACGAAGGACATATTGCTGAAAAATGACATAATCTCTTTGCCAGGAGGTCCCTGCTTGTGAATGAAATCAATAATGCTTCCCTACCTTATAATAATTTATTATTACAACACTTCTTATAATTATAATTATTTAAAATTATATTATAATATTAAATATGGTGATATGGATGTAGAAGTAGTTACATTTTCTCAAAGATTCAAGAAAGTTCAGTTGTAGTGTTCATTCAATTCTGGTTGTAAAACAGAATGAAAAGGAAGGGAAAGTACAAGGAATGAAGTGTTTTTCTGCTTGGGGAAGAATGGAGGCAGATTTTCTTCAGTGAATTAAATAAGGGTTGCCACTCAGCTTTCTGGTAACTTTGCTACATTGAGAACATCTGCCAAATTGCACTGAAAATTTGTTTATCTCTTTATTTGTCACATCTGTTTATCTGGGAGCAGGGTGTGTTTTGTAATTGATTGAAAAGAATGGCATAGGCCAAGTGGCAATGCAGTAAGGCTGCCCTGAGCAAAGCCAATGCGGGAGTAAACACAATTTCAAGAAGCTCTATCAGGAACGAGCAGTCTTGGTGAACCCATATGTACAGGGTTTGAAGTCTCTAAGGAATCTCTGCATCTTTATTACTCGGGAAGCGAACAGATTAAGACTGAAAGCTCCCAGCTTGAGCCAGACCCAGCAGCCAGGTTCCTTCACTGGTAAAACCACCGTGACCACTTTCAAGTCTGGGATGGAGGAGCTGACACTTCAAAGTCCAGCTGGATCAGCTGCCTGGGGCATTCAAACTTTGTCTCTGGCTACAGCCCACCAAAGGCAGCTGCGCCCCTTTGGGGCAATGGGTATCACAGGGCTAAGGCGCAGTGTGAGATGACTGGAGGCAGGGCACCCTCGCAAAAGGGGGCTGGCTGTGCAACAACCCTCCACAATAATCATATTAATCCAGGCTGATGAAGCAAATCCAAAGTTTCAGCGTCTTCCTCTCAAACCACAACTACGGTGAGGCTTGTAATAATCAACTTCATGCACTTTTCATTTTAAAAGGTGACTCAACATAGCCCTCTTCAAGCAAAAGTGATCCAAGATCACTCTCTTAGAGCTACTGTGGAGAGGTGAAAAGCATTACCACTATAATAATACCACTGTTAAATATTCCTGCTTATCTGAGTGATGATAGGGTAGCTATAAGAGCTTTTTTTAATTCTTGGCCCGAGTGTGTTTCATAATCAAATGTTCCTTTAAAGCTGGGAAATTACATTAACATCAGAAAAAAGAAAAAGAAAGAATTTCTCTCTTAGGCACTGCCATATGTCTTTCCAGGTGGAAATACAAGAGGGTGCAGTAAGGCAAGGATTGTGGAGGGACCCTGTTGTGCGTGGCTGTTGGAAAGCATATGGTGCAATAATATTCCAGCTTTGACTGTGAATTTTCCTTGTCTTGTCTTCTCTGGCAAATATAACCGTTAATTATATCTGTTATAATTTATATTCAACTATTTTGTTTGTGCCTAGGAATAGAGTGCTCCTTCCATCATCAAAACTATTAGATCAGGTCCCAATTCAGAGAGAACCCCAGCAGAAACAGAGAAGAGGTATGAAAAATTTCCTCACTAATTGTCTGAACCACCTTTATAATGTAGAAGAGGTTACAGAGGCCTGGATTTCAATGGCCTTAATGGAGACTTTAGGATGCTGGAATTCCAGGAGAAGGCATCTCTCCCCATCTTGAAGCAGTAGCTGCTCCAAAGAAAAAGAGTGCTGGTCCTCAGCCAATTTTTGTGCCTCTGCAGTAATGCTGAACTGCAGTTGGCTTGGTCTCAGGGCTTGGAGGTGACTGCATGGAAAGTATTGCATTTCAGAATTTATTATTTATTGTTTAACTTTCTCAGTGCTCTCTTTGGGGCATGACGCTGCAGAAGTGTTAGCAAAACCTGAGATCCTATCATCCTGCTCTCCTGTGCTTGGCCAGGCATGTCTAGGACTACACAGAGAGCTTCACATTTCTAGGGCCTTCATTTGTGTGGAACCCAGTGAAATGCTTCAGATACCTGTGTAATCAGCAATTATAGCAAAAAGTAGAAGTAGTTATATTTGTTTCAGTATCATCTTTCAGTATCAGGTCAGCCTACAATACAGTTTCTGAGTGAGGCTGTTGCTCACGGCTTCTGAGGAAAAAAGGCATATATCTCTGGCACTTGGTGGTTTTGAAATAAGAAGCCCATGCAGGGACGTTTGTCCGTCAACATAAGCAGTTTAATGGCTGGCTTCTATTCTGAAGCTGGAGGGGGTTTTATGGCTCCTAAAACATATCATTATTATCTCTAGAGCTATTATCTCTAATGTAACTGTGGATATTTGCGTTGTCCAATCCTTTTTAAAAATCCTATTAGGCTTTTGACCTCTATGATTTCTATCTGCACAAAATCCCTTAGAGCAAAATTAACCCCTTCCTTACAAAGTTCCCTGTACATATACCACTGAGGGTATTTCTACACCGCAGGCTTTCTGCATTGTGGTGTCCAAACAGTTAGCAACCTCAGGCTGTGTTTGCCAGCGTGGCTGAAAGGAAGTTGTGGATGCATATTTGGGCCAGGCTGTAATCTGCCAGCTTTGCGGTGTGGTTGTAGTACAGCTGTAAGTAACAGGGCTGAAGTACTGAGTTGTTCACCATGTTCCTAAAACTAGCTGTGCCTCTCTCTCTCTTCTGCCTTGCCTTGTCCTGCCTTGTCTTGCCTTGCTTTGCCTTGTCCTGCCTTGCCTTCTTATCTCCTTCTTGCCTGTTGCCCCCAGAAGCTGAAAATGCAAAGTAATGCAAACTAACTCAAACTCATGCACAGTAGACGCAAAATAAATATTGTGGATTCTGTTATAAAGTGGAGTCTGAGCTGCGCTTCCAGGCAGTAACTTGTGAGCATCACCCGATGCGACTTGGCAGTAGCACGCAGAGCATTCATCAGATTGTTTATCGTCTGCCCTGCTGCAGTGCCGTTGTTGACACCGGTACATAGTGGTTGAATGAACTGGGCATCATCATCATTGCTGTGTTCTAGACAAAATACTTTCTCTTACTTCAGAAACATTGAGCAGAGTAGAGTTGGTAACATTTATGGGAATGTCGTTTGTGACATTAAGAGCAAAATGGCAGCATCATCTTGCTTCCCCAGCAAGTGCATGCTCTATTAGCCCTCTCCATCTGCTGAGTTTTTAATTCTATTGTGTTTTACATTTTAATGTTTTTCTCTGTGGTCAGGGTACTGCTCCACAACCAGGGCAAAAGAAGGTAGCAAGGTTTTCTAATGGTAACAGTGGACACTGCTATGTTGATAACAATATCCCTTGGAAGCAGTAGGACCTCATCTTGTCCCTGCTCATAAGCACCAGGTCTTTTCTGTAGCCTATGCATACACCTTTATAGCATTTTTAACATTGATGTCTCTTAATCTGCTTTGCTTCTTTGAGGGATCTCTCTCTGTGAATAATCGCTTCTGAGATACTTAGTCTGGGCTTGCCATTTCTCCTTGATCCTCGGGGTCTGATGAAAACGTCGTTCTCCCTTTCCTTTTTACTGCCTTTTGTGTGGGAGGAAACAAAATTCTGAAAATTTCAGAAATGTCACCTTGAGGAGTTTATAATCTCTTCTGTCCATCTCCTGCTGGCCCACTGTTATCTGGTTGTGGTGATGGTGGTAAATAAAGGATGAAGTCATATTTCTATAAGTGTAAACACAGTAAGGAGTAAAACCACAGGGAGAAACATATACAGCAAACCTTCACAATTCTGATAAAAAAAGAACTCTTTCATGAGAAGTTTTGAGAAACATTCCCATAAACTGTAGGGCTCTGAGGTGAGTTTATTGTGGGGCTGAGGCGGCTGGGAGCTCCTTATGACCACCAACGCTTCTCCATCAAGTGCATACTTGGGTGGCAGAGAAACATTTTATCCCTCCTATTCCTTTTTTTCCCCAGGCAATCCTGCAAATGGGTCTGCTTTGGGAATTCTAGTCTACCAGTGGGAAAGTTGGAGTATGATACAGTCATTAATTTCACTGTGTTAGAGTCCAGATTTAGTGGTGGTGGGTTTTAAACAAAATGAGTTGCCCAGAGCTTGGGGAAAGCACTTTCTAAGTGGGAATGTCAAATAAACTGATAAGTTATGACAGAATTACAGAGATCGCAAATTGTACCAGAAATATAGAAGTTCTACAATGTAACTTCTTTCCTGTTCTCTTATCTACGTGAGTGTATCCAACCAAGGTCGCACATTTAAAACTTCAAACCTGATTTGAGGTGTCGAATGTGGTGGAAAGTTGAAAAGGCAGGGACATTGCTCCAGATGTCATCAGCAATCTGTTGTTATTGTTCAGTCTTACTGGAGATCTACCTGGAGGCTCTTAGCAGGAGCAGAAAGCTGCTTTCTGCTGTGTGTTAAACATATAGTAGCAGGCAGTCTTGGCCTCAATTAGCGATTAATCCAATAGCCCAGACCCTGCAAATTTTAACCTATTTTGTGCTACCAGTAGACTCATGTGAGGGGTCCCAAACAGGTCAGTGTTTGAGTCAAGTTACTCATGAGGCAGTTTGCGGGATTAACCTGCAGATACGGCGTTTGACTCGAAATTATGCAGGAAAGAAGTATTCTGCCCCAGTCATATGTATAAAAAGTGGCATTGATTTAGAATTTTAGATTTAGAATCTTGTTCACATTTTAAGAGAAGTAAATGTCTTCACAGACAGTCTAAATGCTTCTTTTAGACACAAAAATAAAGCTTGATAGTAGAAATGCGCCTTAGAGAATTTTTATTGACTCCAGGGGATTTCAGTGCCACTAGAGCAACTGAAAGAGCTGTTTCCAGCAAAGGCAAGGATTTAGCTCAAGAAAGACTTCCCCCAACACAGACAGCTGTTTCTTGTCACATAAGAGAGAAAAGCTGTAAAAGAAATAGGACATAAAGTACGGAGTGAATAAAACTGCTGCTTCCCTGCAAACATCCCTTACAAAGTCTTGAGCATAGGAGGGCTTTCCAGCTCATGATGCAAGAGCCAAGGCAGGGGGTGGGTTTCGTGGGCTGGGCTGAAATTTGACATCAGGAGGAGACTGAAACCCAGCATTGGTGGAAGCTGTCTGTGATGCAGAGGTGAAGGCTGGATCTGGCTTGACGCTTAGGGGAGGTGGAAGAGGGGGACAGCCCGCGATTCAAAGAGCGAAAGAAGCAGGAGTCCATGAGTGGCAGTGGAGGAGAAACAGAGAAAGGGGCAATCTGGCATGACAGGAGGGCAGCCACAGCACGTGTGGAAGGTAAATAAGTAATCACAGTAAAATAAGGGGCAGTTTGGTTGGAGAACGTCTGGTTGCTGCTGCTCTCCTGGTCTGGCTGGATTTCTTGCAGATGGTATGTGCTGTTCTCTCTACAGCACATTTCTGATACATTCGTGCAAACCTTTACAGGAAATCTAGCTCCATAGTGATCTGCATTAATATAAAAGCTCTGTTAAAAATTGTGAATCAACTCCAAACACAAAGTAATTAGTTTTCAAGTGGTGACTTTTTTTTTTTAAGTAAAATACATTTGTATGGCAGAAAACGAGAGTTCAGAGACAGGGCATGGCATATCTGTAAGATGCATGTGTGTTATGGGAGGGGGGATTGCAAGCTAACGATCACTTGCAATTAGCTGCTGAACTTCATGTGCGCTTTGGATTGCTTCCTTGAGATGTGTTAGCAAGCTGTTAACACCTGCACTGAATGTAGTTGCCAAAAAATCTTGGAGTATTTCACTAACTCTAATAATAGTTTCATATGTTAAGAGAATGGCGTGGAATTAAAGAAGTAGGAAGTAAAGGGGGATCATAGTGGAAACTGGCTGTGTGATGAAGTGTAAACAAATCAGAAGTCAAATTAAGTCCTATTAAATCTGACTCAGATATGATTTGCCTCAACTTGACTTCTCTGGGGTTGCAGGGTGGTTTTTTCCGTGCTACCTAAATAGTATTTGAGCATTGTGCAGATGCTGCCAAGTTAATTGAACGAATAGTCATTTGAGCATGGGCGTGAGTTTTAGGGATGAGCGATCAGGGCGTTTGCTGAGGCTGCAGTCATACAGGACCTCGTTAAACTAAGTAGCAGTGCAAATGACCCAGCGTGTGGATGGGAATGGGAGAAGAAAGGAACCTGTATCGTAGCATCTGACCACAAATGTGACATTGTCTCTGCCCTTGAAGAAAGAGATTTAAGATCTTATTTCCTGTTTCCAAGTAAATCTCCTATCTAGGATCTGGTATCCACTATCCACCCGTATGCTGAGCGATTGCAATAATGAATCTTTCCATCACATCCAGGGGAGGCTGCTAGCAGCACCTCTCTGACATTACACGCTCTAATTACATGCAAGGTTTTTAAGAGTGCTGAAACATCACAGAAAACAGAAAAAGAGAAAAAGACAAAAGCCAAGATTTCAAAAAATGACAGACCAGGACTTCCCAGATAAACTCCAATAGAGAAAATGCAGCTTGTTTCATTTTGTGCTTGTATCATGGGCAAAAAAGAATGCTTCGGTATTCCTGAAGGAATGCAGAAACTGCAAACACAGGCTGCAGTAGTTGCAATTAATTGTTCCACAGAGGCATGATGCATCACCCATGTCCTGCTACAGCTTTGCTTTGAAGAACTAAATGACTCTCCAGCCACCAATTCAGCCCTATGCTCAGCACTGCTTTGCACCCTGTCTCTGGGCAGAAGGCCAGGATGCTTATGTACGTAACTACCTTCTCAAAAGACTTTTTCACAGATATATCAGAATAAGGTATTTGATAGAGTAATTAAATGTAGTATTTTAAATTAACAGTAACCAAACAACTTGATTTTCGCTCTGTAACGAACAGGGCCAAAATCAGCTTGGTTTAGGATCGATGTACAGAAGCACCTAAACCTGTTTCTGGAATAATTCTAAGATTTCTAAAGCACGTGAATATGTGAATGCATCGTGGTTTTGAAAGACTACAACTATTTTTAACTAAGGTATTTAAAGAGTACAGGTATTTTTGACCACCAATCTAAATTCCTATAGGTTGTGCAAAGAAAATACCTGCTTTTGCAAAGTGATTTTATTCTTGGCTGTTTTTCTGTTTATGGTAATATTAACTTATTTTTAGAAGTCCACTTAATATTTCAGGCACAAGTGTGTATTTCTAAAGTATTGAAAAACAGCAGTGTTTTTCTGTCAGGGAAAGTGAGAAAATGGCAGTAGTCAGTATTTGCATTTATATAGCATCTTCTCTCAAAGGATATGGAAGCACTTTAAAAATACTAAGTTGCCCAAGGTCCAGGGAATTTTCAGTAAAATGTTGTGTGATATTTACAGATCTATCACCGACTGCACTGAATGTGATGAAGGAGATGCAGCCAGGAAACTCTGACCTCCAGGATTTACATGGGGAAGGAAACTTGGAAAAAAGGAAAACAGTCTATCTCATTAAATAGTTCAGCTGTTCATTCCCTGACCCATAGACATGATATACTCTGGATGATACCTGGGGAGCCATGCATGAGGGAAAGGACAACCTTAAGTTGTTGCAAAGTTGCCAGATAGCTTTTAAAGCTCAAGGCTAACTGTCTTGAGCTTTGACAATTGGATCAGTACAGCTTTGGTACCATAGACAGTATAGGTATAGGATTTAATTAGAATAACACCTTTTTTTTTGAATTCTGGGAATGTTAACTTGCTAATTTTACCTCTAGCTCCTTTTCAGGCCAGCTTTTCCTTAAAAGGTATTTTTTCAAATTGGAATGTGGGAGGCTTTATTCTGAAAGTGACAGAATATAGATGTAATCAATAGTTCGTCACTGGGAAAGAGGGGGCCAGAGGCAGTGTTGCAGGTCAGATTCTATTGGGACTCACAGTCACAGACCAAGAAAATTACTTTTTATTGCATTTGATCACCATCATCAGTTATAACCCTTAGCATTCATTTATCAACTTTCCAATGATTCCCCAAAGAATTAGAATGCATTTGCCTTACGAAACTCTCAGGAGTGTGATTCTTACTATTTGGGTATTAAGATGTGAAAAGGATTGTTGTAAAATATTTAAATTTATTGCTTGTAACTGTCAATACAGTCTCTGTTAGGAAAATTAGCTTTAATTAGTACAAGAAAAATAGCTTACTAAAAATCTCAGTGGGTCTCTCTGGGTCTTACCAGCGAGGATGTAGACCCACTGAGGAGCTTTTAGCTCTCTTTTTCAAGAACAGAAAGAGAAGTACAACCTCTGAGGTGAAATCTCACTTTTTGCCCTTTAATGCTAAGTTAGAAGAGCATCCTTCTGTGTGACAAGTTTAAACATTGACAGTATTTCTGCATTCTTAGCTACTTGTGTGCTTTTAGCAAAATGCCTCTTTTTGGACCTGTAACACTGGGCAAATCAGCAGTCCCAATTTGTGAACTCAGTTATATATATCCTGACTCGAGATCTGAGAAGGAAATAGCTGTTGGCCTGTTTTTACTGGCAACGTGAGAACTATGTGCTCAGTTATCAGTTCTGTTTTGCTGCTGCTTCTGTCAATATCCCATAAGTGATTTTATGTGTAAAAATTGTGCGTGATCATCTTTGTCAGAGGGACTGTATGTTCCATGTAATCCTGGCAAGCATTCAGTGTTTTGTAGTTCCCAAACTATTAACTGTTATCTCCTCTTTTAAAGCAATTTCTTATTTTAAAATCCTATTTATTTTACAGTTAATTTAAAAATTCTATTACTTTTAATATTTCAATTCTAATATATTTTTCAGTATCCTAGTAAGGGGCTTATTCTTATTTCAAATATTATTCTAATATTCTTTCCTTGCTTGAGTCATGAAGTTTATGACATTTTTCTAGAGTGCAACATTCTCTTCTGAAAAGGAAAGCAAGTGTCATTCAGTTTTAGTGGATGTCTATGTTTGCACTTCCTGATGTAAAGACAACCCTATATACATTAAGAACCTCCAGTTCAATGGATATCTAATTTTTGGAAATAAAACTACAACCAGTGGAATTTTCTTAGCATGGGCAGCTTCCTAGACCTGCAGCTGAAATTGGTATACTTTCTAGTTAGACAGCTAATAATAAAAATATGAGTTTCAAAGCGCAGATTCAAAGTATTGTAGATATCTATCCCCTTCACACCTCAATAGACCTATTTTGCAAGAAGTTTGTATTCTTTATGATAAAACCCCAAAATATTGCTGTTATGTGTTGGAGTAATCCACAGCTTTTAGTGTCCTATGTTCTGGAATTAAAATCACATGAAATCTAGGAGTGTTGTTTCTTGCAAAACATTTTGAGCTCAGCAAAGGTGGCATGGCTCCTACTGCTTTTCATCTAAGCTTTTTACATCTCTTAAGGCTTAGAACGGAGGGAGAGGTATTATTAGTTAGGTAAATGAAATCCACCTGCAGGGCTTTTTATTATGTGAAAAAAAATGGTTTCAGTTAGGGGAGAAAGCAAATTGCTTGTGGTCCTAGACCTCAAAACTCATTAGATTTTCTGGGTCACTTAGAAAATTATTTCTCATACGATTTTTTTCACTGTTGATTAATTTTTGGCAACACTGCATAGATAGATAGAGAGGAAAGAAAACCTGTCCTGAGACAAATAGCTAGAGTTTTGCAGAATTTCAAAGCAAATTTATTAAGTAGACTCCTGGGAGCATTCATTCAAACGTTACAAGAGGCTGCTAGGGGAGACTGTGGAATCTCCATCCTTGGAGATACTCAGAACTTCACTGGAGAAGGCCCCAATCAACCTGTCACAATTTCAAAGCAGGCCTTGTTCTGAGTGGTGGGTTAGACTAGAGGACCTCCAGAAGTTCCTTGCATCGTAAATTAATCTGTGAGTGCATGAGTTTTTGGCTCTATGAATGAGAGTTTAAATCCCAGTTTAGCTAAGGAATCTCATAGTTTGAGCTGAGTAGATTTGTCACCCTGATCTTAGTTCCCATTACATATTCAGAGAGTATTTGGCCAGTATCGATGCTCCCAGTCTGTTCTTCTGTGTTCACTATTCATTCCATAAAGCTTCTCCAGCTTGATACTTCACCTTTCTTCCAGGAGTTTCTAAGTGATGATGAAATTTTAAATGACAACATTTAAATTAAATGATGACCTTTAGATGAAAGCATCCTGTTTTCCTGGTTTCTCTCCCTGCAAATAACAACTAAAACACATCTTAAGGAGGAGAGAAATTAAAACAGAGATATAAGAAGGAAGGAGGTTGGTTTGGATGGGAGACCCTGTCATCTGTACATTGGATTTAATCCACGTTAGGTGTTGTAGTCTTGGCTCTGCCACTTCCACATGATGGGATCTTGAGCAAGTCACGCTATCTCTGCATGCCTTAACCTGCCCGTGGCTTGGGGACGAAGCTTTCTACAGATAAATCTGTGCTGTGGGCATCAAGCCAGCTGGGAGGTTGGGGGCATGGGAGTTCCCTTACCAGAGAACTGAGCTCAGCCCAGCCACCAGGCTACAAAGACAGAGGAAGGCTGAGGTGAACTCTGGAACATAGCGATGGAGGAGGCTTAGGAGGCTGCAATGTATTCCTATGGCCATATATATACACATATATATATGTATATCTGCTCTTCTGCATCATTGTGTAAACTCATGGTGCCTTATTTTGGTATTGAGCAGAAGTCAAAGTAGCTACAGAGGTGTCAAAAAGAAGTGAATGAGGCCTTATTCACCTCTCAGTAATGTAAAGAACCAGAGTTCAAGAATGTTAATACTCATTTCACATTGTCTTTGGTGAGCTTTGAATCAAGCTGGGATTAATCTAATTTAGTTTTGGTTGTAAAGAATCTAGATCTCCAGTCTAAGCTAGTCATTTAAATGCTTTCTGTAGCCGGTGGGGAGAGGGAAGCACACCCAATGGCTGATTTGCCTGTCTGTCTACCTTAAAAAGCAATGAAACATTTTTGGAGATGCCTGCTTTCATCTGCTGGCTATAGCAGGAGTCTGCTGAACAGCTCTTCTAGAGACCTATCACTGGGAGAGCTAACATTCAATCAAATGATTTCTGCATTTTACGCACCACACACATGTTCCGAGCAGGCTCATAGCAAGAGCCAGCACACGTTTCCTCCAGAAGGGAAGCTGGATTTAATTTTTTTAAAATTTCACTTCAAAAAAAGCACAATATATATCCTTGATTAGATGTATATGTAATTAATGCTATCAAGATTGAGCATTAATCAGACTTTTTATTTGCCACTTCTAATACAATATGCTTTTATTTTCTCTTTCTGTATAACGTGACACCCAGAAAATTTAGTTTCTATTGTTTGCAGTAAACAGAGCAAAGACCCACAGGTAAAGCAGTCTAGTGCCTGAACTCTGGAAGTTGGACATGTAAAAAGAGGACATTTGGATCATGAACTTTAGGAGCTGGGTACATTTTTATGCCTTTTTTTTTTGTCAGAAGGTAGTCTGATAGTCTGGTATATTATTAACAGTTAAGATATTTGAGTGAATGGACATTGTATTACTATTTTGAGTTAAAAATTATCCATGTAAAGAAAAAATAGGGCTTGTAGTTCTCCTTAATCTACATGTGGGACGTTCATTGGTTCCCAGGGAAACCATTAAGGTAGGATTTGGAGAGTACAAACTAGAAAATATGATAAAGCAGAGTTGGAGGCAGAATCTCTTATAAAAGCCTCTCAGACTGAGTGAGTAACCCTAAACATTAACTAGATTTGAGGTGGAGGTTGCCATTAGTGAATGAGGACCTTGATCCTAAGAGTATGCAGAGTATTAAATGATATAAAGCAAAGTAATTTTAGAGATGTGACGTGTTGTATTCAGCCTACATAATACTTTAATCCTCAGACCTACTATTCTAAAACCATCAGCTGTGGTTAATCAGGAATGCTTACAGCAGGGATTGAAATGGCCAATTCACTCCTTTTTTCCAATCGAATTTTGCTCTCAACTACGCTGCTGTCCTATGCACTTGTGATGGTAGGATTCAGTACACCATTTGGTCCTCCTTTGACTGCAAGCCATATGAAAAATTGTGCTTGACTTAAATAGTGAGACTCACTTGCTGTATAAGCTGGTTAGTTTTCCCTCTGGACATTCACTAGTCTGTAATAAGACCCCCCAGTATTTAAGTGTTTTAAAATGTGTTTTAAAATGTGTTTTCAGTGTTTTTAAGAGATCTGGGCAGAGCTGAGTCACTGTTCCTAACCTAGTCCTGTATTGGAGCTGTTCCACAGATTGTGGGATTTTTCAGTCTGGCTGGTTCATGTCATTTAGCTGGTGCCTCTGACTTCCAGGTACGCTCCTAGCTTCTCACACCTAGTCCCTCAGAGTTTTCCTTATGCAAGGCAGGAGGGATCATACTGGGCTTCTAGGTTAACCCCTCCTGGGGACAAACGGGAAGGCATGCAGTGGTACGCATGCTGAGTGACACAATTGCATCATCACTGTCTTTAGCTACAGGGAGGCTACATCTCTTTGCTAACTAACCCGTGTCGTGATGCTCATCATCCATTCTGAGTTGGATTAACTCTTTCCTTGAGGCTTTCAGCTGAAGTGTCCAGATAGGCAGAGTCCTGCCTGCCTTTTCTCCCACTAGCTTGGCTCTGTTTTTGCTCTTTTTGCATGTAATAGTTGACTCTCCTGACTCTGAGACAGAGCTGTTATCCTCTGATGTTAGGGCAACACTTGAGCAATAGTTGAAGTCAATGGCTCTGGGTTGCTGCGTGAGGTCTTTTCAAGTCATGCAATGAATGATGTGTCTGTTATCTTTGCTGGGAAGGAAGAAATCATAATAACCCACCATAGACAGCGCTGCATAACCACACTGACTAAAAGTCATCTTCCAAAGGCTGGACTGAAAGACTCTTAAGCTTGATACCAGCTCATGGTGTTGAAAATTTGCCCGGCAAGAACTGACAGCTCGGGTCCTCTCTGTGCATGGGTGATGTGAAGCATGCTGCTGCCTGCCCTTACTCCTGTGCTGGTGCATCCCTCTCTGACCCATATTGAAAATCTCTGCTGCACACTGGCATGTTGTGAACTCCCCGGTGGATGGTGAGCACCTCTCCACGTGCAGTGATGCCAGGTGGACACGTGAGAGCTGCACTGCAGTAGAGCTTTCCAGAGGGTGGGGTTCATAATCAGAGGGTTGTTCTAAAGGTTTTTAGTAATGGAAGTGTCACAGATGAACTCTTCATCTGCTCTCGCTAGGTGGTATTTCTTTTATCATCAGAGATCCTTGCTTTTCAAGAGTGTATTCCTTTTCAGTTCATGGCTGTAGACTTAGAAAATAAAATTCACATCTCATTAGTTTATTGTCATTTTGAGAACTCATTCTCTGAAACCCATGGTTATTATTTTGCCTGAATCTCACACTGTAAAATACAGAAGAGTTTGTGTCCTTCAGAGTGACCTTAAATGGCAGTAGCACAAAGAAAGCGATCAGATGCCATTAGCAGCCTTCTGCTGGATTAATGGCCAGCAAAATCTGGTGAAGATGCCTGGAGCTTTCTAGCATCACTGTTGTGATTTTGTACATAATTGCCCACGAGCAACCACACAACATCCAGCAAAGCCTAGCTCGGCCACAGCATCACGCTGTCAGGCTTGTGCACCCACACGTCCCTCCCCACCAGCTTCCCAGCTAAGGCAAATTGAGGCCAAGCGCCTCTCCCAAGGTTACACAGTGAGGCAGTAGCTCTCTTGCGGTTAAAATCCCCCATCTCTACATGGCTTTTAGGCTTTCTGTTCTGGCCACTTGTGTGACATGTCTTTATCCTCTTGCCTTCTTGAACAGACTGGTTTTGTTGGAAAATCAGCCTGTGCTGTGCAAAAATAGAGTGAGATGTGATATGATGCTGTCCAAAGATTTCAGCAGGGCTTGCTTGAGAATGCCACAAGTCACTTGTTCAGGACATCATTTTGCAAACACTTTCAGCTGCCAGCATAGCTGCCAAAAGAGTCTGTTCTTCTCACCCCTTCATCTCCAGCTTCCCTGCTCATGCCTCCCGTGTAGCATCCCCTCTCCTTCTTTTTTGGGAGTGTTTGTGTGCTTGTGCAGTGAATCTGGACTGGGAAGCTGATCCACGTGAAAACTAACCTTTTAAATTCTTTTTTCTGGTGGGTTTGTTCTAAACTGGATTACTTCTCTGGTAGTCACCACACATCCATGCAAACACCAATGCTGTATAAGGGAAGGAGCAGTGCAACAGCAAAGACAGGTAGCTGAGGGTAGAACAGGTTTGCTTTTTCCATTAGTAATACCAGCTTTGGCCAAGTTGTAGTACTTATCATAGAATCATAGAATCATAGAATTGTTAAGGTTGGAAAAGACCCTTAAGATCATCAGGTCCAACCGTTAACCTACCACCGCCAAGTCCACCACTAAACCATGTCCCTAAGCACCACATCTACCCGGCTTTTAAATACCTCCAGGGATGGGGACTCAACCCCTGCCCTGGGCAGCCTGTGCCAGGGCCTGACCACTCTTTCAGTGAAGAAGTTTTTCCTAATATCCAACCTAACCCTGCCCTGGCGCAGCTTGAGGCCATTTCCTCTCGTTCTATCACTTGTTACTGGGGAGAAGAGACCAACACCCACCTCACTACAACCTCCTTTCAGGCAGTTGCAGAGGGCAATAAGGTCTCCCCTCAGCCTCTTCTTCTCCAAACTAAACAACCCCAGCTCCCTCAGCCGCTCCTCATAAGACTTGTTCTCTAGACCCTTCACCAACCTCGTTGCC
Source organism: Theristicus caerulescens (assembly GCA_020745775.1). NCBI lineage: Eukaryota > Metazoa > Chordata > Aves > Pelecaniformes > Threskiornithidae > Theristicus > Theristicus caerulescens. The sequence goes on from CM036583.1 coordinate 4,431,571, forward strand.
CTTCTCTGGCCACGCTCCAGCCCCTCGATGTCCTTCTTGAATTGAGGGGCCCAACACTGGACACAGTATTCTCATAATACTGCAGCTTCATGTTATCTTCAGCCATTAAAAAATCATTCTGTCCTGGCACACCATGAACATTTCCATAAAATAATGTAGTCTGGAACAGCTAGTTAGAAATGTTTGAGAAAGTGGGTTTGGTTTTTTTGTTTGTTTGTTTTTGTTTGTTTGTTTTGTTTTTGATTAGGGCCTGCTAGACCAAATGCTGCACTTTCATTAAGCAACTGTGCAGATATAGGATAGTCAAAGAAAACCCTTTCCGTACCCAAAATGATATAATTTAGTCTCTTCCAGAGTCAGGAGATGCTGTGTTGCCCCAGGGTAGCGTGCAAGCGGTAACACAGTGCACAGACCAGGCTGCAGACGCAGAAAATGTGAGGGGAGGAGAAAAGGCCTTTGACAGCCTCCCCAAGCTGGGAAGCAGAGGTCAGAGAGGGGAAGGGAGCTGTTGTACTTTGGATGTTCGACTTGTCAGAATTTGTTTAGTGAAAAAACAGAAATGTTTCCCAAAGCTCCTTTTCTGGGCTCTGGGCACATCTGTTATATGTTCAGAAAAGGAACTAAAATAACACAGGGGGAAAAAAGTTAACTCTTTAACATCAGATATGGAGAAGGAGTGATATCGACTTCTGGCTATCGAATTCTAACTGTGAGGGGGGAAACTTCACCCTCTAGCCTACTGTAAAAGAGCTGGGCGCAAAGAGGTTCCCAGTAGCATGTTCAGGAGGTTATGTTATCATAAATCCTCTGGACAACAGGGTCTGACCAGCTCCTGGGAATGCCTTACATCCAGCTCAGTGCCCCTTACACCGCTGTAGCTCAACTTTAACACAAGCAGGATTTTCAGGGGCAAATGCAGATTTCTAGGAGTGATAGCCTGGTTGGGACCAATGAAGATCGCAATTACCTTCCCTCTTACTTGTAACCATGCATCTGTAAAAGACTGGAGCCCAAGCAAAATGAGTCAGGACATGTAGGGTTTGAGGTACTGACAGAGCCTTTGACAAGGTCTGAAACAGGAACAGGAGTAGGGAAAACATGACAACATCACTTGGAGCCAAGCAAAAACTCATTTGCACTAAAAAATGTCTCCTGAAGAACACACTTCTATGCTTGCTGCCAATTGTACTTGATTAATCATGTTTATGTGGGGGTGTTTTCCTTCGCTCCATTCCTAACAGCATATTTTTCCATAAGCAATCTTAATCTTGCTGCAGATAATTCATCGCCTGCAAGATCACGGCTGCTCCAAAAAGTTGCAATATTTTGCCTTCAGAAACTAATAGAATTATTGTTGGAAAGCCCTAAATACCTTTTCAAGGCATCAGCCCCACAAAGGTATATGTTCTTTTAAAAGTAATCGTTGTGTCCCCTCCCCCCCCAAAAAAAAAAAAAAAAGTGGGGGGGAGTTAAGCTGGTTTTGATCCTGTGGAGTCGATTGAAGGTTTCTGGCTGGAGTCTATTAGATAGTTTCAAACTAGGGAGCATTTATGTGCAATACACCTGTTTCCAATATCTCCCCTACTTCCATACAGACATCTGCAGCAGAAAGTCCTATTCACTCTGGGGAAAACACATTTTATAATAACTTCCCATCCCCCAGCCAGATGGAATCAAGCTGAGGCAGCTGCAGCCCAGGTCCCATGAGAAATACTACAAAAAGTGCAATTAAAATAATTAGTTAATGCCTTTTTTATCTGGCATGGTAACAAATAGGGGAAAAAGCTTGAAATAGCTATTCTACATGTCAGTCCAATATGATATTGGATGCTTCCCAGGATTGCTCTAAGCTTTCCCTAGGGCTTTAAAAGAGCTTGTGGGTGCTCGGCCGCTTGCTGGATTAAGAATCTCTATTACTGATGGTAACGGGGGTAGGTTAAAGCCATTTGCACAGTAGATTTTGCTGTGAGAACAAAAAAAAAAAAAAAAGTGAGTCTGAATTGATAATAAAGTGATTTAGATTCTGCTTCCTCCCTTGGAGATCAAAATTGCCTCCCATTGATTTAAACATGTACTGGCTTAGGTTCTGATTAAGCAGTAATGCAGAATTTGCCCGATGATTCAACTTTATGGGGGATGTACAAATGAAAAATACATGGCCAAATACGTCCCTGGCACAACTCAGTGAAATCTGGCGTTTACCCAGTCGTTAGCTGCTTGTTGTTCGAGGGTTGCTCTGCTAACCTTCAAGTGGTGCAGCAAGTGAAGACTTCATTTTAATTCATTTTCCTGAAGGGTTCATAGCAAATAAAGTGATGTACCAGAACAGTAGCCCCAGTAAGCTATATATGTTATTGCCATGGCAGGTGGTATTTAGTCTGCAGCCAAGTGAGATGACCAAAGGGTGAAATATAACCTAAAAACCAGGGCAGATTCTCTTAACAATCCTTAGCTTCCCTGATCTCACTCTCAGATTTCATCCAGGGGCCAAATTATGCAAACACGAGTATTTTTTCCTTTTATATTCCTGTCACCGTTCCCTGCCATCCCTGTGGGGAAACGTGGAGGTCAGGCATCTTAGTGAAGGGCATGAAAATAAGGGAATGTTGAATAATAAATGCTTCAGGTCACACAAGCTGTTCCTATTTCCCACCTTCCGAACAGATGATTACAGAATAGCCTGGCTGAGGAAGTTTTGAGTGGCTCACACAGTGATTCTGGGGTGTTAGTATGCAATCTGTGAAGCTGTCAGTGCTCTTAGCCTTTGCATAAGGAGTCAAAGGAGTTCTGACTCCATTTGTCAAAGGAGTTTTTGAATCTCAGTAAGCTTCTGAAAGCTACATGCTATATAACTGGGCATTTCCTTTTAATAGTTTCAAATTATTTCATTTTTGTTGCTTTTAAAATTCTTTCAGTTCTAGGAGAAATGGTATTTTAAAGTATCTGATTTTCTTATATTGTCTGGAAATGTAACTCCCCCACCCTGACCATTTTTGAATGTTACTGGGAGGAAGAAATATCACGACTCCCCAGAGTTGCCTTGTCTTCCTTTTGACTGCGAGAGGAGGGTTAACAGTAGAAGTGGGAAGAAGGGTTAGCAAAGGGGAGTGCTAGTCATGTGGACAGAACGCCAGCAGCAAAGCTGGCACATGTTGTTTCATTCGCATGAAAGTATGTTTTATTCATTTGCTGATGATCATCCACAGCAGCTATGAGAGAGAAAAAAGAGGACCAGAGTAATACTGGAAATCTAGGTTAAATTCTGTAGCTTTGTCCCCCATCAATGGCAGGTGGCTGCAGGAAATGTGAGTTTCTGCGACAGCTTCACTGGAATTAATATAAGCACTTTCAGTGGATTAATTATTAAGGGGGAAACATTCATAGCTCACTTCCTTGTGTTATTTACTTGGCATTAACTTCAACTTGTTTTCATGCTGTTTTCACGCTTGGCCCTCGCACCAACGTTTAGGCATCCACCATGCAGACACCTGCAACTGAACTGGTTATCCCAAGCTCCCATTATAGTCAGGAAAGACAAAGGCATTTTTAGGATGTGATTCATTTGACATAGCTTAGAAATTTACTTATTCCGATACATGGAGTGTATTGACTAAGTCTCAGCTAACTGCATGGAGGGTTTTGGTAGGCTGTAGGCACATACGTTTATGGTGGGAGTCAGTTACATCTATGTTTAGTGCTATTAATACCTAGATTTCCTGGTTGCTACTATAGCAGGGTTTCCACGAGCTGTGTGAGATACTTGTCTGTCTTAACCAGATGATCCTGGGGTATGTCAAGTAGTTCAGGATGGCAGCACTTAGGGAACTGAATCCTGCGCCCAGTCAGGTGGATCCTGCCCTTGCAGTCCTCAGACGGACAAAGTCATATGTTCAAAGGCAGAGTTTTTTTGCCTTATGCAATAAGTGGAAAGCTTCGTACACTTGTCTGTGTTACTCCTGCAATACACCTGCAAGACCAAGAAATGCTATGATTGCTAGTTCAGAAATGAGGGAAGAGATGCTGAGAAGGGTAAAGGTACTCATCGGCGTGGCATATGGAGTGTAAGGTGAGGTGACTAAGTGGTAGATGACTCCACTGCACCGCGCAGAAATCACAGTTCAAGCGCTGGAAGCAGCCATGCTGTCACAAAAGTGCCGTTTTGCCTTCCCAAGCCGGCTTGGACATCTCAGCACTGCAGCGTAGCTCTGCCTGAGGTCATGAAGGAAGCCTGGTGAACACACAGAGCTGAGCCCAAACCTCCTCCTAATTAGCAAAGGGTAGTTAGGGCTGTTGTTCCCCCTGGGAAGAGGATAAGGATGAACTCGGCTTTTGGCCTGCTGGGAGGAAGTTTAGGGTTTTACATTTAAAAAGGACTGGATAGTTCTGTAAAAATAGCAAGCTAGGGAATAGTTAACGATTTTTTAATTGAATCTCTTAATATTAATAACCTATTAAAACCAATGGGATATGAACACTTGGAGCTGATGTTTGAAGTCATCTTGGATGGATATTGTTGAACTGTAACTTTTTTGTAGCTCTGTAACTTTTCACTAGGTGCTGGGAAGATAATGCTTTTAACAGGAACATGTAAGTTCTGGACCACAGATGTGCTGTGATGGGAGAGTGCGGATAGCAAGGAAGGGCAACAGACATGAAATGGCTTTCCTGCATATTTTAGGGAAGGGTGATGTGCTGGTTCCAGGCAGCAGCTGGTGAATTCAAGTATGTATTTAACATTCAAAGTCAAGCTCTGCTATGTGTAGGGCCAGTCAGAGCTTGCAGGGATTTACCAGGTGCGTGGCCCAGAGCAAGATATGTATTCCTGTGAAGGTGGTGACCATCTAAACTAAGATCATGTGCCACAGCACAATGTTTATTGTGAAAGCACTGATTTTTGCAGTGCCAGCCGATTCCTCTGCTTCGTCAACTGGAAGGAGCAATGCTGAGGAAAAAGGCATGTCCTTCCTTTGCCCAACACAGACAGATGCTACATGTATAGATCTGAACTACAACTTCCTTGGATTTCCAACTCAAACCTGTAGTGGTGTGGCAGGTGAGAGGACAGCACCTGAACATGAGTTGTCAGAGTGAAATTGATGACGGAGCCATAGTTCCTTGCTGTGCTGGAAGTCCTTAAGTTCCCTGTTGCTTTGTATTTGATATGGTGAATTTTTCCAGTTGGGAAAGGTGAAGGGAAAAACGCTGCCCAGGGTGGCGTATGTGACGGATGGCTCCAGGCCTGAAGGAAGAAAAGCAGGAACTCACAGGCAGTGGAAGGCTAGAAAGTTGTAAATATAAAATGGGTAAGGGACAGTTTAATTTCTTTTAATTTCCTTGTCTGTTAAACCTTAGAGCAAAAGTTTAATCAGTTTATAGTGACAGTATGCAACACTATCGCATATAACCTCCATAATTTCTTTGTCTTTGCCACAGCAAAAAAAAAAAAAAAAAAGGAGAATTCAGTGTGATTAATGACTCTTTTATTAAGCAAATAATCTATAGCACCTCCTTCCAACAGAGGTCAATTCACAGCATTGTTCTTGTTTGCCATCTACTCTCATAGACTGCAAGGACCCACAAACAGTACTAGTTATGATTTTGTTACCACGTCAGGGAAGAGCTTTCTTCATCAATTAGCCAACTTTTGGACCTGTGAAACTTTCAGTGTGGATCTGGCATCATGGTTCATTTTCTTAAGTATGTTTGCAAAAGAGGAATACTCATTTGGCTGTTCCTGTGTCATCTACATCTATGAAACGATAATGTCACAAAATAAGGATCCAAAATGCAGATAAAATATTTAATTTTAAACTAATTGTGAAAAAAAACAACTATCTGATGTAGAACACCTTCATTGGTGACTTTTTGCCATTTAATGTCCCAACATACTGAATCACAACTGAAAGTTAGATGCATTGAAGAATACATTTGTAGACTCTGAGCCCAACCAACCATGTTTTTACTGTGTTTGAGTCTCAGCTTTGTCTTCCTCCTTTACCCAGGTCCAAAGCCTTACTCCCTCACCACCACTAGCTATTTTATTGCTGCTGTTTGCTCATGTGGATCTTATTTATTGTCATTTGACAGAAACTAAAAATGCAGTTCAGAAAATGCTTTCCCAAGAGTAATTTGTTCCCAGCAAGACCTTTTTAGCTACACAGTAACATGAAAGCATCAAAGTGCCAGGAGAACTTTTAAAAATTAAACTGCCCTGATGCTAAAATAAGCTTTAATTGATTGAGAATTGCACTGAGCCTGACAATCTGAACCATTTATTATTATTTTTCCTTTCAAGCTTCAGCTTCATGTGATTTAAAGTGACTGAATTACAGTTCCCACATACCTTCCTACCTACACTGCATGAAAAAAAACCCACGCACAAACTTCTTAGCTCCAGAGAAGCTGCTGGATACACCTGGAAGAAAATAAAAAAGCTGACTGAAAGCGAAGTTTAAATAAAGGTGACGGGAATGTTCTGCAAAAAACCCCCTATTCTGGCTAAATGCCATGCTGTGCTTCCCTCTCCTCAGAGGAGAGCTCTCCTGGGGATGTCTTTCCTTGTCAAAAGCGTTTCTTTAATGCCTGCTTGTAGAGCACTGGATCCCGTAGGCCAAATGCTGTCGCAGCTCCCTGCATTGGAGATTAATAATAGGCTGTGGATAAACTACCACTCTGTCTTCCCCATTTTAGATTTTTAAAGAAAAAACACAACCGAGTGGCTGTACTCAGCTATTTAAATAAATAACCTGTTGCAGGCTCTCTAGCGAAAGGTCAACACCACCACCAAAGGCTGCTGATAATTGTGCAAAACTTTCTGGCCGATGGAAAGGAGGCTGTACTGGCGGTCCTGCGCTAGAAAGCACTGGAAGTAGGTGGAATATAGCAAATGTCAGTGGGGTCAGTTATGGGGTTTCTTCTTGGCAGTATGTTGTGGAGGATGCAAGCCTGATCAGACATTCATTAGTGATAACTAGTGACGCTTTTAAAAATATGTCAGCCGTGCTCATGGCATGTTTGGGTGTGTGAGCAGGGAAAGCATGCATCACTACCTTCAGCCTGGGGAGTGTTTTTTAGACTCATGCCAGTGTAATGGGGATCATGGGTCATGGGTAGATGCAGTTTCCCCAAGGGCTGTGCCGTGCTCAGATCAGAACAACTCCCAAGCTAGCCCCAAGCTTTGGTTGAGTTTAAGATCTCACTGTAAGTCCTTATCTGAATTGTAGCCCTGGACAATTCACTGCAGCCCAGAGCCAAACAAGGATTTTCATTTAACTCTCAAAATTTCAAGAGGAGGAAGGTGTTTAAATACTCTTTTGGCTGCGGCCCCCAATCTCCATGCCCATGTCAGCACTGCCTGTGATAGTGCTGTGACATTTACGTTCACAGAGCCAGCAAAGCTCAAACTGCTGGTAGAGGTTAGGGGTGATCTAGGCGCTGTCTATAGATGAGTTTCTTGGTCTGGGTGGATGGCTGTCCCCTCAGGACTCCCAGACTTGTTTGTTAGCAAAATGGACCATCGTCACCTTGGGTGTGCATCCTAGTACGTTTGCAAGCTCAGCAAGTTGCATGCTATCTAACATCACCTCTAAATTGCAATTCCTGCTCTCTGTCAAAGGGGCTAGTAAATCCCTCTCTTACCTTTCCTTCTTGGCCTGCTTAAATTATAAATTCTCATGGCAGTAACTGGTTCTGCTAACGGCCAGCTGCAGTGTCTGACACAGTCCTGTTCCAGGAGTGGTCTCTATTTGCTACCCTAATACAGATAAGCATGACCCAGGAATTCGTGGCAGATTGCAGATCCAAAGGAAGGAATTTCAAAGGGTCGCCAGTTTTATTAATAGCCATCTCTGTAGCCGCATGCAGGTCAGACCGGACACTGTGCAGAGCTTAAAAGCTGAATCCACGCTGTCACAGGAGGGGCAGAAAGATGTGCTTAGTACTGTAGGGACAGAGATTTATTTCTTTAGGGTTGGTTGTCCAGATTTCCAGTGAGCACTTCCACAGCACTAGAAGAGCGAAATAAAATGTATTTCAGGAAGAGTGGGGATTTTTGAAGACTGCAGAAGCCAGCTGGATTTCTTTTTTATTTATAATTTTTATCATGGACTGAACTAAGCATGGACTAGCACGGACTATTTAAGAAATCATGACATGTCTGAAAACATATTGGCTTTGCTTAGAAGAGTAACTCAGGTGAACAGGTAGACGACCCAAGACACTTGTTGCCTATGGTGTGTAGTTGGTAATGTAATCAGTGCTGTAGGAGGACATCATGACGAATGGTTTGAAAGCTGAATGTCTGGACTGCTTGGAAGTTCGTGTGAATTGAAGCTGATGGTTAATTCAAGAGGAATATACTTCATTCCTTTGAATGCAAAATCAATGCAGAACTGTGGTAAAAAGGCAAAGGTAACTTCTCCTAAATAATTTTCTATAATAGGTATCTTCTACATCTTGATTATAAGAATAGTGTAAAATTTTTGAAGTACTTAATTAGCTGATTTTTCAGAGGAATATTTTCTTTTTCATATTTACTCCCATTCTGATTAGTACTACTCACTGACACAGCAAAACGTATTCCAAGATCAGATTCATTGTCTCTGTGAATTAAATCTAACTTTATATGCCATGTTACAGTTTTTTTAAATATCTCAGAATAACATTTTTATTTTTGCTGTAAAAATGTATTGTTAAAATAGTGAAATAATTATTAATTGGGTTTTTCAGCATTAGATAATGTGTGGTCCTTATTCTGACCATGGGAAATATTTGTTCATTGTAGTGTTAATGCTAGAATATTTTCAGAGAAAAGAAACGTCAAAACTTCCAACTGCCATTAAACTTGTAAAGTGAGTGCCACTGGCTCCAGCACTTTCCAGGCTTTCACTAGAAGATTTTAAGTTTGGTTTTGATGAAGTAGGTGGGAGTTATGACTTGCTTGGGATAGAGGCAGGATCATGTTCCTATTCTGAGAGCAAATGTCGGCCATGGAAACCCTTTGACCCCTCCGTGGTTCTGCCAGTGTCTCAGTCCTGTTGATGTGGGGCTAAGTCCAGAGCTCCCATGCAGTGCTCCAAAATCAAACTAATGCTTTTAACAGATGATTCCTGTAAAAGTGATTTGGTCCTGTTTCTTTTTCCCTGCGGGGAAACTGGGCTTCCATCATTCTCAATTATTTGCAGGACTGTTGTGACCCTGTACAGGATCATAACAAACATGCTAAAATTCCTATATTTTTTAGAAATCTGGAATCACCACTGAGGATGCAAGGCTGCTCCTAGCTTAGTTTTGCACTTTGCTACGCGTTTTAGCGAGCACTTCTGCAAGGAACTGTTAATGGTAAATGTGCAGTGCTATAACCATGGCAGCCTTTGCATTAGAGCTTCCTACCAGCGAGAGGAAGACCTCGCTTCTTTTCCAACAGAGATGGTGTCAGCAGTGTAAAAAAGGGGATATTTTATGCACTGAGGTAATTTCTTCTCCAGTACTTATGTGACCCGTAACTGGAAGGAAACTGGTCGTGATTCAATAGATGATGTAATGTATATCCAGTGTACAGACCATATGCTATCTTCAGGACACTTCCTCTAATTCAGGCAGCTCCACAGGTAGGAGGCCTGGTGCCAATGTAGACATTGTCATCCCTTTGTGGCTTAGCCCAGCTCAGGAGGAAATAAATGTTTGCATCTTAGCTGAATCCCTTCAGCTTCCCTTAATATCCCAGTTTAAGACATATGGATTTGTGGCAGTGATAGGGGACTAGACGTTGTGTTAACCACTAGATTATGCTAATGAATTCATGTTTTATATCTGCAAAAGAATTAATATTGATAAGCATATGTTTATGAGTTTCATATTCAGCAGAACCTTCCAGGCATATACCTATGTGCCAGTGCTTTGCAAAATCAGGGATCTAGCAGTTGACACAAGCATTGCAGAAACTGTAAATAGACTTGATTTAATTTTAATTTAGGGGAAAAAATGAGATGTAAAAAGTGTTCTACTAAAACCTTTTACAGCCCATAGTATTCTGCTATGTGTGTGAAGTTCTTTCATCTGTCTTACAGTCATGAAGAGGAGTAAAGAGTGGCTGAGAAGGCAGGGAGAGGAAAAATCCTGAAGGGGAATGTGAAACATGTTTTGCTTTATTCTGAACCTGTACAATACTGTGAGTTTAACATCTTCGGTTATACCGTGATTTAAACAACCAAGAGACAGATCCTGCTATCTGAGACACTACATGCCCTTGCTTTCAGCTGAAATTAGAATGCATAATCAGTCTAACACTGATTCAAATGACAGGTTCAGTAAAGGTACTTAAGGAAATTCCCAATCAGACCTGCCCATCAGAAGTGAATTTTTCTGTTTCATTTGCTTTAAAAAAATAAACTGCAGCTTAGAATTAAGGGCTGCATATTGTCCTTTCAGCAGAGACAGAGATGTGTTTGTTCCCTGCGCAGGAGAAGTAGGGTCTGACTCCTACCAGGTTTTGTCCTTTTGCTAATTCAGCTTTCCTTGTGTGGAGCTTCAGAAACATGGTCTTGGTAGTTAGCCAAGATTTCTTTGTCTTTGAGATTCAATGTTAACTTTTTTTTTTAAATTCAGTTCTGCTTCATTTGGAATTAAGAGCAAACGATTTAACTCCCATTGGAGGGTATCACTGTCTGGAGCATATTCATGTTTGTGTTAGAGGGCTCAGAGTCTCACTGCTCAGGCTGGAGGAGTTTATTGTGATAGATTATCTCTGATGATATTTATCAAGCAGCTCACATAAAACAAATAAAGGCCAGCAACGTGTAAGACAGACTGCTTCTGGCAGCTTCATATTATGATAGGCTATGAGCAGTTCTATTTTGCCACTTTTGCTTTAGCTTTTGAAGTCTGTACTCCAAGAAACAATACGGGAATACTCTTTCTGAGCTTGTGCATACCATGCAGGCTATCCATCTTTCTCTCACCATCTCATAAGAAGTATTTTGAGTAGCTGAAACTTGTTAAGTGATACTTGATCCTCTGCTGATGGAAGAGATCTTATTTACTGGCTTCCTGTGCTCTGGCATGATGCTGACTGGAGAACAGCGTGATGTGGCCTGGACTCCCTGTACGTTACCAGTGTCATTGTAGCTACATTGCCCGTTGCAGGGTCAATGCCTATGCGACTGGCAGTCAGTGCTGTGCACAGCACCTGAGGCCCAGTCATGCCCAGCAAATCTGTGTTTGCAACACAACTTACTGTAATGTCCTTTTCCCCAAGCCCTTCTCAAAATCCAGAGGGGATCTTTTGTTGCCTGTTGCTTGCTTAAGTGCAGGGTGTAAAACAATTTAAAAAAAATTAAATTGTTCTCTGCAGAGGCCTGATGCTTTCAAGGAGGCCTGTAGTTGACAAGTCAAACTCTCAGAGGGTCCCTGGGGAGGAGCGCTGGCATTGCTCATTCAGCCCTTCTGCAGGCACCATGTGACTGTTTTCACTCACAACAAATATTGCAGGCAACCTTGAGCGTCCTTTGAAAATCTGTCGATAGACATCCTATTTCTTTATGCTTGCGCAGAGCTGCTCTGCTTCCAGTTCTGCAGTGTTATTGTAGTACTGGGCAGAAGGCAGCAAACAGATTTCTTTTACATATGACATCAGGAGCAGCATCTACGCAAGATCTGGCACAGAAAACCCTCTTTACTTGTAATAGGAATTTTTGTACTTTGCCTTTTGCCTTAGGCAGGCAGCCCTCCTGCACATAGATCTCTCAGGTGCCGTATTTTCTGGCCAGCTCTGATACAGCAGAGAAGGATGAGCGGACGCAGAAAATCAAAGAGTGACTGAGGGTACATGGCACTTCCTGGCTGTTTACTGCAGCTCAGGCTGACCATCAGTCCAGGAGAAAGAACAGCTACTAGGCTCGTGAGTTTGGTGCACTACAGCAGAGATATCTCAAGAAAAACTGACTTTGAATGGAGGGGAATAGAGGAAGAAAGGCTTTAAGTGTTTTCACCAAAACCTAGGTGATATTAAAATCTGCAAAACTGGCATCACACCAATAGAAAGTCATAAGTAGCCAAATTCTGCTGATACTTTGGTATTATTGCAAAATAACTCCTGGAGCAACTGAGACACATTTCTTGGAGATTATTTTTGAAGTTATCAGTAAAAATCCAACAAATCAAAGCATTAAGTAACTTTTCCTTCACATCTGGCCCTTACTGGCCTTACCTCTCAGCTTCCCCATACAAATCTGCCTGTGTAGTTTCTTGGGTCTCAAGCTGGGATTTCTGATGGCTATGCTGCTTTTCCTGTTACTGAGAAGGGTGTGCAGTTAGATCTGTCTAAACAGTATGGTTCCTATATGGAAACACTCTTGTATTATATGGGCTTACATGAACTGATTGTTAAAAGAAACATATTTGGCCCTAGAGCTGATGACTTTGACAAGAGGGAATCAAACTGTTTTTGCTGTTTAATTTGCAGTCCCCTGATATGTGTATTATTCCCAGTACAGTACAAATGAGTGCATCCAACTCAGTTATTTTTCTAAGCAAAATCTTGTTTTTCTTCCCCCGGTTCAGGAAGACCCTGAACCACAAAATAGTGGGACAGTGTTTCCAAGGAAGTATCACTATGTCCTTGTCCTCTTCTTCTACTTGTCCCTGTGTATCCATCACTGGCAGGGATCTATCCATCACTGGTCAGGGACGAGGCACTGGGCTGGATAATCTTTGATCTGACCCAGGATGACCACTCTTTTTATATACATAGGTGATAATTGAAGCATTTAACAGGGTTCACAAATGCATGTGTGGGAGCTTTGGAAGGGGCTGAAGAAGGTCGTGTCAAAGGCTGGATCCCTTCACCTTCTCTGCAAAGTCAAGGGTGTCTGAAGGGCTGGTCTCCCCTGGGGGTTCCTGCCTGCAGGGGTTCTGGGTGACCAGGTTCCTACCTTTAACACTTCTGATACTTTTGTTGCTTAAAATTAGGTACGGCAAAGCCTACTTTAGCCCCTGATTGTCTTTCCTGAATTGCCTTAGGTCACGCTGAGGACGACTCCTGGCAGCAGCAACTGGGTTGAAAGGGTTGCACAAAGTTACCTTTGGCCCTTCTTCCCATGCAGCACCAATTACAGCTGAGACAAAGTCCAGAAACAGTCCCTGTTTGCTCCTTCGCACAGCTGGGCTGCTGGCACACTAGAACATTTTGCATACGCTGATTTAACTGTTGGAAAATTTATTCACACAAAAATCTTCCCATTCTCTTAGACAAAGGATTTTTTTCCGTATTTTGTTGTCAGAATCCTTTTGCTATCTGTTATTGGGGAAAAAGAACCTCCTAGCCAGGATGTTTCATTCATGGATAAAGCTTTCATTGGAACTTGTTTTAAGAAGCTGAGGGTCGGGGGCAGCTTTTGCTCCCAGTGAAATCAGCAACAAAACTCCCATTGATTTCCCTGTGAGCTGAGCCGAGCCTCTCCTGACAATGGGGAGATTTTTAGAGGAGTTATGATGGCCGTGGACAAGGTCTTGTTGCTTTGCCCTTTCAAAAGAGAACTGTTTCTGGTGGAGGAACAATCAGAATATTTGTCTCTTTAAATGAATGGTTCTTAGAGCCTGCACTGAGAAGCCGTCTCCCTCTCTGCGGCTGTGAGGCTACTCACAGCCTCCAATAAATCAGCATGCAGGAACTGAGAGCTCTGCCCTTGAAGAGATGCACAGTGACCTTGCTTATGCTTACTCTGGAGGAATAACTGGGGGAAATGTAGGAGCCCAGATAGTGAGCGGTCTATGACTAAAGGCACTGCATTCCGCATGCAAATGCTACCGTACCGAAGGCACGGTACGGGCGGCACGCTGCTACACAAAATGCAGCTTTCCTGCTAGCCTGACCAGATTGCTGCTGTTGTTTTTTGCAGGGGACTGAATGAAATCCTCATGATCGTTACATGCTTGTTCAATAATAGCACACCCCAGTCACGTCTCCTTGCAAGCACATTTCGTTGGAACCACTGAGCAGAAGCAAAGAAAAGCTGACGACTATGTGTTTCCAACGCGGGTTGCCGGAGCCCTGTGTTTGCCATTGGCTGCAGTTTCCTGGTTTATTTGCAGCTTCCCCCATCTGGAATATGAAAATGGGATTGAAGTAGATAATTGCTAGCAGCGGGTTTTCAAGAGAGGCTTAGAGGGAACAGAATGCCTCTTGCACAGCACAGGCTGCCTGCGCTGAAAGAGCTCTGAGAGATGATTTTAGATGTTACCCACGTCTGAATCTCCTGGAAACTTTACCGTGGAAGCAAGCCATTGCGCACAATCCTGGAGCTAACATCCAAAAGGGGCAAGGAAGGGGCAGCAGGGCCAAACAATGGGATACCTTGTCCCTGGATTGCTCAGAGAAAAGCCAGCAAGCCTTCCCCTCCGCTTCCCAGCAAAAGGGGCATGAAAGCAACGATGAACTGAATTTTACCCAGCGAAGCTTCAGCGGCTTTTAAGGATGGGCTACACTGACCCTTCGTCAAGCAGGGATTTGCTGGGAAACAGAACTTTGTTCTTCATATTCATCTGCGCCTTTGCCGTGGTCACCTTGCTGCAGCAGATCCTCTATGGGAGAAACTATCTCAAAAGGTAAGGGGGGATTTGAGGGAATAGGAAAAGTTGTCTGATCGGGCTGAATGGAGACAGAGATCCAGCCATACCATTATAACAGTTCAAACCACTTCTCGGTGTTGTGCTGGCAATATTAATATTTTGTCAATCCAGGAAGGTGCATCCAGCAGCTGTAATGTCTGTTAGATTATTAATAAAGGAGAACGTTAGGCAGAATATAATGATTTGTGTGTTTCTTAGGTTGTGTTTTAATCCTCAGCTGTTGTAAAAATCTAGGTCTTACTTAACTTAAGCTAGACTGACTTGCACCACCTGAGTATTTGCCCCTGGTCAGACCCTGCTATACAGGCTTTTCACCCTGTGTAAATTCAAGCTGAAATGGCTTGAGAGGTTGAATTAAAGTAGCATGCTCATTGCCTAAACTTTAATGTCTTTAGAAACAAACATGCAGATGAAATTCCTAAAATCAAAGTGGCAATATTAGTGTTCCAAATAACAGAGAGAGCACTTTATTTTTTCACTGCTGTGTTCTCATGAATTTACTGCTGAGGCTGCTTTGTTGCAGAGCACATCAGTCTTTGATCTGAAAATGGTACTGCTCTTTTACAGCAAACACCAGTGGGGATCTTCAAGTATTTAACCTTGTCCTATTCAGAGTTTATTTTACTTAAATCTAATTTGAGGTGTTACAGCTTGTATGATTTTATGAAGGGGAATGTTTCTCTTACATGCTTTGAGGTAAGTGGGTTTCAGTAGTGTAGGCAGCTGCTGTGGAATTTTTTACTGGAATTTAGCTGCATTTTGCCAGAAGAGATCAATGGTTTGGTTCCAGCCTGGTTTGCAACTCATGTAGTTGTTTGCCTTGTGCCAAGACCAAGCAAAATGCTGACAAATCAGCAAATGTTTCTCACTGAGGGGGGAACAGCAAGCATGATATTAATATGTATAGACAGGAGTATTGTAGTTTAAACACAGAGCAATTTGTGTGCCTTGCTTAGCAGTGAGGCCTTGGCTGGGGGACTCTGTCTGATTTTGGGCACCTCACTTCCAGAAAGATGTGACTCAGTTGGAAGGAGCCAAAGGAAAAGCAGCAGAAATAAGCAGAGGTGTAGAAAACGTGTGTTTGTTTGGCTTCGACAAAATTGAGGGGAGATACGGTAATTGTATCAACAATCAAACACCCAAACTATGTCTGCCAAGAGGAAGGTAATAAACACATCCCTGTGAAGACTCATGTGATGACAAGAAGTCATGGGCTTAAGTTGCAGCAGGAAAAATTTGGCTTTGACAATGAAGTGAAACTTTTAAAGAATAAGGCTGCCTGAGGAGTTATAAAATCTCCATCTCTGGGGCCTTCAGGAACCTGTTAGGTAGACAAGGGTAGTACCAAGCTGCCTTGGTGTTGAGAGGATGACTTTATTATGACCAGTTCATCTTGCCTTATTTTCTCAGTTTTTCCCATTTGTCCTAAAGGCCTTGCAGCCCTTCCAGTACTTGCTTTTCTAAGTTGAAATGACTGCAACAGGATTACAGCAATGAAAAATAAATGCAAAGTATAGCTTGAAATGAAAAATAGCAAAGTAAAGATAAAATGGTGAGAAGATGCAGCTAAAACTCTTCCACTGAGTGATCTCAGTGTCCAGTCTCTGTCCTGCCTTGTGCCCTGGGAGCCTCTTCTGTCATCAGCGGGCTGGAGGGAATGCAAAAAAGGGTGATATGCGATTCCCAGGCTTGCTAGGAGAAAGTCTGGTTCTGACCACTCTGCCATCAAAGAGGCTCAAGCAGGGAGATGTGCATATATTTTGTCACTTTGACTGGAAAACACTTTTTATATATTTTTTTTTATTCCAGCTTGTAATGATTTGTTTCTTTTTTTTTTTTTTTTTTTTAATGACATAAAAGAGTCTGAAAGAGAGTTTCCCCCCACTCAGTACAAGGAAAAAGCACTTTGACTCCTTTCTGCTGGGAAGTGGTAGTTCCCATCTTTCATGGTAATAAAAATGCAGGATGTGGCAGTCTCAGGCTGTCAGTTATTAATTATAGAAAGGTGATTTACATAGCAGCCTACATCGTTACCATAATATTATCATGAAGGTACTTTTTCACTTTTTCTTTCCCTCTCTCACTCTCATGCCTTGCAGTACATTATGGTGACCATTCCCAGGCAGTTGGATTGCCAGTCCGCTCCGTGCAGGGGTAGCTGTAACCTTTAATTAGTCTTTTCTTCTACAAACCTCCGGTGCTAAGTCTCCTGTTAGAAGCTGATGCCGGCTGTGAGGTTTCTTGGATGCGTTATAGCTTTCACCTCCAGGGACCATGGTGGAGCTGGTGGTTTTGGTGAGCATCCCTGCAGTCGGGAAGTGGGATATTTATAGCTTTGGTGACGCTTGCCAAGCTGGAGCTTGGGGATGCTGCCTAAACCTAAAGCCATTTACTCGCTAGGATTCAACACGCTGCTTGTTTTATGATAGCCTTTGCTTGCATCCCAACATCTGCAACAGTAACAGTCCTCTGGGCCTCTTCCCAAGGCAGCGGGAAGAAATTCCCTGGTGTATTTAGAGAAACCTGAAAATTGCCCTGAAGTACTATTCCAATAAATGTACAATGCTCTTCAGCCTAAATATAACACAGGGCTAGCTTGTTTCTCTGCAAGAAGATGGTGGAAATGGGTAAAGGCCAGCAAGGCAGGGTAAATCTAACCTAAAACAAGCAGCTTGGGCACAATGCAGGGGACAGGATAGACTAGGCACTGGTCCCAGTGCGCGGTGTGGACAAAGGCACCCTTTGCTGGGAGAAAGGTGGAAAAGTTATAGAATCATAGAATCATAGAATCATAGAATTGTTAAGGTTAAAGGTTAAGGAAAAGACCCTTAAGATCATCAGGTCCAACCGTTAACCTACCACCGCCAAGTCCGCCACTAAACCATGTCCCTAAGCACCACATCTACCCGTCTTTTAAATCCCTCCAGGGATGGGGACTCAACCACTTCCCTGGGCAGCCTGTGCCAGGGCCTGACCACTCTTTCAGTGAAGAAGTTTTTCCTAATATCCAACCTAAACTTTCCCTGGCGCAGCTTGAGGCCATTTCCTCTCATCCTATCGCTTGTTACTGGGGAGAAGAGACCGACCCCCACCTCACTACAGCCTCCTTTCAGGCAGTTGCGGAGAGCAATAAGGTCTCCCCTCAGCCTCCTCTTCTCCAAACTAAACAACCCCAGCTCCCTCAGCCGCTCCTCATAAGACTTGTTCTCTAGATCCTTCACCAACCTCGTTGCCCTGCTCTGGCCACGCTCCAGCACCTCAATGTCCTTCTTGAAGTGAGGGGCCCAAAACTGGACACAGTATTCAAGGTGCGGCCTCACCAGTGCTGAATACAGGGGCACCATCACCTCCCTGGTCCTGCTGGCCACGCTATTCCTGATTTAAGCCAGGATGCCATTGGCCCGCTTGGCCATGTATGGCTGTAAGCTGTGCCATGCTACTTGCCCTTACAAGCAGGGAATGGTCTGGTTTTATTGCCATAAAAACCCACCTGAAGCTCTCCATGGAGTGTGCCATGGAGGCTCGTGGTCCTGTGTTTGCCCACGGCCATGCTCCCAAAGCCTAACTGCAGGCAGGAGAGGATGCTCCAGGAAATAAACTCTGCTCAGTGAAATTTGATAAGGGGCCCAGCCTCTGGTCAAGCCCTTACTTTCCCCTTAATGAGATATTAATGAGCTCCTGGCATTTCTGGAAGAAGGCCAGAAGGTAGAGATTGAATTCCTAGGTATTCACACATTTTTCACCCACCGTATAATGTTCTCTGCTCCTCCCTTGCTGTTTTGTACCATGTCATTGGAAAGCAGAATCCTGTGCACCTTTTTTTTTTCCCTTTTTCAGTTTTCCCCCAAGTGGGATGGATGTGGGTGCTCTCAGCAAGGCCAACGCTGCGTCCCCATGGTAGCAGCTAAAGTCCTAATGAGGGAGTTAAACTACAAGCTGGAGAATGGCATCGGGAAACTCTGGTCTCTGTAGCTCCTGATCTTGAGTAAAAAGGATGATGAAATGAGATATAATTAAGGGACTTTAATACGGATCTCTGGGGTAATTATTTTTATTTTAGGATTAATGTGATGATTAAAAATCTGCTGCATTGATCTGCTAAAGTAGGTTAAATGCTGTGGACTTCTGCTTAAATCCAGAGCTGCCGCTTCCTTTTGTATTGACTCATCTTTCCAATGCTCAGCTTTCAGCTGAATTTTCTTTTGAATCAGATGCTCAGCTGAGGGCTGGCCTTTTTTTGTGAGCTCTTGTTTGGCCAGCAGGGAATAATCCTGGATTACATCAGGAAACTGCCACTACAGTAAAAAATGTTGAAATGGTCCCTGTCTTCATCTCCCCACCTGTAGCATGGGAGAGATCAATAGGATGGTCCTGGCCTGCTTCGGCAGGGGAAAAATATCAGAGCAATACTTTGCTACATACCAATATTCTATTGGCAGGGAATTCACTAAATACTGTTTTTTTTTAACAGCCTGACTTCTGCACAGGGTGAGAGTGAGGAGAACACATTTTCAAAGCTATTAAAGACTTTAAACAAAGATTACCCTGGGGTCTGTCAGAGGGGGCACGTACAATAACTCAAAGAATCACACAGCAAGAAACAGCAAACCTTTCTATGCAGGCAGCCTGCATTATTTGAAAGCTTTACATCTTTTCAATGAGAATAAAACATCATTCCTATGACTGTGTCCCCTATAATTAATATCAGACTCTCATAATTTGAGGTTATGCCACCATTTTGGTATTTCTGAAGCAGCTTTTTTTCAACAGTTGCAAATCAATAGTGAGATGTCTTCAACCCTTCCCTTACCCACAGAACAAAGATAGCTTATGGTCGATTTTTGCACAGCATGGGCAAATAAGGAATAAACCCACAGAAAATAAACTGGGACTACACCTTGAGAGATCATTTAGTCTGTACCGTGCTATAAGAGAAGACCATATCTCACTTACACCAGGAACAGCAATAGTTGTGATTTAGACATGGAGGCTGCGTGTGGCTTGAGTTGTGTTTTGTCCTAAGCTGGGCTCTTGAGGAACTACAGCCAACTCATGTCACTTGAGAGCTCCTGCCCCATACCTGGCGTGTGCTCCTCTAGCCTGGTCATAACACCCTGTGAAGATGTTAACCATAACCTAAGACCATCTATTCTAGTGTTAAAAGTCTCTTTCCATTGAAATATTTTTCCCAAGAGATGTAAACCGAAGGTCAGCTAGTGAGTCATCTCTCTAACACACAGCTCTGTGCCCCCTCCGTTTCTAACCAGAGTGAAATATTATCCCAGCGAAATGACGTGCGACCCGTGAGTCACATTGCTGAATCCCTGACGGGGCTGCAGAGCAGGTCTTGGTTTTGGTTGGCTTTCTTCAGAGGAGAAGAGCATTGGAAACTTCAGGAGACAGCAAAGTCTTGAAGCTATATACACCAATAAGTGTATGTATGGGATATGGCCAACACCTTAAAATGACCGGATCTAGTCTAGCTCAGCAGAAGAAGTTGAGACTCCAGCCATGCTGTTCTTGTTATAGGGTATTCCCAAGCACATTTCAAGGGGATGGGGACCGGGATCCTGGCATCCCCATCGTGCCTAGCTAACCTTGCAAAGACAAGGAGCTGAATCAGCTCCCCGAGAGGTTGGAGGAGCACTGGAGCCTGTGCTGGGGGAGAGATGGCAATGGGATGGAGGGGGCAGAACGAACAGGGAGCTGATAGATTAACTCGGCTGCCTGCAAAGTCATCCCCTGCTGGTCATCCCATTCCCTTTCTCCTTGCTGATGTTGATTGCTTTACATAATGCTCCCATCTCCCCACATCAAATAAAAGGAGAGAGCTCACAATTACATGGCATGTGAATTAAAGCTCTGCAAAAAATTTGCAAACAATCACAGCTTTATCATAGGCTGCAACAGAGACTTTTTTTATGAAAAGTGTCCCAAACCCAAAATCTTACCTTCTGCTACTTGAAGTTTTTTTCTGACTCATAACTTCCACTTGCTTTTAAAGGAAAGCATCAGGTGGCTGAATTTTTAGTACCAGAGCATGAAGGTATGTTGTTTCCTCTCTTGAGTTCCCTGGCAGTGCTCTCCATGGCTCTAATGCAGGAAGCAGGCAGGGTTTGAATCCTTGCTCCCTCTAGACTTGCTTTATTTCTAGCATTGTTGTGTTGCACCTCTGCTGTTAAGATGGCAAAAACACTTGCTGATCTAGTCTGTGAATTGCCAGTCTTTCTCCATTCCCCAGATGACAGTAAATCAAGGTAATGAAAGTCAATTATTTCAATATTTTACATGTGCAAATTGCATTATCCTGAGCGTGTCATTCCCCAGTGTGTTATACTGTGGTTCTTCCTGAATTCAAACCACAGGGGATGTGAATCACTACAGAGTGACCTAGAGATGCTTGCCCCTTTCGTGGTGGCTGTGGCCACCTGGCAGTCCTTAATCCAGTTCCCACAAGCCCACCCTGCACAGGAGTGGTTGGTTTGCCTAGGGTTTGAATCATGTTGGGCTGTAGGAGCTCTGCAGAAGCTTCTTGCCCCAGATTAGTGAATTATAGGTGTCCCATGTACCAGCCAAAAAGTGGTCATCGCCCTCACTGATTAATACAGAGACAATTAAGTCCTAATTCTAATCCACATAATACTCAATAGCAGCTTGCTTCAGTCTCTAACTTTGCTGTGTGGGGATCTAGGCCTACTTTTGTCCATGCAAACAGCTCGTTTTGAATATTTGGCTGACTATCTAGGCTAACTGCGCTTTCTGCACTTTACACAGAGCTGTTGCCACTGTATGACAAAGTAATGGTTGAGTTGTGCCAGTGCTCAGCGTTCAACACCTGTGAATCAAAGCCCTTTCATCCAAAGTGATCTAAACCCCGTGACATTTCTTTCATAAACATCTCTGTTATAACCTGCCATCAACATGTTTTATGTTGTTTTGAAAAAAATTGGCTGCTTGCCCTCTGTGTGTATGGACAGGTACAAAGTTCAGCCTTACCTACGTTTTAGAAAGCCAAATCCAGTACCCAGTCTTCTTGTTTGGAGTTGTGCTACACCTGTGTCCTCCACAAGCCCAGCTGTGAGCGATCACATCTGTGACCACTGAGCTCCGTGGCCAGTGTTGCAGACCTCCTGGCAATTCGGTCTTTTGTTTTTAACCTTATTGGAGTTCTCTGACCGTTCTTACACTTGCTGAATTTGGCTCAAACATAATCGCTGTGCAAAGCTTTGTATTGTCTTACTTTCGCTGTGCCTCATTCTTACCCTTGATTGCTTTTTCATTTCATTTCTCATTTTTTAATTCAAGTGTATTCATTGCTCAGCAGTCCGTGCCTCCCTCAGGCAAACTGTGGACTTAACCTCTCATTTCTTTGAGGCATCCTTGGCCTCCGTTTCTTGCATCCATTTTGCTTTTTCATCAGCCCTGCAGATAGTCACTGTCCTTCCATGTCCTCTTTATTTAGTTAGTTTTATGCTTTAATTATCATGATGAAAACCTTAAAAGCAATCTCTGTCACTGGTAGTTTCATGGCACTTTCCATAAGAATACAGCCAGGTGTGGACTTTTCACATTCCCAGCTGAAAATCTTGGGCAGTCAACCGTTTGGAAGGCTTGCAGAAACGGTAGGAGGAGATTTTGCCCTCCACTTCTGTGCGTGGAGAGAGGGAACATTGCCTACTCCTGTGGCTGACACTGAGTACAGACACATTGACTCTAAAAGGCACTTTGCTCATTATCTTCAGCACGAGTCCTCAGTGCAATTGGGACCCTGTGGGTATGTTTACACAGAGGAATACAGTGCAGTGTAAGGACACTTGACCTGGTGCTAAATATATTCATTTTGGAAACATGAGATGCAAAGCAATTAGCTCACTCAGAGCTCTAATGCTATGGTGAGATTGCTTGTGGTACCCGTTCTGCATCAGGCATCTTTGCACTGAGTTCCTGTCTCAAATGTCAGAATTTGCTGGTATCTTAAAATGTTTGGGATTTCCTGTAAGCCTCTGTGCTTGGGGCTTGATTGGCCAATTTCTTGAAAAGTTCACAACCTGCCTTAATAGACCCTCATTCTGTTGTGGGTCTTGTGTTGCCCCTAATTATTACAAATACTAATACTTTAATTATGAATGAGTATTACAAATAGAATTGATACAGATTATCTATTACTCCTTGGATGTTTATCTTCCAGCCACAGATGAGAAAAGGAAAGATTGTATTGTTTTGAAAGGTATCCTTCAATGTCCTTGATGTCCTAGTCAGCACTTTGTCCCATTTAAGCAGACCAGTTGAATGCTGTTGTTGAGTCTATTTTGTCTTTCTTGGGAAGTGATTTTAGATCAGGTTTTTCAGACACTGCATGTGAATATCTGATACAAGGTTTAACCCAAATGTGAAATATGCTACATGAAACAAAACCTTTTTTCTGTATAATAGTGGTTATAATCCAGAAGCTTCCCACCTATGTTTCCAATTTTGCTCTTCATGCTAGTCAAAATATACTCCTCCACCACTTTATTACTACCATTTCCCTCTAACATGTAGAGCCAAGCTTGTCCCTGGTATAATAGTGTATGGCCAAGTGTGTGCTGTAACCAGACGTGCCCATTTGCCACATCCTCCATCCATATTTTGCTTTTCATGCGACCCATATTATTTCATTTCTTCCTTTTGTTCTGAATATACCATTGCTGCTCTCCCACATAGTTTCATACATTTTCAAAACCTTTTCTAAGGGTTTTCTCCCCATAAGATAGCAAGCAGTCAGCACAGCAGTTGCCCCCTGTCAGTCAACTTGCAAAGCCAAAGGTCCTTGAGGCAAAGATTGGTCTCTATTAATGCAGTGAGCGAAAGTATGTATGTGTACATATCCAGACTAAAACTTGCATTTTGCTAATTTTACTGGAGAAATAAGTATTTTTCTAAACTGGACTAGTCAGATTCAGCTTTGCTTCCACTGAACGCAAACATGAGTTTTATTATACGTAAGAAGGGGAGCATCCTGCTCAAGTACATGAGTTGGCCCCAGAAATGTTTTATTTCTTTGTGCTGTACCTGGTAGGGTTATTCCCATGGATTCTCCACTGAAAGATGCCAATGCACACATGGCATTTTTCCGGTATTATAGCACAGGTGAACTGGGCCTGGACTGCTACAGGCAGATTTATGTTTCTTTCTTTCTTTCATCTGTACTGTGTCTTTCTAGATTGCTGTGCCTTGAATGTTTATTTCAAAATGGTTTGGAGTGTTTGAATTGATATTAAACTATTCAGGTAAGCATTTGCCTCTCTCTTGTCATCTAACTTCATTGTGTTTAGGGACTGAGTCTGGCCCGTTTGTCAGGAAAGGGAGGTTTTTGGACACAGAGTCTAGCTTGACTCTGCTGGGCTGGGTTTGATCTCAGCATCTCATTGTTACCTAGTGGACGCTTTGCTCCTTTCGAGCCCCTCTGATGTCTTTTCAAGTGCAGTGTAAATAAACTTTGCTGTTTCTGGCCTGTGCAAAAAGAAAAATGGATCCTTGTTTTGTCTCCAAAACTCCTCTTATTGTTATCTCTGTTGGCTCCTATGCTTGTCTTCACTTGTGCAGCAGTCTGTCACATTGGAAACTCCTGATATTCCCCTTTCTTACCTAACCTCCTCTTACTCTCTGATCCATTGTAGTGAGTGTTTTCAGTCACTGTCATTTGCAGGTCATTCATGCATACCACTATTTTCATTTTATTTTCCATACACCCTGTGGACACAGTGAGTCATATTTGCCTTATTTTGCAGAAAGAAGGAACTGGATCTTCAGCAAGATTAACCAGCTGACTTTCCTATACCTCTGTGACATTCCTGTTAGTAAGCTAGGGGCATCACTTTCCATTTTCAAAGAAAGTAGCGTGATCATTTACACTGAAGTCTTAAGTTCCTCTTCTCAAGGGCACAAGAATTATGAAATGGGGTGACTAAGGTACAGGGAAAATAAGTGATTTTCCACTGACTTTAGGAAGCCTATACATAGCCTGGACTGTCTGTTTGTCAGGGCAGGGACCGTATGTGGCTTCTGTGTTTGGGTAGGATGTAATAGCGTAGTGCAGCACCATGATCATCATAGAAATGTGATTATAAAATTATTAATGATGTATGCAGAATTAATGTATATACTGTTAGCTTACAATTTAAACAGGAGATGGAGTCACAAAAGCTGGGCTTGCTGTCACCTCCTAATGGCATCTTTGCTAGGGAGAATGCATATAGAGAGGGAATATAAGAACTGCTAGAAAGAAAGAGCAGGAATAGTGAAGACAAATAAGTGAGGGAGCTCAGAAAGAAAATGAAGTAATTTGCCTTGCTCTTGGGGACATTAGTATCTTCCTTTCACTCCTTCAAAGAAGGAGTCTATAGACTCCTTAATGCTAGGTTAGTGGTTGGACCTGATGATCTTAAAGGTCTTTTCCACCCTAAATGATTCTATCAGTCTATGATTCTGTGACTCCTCTGCTTCCCCTTGCTTGACCATCTGTGGTAGGCCAGCAAGCTGAGTCAGATTTTGGCTTAGCTTCACCGATATAAAATGATATTGGTTTCTGTCTGTTTTTGCTTGCTTTTGGGTTTAGTCTGCCTCTGGTAGATGCAGGATGGGGGTAGTGGTAGCTGTCACCTTGAAAGATGAGTGGAAATGGCCTGCTGGCTGGGATTAAATGAGATGAGCTGGTGGTTTTTGGGGAATGGGTTGGCACTGGAGTGGCAGGTGCTCTTTCATGCCTTCTCCTTGCACCACCTGCATGATGCCCCCGTTGCCACTCAGACCTCGTCGCCCATAGGTGCTGATCACTGCGTTACTCAGTACTTGCACCAGACTGCCCTTATGCCTTGGAAGCACATGGGTCTCTCCTGAATAAATTCTGCTGCATACATGGTCATGGCCTGCTCTCTGGTTAGAGCCCAGACAGGACCGCCAGCTGTGCTTACAGTCTTTTGGGTCTTCTCCATTTATTAGCAGTAGAACAGCTCCCTTTTAAAAACCTTGTCTTCTTGTCTGAGCTGAATTTTCACCTTGCCTTCACACTTCAGAAAGGCAATGAGACACCCCTGAGGTGGGATCTCAGTGTGACGGCAGCATGGATACGAAGCTTCTTGCTGCAATCTACCCACTTGTTCATTGTCACCTTACAGTTCAAAAACCTCATAATTATTTGACATCCTCTGCTATTAAAACCTCCGCTTGTGCAGGAGTTGTTTCTTGTCTGGATTGCGGCAACAGGCTTTTTGCTTTACTTCCTGCTGCTTCTTGACAGCCGGTCCTGACAAGCCCTGCAGAATTACTGCTGCTTTGTTAATTTTCTGGGTTTTTTCACACCCTCCTGCTATTCTTACATTACGCCAGTGTTTATTTGACCACATACTGATTCAACATTTACAGTTACCAATTAAGATCAAATTATTGCTTTGACATTTACCTGAAACTCAGGGTCTTTATTGGTAAGACATCCAACTTAACGGGGTTTCTCTAACGCAAGGCACAACATTGCTCATATTCTTACTTGTTAGGGTATGTCCTGTGATTGATGATGTCCATAAACCTTGATGAGAAATTGCTTACAGTGAATGGGCAAAACAACGCATCTCTGCACTAGGAGTGTTTCAGGCTGTTACATCTTTCATAAAGTCTTCCCTTGTCATCATCAGCATCATACATTGGGGAAATGTACTAATTTTAGAAGAAAATAACATTAGGGCAAATTGAGCAAATGGCGAATTTCCACCATTGGTAATCATTGGTAATGATCCCAGGCTTAAAATTAGCTTTTCCTTTTTTTTAAACTCTTTGACATGAACTGTCTAAATTCCATAGAAGACCTCTATGTGTAAGTCATTATTTCTGCTTTCCTTCCCTTCTTTTAATCTTTCTTTATCCTCTTTTTTGTTTTGCTTCTTGTTCTCTTCCTTTTCTGTGTTTCCATCCTGCATGCACTTTTCTATTGCAATTCTGATTCACAGAAGCTTAATTTACCTCTTCTGTGTTTACCTGTTAAAATGTAGTTATTGCTGAGAGTGAATGTGTTAGAATTTAACTACCGTAATACGCCAAAGAAATACACTGATGGAGCAGTTCATGTCTCCGTTCTGTTTTCTCAGGCTGTTTGCAGATTTGGCCAGACAGCTTTTATGAACACTTACGACTCACAACTGAGAGGATTAGAAAATTTTATATTTTTAAAATTTAAATCCCTCAACTCAAGGCTGATTGAAATCAATGGTAAAACTCTCAGTAATCTTGTTAGGAACAGAATTAATTCAGGTCACTGTTTTTAAATGTCTCATCCTTGATTTCTACTTAGTCCTAATATTACAAACCATTATTCATGGGACTTGTTCTTACTCGGAGGAAGAGGGTTTATTACTCCAGCAAATGCAATGCAGCAGCTTGGTCTCAGTCTTGCAGACTCACAGTGAGGCACACAGCCCTATGAGCTGTGTAATGTTTCTTCAGTGGTGTGTCTTGTGTATATATAAGTCTATGTGTTGTTAGCCTCTGGAGTACCTGTTGGGAGAAGAGCACTGTGTGGTCCCCTTTCCCTGTCTGGTTCAGGGTCAGACACTTAGCTTGCTCCTGACCCTAAGCTCAGCTCACGACTTCGTACTTTGTCCTTACCATGTAGAAGTGTCATACCCAGACCCTTGCTTGCCCTCATTAGATATTTTTGTACCTCAGTTAGATCCTCCATTCTGTAATTTCAAAGCTAAGTATTTTAAGCTGCTCATCATAAGAGATATCTACCATTCCTCACTGTTAGTCTTCCTGATCTCCTCTTGGATCTTACCCAAAATGTGCATGTCCTCCTTTAAACTTAGTGCCTCAGCTGCAGGACACACTGTTCCCAAAAAAGGCTTGATGAGAGGAGGGCATTAAGGAGTGGTTTTATCATTTCTTTTGCCTTATGGACAGATTCCCCCCACCCTCTGCCTTTGAACATTTACTTAGCTTTCCTTCCAGCTGTTACATGTGGAGTGAAGATGTACCAAGGGAAAGGACTTTACTGGATTTTTTAATTCTTCATTTCATCTGCCTGAATATTGACTATGCTTTAGGAGACTTCACCTCTGAAGGACACACCAACATCAGCTATTTATCTAGATTAATGCTGTCTATTTCAGTTTGCAAGTAAATATCTAAGCCCAAAATATCTAATTTAAATCCAATTAAAAAGTACAACTCCAGCTTGGTTTTCCCACACTTCTATTCTCTCTCCCTATATATCATTCAGTGCTGCCCTTAGCAATTAAAACATATTTTTAAGGTCATATATTTAGATACCTTTTATAAAGACATACACTTCCAAAAGAAACATGTTCCCATACCAGTTACAGTATGGCAAAAAAATGTGTTAGACTGTGGTACATGGGAGAGAATCACAAGTGTTTATTTCAACAAGCCTAAAAATGAAGGTGTCTTACTAAAAGTGAGAATTTTCTCATATTTTCTTCACACCAATATTCTACTCGGAAGTTGTACCTTGGGCAGCCTCAGCTGATTAAAAACTGTCAGAGCAACGTAGAAGGTATGGGACTCCCTGACAAGCCACGGCACTACATTACCCTATAGCCATTATAGCATAACCTATACACCCTTTGATGTGATTCTCCAAATTGATCACCAAAGTAGCTCTCTCCAAGATGAATGTAAGATGTAAGTGTGCGATACCTCATTTTGCTTATGGCTATCAGGATAGTCTTCCACTTGTTCTGATTTTTCGGAACACAGGAGAATTACATCGATGTATTTAACTAAGAAGTAATCAGAATGGGTCTCCTATGAGCAAAAGTTTGCCTTCTGTATTTGAAATGTTCCCATTTTTATACTTAAAAAGTTTTTCTTTGAAAAAGCAAAATTTGACCACTGGAGAACATGTAAGAAATGAAAATGCATTTGAAAGATTCAGAGGAAGATTTTTAATGTTTTCATAGTACTTTTCTCCTACCTTTTGTGGTAAGAAGCAGCCTGGGAGGGGAGGGGGCAGTTTGGGCGGCTAGCTCTTTCCTCAGTTCAGTGTTGAAATGGCTCCCTACCTTCTTCACAATCCCTTCTCCCTCACAAAAAGTCTGTTTTCAATAAAACAAACAAAGAAACAAACAAAAAGATTAAAAGGCACAAAACATACAAGAATAAACTTCTTAAATACTTTCAAAATATCTTGGTTTTAGGTCAGAAAAAACGTTTGTGGTGACATGCACTGCAGTTCACTTGGGTGGTGGGATCCTTCTGTCGTGTCTGCCCATGCTACAAGCAACCCCGGGCTCCCTGTTCTGCTGATGGAGGAAGAGTTTGGGGGATGGACCAGTTCACCCTGGGGTGAAGGCCAGCCTTCGATTGGGTGAATCTTTCCCTAAACTAATTGCACTGAGCCAATCTCTACTGATTTTTAAGAATGAAGACAATTAACTCGTGTGGAAATATCTGCACTGCGGACACTTGAAGTTAGACAAGATATTGTCTTAAAACAACTATGACAAGAAGAAGTTATGTGCACACATTTCCACAATACAGAACAAATAAACTCCTACTATATGTTTTTGGAGCTGTTTAGAGCTACTCCCCTTTCCTGCTGCAGGAAGCAAAGAGGCCTTATTTTAATGCCCCATGTTGTTCCTTCTTAATTTCCTGTGCTTATAACTGCTGCCAATTAGACTGGAGGATGGATGTGGTCTGGGAGATTCTCCAGTCCTTGTAATAAGCCTGTTGACCAAGAAAACTAGCGGGGTCCTGGATGCCCTTTCTTTTGGGCAAAGCGGGCTGGCAGATTGCATCCTGGCTGTCCCTGCACAGCCCAGTCGGGAAGTTAACTTTCAGTATTGGCAGCACCAAATGTTCACAACTCAGCTGCCAGGCTTCTGAAATCATGAAATTGGGTTAAAATGGAAAAGATGATTAAAAATAACAATCTGTGAGATTCTTTTCTGTTGACTTCTGAGCTAAGGGAAGGATTTGACTTGTGTTGTCAAATGTTTCTTCAGACCCAGCTTTTTAAAATACATGTGAGATTTCTACCCAACTACAGGTGTAGTTTCCAGAAGATGGCAGGCATCATGGGTCTTGGAATGAATTTATGAAAGTTTGGAAAACAAGGAGTTATGATGATTGTGATACGCATTGGCTTAAAAAATGCCATCTTCCCAAACAGGGAAAAGAAGCAATATAGTGGGACTTAGAGAAGTCATCAAATGACAACTCCTTTGCTAGCATGGAGGAAGGACCCAGTGCCCACTATATTTACCAACTACTGTAGATGTAAAATTGAAGTTTTGAGGGTTTACTTCTTTGGCCCTGCAGTTTTCCATATAAGTCCCCAGCTTTTTGCACTGGTGTCTGTGTGAATGAAATTTCCACCTTGCTCCACACATATGTATGTTGTTTATGAGCACAGATGACTACAGTCCTTCCAATTTGGTTGGGGAGTCTGGTGTTGTTTTCAGCCAAGGACTTGTAGAGTCTATGGGAACTGAAAATTAATTGTTTCCATTAGTAAGATGATGTCTTGTAGTTCTTGGTATCTTTTTATTGTTTTTGATGAATGTGGCGTAGTCACATTTCTGTGTTAAGAAAAAGGACATGAGAACTCATGCTGATAGACTTAACCTAATGAATGATATCAAATATCAACTGCCTCGTTTTCTTGCTAGAGGGCTGCAGTTTAGCTGGCAGAATGGAGAGGAATTGGCAAATTGGACCGGCACCTTTAATTTCACGGATGACGGAGCAGTGAAGAGTGGCAGTGACACAGGCACCAGGTACCAACACCCAAGGGAATGACTGCAGAGATCTCTCTGTCTTTGTATGAACCACAAATGGGAGCACAGGCTGTATGAAAAATGAGATTTGCAGTTTGCTTTGGCTGCTCTGTACTGCTCCCCATGGCACAGAAGACGCCAGGGATGCCCAAGCGCTGTGCTGTTTTCCCCCTTCAAGGCCTTGGGGCCATTTTGGCATATGCCATAAGCATCCATGCAGTACGCAGGAGGGTGACTTCTGTGTCTTGCCCTCTCCTATTTCCAGTCCCTCACCAATGCTATGTGTCACTATGTGGCAGTGTGGGACAGTGGGACTTGGGTGGGCAATGTCCCAACATGACAGTGTTGATGCATGCAGAGCACAGTGGAGAATCTGGCCCAAGGCTTTCTTTATAATCAAATATGTATTCTAAGAAAACATAGTTTAACTTGAAATCTTTCCAGGGCCTAGTAGGGGAAAAGTGTTCTAGGAAGATAAGAATGGAGTATTTCCTTTATTTACGCTATTTCAAAAATATGAGAAGCACTGATGTGCCATTGCACTTTTTGTACTTATTAATTTGTAGTAGGATCCTTTTGACTGACACGTATCTGAAAGCTCATGAAGAGCCATGTGCATAGTCAGGAAACTGGCTGCAGTTGTGCCTGAAGAGCTCCATCACTATTGCAGGTCACCTGCATAAATCCGGGTACAGGCATAGGGTGAATATTTGGGGTATCTTCCTGGAACCTCAGCTGTAGAGGTTAAAAATCCTGAGTCGTGTGTAGTATCGAGTTCAATAAGTAGCAGGGTAATCTTAGAAAGACTGTAAGTTAAAGAAAAAATAAAATAATTAAAAGAAGCTTTCATTTAAAACCTATGTATAAATAAAACTCTCTTTGGACAAATTACGTATTTTGTTTAAAATACCATCACAGTATATTTTGGTAGCCGCGTGCCACTACAGCTGTGGAACTGACAGCATTTCAGAGGCAAACGGAAGTACAGAGTCTGACCTGCCAAAAATCACCCAGTCTCACTGAACCACAGCAATGCTGCAATTCCTGTTATGGTTCTTCGCTGTAATGGGATCCTGTGTGAGTGCTACCCGGCACTTGGCTTGTTTAACTAGTTAAGTTTCTTCATAAAAAGAGCCAGCTTAAGCTGCAGTTTTTCACTCAGAGCAAGGGAAAAGTGGTTCATTCTATGTACGTATGTATGTATGTATGTATGTATCTGTCTGCCTGTCTGTCTCTCTCTCTCTCCTTTTGTTGCCTTTTTTGTGAATGCATCTATAGTCTGTATATGCAAAGTCTTCAGTTTAGGCACTTGACATATAAAAGAACTGAATATGGCACAAAGATACCTTCTTGAAGACATGTGAGAATTAATAAATACAGATTTCCCGCTCTAGGCACCCTTGACAGAGACAATTGAACCATCATTGACTGCAGGACAGGGAACCAAAACCCTTGACTGCAAAATACCTACTAGTTGTGAGGCACTGAACAGCAGTGCTATTCTCAATCTGTTTACCCCTTCAGAGACAAAGAGGTTCAGGATGCAAGTGTTGTTTATGCAAACAGGCTCAAACTGCACAAGTTAGGTATAAATTTCAAAGGTTATAATATCAATAAAAGATGCAAATTTCAAAGTCCATATTAAATGACTGTGGAGCAGAAAGATGAGGATTTTGAGTCAGGGATAAGTCTAGCTGCAACACATATTGCACATGTGTGTTATGGATATTATTTATCCATTTGCCTACTGTCTGAAAGCTGAGAATACAGCAAAATAAAAAAGAACTGTATAAATGTGGAGGTGAGACTGTGTGGTGAATAGCTGCAGAGCTATGTCATAAAATGTTTACTGTTTACCTTTGATCACCTTTCTTACTGTGTTATCACTAGACATCTCCTGAGAGTCTTAATCTGACACCCAACTTCAGGCTGTTGATATCAATTGAAAACAAACCTTCCTCTAATGAATAATTCTTTCCATCAAATGGAAAACTTGCAGACTACATTTTACCAACCTGATTTTACTTGTATATATTTACATGTCTCCAGAGAGATGTCTAAAGTGCACAAAACTAATTATATGTCAGCATACGCACATTAAATACATTTCACTGCATGGCTCTGCAGTTTATTGAGTGTTATCACCTCCTTGTGAAAGGTTTGGTGTTTAAAGATATTAACTGAAATAGATATCAATATACTTTTAATTAGCTTATATCATTTATATATCTCTCTCTATATAGATACATGTTTATTCATACATATGTGGTATCAACCCATGTATATTCTATAATTACTCTTAATATTTTAATCATGTAACTTAATACATGGTGTAGAGACATTGACAACTCATTCTGTAGGAGTGATTTATTAGAGGAAAACGAACGACTTCCAAAGCAAAGGCACACTGAGAGAATAAGTGCGTTAGAAGACAGGCAGACTTCACTAGAGTAGTGGCCATATCGAAACCAATGAACAGTGAAGATTAAACATGGCATGAAAAGGCTCAAGTAGGACAGAAATGGAGAATGTTGTATTATCTGATTTCAGTAAAAACTGATTTAGACCTTAACTAATGTACAAAGTTAAAGTGTGGCTTGCAATTGGAATGTTTTTTACTGTCGAGGGGAGTTGATTACAGAGTTTTGGAAAATGAGCCCTACTCTGATTGCAGACAGCTCCACTGTGCCAGAGTAACCAAGCTAACTGAGGCTTTTCATCCCACAGCATAAGACACTTCTTCAGGTTGCGTAGAACCAGTCCATGGAGATAAAAGATGATATCATGAGCTCAGCTCAGTATGTGGTACAACTGAGAGTGTGGATCATGTTTGTGGCATCTAATATTGCTGTGGGTAGATGCCTGACAGAGATCTCTATTTTCTGGGGCTTTTTGGGCACCAAAAGGTTCATTTTGATGGATATTGCGTTGCTGCAGGTCTTCTAGATAGCAAGGAAGCTGTGAATACTTGCAAGGAGTAGAAGCGAAACACTCAACAACTCCCCAAAGCCATAGGGATGTGTACTTTCAACTAAAGGAGGACTAGGTGGGCTGCAGGCTCTTTGAAACCCTCACTGAGATGCAATGTCAATCAATTATCAAATACTGGCTTATTTCTGGTTCTTCTTACATATCAGCCATTGCTCAGATTTCTACCTTTTGCTTTTTATCTTTTGCTAAGTATTATAAATCTTACGGCATCCTTGTGGGGAATCAGGTAAAGGGTTCTATCTGATGCTGGTTATGAGAAGTAATATATGAAACTACTTCCTAGAGCCCTGATTCCTCTGTTCTCCTTTTAGTATGTTTTGCCTCTTACTGGGATTGTGAGTCTTCATGCTTAAAGCATTTTTTGTTGCCAAGAAGCTGCCTTAATGATGTGATGATCTATCTGCCGTATTAGTTGCGTTATGGTGTTCCCTGCCACCTTCAGTCCATCTGAGCTGAAGATAAGGTTCAATGTAGGGTTTAGGTGGTGAGACCACAGAAGCCTTTGACTGATGAGAGGAGATGTGAGCTTTATACTTTTGGGCCTGTCAATTTGTACACTGAATTCTCCCGTATGACAAATCTGGAGCTTTGTCCCCAGTGGCTACAAGATAGAAAGTATAATCAATTGGATTCATCAAATACACATTTTACAAGAGTGAATGTAAGGGCTTGAGACATCAGACCTTGTTGACCAGGACAGTAGCTGAGGATGTTCCTTAAGTCATACTGCTGAACTTCTCATACAAAGATACTAAAATCTTGAGAACCACAAGAAAAAAAAAAGCCATTGCTTGCAATGATAAACTAAAATGTGGTTTTTGAGATGTTATTGATGTGTAAGTGTTGTCATGTTGTTTTGTTATGCCTCCCAGGTGGTCATATGGATAACAACATCAGCAGCTTACTTCAGTCAGAGTGATGGGAATGGGCTTGATTAAAACAGCCAAACAGCAGTTTATTGCAAATCGGAAGAGTTCTGAAATGACATTGGTAAAGTAGGGCTCCCTGCAGCATACCCAATGCTGCTTGTC
This sequence comes from Theristicus caerulescens, assembly GCA_020745775.1. Taxonomy (NCBI): domain Eukaryota; kingdom Metazoa; phylum Chordata; class Aves; order Pelecaniformes; family Threskiornithidae; genus Theristicus; species Theristicus caerulescens. Next base: position 4,465,988 of record CM036583.1, read on the forward strand.
AGGAGCCAATGTTGTTTTGATATAGTGACTGTGAAAGAAAAGAAACACCAAAGTGTCCCTAAAACTAGAATTCAGTATACTCTCCAATAAATCATTCTAGGGGTGACACATTGTACAGTGGGAAAACTTCTAAATGAGGGTGGATGGCAGTCTGTGTGGGAGGAGACCCAGGAAGCACAGGGGATACTGGTGTTGATTGAGAAGTGTGGTCTGCAAGGTGGGCTTATCCCAGGTGGGTGAACACACTGCAGCAGGGAGCCTGGACTTTGCTATGTCATTTAGGGCTGTTTCTGCTTTAGCTCCTGCTGTTACAGCCACAGCTGTTGCAGTAGAGCTGTATTGGGTAGTATATTAGGCCGAAATTTTGGAGAGACTTGGCTCCCAAGTAAGTGGACAGATGAGAAAGGAACAACGTGACATTGGTTGGAATGGATGTTTGGTCAATTCACACTGCTGATGTGGCATTGGACAGCAGAGCCAAGCAATCCCAAATGATCTGTGGGTTGAGACATGAAGACAGGTGATCAAAATCAGAATGGCAGTGAGCAGCCAGTGCCAGTTTGCCAGCAGCTTTTATAGTCATGATGAAAAACATATCCTCAGGGTATCACAGCTACCATCTTAACTGTACCGATGTGTAAACTGCCTGTGAAGTCACAGGACCAGATCAAATAAGGAATCCAGAGCAGGAGCACCTCTGAGATATGACAGATGGCTGCATGTGCTTTTCTAAGGTTACTTGGGAGGTACAGAGAGCTATCAATGAACTGCTTTTAAAGGACAGAAATATAAAAACCCCTCCTCTTCTGTGGAAGATCAAACTGATGAATTTAGGTCTGGTTTGTGGAAGCACTTTTGTTTTTTTTAATGTAAAAATCTTTAATTTGGAAGATAGGCAGGGTATCCTGGGAGACTGCCCTTGTCTTGGTGGATGGACACTTCTGATGCCAAATATTACCAAAACCCAGAAAAACTTCTGACACTGTGAGGAGTCAAATCTAGCCAAACATTTCAAAATATCCTAGATGGAAGATCAGGAGGTTCATGAATTAATAGCTTTTAACCTCAGTTACATGAATCTCTTGGGAAGCATGAGTCCCTGTACAAGAATTCCAGCTCCTAACTTTTGTATGTTTACTCCAGTTCTTCTAGAAAGGAAACCAGCCTTGAACTAAAGATACCATTTCTATCTTCAGCTTCCAGGCATTGGATAAATTTTTTCCTTCCTTGCGACACTGTATTGAAAAGCTTCCTGCTACTAGCAATTGCTTCCTGGTGCAGTGTCTCCCTACTCAGTCACCATATGTTTAGATTAAGCTTCATATGCCTCTCATACTTTTTGGAACCCAAATAATTTCTTCAGGTCCTTTCATAACTCTTGCCAGCATCTCAAACCCTCAAACTTGAAATATCAGAACTGGATGCAGTAATTCAGAAGAGCTGTTACCACATAATGTATACAAAGATGTATGACCATTTTCTCTTGCTTATATTTTCTTTTTTTTTTTACATGACACAGTTTATAACAACACATTTTCTTCCTAGCTACAGCCACATACTGCAAGTTCATAATCAGACGGACATCTACTACATCTAGTAGCATTAGAGATGAAGGTGGTAAAAGATTTAAACCAGTTAGTGCCAGTGACATCAGCAGGTGGTAACCAGGAGGAATGTGAACCATCTTTTTTTATATTCGTTGTCCCCAAGGAGGAGGTAGTCAAATAGTTTCACCAACCCATATAGGAGAAGACTATTGCTTCTCCAGCCTCCTCCTTCATGCCCACAGCACCTTCTCTCTCAGTTCAGTCTTTCAAGCACCATCCTGGTGTGGACAAGTGAACACAGGCTCTCAAACAGCAGAAACGACACATGCAGCAATGTGATTTTTTTGTGCCACAGCCCTAGTGAAGTTTAAATTAATCCAAGGGGGTCAAACATTTCTGCTTCACTTGCCAATTCTCAGAGCAGGGGGATCTCATTTAACATCAGTACGCCCACAGCTGTTTTCTTTTGCAAGGTGTAGTGTGAAAGGTCATGATTTCCATCAACTTCAGTCTGCTCTTGTTCTTGGTGGTAATGGTGTAGTCTAGGCAGTGTCTATGAGAGCAGAGCCCAAGGTCCCTATTCCTGCCTGCCATGGATCTACCTGTCAATCAGCCTCTACATCAGCTTCTTTATCTGCCAAACAGGGATCGTGCCTTCCAAATGGGGTCAAAGTGATCTTAGAAGAATATGCCATGCGAAGTGGTAGGATGCACTCTTTGAGGGAAACGGATCACTGTATTGATGTCAGGCCCTTAAACCTTTTGACGAAATCTTGTAGTTTTTGATGTTGCCGCACAGAAATATTAATAGAAGCAAAGGCTAGCAGGATTTGGTGGCTCGCTCACAGTGGACTCTCTGATGAAGCCAACACCTAGTTTGTTCTGCTCTGGATGAGTTTTCCAGAGCCTCTGTAGCCATCTTCCACCTCAGCAGATATTTTAGCAGATATCTTCCACCTCAGCAGTATTTTTGCTACATGGGTCTGAAGATCCCATACTGGCCCTGCCAGGTGGACATGAGTCCCTGCGTGCTATGGGGAGTGTGTTCTGGCACACTGGCGAGGTTCCTGAGTAGGGAAGGTGAATCTAGACCCGAGGTTGGCCATGGATCTGCCCATACTGATGAGTACAGGCACTGCTAATTGGACAGTTCTCTTAATAAGTATTTAGTAGAAGCCTGCAGGGCTTGGTTCATTTATTCTCGTTTCTTAGTCACTGGATAATGTGTATTTTTGGAAAGATCTTTGTTTTTCCTGCAGGGTAGGTGGAATCCTTCCTGCAAAACTCTGCTCTTTTGCAGCATAAGTGCTGCAGCCTTACTGCGAACAGTGCAGAACCAGCACTGCAGGAATGAGTGAAATGGGAAGGTGGCTTGTGCAGGAGAAAATGATCTTGTTTAAAAGATGCCCAACAATTACACTCAATTATATTTTAAAAGCTTTGTTCAATATATCAGACAAATCAGTGCCTCGATCCAAGTGTCACTTGAAGGCAGGATTGAAGTCTCAGGCTTTTTAATTTTCATGTAGCTTGATCAAGAAAAGCTTACTCTTGATCAAAGCAAGAGCAGCCCAACTGCAGATGATCAAAGACCTAAGAGTTAGCTGGTGTACTGGGAAACCAAATGTGTCTCTCACTAGTGAGCTCAGTAAGCTACTCAGCTGGAAGTGGGATTGCAATGGGAGACATGAAGGTTAGAAAAGAAGAAAGTCTCAGTTAGTCAAAAATGGAAAATTACAGAGTGAATAGCATGTAATTTCTGGGCATTCAGTACTGAGAACCATAAAAAAAGAGTCCTCTCTGAGCACTTGCAGCTTCTGTGGTGTTCAGATACAGGATTTGATCCTGGAAAACTATTGTAGATTTGAAAGCTACAATTGACCTGAATGGGCATAGAGCGGTGAGTCGTGTGTAGTGCCCGTTACCCTGGGGAAATGCAATCCTGCGTGCAACTCTGTGGTTTGTTGTGATTTGGTTGTAGTTGTGTTCCCTCTTGTAAAGAATCATGAAATCTTGTGTTGGTCTTCTCGTAGACTTGTGACCTTTGAGGGATAAAACCTATTTAGATTTCAGCAGGTGAAGCAAAGGAAATGCAGAGAGGACATTCTGGTGGTGACATATCAACTCTGTTTTATGAATATAAAACATGACTGTCATTCTTGTAAAGCTGAAACACAGCCCTTTTCTGTAGCAAAAGGAGTAGCATAGTCAGGTGTGTCACTTGTCGCTAATCAAGAGCATAAATCAAAATAAACTGCACTAAACCCTTACTTCTTACCTGGATATTGGACTGAGGAAGATGATGGGGAGGACAGTTTCCCGTTTGTGCTAATTAAGCTTTCTGGCAGGCACATGTGTCTTCGTTCACAGGAAACTACATGGTTTAGAGTGGGAGTTAATAGGCAGAAGCAGCACTCAGAGCCCAGGGAGTGGGTGAGACTGATGCTTCCTCTGGGCGAGCGCAGGGGGCTGGTCTCCAAAGACTCCCAGCAGGACCAGACCTCGTCGAGCGGAGGACCTGCGTTTAAAGGACATCTGTGGAGGTTGAGGGAACCAATGTTCCTTGTGCTACCGCCCAGTGTTGTGCAAAAGCTGTATTCTGGGAAAGTACAACGTGAAGCACTTCTGCAGGAAGAGGTTGGTCGGTACTCCAGGGAGCTGCCTCTGCTAATTTGCCTCGGTGTCTGTAGCAGGAGGGGGATTGCTGTGAAGCAAATAAATAGCATGAACACTCCTGGGAGAAAGAGAGGAAACATTTTTTTTTAGTCTACTGACCAGATACTGTCTTGCAAATTCCTTAATGCTGTTGTAGCATCATTAATGCTTGCAACCTAAGTGCTGCAGCATCAGTAGCATTAACACTAAGGAGGCTTAGTGACTGGCTGTCTGCTTCAGATGTGGTGCAGGACTTATGAATGACAGCCCAGGTGATGATTATTCAGCGGCTCAGGCACACTGAGTTAGTTTCAATCGAGCTGACCCCATGGCCAGTACCATCTTCTCCCCACTAGGTGCAGAAGTGACACCGCCGCTGGTGTCCCCTGCCTTTGCCGCAGGACACACATGTCCCATCAGCAGTGTGTCATCCAGCCTGCTTCACGGGTCCTCCCTCTGCACTTCCACAAGGTGCCAAATGGTGAATTTGACACTGCCAGTGATTGCACTGGAAAAGCTGGAGCTATTGTGAAAGTTAGAGACTTGCAGGACAGTCCTGTGCTTTTTGAAGCTGTGAGCTGACGAAATAACTCTCCTACAAATGCAATGCTGCCTCGTGGATTTCCTTTCAGATCCGGAAGTGGTTTATCTTTTACCTAATCCTTTCCTCCTTACCCTTCTGCCTCTTTGGTAACACATCCTTTTTCATTTCTATTTTTGGTTTGTGGATTGGGTAAACAGGCAATGATCAAAGGGAATCTCTGGGACTCAGGAAATTTCATCTCTGTTTCATGAAATGACATCTTTGTCTCCAGTGCCACGGGCTGAAGCCAGCTTTCCCACATGATAGCATGTGCTGTTTGACATCTGAGCTGCAGTCCTCTAACTTAGCAGGAGAGCCAGAAGTACACAGGAAAGATAAAAATACACGTTAATCTAGATTTTTGCCATTCTTATCGGTCCTGAGGCAGAGGTACTGAAAGGTACTGAAATCCAGTGTTAGGTGAAAGGCAAGGAGGAGGCTGATAGCCATTGCTATCCCCCTTATGCCCAAAGAGGTAAGAGTGGTGTGTAACATGCCAAGTGTTGCGTGGGGATGTATACTTGCCTCTAGCTATTATGCAGAACATGCACATTCAGGGTCCCAGTCTTGTCTGACTCAAAGAACCAAAGTAAAAGATGGATACTGCAAAATACAGTAAGAAAAATAAGTATTGCAGGAGGATGAAAAAGCAGGCTTAACTGGTAGCCAGAGGGCATTCCTTCACCCCTGTAAAATTCTGTGACCAGCAAGAAGTCCTATGGTGTTGCCTTCACAGAGAGAAATTTCAGTTTAGTTTTGGAAATTTATCTGGAGCGCATCCACACAGGGCTTTGGCCTGGTGCAGCCAGGTGAGCTCTTAATCCAGTTTCAGTTGGAGCAGCTTTCAAAATACACAAGTTGCTCAGCTCCAGCTCAACAAGCCAAGCAAGCAGGAGATGTGCCAGTGCACTGGATTTCAGCTACTCTTTAGTAAAGGCTGAATGTCCGGGTGAACGATTAAGTTGGAAGAAGAGCCCAAGACTTTTGGTGAGAGACTGGATGAAGATTCAAGTTACATGAACTTTATCTCCCTTCTGGAGGCTAAGGAAGTCTTTTCCCAGATTTGTCACTGACTATGGAGTGCTTTAAAAACATAATTTCCTCTACAAAACTCATAAAAATGTATTTGTTGCCTTGAAGACTATGCAAACGCTTTTCCAAATAGTCACATTTTTTAAAGATTGCTGAGCTATTGTTTTTTTTTTTTTCCTGACAGTAATCAGTTTACTTCTTTATTAGGAATTTATGATGTTCTCCTGCCACCTTCTAGGTGTGGTCTTCTTCCTGTCTGTCTGAAAGTTTGTGCCTCTCACTGGATCACAGAAATGATTGGTTTGGGATTTGGCAAAGCTGAGGTGGTGAAAACCTCAGGGAGAGGTGAAGGAAATACATCCTAAAGCAGCATTTGACAGGATAGAAACATTCCCAGTTGGTAGCAGATTGCTTTGGGAAGCTCTTGGGCTTTTTGCAGTTGCATAGTATATTCCCTTTCTGCCTTCTGTAGGTTTGTCTTTTCCCTGCTTTATCAGATTGATTTCTGGATGTACTTAGAAGGCAAAATTCAGAAGCTGTTTGTTTTTAGATGCTTCTGGCCTTTGGAGGCCCAATTGGAGATACCCGGAGAGGTTATTTTCTGCACACTCTCCCTTCCTACAGTTCCCCTGGGAGCTGTGAATGCTTAGCACTTCTCCAGGACAGACCACTTTGGATCCCCCCAAAATTTTGATATTAACTATAAACATGAGCTACTAAGGAAACTAACAAGGCTTTCCTACTTAAGGATTATATATTGAGAACTGAACAGACAGTCGGGTCAAACATGAATTTTGATGTTATTTTAAAATGATACAAACCCAAAATATTACATTTCCAATGATGGTTTAAATAAAGCTTTTCCAGAAATCTTGTATTTTTCTTTCATATTGAACATTCAAAAGATAGTTTGGACTTACAGCCTCATGAATTCTGAGATTTTAAAGGATCCATCAAAATAACTTGCTCTAGCCTTTGTCGTAATACCTGTTCTTCCAGGTCATCTCCTTGTATTTCTTCATTATGCTCATAACTGCTGTATGGGTAGGCACAGTTCTTAGGTATTAGGTTTTAATACAGACTTCTGATGATAAGTAGAGAAACTGATACAGAGCTTGGTTTAAACCCTGAATCTTTTTTGTCATTTCAATACAGTCTCATTGAATTGACTTGACAACGTGGGCTTTCTCTGGCCCCTAAACATGAGTAGCTACCATTGTGTTTTGTTTTCCCTTCACTCCAGTCTGATGGCTAAGGTGGAGGAATTTAACCAAAAAAGTAAATACTTATGTCTATATTTTAATTAAGAATAGCACTGTCATTTGTGCTGTATCTAAGCATTCAAATCCATTTGTTCTCAAAACCATTTCAAATTTTTTGAGAAGAAAATACCAGCTTCTCTTCCCCTCCGAATATACCAAAAGAGTAAATCCCAACAAAAAGCTCAGTTGTGTAGAGGTATGCAACAGTCTCCACAGACAAGATGCAACCTCCAGCACTTTGCTTTCCACTTAAGAGCAAAATTTAAGGAACTGATTTTTAAACTCTCAGCACATTCAGACACCTGAAGGGTGTGAACAGTGTTCCTTAAGTGATCGGTGCTTTTCCCCTGACTTTCAGTGGCAGCTGCCATGTGCTGACTGCTGGAAAAGGTCCTTTTTGGTGCCTACAAGACAGATGAACTCTTGTAGAGATGGGCAAACTGGACATGGGTGGCTGTTCTACAATCAGCAATGGCATCTTTGTTTTCCTGTGAATTAATAACCTGCCTATGGGCCAGACAGTGTAGTCTTGTTAGACAGAAATCATAAAACACAACTTTAAGCAAATTTCCATTGATGTGTAAGACAAGTATTCCAGTCTAAGGCTTATTTATAATCTTTTTTCTTGTCCTTCTTCAGGTATTTTGAGTTTTATGAAGGGCCTTTGGAATACAACTCTACAAAATGCCTGGAATTACGGCAGGACATCATTGAGGTGAAGGTTTTGTCTATGTAAGTATGAATGGATGTTTGTTAAAAGGTTACTTCTCAGCAGGATGAAAATGATAACTTACAATAAGATTGTCAAAGATGCAAGGCTTAAGAGATCCCATCAGTAGGGATCTCATCAGGGGTTCCTGATGTTCTCTTATATGTGCAAGTAGTCACATTTGAATTTGTTCTGACGTCCATTTGAAAAACATGGAGACATTTCACATACATTGAGGCATTTTGGTCTGGCACAGTATCACTGTTTAGAATGAAATACAGTGTAATATTATTTGTAATACTATATTCCAGGTCCTCTACTGAGGGTAATTGAAGAGTCAGAACAGCCAGACTGACTCATAGTAAGTGTCCATCTAGCCATTGACAGTGGCCAGCAGTGAAGGCTAAGAAATGAAGGAAAAAGCTTAACCCTTCCTGATAACAAATACTGGCATGGGGACTTGCTGAGTGGTAGGTGGTGACTAGACTACAGTAGTCAGAGTGGACAATAGACCTCTCTGTTAATTTGTTTAGATCTTTTCTGAGCCCATTTGTACTTTCAACCTCCACAATTTCCAGCAGCAGTGAGTTTCACAAGTTAATAACACTCACTAAGAAGTAGGAAAATGCGATTCTGAGAAACAATAGAATATCTGTGTTTTGTTTATTGTGGTCCTATATGTACAGCAGAAACTAATGAGTTGAATGAGATGTATCCATGAGGCCATAGAGATGGAATCCGGCAAAAAAGTGAGGTTGCCAATGGAGCTCATTGGACAGAGCAAAGCAGGGTATTTTTGTGTTGCCGTTTTGCATTTTCAGCATTGCACTAAATTTAGGTACTTAGATTATGCCCAATCCCTTACCATGTCTAAAACCAGTGGTTTAGTAATCTTACCAGTAATCCACAAGGCTTATTAAGTAAAGTACACTGAGAATCTCAATTCAAAGTGCAGCTATACAAGTGCATAGCATTAAGCAATCAAGGCTACAGCAAATACAATTTGTTGCTCCAGGTCTGCACGAATTTTGAGCATGTCTCCCTTGCTGACTTTGTGCACAGAAAAATGTAGGTTATGTCCTTGTCTTCTGTATTTGGTACTGGATGAAGGATACACGAGTGACAACTTTGCAATGCTTGCTGACTTGCAGTGCTTAAAAATAAAAAGAAGGGGTGAGAATGTGACACTTCTGACAATGTTCTGCTGAAGATGGAGAGTTTTGAATTGCTTTTCTGCATAGTTATCAGATGGTAGAGAAAATTACTCATTTCTCTTCATCTTATCCAATGGCACATAGAAGGTAGTGGACTCCTGCTCAGCTGGATAGAGTTAGCCTTACTTTTATGATAGATGCCATTTGATGTTAAGCTCTTTTACTATGCTGGGTTCTTCTGATGTGCTTGCTTCTAACGTGCTACATTTCCTAAGTCAGCCCTTACGGTAATGGAAGATTTCCAAGTTAATGTGCTCTGGTGGGCTACAGAAAGTACAATATGACCTAATTTCTTCCTGTAACTTCCGCAGCCTGGGAAATCCGAAGTTCTACTCACTTTAAATATATAAAGATCTTAAAAGTCTTTGCTTTATTCACACATTCAAAGCCCTCAAGCCTGAAGAGAACTCATTAAGACCTACCAGTCTTGAAGAAATCTCAGACTTCAAGATTTCCCAGACAGATTATGACATTGCTCCCTAGCTCTAGATATTTGCAAGGCCTTTGTTATCTCTGTTGTCCAAATACAGAAGAATATGTATGAAATCTAAGATAGAAGTGGTTGGAATGATATCATCAAAATGTGTCATCCTGTATCAGCCTAGTGGAAGTAGGGGTGTCATTTTTTTGATATAACTAAAAGTATATTTATTAACAGAGTGGGAGGGAGAGATCCTTATGTAAAGAGCTTTTCATGTCCTCTTGCCGTCACAGATGCTTATCCCTACACGCGTGCTATTGCAGTTTATTAAATGGATTTACCAACAGTGCTGTTCTGTAGGATCTCACGGATTGAGATAACCTCACCCAAATATAATGGTAGTTTGCCAAATTATCTGAAGTATCTTCTTTTCCAATACCCCCTCTTCTGGGCCCTTCTGCTAGGTGCAACTTTTCACCCCCAAGCTGCTGTAGTTGCCAGACACTCATTAGTTTCCTACCAGACTGTGGAGAGACTTTGATACAGTAGATGCTTGCTCGACATTGCATTTTTTATCCTGAAGAAATGGAGAATGCCCCTATCAGGGAATAGAAATCAGTCCCAAACATCTGAATAACTCCATCAGTACCTGTGTATACATGGCTTAGGCATGCTATGTCTGAGCAGAAAAAGAAATAAAAATGATAAATTTTGCACTGGATAGACTGACTGGTTTGCCCTATCAAAAGCCTACTGCATGGTACCCTGGCTGCAGCTGTTTTAGGAAATGAAGCCCTTGTAATAAAGTGAATTTTTATTTTCTTTCTTTTTATCTTTTAGGGTGAAACAAACTGAATTGTTTGACAGATGGAAGAGCCTACAGATGTGCAAATGGGAGATGAATGTCACAGAAGCTAATTTATTCAAGTAAGAATGGTCCACATTAATGAGACTGAGTAAGATTTACTTTAGTTTGAGTTTAGCTTCCTGTAGAGATCAAACTTTCATATGGATAGCAAGAGTAAGCATTATAACACTGTTACTGTTGGAGTATCATCCTTTTGAATAAATATGGACTTTTTTCTACTTTAAAAAAGTCAACAGCAAGAGTGAAAGAGAGCTCTTCTGGCATGTGGGACAGGCTTCTCAGGAAAGGCAGGGAATCTGGTATGGGAAAGACTTTTCCAGGTATGATTCAGGCAGATGTGGGGATGGAGCCAAGACTTAATGGCTGTACCTAATATATTAGCCTAACTCTCTGGTGGTGTAAAATGATAATATCATTGGTGACACTGCAAATTTGGCCTACAAAATACTCAAACTGGATTTTTTCTGTGGTGTATTAGGTACTGTCAGACCTCGTTTATCACTTCTTTTTTTTAATGGCTTCTCAGCTATTACTCCCTGACTACCTAGATATTTTTTCTGGTCTTCGGATACCTCTGCAGTTTGTTTCTGTAGTACTCTGTCTTTCTTCATGTGACTTCCTCTTTGCTGAAGGTTCTCCATGGTCCTTTCAAGACACAACTTTTGAAATTGGTCCTGTGAAGGCAATAGTAGAATGAAGCCAAAACAATATTTGAATGTTGTATATTGGTATATTCAAGGGCCATATTTGAGTAGGTCTAGAGAAACCACATTATTTCAGAGTAAATGGAATGTAGACTGGTTAAGTCTGTAAGTCACTGGCATGATTCAGAGCTGTTTCTTAGAATAAGGCCCCACAACTTTCTCCCAAATTCTCTTGCATGATTGCAGGAAATAGCTGTCACGAGTTAATGAGAGAATGTGAGAATGCATGTGCTGAGTTAGTCATTAGCATCTTTAAAAATAACTAATTGTTAGTCCCAGGCTCATAGCAGTTTTTCCAACATGAGCTCCACACGTTAGGTTTTTAGAGTTTTTTTAGTATATTTTTTTCTGGAAATTACTTGATGGGCAATTATCAGAGCTCATTTTGAAGACAAGAGCCATTCAGAACTAGAGCCTACTATCTTAAAGACTGCTTGGAGTAAGAGAACTAATGATTGTGCCCAGAGTGCAAGGAGCACATTGAAGTATGTAGGCCAGCCCAGAGGTAGGAGCAATGAGAAAGGTCTATCTAAAGACCATCAGGAGGACCATCACTCTCTCTCAGGCCACCAACACCAACACATTAAGCAAAGAACCCCTCTCCATCCTAGACAGTGCATTGAGAGAAAGAAGAGATGAAAGACTCATGTCACTGGCTATACCTGCCTGACTGATGTATCACTGCTTAAGAAACTCCCACTGGCACCTAGATGTAACCTAACCTTTGTTAGCTGGTTCCAGGAACAACAATCATGCTAGTCATGAAAAAAAACCAAGTTCAAAGCCTGTTTCATTTCTGTCTTCTTATGGGACAGAAACTTAAGTGTGTGAATGTGTGGGGAAACTGTAGTCCCTTAAAAGCAGACCAAAATCTCTGAGTTTGGAGGTAGACTAGTAGGAGGCTAAAAGGTGGTGGTCTAACAACACTGAGTTTTGGGCTTTCAACCTTTGCCAGTTCTGGATCATCAGGTGAGATGGGGAGAATCCAGCAAAAGGTAAATGGCATCTGCTTAAGCAGCAGGGAAGGAGGAAGCACAAAAATCACAATAAGTTTTGTATCTAGAGACTAAGGAAAACAATTTCCTTGACAGTCTTCCTCCATCAGATATCAGACTTTTACATTAAGGAACATGCCTCTGGAAAACCAGTTGGACATTAGATTAAAGAACAACAACTCTTTCAGTTCCTTAATGCAGAACTAATTAAGAGTCTTTTCCATATCTCAAATATCACAATTCAATCCCACTACCTGCTTGTAATTATTTAATGATTTTGTTATTAGAAATTATTCATTGACTTATTCAGTCTGAATTGTGACCTTGATCTGATCATCATATTGTGTCATTCTGCATGAGTCAAGTATATAATAGTAATTGGACATCACTGAAATGTTTGCATAATTCTGTATTTGCTTTCTGGTGCCTGTAAAGACGACTGGCTTATTCTTCCAACTCATAATGAGGCCACATACCTGAGAGGCAAGGTATTTAATCTAGGTTATTTGAGAGCCATTTGGCTTTGTCTTCATGCTGGTGCATTTGCCATGACATGTATTTTTCATTAAAGGTATAAGAGGCATTGACTGAGAAACAAACCGGCTCTGGAGTAAGAGTAAGCTGAAGTGAGGGCTTTCAGTTCCACCAGTAAAAGGATAAAAGCATTCAAGGAAAGATGGGAGCTAAGAAATGGACCCCTTTTTTCCTATTTAAATTTCATGTCAGTGCTGAATGTGTTTTCTCTCATGCCAAGAATCCCATTTTTGAGATTTCAAAACAGTTCTGGTTTACATTGGAATACCTGCCATTTTGTCCCAGCGACAAAGGAAATTTTGGCCATTTGTCTGAGATTTTGGAGTTGTAGCCATGACCCATCTGTTGGGGCCACGTCATCTCCCTAATGCACATATGCAAGGTCAAAGGCAAAACTAGGACATTAAAAGTTTTTTTGTAATCAAAGCGTGTCATGCTCCACAGTAGCCTGGTAAGTGGGGTAGTGTATTTAGGTATTGCTGTGTTTAAGTCCCTGCCCTGCCAAGCTTCCACATCCCCAGATGAATACTTTAACCCCTGTGTTTCCTGCCCAGTGATGAGTAAATAATTTACAAAAAGTGGAAGACCTCTAAAGCAGGGAGGGACTAATTCATTAGGGTGGTTTCCCCAAGATACTGGGGGCAGAAGCTCAGCTTTGAGGTCTGGAGCAGGGCAGAATTTGCACATGTCTTTCCTGCAGCCTAGAAGAGACAGGTACAGGGATCTCATTTCTTCTGATTTTTCTTTACCAAAAGTTCCTTAATCAAGGAAAATTTCACTGAATCTGAAATTTTCTAAAGGAAAATCCAGCAAACCACCATTTTACCCCTCCTACAGCTGAAAAGTTTCTTTTTGCTGAAAAATGCCTTGTTAGGAGTAATTGCAAATCCTAAAGCATGCTATCTGCTCCTTGATCTTATTTCTCTCTTTTTCATTTTGTAGGTCTACTTTGTCAAGGTGTTGCAATGCCCCTGCCTTTTTGTTTACCACCCAGAAAAATACTCCCTTGGGAACTAAACTGAAATATGAAGTGGATACTAGTGGAATCTTCCATATCAACCAAGAAATCTTCAAAATGTTTCCAAAGGTGCCTCATGCCTCTGTCTCTTTCCAGAATCAGCTTCACTCTACTTGCTGTGTTAGATGCTATCCTATAGCCAAGCATTTAGCAGTTGGCTGTTTGACATTTCTACAAACTTCATTGCTTATACTTTGAAAAGGTTTATTTTTTACATGATATTTTAGCTGATTATCCTATTTTCTAGTGGTCCTCTGCTCTAGTATGCAATATATATATTTTTTCCTGCAGAATATTACTGACCTAGCTGCAAAGTGGCTAATGAAATAACTTAAGAAAGCTGAATAAAAGAGGCACTTACTCATCAGAGCTTTTAAAAAGTACAATACTCAAATACAATAAATCCAACATTTGGGGTAGGTCTGCTTCTTTAGGGGCATGATTATTTTATAATTCATATTCACAATGACTATTTCATACTTATTCCTGTTTGCAGCTTATCTGTGAACAGGCTGAACAACTTTTTAATATATTCATCATAATGACTATTCAAAACCTTTTCAGCAAATAATCCTTGACCTGAGGGTCATTCAAAATTATAACCAGTGGGCAATTCCCATTGCACATAGTGACTGATGTGTAGAAATGGGCTTATGTGACTACTGATTTATCATGGGGCACACCTCATGAATTTAAAATGGCATATTTGGAGGGGATACCTGAAATTTATCCTTTCAGAAAGTCAGAAAAATATTCAAGTTAAGTACTTAGGTTTGTGTCATTAACTTTGTCCTTCAGGGTCTAGCCGCTTTTAATCCATTTGCTTTCGGAGCACTACTAAGTGGTAGGGTAGTGCTGTTATCTAAATGTGCACATGGGAAACTAGGGCAGAGCAGGGGAAAGATCCAGGAAAGCGCTTCGGCATCTGGAGATGTGCAAAGAGTGGATACATCTAAGTCCAGAAGTTTTATCCTCAAAACCCTGCCTGATTGTACAGATGAATGCATGAAAGACTAGACGCCTGCGCTTTTGCTAAGAGTGTCCTATAGCTGCTATTGTATTTATCCAGGTATGTCTTGAGGATGCTTTTCAGGCTCTACCCCATGCCAAAGTGCCTTTGGGATTCACTGGGCAGCACCTATGTGGCGAAAGCTGCCCTCTGCCTAGGAGCAGGGCCACAGCATGGCAAATGTAGGAGATGAAGGGCTGAAAGCACGGGAGCAAGACTGTAAGGGCCAGAGCCTTGTGTTGAGAGCGGAGACCTGGCTTCTGATCTCCCTTTCAGGACTGCCGAGGCATTTTGTGTTAAGAAATCTCTGGATAAAGCACAGACAACTCTATATTGCCTCTCTGTTAGACAGCTGCTGCTTTTCTCAGACAGGTGTAATTGCATGCCCTTTTGCCTCATGGCTTATGAATGCTATGGAAAGATCCTGGGAATAATCACCTAGAAATGTCACGCCACTATCGCATCTCTCTGTAGTTTTCAGTATGAAATTATTAATAAAATATGTATGTACCAAAATGAGCACTCTCATGCTTATATAAGCACGTCTTTACATATTCATAAGGTGTAGCGCGGCTCAGTTCTGCGTCACAGCCCTCTCACCCTAACGGCCAGTTCTGTTCTGGAGACATGATTTTCCCTCTCTCTGGCTTCAGCAGCAGCTCCATGTCTGCATATGAAGACAGAATTTTGCCCGGAGATTACAGAAAGATGCGTCCTACACACGTCCAGAAAGGTGCTCAACCAAAGGCTCTAGGCCCTGCTGGTAGTACAAATGCTAATTAATAATCATTAATACTATTAGCACAGTCAGTGGCAGCAAGCACTAAAATTTGGGCTAGGTTTTGATAAATAGCTGTAATGTGCTGTCTGACTTAGAGAGACTTCTGGGCTTTACTAGCTGCTCTGGGACGGTGTGTGCAGACTTCTCAAAAGCAGGACATCAGAGCCTGAGGAGCGAGCAGCTTGCAGGCAGCTCAGAAGGCAATGCCTGGGGTACGCTAATTTTATGGCTCATGCCCTCATGTGGATATCAGAAGGGAAAGCAAGTTTCCAGAATTGCTTCTTCCGTTATTAAGTCTGGACAAAACCAGACTTTTTTTTCCCTCTGAATTAGTTGCCCATACTATCTCTAATTGCACAGAAAACAATCCCATCCATTTATGTACATGATGAGAATATTGTGGGCCAGAACAAGTGTCAACTTCCTGTGATTAGTGCATCTGTCTCAAGATGCAGCTGCACAAAAAAAAAAAGGAAAAAAGTAAAAAAGAGACTTGTTGCCTCCATGTTTTGGGTATTTAACTGTTTCCTTGCTGTGATGTTGCAGGATATGCCGTACCACCGCTCCCAGTTTAAGAAATGTGCGGTGGTTGGGAATGGAGGAATTCTGAAGAACAGCAGATGTGGCCGGGAGATTGACAGTGCAGACTTCGTGTTTCGGTAATCATCACAGCATCATTTTTCTTTTTGCCTGTTTTAATCACAAATAAAGGATTGCAAAGCTATTCCCTCTCACATGGAAACACGGGATTTGCCAAATTGGCCATATCAAGCCACCTTCTTGCACAAAAAGCAATGTTTTAAAAAAACCACCTCACTGTATAATATTTATTTAAAAATTATGCTTTGAGGAATTATTTCTCCCTAACTCCATGTGGTTAATCATTGAGTTATTGACAAAGTTTGATGTCCTCATTCAGGGCATCCCCTGTTACTCAGGTTGTGGATTTATCCTTCCGTGGACATTAGCACAGGAGCAGTGTCCTGTGAATGTGGCCATAATTTTCTGGAGCAGTTCTGAAACAGAGGTACAACCTCTCTTGTGTGACAAGCAGCTTGGCCAGATGTTAATAGCTCCATGCTGTGTAGCTCACGTGCCTTGGAGGTGTTTTTCTGAAGTGGTGCAGAGCTCATGTGCTGGATAATACGAGTTACCGTAATCAGTACTGTAGACTCCAGGGTGTGCAGAGACACCTGAATGACTTTGAAGGTTGAGCGTCTTCATATTGTGCTCCTCACCGTATGTGGAGTTATCCAGGTTTTGCAGAGACTGGGATGTCCCATGACTTGCGTACCTGGATAAGGGAGTTCAGCAGCACTTTTATCATCCTTAATTATAAGGGAAAGTTTGTTTTATTATTGTGTTGGGTTTGCATGGCAAGGTTGTGGTAGCGGGGGCGGCTACAGGGGTGACTTCTGTGAGAAGCTGCTAGGAGCTTCCCCTGTGTCTGATAGAGCCAATGCCAGCCGGCTCCAAGATGGACCCATCGCTGGCCAAGGCTGAGCCCATCAGAGAAAGTGGTAGCACCTGTGGAATAACATATTTAAGAAGGGGAAAAAGTTGCTGTGCAACAGCAACTGCAGCCAGAGGGAGGAATGAGAATATGCGAGGAACAACTCTGCAGACACCAAGGTCAGTGAAGAAGGAGGAGGTGGAGGTGCTCCAGGTGCTGGAGCAGAGATTCCCCTGCAGCCCCTGGGGAAGACCATGGTGAGGCAGGCTGTCCCCCTGCAGCCCGTGGCGGTCCACGGTGGAGCAGAGATCCACCTGCAGCCCATGGAGGACCCCACGCTGGAGCGGGTGGATGCACCCAAAGGAGGCTGTGACCCCATGGGAAGCCTGCTCTGAAGCAGGCTCCTGGCAGGACCTGTGGACCCATGGAGAGAGGAGCCCAGCCTGGAGCAGGTTTGCTGGCAGAACCTGTGACCCCACTGGGGACCCACGCTGGAGCAGCCTGTTCCCGAAGGACTGCACCTGGTGGGAAGGACCCACGTTGGAGAAGTTTGTGAAGAACTGCAGGCCATGGGAAGGACCCATGCTGGAGAAGTTCATGGAGGACTGTCTGCCATGGGAGGGACCCCATGCTGGAGCAGGGGAAGAGTGTGAGGAGTCCTCCCCCTGAGGAGGAAGGAGTGACAGTGACAACGTGTGATGAACTGACCACAACCCCCATTCCCCATCCCCCTGCGCCGCTGGGGAGGAGGAGGGAGAGAATTTGGAGTGAAGTTGAGCCCAGGAAGAAGGGAGGGGTGGGGTGGATTTAGTTTTTATTTCTCATTATTCTACTCTGATTTGATTGGCAATAAATTAAATTCATTTTCCCCAAGTCGAGTCTGTTTTGCCCATGATGGTAATTTCTGAGTGATCTCACTGTCCTTATCTCAGCCCATGAGCCTTTCATTATATTTTCTCTCAGCTTAAGAGAGTGATAGAGCGGCTTTGGTGGGCACGCGGCATCCAGCCAGGGTCAACCCACCACAATTATTCGTATGCATGACTAATCCCTCTCTAAATCCTGTTAAACTCTTTTCCCAGGTCATGGCATATGACAGCTAGCTCAGAGATTCATGACCTGTTCTCTAGAAAAGAAAAATCTTTTTAGTTCTGTTGGCCTATTTTCTGATCTTAGGTACATTCCTGTCAGTTTAGAATAACTGTGCGTAAATCAATTAATTTCTCTGATGACATACCAGCAAAAATTAGGTCAGATTTTGGCTCATTGCATTATTAATTTAATTTGGCATCAAATGAGAAGTAAAATTTTACCGGTCCTACGTTCACTGTTCATTATTTTCAGACCCCTTGTGTCTGCCTATTGTGCCCATTTTATAGAAAACTATTGCCTTATTTGAATCTGTGAAACAGTCCAGGCTTCACATAATTTGTTTCTTAAAAGCCTAGTGTATCCTATATGCATTAAATAGTTATTGTAGATTCCCTTCTATTGTGCTGGATCACAGGTATCAGTATGGTTGAATTGAAAGGTACATGTTAACACATGGAGGTGACAAGCTGTTGAGTGGAAGTGGAAATATGGGCAGGAAATGTCATAATTTATGTATAAGAAATTTCAGTGGAGGTCCCTCTGTTGCTCTTTCTTGAACTGTACCACAACTGTGTAGAAAGAGCAGACCAGATCAGTACAGAACTTAGAAATTGCTTTTGGTACCAGTAATTAATTAAGTAGAGGCTTAAGTAGAACTGAAAGATGAATAAGTACGTTAGTGCTTGTGCAAAAAAAACCCCGGTTCACCACCTCCAAAACGTGTGGTACCAGCATTAGACACAAAGACATCCTAGTGTTTAAGAGCATAAAAGTCTGCTGACATCAATTTTAAAGTAAAGCTTGTGTTTAAGGTCAGGTCTGAACACAGCCACTTTCCAGTCTGACACCAGTTCACCAAACTGTCAGGAATCACCACCTTGGTCACCAACAAAACAATTCTTCAAAATATTTTAAAAACTGCCTATGGAGCACTGCTAACATTCAGTGATACCTTCAGGACACGTGGGAGAATCTTTCATTGTCAGGAAGCTTGTAGCCAGCAGGATGCAACCCAGATTTTTCTATGAAATAAATTCTGATAGCAATTAATTTTAGTACAATAGAATATATAAAATACACACGCATGAATTGCATGTACTAGTTGTTACTGTCTATCTCCATCTACTGGCCAGAGTGGAGATCTGTGATGAAACATTGGGTGTATTTAGAGATGGAAGTACTCTCTTTGCAGGGATGAAGTTTTGGAGTCCTGTGACAAAACTACAGTTTATGCAGATTGTATTGTTTTTATAAGGAATTATCACTTCTGACAAATTCATTCGTCCTTAATCCTGGTGGGAATTTACTGGTTGAAAATATCGAAGCTGAATATTTGAAAACCTGTTTCAAATATAATCTAATTAGCACAGTGCCCAGTGCTAGGTGGAACTGAGGATGCTAGAGGACTTTAGAAGGGTATTGCATGACCTAGTAGAGAAAAGTGCTGGAAATAACATTGCCTATGAGAAGGACAAGGTAGCTAAAAAAAATTCTCGACCTGATAAAGAGGGATCCTCTGGGAGGTAGATGTGAGCCTCCTGAGTCTGAGAACGACTTTGAAGGATTTTTGCGTATTCCTCTGCTCCCCCACTCACGCTCTCCCTGTGACCGAGAAATTATGATGGCAGCTGATGGTAGTATTGTGAAAACACTGAGCATCAATTACCCTAAATACTTGCATGGTTTTCTCCTAGTCAGCCCTAATGGGCAAAAATATGGAGATGTTTGGGAATTAGGCACAGCAGTATTTTGGAGATGTGGGGATCTTAACAGTGATGGCTTTTACTGTGGCTTGTAGATCACTTCAAAAAGCTTTTAAAGTGTCAGCAAGTATCTAACGCTAGCTTAAACTGAGTGTAAAACCAGCCGCAAGGCCTCTTATGTTGCCTCTGATAACACATGCTGAAGCCTTTTTTTAGCTGGGTTTCCTATGGAAGTGAAGTTTGTGTGATAGCTTGTGTGTATGTGTGTGTGTTTCAATAACTTCAGCATCTCTTGAGGGACGCTCTAAATTTTGTCAGATCATGAATCTAGGTCAAGGCCAAGGTGAGTGAGGGCTGGGCAAAGTCAAGATTTGCAAATCTTCACAAGTTTGCTCCTAATAGCTTTGACATCCTCTGGTGAATCTGTAGAGTCAGAACTGCTGCTCTTACACTGTGCTGGGAGGTACTTGGAAAAGGAAGGGAAGCAGATAGATGTGGATTAATTAGGACTGGGCTGATTTGTCTCTTGTGGAACATTTCCCCTGGATTCTTTTGGGTATAAAACAAAGCACGTTAAAGGCAATGTTATAGGTATAGTTTATCTATTAATTATTGAATACAGCTCAGCTGTTGCTGAGGAAATCTTTGATTTTATAGGCTGATTGTCCTTGAGGCATCATCCTATTTCTCATCCTAAACTGCCCAAGTAAATAGCTGAACTGCTATTAAGGAAGTAAAATGAGTGAGCATTGGCTACATCTGCAAAAAGGGGTCATCTCTCACAGACTCTGGGAAGAAGAGAGGTCTTCATACAGCCCCTAAGAACTCATTACTTTAATGCACAGTTTGGGCATCAACATGATACAATATTAAATTCTCACTCTGTTTCTAGATGTGTTGTGTGGAAGAAATGCTTACATCAATTCTACTTTCTAGTCCTGAAAAAGTGCAAGGAATTTTTTAACTTTCTTACTAATTTCTTTCCTTTATAGATGCAATTTGCCTCCTATATCTGAGAAATACTTTACGGACGTTGGGGTAAAGACGGATGTCGTGACGGTCAATCCCAGTATAATTACTGAGAGGTCATTTCTGGTTTTTGTATTTTCATCTCCTATTGCTTTTCCAAATCTACTTTTCACTAAATTCTAACTGTTACCAAGAATTTATTTCCCCACTATTACTTTAAACTGACACTATGAATCATACATTCATTCTGAATTGAAGTTACTCAGTATATGGAATCTGTAACAAGTTATAAAAATGTGTTAAACACTTAGAGCTGTACGCTGATAACAGAAAGTGGGATGCTGATGAGCTAAAATTGTAACAGTAGAGCCATCCTTCCCCTGGAAATCCTGTACCACGCTGGCAAGCCCCAGGCAAATGTATTGGACACATTAGGGTGGAAGCAATTGGTTCCCACCCTAAATGCTTAAATAAAGTATCACACATTGTCATATGTTTTTTAAAAAATGCCAGCTAAACTTTGTAGCCAGTATTGACTGAGTGATTTTAATTTTAAATGTGTTAATACCTTAATGGCACCTTGCTGACAGGTTTGGTACCATGAGGCTAATTCCTGCTTTCCTTTCTTGCTGGGGGAATGTGTTTGTTTTCTCAAGCAACATAAAATAATTTGCTTGCATTGTGCGTTTCTTTTAAATGTTACAGTTAAACATTTTAGACATTTGCTCTGCTTTGGTATTTGCCGCTTTTTTATATGGTTCTGCACTGCATAGTGCACTATACAGCTAACCAAACTTTAGAAAAATTACATACTTCTCATAATAAAATGAGAAGTGAGACGTGATCAGAAATGTCTACAAAGTGTGTTCACTGTTTAATGAATGTATTGCCAAAAGAGGAGAGAAAATGTATTTTTTTATCCCCTGCATTTTTGCCCTACATTTCATACTGACACTTTAGCTAGAAATCTAAATATATTCCCCTTTCAATTATGTCTGTATCACAAATGTTTCAGTAAAAGCCCTGTGGAGGTTTTTTGTCTGCTGGGCCCAGACCGAGTCTGCGGTGGTCTGACCATCACTCGCATCCTTTTCCCTTTAGGTTTCATAAGCTGGAAAAATGGAGGAAACCCTTCTACGACGTGCTCCAGGTCTACGAGAACGCTTCCGTGCTGCTGCCAGCTTTCTACAACACTCGCAACACGGACGTCTCAATCCGGGTCAAATATGTGCTGGATGATTTTGAATCTCAGCAAGCTGTTTATTACTTTCATCCCCAGTATCTCATCAACGTCTCACGCTACTGGCTCGGCCAAGGGGTGCGGGCCAAGAGGATTAGCACTGGACTGATCCTGGTGACTGCTGCCCTGGAGCTCTGCGAAGAGGTCCACCTTTTTGGCTTTTGGGCCTTCCCCATGAACCCCTCAGGGATTTTTATAACTCACCACTACTATGACAATGTGAAACCTCGCCCTGGTTTTCATGCTATGCCCTCAGAAATCTTCAACTTCCTCCACATGCACAGCAAGGGGATCCTGCGGGTTCATACAGGGACCTGTAGCTGCTGTTGACAGGGAGACTTCTTCCTCTGATGCAAAAGTGTAACAGGAACTCAATGCCTGTGTATGGCGTAGGAGATTTTATTACACCCTGAGATTATGCAATAATTGTTTGATATAAATTTCCTCAAGGCATTGCATCCCATAAGATCTAGGATACCAGCATCTTTCCTGCTAGCAGAGTTGGGTCCGTAACAGTGTGGGAGAAGCAAAACTCCTCTGTCCCAGGGTGTACACTGCCCTGGAAAGCAAGTCAGATAAGAAGCACATTTCCAATAGGTTTAGGGATAAACAGAGCATATTAATATCGTTATTTCACTATGAAGAAAGGCACCAAACTTTTGAGGAGAATCAGTGGTGGAGAATTTTAGCATAGACTGTATGACTTTACATAGGTTTCTGAATTGCGTACCTTGGGGCATTGCCAGATTTTACTGAAAGCACTCTGGCATTTGAGCTTTTGAAAATACTCTTTAGCATTATAGTTTTAAGGGGAAGTATATAACGAGGTCTTTTTTCTGTAATGTCACAAAGTATTGGTGAAAAATGTCAGATAGATGTGATAGGAATAAACAAGATCACTTTATGAAATTTTTCAGCCAGGATAGAGGAGAATGTTAAACTCCCATTCACAGCAACAGGTAACTGTGTTGATCATGGTGTGCAATTGTTTTAGAGCTTCTTTCTTCTTCCTTCTTCTGTCTTATATTTCTGGTCTCCTCTGCTGATCATGTTTTCTTTCTCATTGTGATGCTTTCCTTCTAGCTAGCGTGTGAGCAATGTGTGTACTTCCTCTTACAGTGACCATCTCAGCTTCAGATTGGAGTCCTTATTGAAGAAACATGCTCCTTCACACTTCTGCAAGCTTTTCTTAGGCTGAATAGCAAGGGGATTACATAGTTATATTTTCTGAGTTGATTTTTTACTTCAAATATCACAGCATAAGATAGAAAAGGGCATTTCCTCTTTGTTTTTTATTAAAGACTTTGTAAGACTATCTGTTGATTCACTGTTGTGCAGGTTGGGTTAAATACTGTCAGGTATCTGTGATAAGTACTGGCAGGAAATGAAGTTAAAATACAGTGAAGATACTTTGTGGCTTGGATTATGATGCTTATTTTAGAATTATGCATCTCAAGATGTCCGATGTCTTAATGTGGCATTTTTGTATGTTAAGAAAGTTATTAGGATAGTAAAAGGGCTGGTGTATTCTTTAAAAAGTTACTGATGTAACTCTGTCGGTTATGCCAAGCTTAATTTTTCACCTGATACAGTTAAATTGGCAAAATCCTGATGCAGAAAAGATGCCACATATTGCTGGAGTTTATTTTGGCTGCCGAACCATGGTGTAGTAGGCTGCTGGTATATGCCCTTTCATACTGGTATGACTGCATACACAGGAGGGTGAGGTTTGCTGTTTCAGCTGTGCTGGCATAGTTAAGTGAACAGAGTTTCCTTGTGTAAGTTCTTGGTCTGAAGCACTTGGGCTGTTGTCCAGTGCCTTGTCTTGTCTCACTTAGATAAGAAGATCTTTGATCAAGGATTTGGAGTTTGACGTGCTAGTTGTATATGAGGGATACTTTTTTATTTTTTTGGGCGAGGGTTTAAACTCAAATCTGGACTTGGATTTTGATTTTGTAATGCATGAATGCACAAAGCTTCTTTTAAAAGCCTCTGTGCTATGCTGAGAGCTGTGAAAGTTGCTCACGCTACAGATAAAATGATCAAAAAGGAAGCGAAGCACGATGGTCACCATTTCAAAAGTTCCTACTGACCAGCAGTGACCTGGATGGTATGTAAGAGTGTATTTCCTTAACTTTACACTAGACTCCAGAGGTCTGATTAGTTTAAAAGCAACCCATATCCTTGATAAAGGTGTCAGAGCTCACTTGGGAAATACCAGCCAGGGGTAGGTGAGGGACCTGTGCTTAAGCTTTATATATTTGTGTTGTTGTGCTTTTGGTCTTAGAGTTATACCGTGTGTTAGTGAGCACCACCTTGTATCAGCTAGCTGTGAAATATGCAGCACACTAAGAATGAACATGTAGATGAAATGATTTCCTTGATTTAATATGCAAAAGAGATCTTTGTCTTTGCTGTGTTTTGTAAATTTATGTGCAAAGGGCTTTGATAATGAAGTGCTGTAATGAAAGTGCTATTTAGAGAGCAATGTGACCCTGTGGGTTGGCCATTTTGCTGTGCATTAAGCTTTATGATAACAGTAATGATGCTGAAGGTGGTACCTAGACTCCTTACTCCTTATTCTGCCTGAGTATGGGACTAGTAGTGACTTCAGTATTGCTTTGCTGCTGCTGCTTTGCTAAGGTTACCTTCTTTAGTAAGGGATTTTTCTTTACAATGGTGACTGAAGTGAACAAAAGCAACAGAAAGGAGTCTGATATGTTGCAAAAGATACTTCAAAAAAGATGGGAAAACACTTGAGAAGCATCCATATGTTGGAAACAAATGGTACAAATCCCTCTTTTTAGTTGCAAAAATCCTTTTGGACTTTTTGGACAGACAAAAGGATAAGAAAAACTGTAATTACAGCTAACCTGTAATTACAGGGTCACAGACATTTCCTTTCCTTTGTTTGCTTCATATAAATGAGCAATGTAAATTCACCTAGGCTGTACTGTAATAAGTGCAGTTTTACTGTGTTTAGATTTTGATCAGTTATAAATCTATAGCTACTATATTTTTTTAATGATTTTAAAATGTGTGTGCAGGATACTCGCACGTATGCACCAAAGGCCCAATCTTGCCACATTTATCTGAAAAGAGCTCCCATTCAAGTGGATGGGTATTTTATTTGTGTAGGGACTGCAGAAACAGGCCCAGATATGTCTGTGAAGGTGTACATAGGTGTATAGTTAGATATAAGGAGTGATTTGCAAGCCAGAAAGATACTTAAAGAAATATATATAAAATAGTCCTTGAGATGAAATGCATGTTGCAACATGTTTACTTTCTGACTCATTTTTCAGGTGTTGCTCAAAAAATGATTGAAAAACTATGGCATTTGTCAGAAATGCCATACGCAGAAGCTTTCAGATATTTTTTCGCTTCCTTACCTTGCACTGGGCGCTGGAAAATCAGATTCCTGCTGCCGTAGCGCAGCGCCTGTGGGGCCGACTGGAAATGGCATGGTGGCAGCTTGCAGGAGCAGGGTCGGTGATGGATCCTACCTGCTGCTCTGTTCTCTGTAGGTAGCAAATAAATACTGCCCAGGAGATTTTAGCTACGCGGAGGTCACCACCTGTGCAATGTCACTGTGGGGTGGGTGAGCCAGCATTGACCAGCCTGAGCTTCTGCCCGTCCTGCTTAAACGGACAAAAAGAAGGGCTGTTGCAGAAAGAAGGACCCTCCTTGTTTTCTGCCATCATTCTTTTGTGTACCGAGCATAAGAAAATACTCTTTTAACATCAAGAATTTGTCTGAGTTTGAGGCTATTTTGTTTTCCCTTCTCCCATGCGGTCAAAGCTCCAAATGTTCAATCTTAACCTTCTTTGAACAATGCGGTACCTGTGTGATAAGAAATGACTGTCAGGAAGCGGGGTGCATTTGCTGCACACAGTTATGGCTAGTAAAGGGTATGCATAGCATGTCGTGCTCTCCCACAGGAAAGGCTGCAGGCCCCAGAGAAATCCCTTAATACAAAAATCTGATCTGTCCGAGAAGAAACACTGTCAGCTGTCTGGTACCACATCCTGAGCTCAGGCTGTAATCCCAGCTCTGTGGCTGAGGATATGAAATCTGAGACAGGGAGAGAGAAAATTATAATATTATGGTTTAATCACCAAGTCCCCATATTATTTAGGAGAATCTCTTAAGAAGTTCCTGAGATCTGCATACACTGGCAATGCAAATTCAGTCGGAAAAGCATAGCTAGGACTGCTTCTCCTTTATTATCAGTTCAACAGAGGAGGCTTATGAATCTGCCAGTGCTTTCGTCAAAGGGAAGGAAGTATTTAGTTGAAATAGTTTAGCTGCTTGCTTTTGATTTATGAAATCCAACTTTGCTCTTGGACAGAATGGATTAAATGGTGATAGGGCCATTATAATATTTTAGCATGTTTTCTGTGATTGCAACAGAGTTGTCAAAGCCAGCTCATGAATTGCAGAGGGAGAGCCAGGCTGTGGTTGCTCCCTCCTGCTGCGATCTCGGGGAGGAGAGCTACCATGGCGAGTAGGTCTGTGATCGCCTGGAAAAGCGATGTAAAGGGAATATGAGAGATTGCAACCACCACTCTGGTCCAGAGCCTTTAACACTGTGGAGTAACATGACAGTGATGACAGATGAAGCTTCGCAGCTTGCAATGGCCAGGAGTAGCTCCCCTAGTTCCTGACAAAAGCTGCCCCCGTGCAGCCTCAACTGACGATAAATTAAAGGTGATGTTCACGCAGGATGTAATAGACGGAAGGAAATCAGCTCTAAGAATAGTCCACTCCATGGGGGTTCAGTGAATCAGTAGAAATGTTGCTCAGACCTTGAAGGCAAAACCAGTGGTGGTGACACAGCTACGTGGGCGGACAGCCCGTGCTCGGCTTTACATGGCAGGAAGGAGCAATCGCTGGTTTGCATGTGAGGATAAAACACTGAGACGTGGAGCAAGAGGGAATCTGTCCTTTTTAATCTGCTGAGGCCTGGTGGCTTGTCAGCAAAGCTCTGATTGTAGAGAGCACAAGCTTGGGCAATGAAAATGGAGAGCTCTGAAATGGTCCTTTCCCCCATCTTGCTTGCATCCAAGCATGCAGAGAACTTTGGAGCTTTTACACGTATATGAAGAAGGAAACAGCAAAATTCAGCAATCTCTAAAGGCCAAATTCCCTGGGAAATTCTGGAGTGAGCTGAGGTTTTAGGAATAAAGGAGTCAGTATTTACACTTAGGTCCTTTTCCAAAATGCAGTGAAGTCTGTGGAAAGTCTGGTGTACTTCAGAGCAAGCCTCCAGAAACGGGCTCTGATCATGGGCAGGAAGAGCAGCCTCTTGTTTCTTACTCACTTGATTTCAGATACATTTTTAAAAATATTGTAGATATGGTGCAGTAGCAATACTGTGTTTTTAATGGTGTGCATAAAGAAAAAAATTATCTGGAAGCAGAAATGTTGTGACTGTTGCTTTACCTTCCAGATTTTGGCACTTTTCATCTTTTCAAACTCATCTATGCAAAGCATTTCATTGTGGTAGTATAAATCACCATATCAAATCACAAATGAACCCTCTGTATCTAACCGTATGTATGCGAATCTCATGCCTCGAGAAAAGAGGTGTTTTTCTGCTTGCTTTAAAATACCAGCGTGGAATTTGTCAGTGGTACGAATGTGTTCAAGACAGGATTCAGCCCATTCCCTTTGAAGCCAGCACAACGTTCACATTTGGCTTCAATAGAAAAAAAAACATCTGGTCCAATGTTTGTAAGTCAAGCCAATAACCTACATCTCCCAAGAAACCCTTCCAGACTATCATCATTTTATGTCTTATTATCATCCTGTCTAATGTGGGTGAGGCTGCTGGGCATCCCTGTGTTGTCTGCATGGTATTCAAAATCAACAAGCAATTGTACTTAAGTGCTTTTTTAAATAAACTTAAGGGAAATCCAAATGTACGCTAGGCATTAGAGTGCTTGAGTCCCAGGCCATCACCACCTCCAATGCTCCCCAAAGCCCTGAGCAGCTGAGAAACATCAGAAATGTGGGACTGGGCCATAGTGGGAAACTTAAAGGAAGTCAAATCTGCCTCAGCGCTTCAAGGATTGAAAGATGTAAATATGTTACCGACATGTCTGACTTTCCCTTTAGAAGCCATAAATGTTCTCGGTGTTTGATCTTTGGGTAAGTGGATGTATGTTTTTAACTGTACTAATCACTGTAAAATGTGTTAGCATGTAAAATGGCGACAAATTAAGCCAGCAAAATCAGATAATATGTTGGCTAGTTCTCGAAATGTCCGTTCTACCTGAAACTGTCTGTTGGACCAAGACACGGAAGTATCTCCAATGCTCCATACGGCTTATGAAGACTCTGGTTATTACCCGGTTTAGCAGTGGGCAGCAAGCAGAATTTAATTAATCCCTGCTTGTTAACCTTGTGTTGGCCAAGTGAGGCACACTTAGGTGTGACACTAGAGCCTGTCCCCTTAGAGATGAGGAAAACTGCCTGTACCTGCTTCATCTGGGACAGGACATGGTGAATTTTGCTTCATTTCTGGGTCCTCCTTATTGTCAACCATGAGGTCCCTGATCAAACCTCTGCGTTCAGCCCATCTAAATTGTACTGAACAGCTGGTGCCTGTTGAATATGTCCCCCATTTTCACTTGGTGGAAAACAAATGCTTAGTTTGGAAATACTAGAGCAGAACTGTGTGTCTTCACGCTAGGGGAGCTTGGGTTATTACAAAGATAAAGCTTGTTTCATGTTTGTTATTTCTGTAAGGCGGTGATGGTGGGGGTGGAGAAATCCAAGTGGAGTCATGGTGGTTTCATGCTGATGTTAATCCCTTGTGTCCATTGACTCACCTTTCTTTTTTCAACCTTCCACCCTGTAATTTTTGCTTATTGTTTCTGTAGCGGTATTATAGTTGTAATAGAAAGCCTATCAATTGATGTAAGCCATAACTAAAACAGTAATCAGGGTATTTTTTTGGTCTGTGTCACTGTGTTTGAAAGATGATTTAATTCTATTGAATAAACCACTTTAAACAGTTTTATGGGAAAGGAAGTCTTTGGGCCACTTTTTGTGCCTTCAAACTCATTTTGTAGTTTCTGCTGTTCTGTGTCTCTGAAGAGAGAGAGCTGGAAGCTCAGCTGATAGAAATTGGTGCATATAACTAGAGAATACCACTGTAGAATTATACAATGATGTATACAGACATGTAAAAGTATATATAGGGCTATATGATGATATAAATTGAGAATTTATCACTGGACGTTCAGTTTTACATTCTGGATTGTAGCCTACAATATGTATGGGGACAGTAAGGCAGTTTATTACTAGAAGCAGCAATCTGTATGCAGACAAGCTTTGAAAAGCCTCTGCAATCCATGGGTTTTGCCTACTTACACCTTCCTAACAGTTCTGTCTCTTACTGTCAGAAACTCATCTTCCTCAGGTCTGGTCTGTCTTATGTAGCCGCAGTCTTACAAGCTTACACTTCCGTCAATATTCTCAGCATCAGGACAATTAAAACACAAATGTAAAAATATTTGTGGGAATACAGAGTAGCAGATGAAACAACCATATATTTTTTTAAATTGGGTATTTTTCTGTGGCATTCTACTGTTCCTAGATTATAAACTGAAATAGGAGTAGGTAATAGAAATAATAGGATCTTGATATTAGCACTGGTATAAGGAAAATGTAAATTACTTTGAAGATGCAGAGCTGTGGTGAATGCTGGAGGATTCAGTTCTCATTCTTGCTGACATTAAAACTGATGGATGTACTTCCTTCCCCCAGCTGCTTGTGATTATTGTTAGTGATTATTCAATCAAGAAGAGGAAACGTGGAGAGGGAAAAATGAATAGACAAATTGACACTGGATGATATAATTGCTGTCTATCACGTTGCAAATTGCTCAGCTAAGCAAGCAATCAAAGAATGGTTCATTTCCTAAAGACTGCAGCATCCGTCATTTTCCTTCGTGTGTTTGCAGCCTTTCCTCTGAGGAAGTCTCAATAAAAAGCCGTAGTGAATTGCAGAGATGTTTCACCACAGTCTGTCTCTGACAGTGCCCAGGAGTGGATACTTAGGAAAAGAGCAGAACAAACAGGGAAAATAATAAATGGCCCTTCTGCTGGTATTCCCTGAAACTGGTATTGCCAGTTTGTATTTTTGGCCTCAGCAATGCTATGTGGTACCAAGTGTCAGGTTTTAGCTCCGCACTCGTGTGACAAAGTGATTCCTTTTGCTTTTCTGAGCTGCTGCTTTCTTCCAAAGGCACCCAGCAAGATGTCTTTGGGTTGTGGGACCTGCTAGGTGGAGCCAGGGCAGACGTGGACCTCCCTTCTTCCACCACAGGCATCACCTCTTGGAATAAAAGCCTTATGAATCTCTATTTATCTTTTTTTTTTCCTCCTCTTTTTTTCCCAACCAGCTCTAAAGCTGTGATAAGCACTGCTAAGCAGAATCTACTCCTGGACAGTGAAGTGCTAGCAGTTAATTTTTATCACTTAGTTGTTTTCCTGCTCTGAGGCTTCAGTCATCTCTAAGCCCTCCCAGTGGGTCTAGCTAGAGGAACAAACCATTTAAATCCATAAAGGAGCTACTGTCCATTGCAGAGATGGAAAATATTCCATTAAGTGTGTATAACTGCTGCCACGGGCACCTTTTCAGGTGGAGAAGACACCCTGGTTACACGGATGTCAATGCCAAAGCTGCTTATGTGTAGAAACTCAGACCACACTAATTTTTTTTCTGTGCTTCAAAACTATTGAGTTAGCAAGTTCAGGTCTTAACCAAGAGTTGGGAGCATGAGTATTTTGTTGGAGGTGGGATGTAGAAAATAAATGGCTACGTAGACCTCAGAGACAATAACACAGACCTCAAGTCCTACCACTGAATCAACAGAAATGCTACCGGAGGGTGTCTCATGAGGTGTTTGATAGCAACTGTGATAGCCCTAAGTAGACATCTGTAGGTAGAAAGGCAGAGATGCAAAACAGAACTCTGAAATATTTAACAAAATAATCCTTTTCTTGCTCTGCTTTTGGATGAGCGATGTACACATCCCCCAGCACTCTCAGATTATTCTTGTCACCTAAGCCCACAGTTTTACCCAGTATACTGGCACTGTCTTTTTCTGTCTTGGATGTGTCGGATATAATTTCACAAACCTGCAAAATCAATGGGCAGTTATGTCAGCTCATCATCACTAGCTTTGTTTTGCATGTCATTACAACCCGTGGAGGTGAAATTGGAGGTCCAGAACATGTTTCCTGCTCTTTTCTGCCCAAAGCTGTAGAAAAACACGATGGCATTAATATCCTTCCTCCTTGCTGACAGCATCCCTCCAGGTGCTCACGCTTCTCTGCCTGCATCCTCCAGCACCTTGGGGCTGATGGGGACATCTTTGCTCGCTCCATCCCTTGCCTGTAACTCGTCTTTCTCTGGCAGCACCTGGCAGGGACTTATCAGAAAGATAACAAGGGCTTGGTGCTGGAAAAGGTTTCTCGGGGAGCCACAGAATTCTCTGTCACCAGTGGGTGAGAAACCAGGTTGTATGGAGGTCCTTGCTGCTGGGGTAGCTGGTCTCGCTACAAGGACAAGGGGCTCTTGGACCCCTGCCCATCCCGGTTCCTGTGATTCGGTGCTGCCTTTTGAGACCTCCAGACATGCTGATATATGAAGGGTCTCCCAGATGCAGGGTTTGCTGCCAGGCCAGGTTTAACTGGTCTGATAGAGAATGATAAGATTCATCAACAAATAATAAGCTTTCTCTGCGCTTCTTTGCATCTTTGCAAAGAAAAAAGGACTCAGATCCACTGTTTCCCTTTCACAGGTCATCTTTTGTTTATTTTTGCAAAGAATAGATCTTGTCAGATATACTAACAGCGAGGACTGTCACACTGTCAGTTTTAGCAGTCTTTCTGCCTTGCTGGACTTCGCGTCAGTTTTTGGAAAACGATATTCATCCTTTCCCCAGACGAGGTGAATGAAATACCGTCGAGGCATCTGAGCTGATGCCTGGAGCTTCACGGGAGCGTTATCATCTCACTGCCTGTTTGCTTAGCGGCACTTGATAAAACTGTGGGCTGCAGTCAGGTCAGGCAGGCAAATGCCTTTCAGAGAGTGGAAGTTAATCTTGGCAACATCCATGTTTCTAAGCACTTTATTTCCCCTGAGAAGTGCTGAGGCACTGAGAGAGTCTGATAATTTTGCAAATAATTTGCCATCTTTGCTGCTCAATGCAAATGCCATCAGGTGATAAAATAAAATACTTGAGTCCCTGATGCTGTACTCTTCAGATGTTTCTATGAGTATGTGGTGCAGGATGATAAATATGGAATATGTGTTCCCCTCGCTTGAAAAGATTAATGACATTTTTGACTTCCTGTATAGGTGTTTCATGAAGTACCGTGTACTGAAAATGTGGTTTTTTGGTTCAGAGGTGTCTCCTCAATCAGGTCTTTAACAAATCTCTCAGAAACTTTGCTTCACATGGCAGCATTTGGGAAAGGTTATGCAACAGTGGTGGATTTCAGCCTCGCACGACATGGAAAACTGATTGAGTAGGCTCTTTGAATGATGATGAGAATGAAAATTAACCACCATCAGATATTCTTCTTTCTCTTTTATGGAGTATCAGTTACTTATGCAGAACTGGTGCTATCCTTGCAACCAGAGGAGATGGTCTCTTTTTCCCCTCTGATTGCGATGGTCCAAGTATCCCGCAGATAAAATTGATTAAAGTCAATATATTTTGGAGACAGGATAGCCATGTCTCTGGAGCACAGTTAGGGAATTTGGCTAAATATCCTTCTCCAT
The DNA here is from genome assembly GCA_020745775.1 of Theristicus caerulescens. NCBI lineage: Eukaryota > Metazoa > Chordata > Aves > Pelecaniformes > Threskiornithidae > Theristicus > Theristicus caerulescens. The sequence goes on from CM036583.1 coordinate 4,498,580, forward strand.
TTGCCTGACATGCCCATTTTATGACCAGCTCACCTCCATTGAAGGTCCCATGAGTGGTGGGACCCAGATTTGCCACCTGCAGGAGGAGACTTCTGGGGTTGATGGTGGCTTTTTCGCCCCTGTCCACCCCATGGGTGTGGAGCCCCCCATAATCAGGTGGTTTGACATATGCATGCCCTCTCTCCTGCTGAGATTTAGGGTGAGTGACATGTGCAGCCACAACCCCTCAAAGAGAATATTGTAGTGTGGTGCAAGCTGCTTTGTCCACCACCTCCCTTCTCTTCCTGAAGCAGGATGAGTCTCACTGTTCCTCCTGACTTTTCCTGGGAATCTTGTTTGCTTTCTCTACAAGGTCATATGGAAGTGGCGAGGGGTCCCTCCTTGTTCTGCCAGACCACATAACTCTAGAAAAACTTTGGTCCACAGCAATCTTCAGGCTGCTGTTTATGGCCTGGGTGATTTCTCTGCTTCTGTTTCCCCAGCAGCCAAAGGGAGACAGGAGGATGCTGCACAGCCTCTTCACATCACTCTGTGCCAGTCTCAGAGCAGCCCCAGAACCAGACCTGGTCTGACCTTCTGCCTTACTGCCTGCCACTGAGAAAACTTAAAAGCCAGTCTCACCTGGCATCTTTGCAACGCACCCCAGGAGGTTCCTGGTGTTGCTCAAGCCAACCTTCTTTTCTAATGAAGATGTATTTTCCTAATGTGTTTCTTTTCCTCCTTAACAGTCACAGTTTTATGGCTCTTTAGTCTCTCTTACCTTGCAACTGTGTACAATGACTTGTATGTAGTAATGCAGATGTTAGGATTAGATGATTTCCCTGGATTTTCCATGGTCGTGGGAGCAGAGAAGCCCTGCTGTCCTCCTGTTGCTTCAGGATCACCTGCAGCAGCAGTACATAAGCCAGTACTATATTTGTTGGTGAATATAAGGGTTGAGGGTTGTTGCCTTGCGTGCTGGGGACACGTGGGCTGCAGGCGTACAACCCACCCTCCAGCTGCCTCACCAGCTCACCCAGGAACAAACACTCTTTATTTCCCCAAACCACTCACTTCTCCTAGAGCTATACGCTAATTTGTCATTCTTATTTATTATAAACTCTTAGGGATAAAGAAGGACAACCATAATGACTAGCTCATATCTAGTAGCTGCTTTAATTGGAGGTTTGGACTTTTTTCATCTCAAATCGCAGACCTGTTAAGACTGGCAGAAAAACACCTTTTGCCTTTCAGTATTTCTTTATCCACTGTTACAGACAGACTATCTGGTTCTGTTTATATGATTATATCTGATCAGTGTGTTACCTCACTCATCTGAATAAATAATAATTAGTAAAAATCAATGTATACAATATTCTACAGAGAGCAGATCTTGACTCTGTGTCTGCACAGGCCTCTTATTCTATAAAAAAATCCCTCCTGGCATCACTTTATTTAGCCTGCTAGCAGAATTAAGTGTTGACACATCACCACAGGAGGAACCATGCATGTCCACAAGCTGCAAACATCTAAAACATATCCAGAACAGTTTTTGTGAGCAGTGGACCTAAGGAAAATTATCTTTTTCTGGATTTGTGGATCATGGTGGGCAGATTATTTTTTTTAAATAAGTGCAGCAGTGGGTTTATCCCGTATTAGACCTTGTAGGACTGACCCAGCAGAGAGATGTTACCAATGCTTACTTGAACAGAAGACATTAAACCATTTTCTGATGGTTTTCTGCCATATTAGACACCAGAGACCCCCTTCCTTGGTTGGGATTTCTCCCCTTTGCAAGTTCTCCAGTATAATGAAAGCACCAGTATATGTGCACTATCCACCATAGCGCTTTATTTCCCTAAAATGTTCCACAAACTCTCTAGGAAGAGACTGTCTCTGGAAGCACTGACTTGCTCTCAGCCTTGATTGAAATTTAGCACAGGAGTTGGACGGCAGAAGGGAGGGGCTGGCAGGCAGACACAGGCAGGGGGCTTACACAACCCTTTCTACAAGAAATCATGTCAACAGGCAATATTGACCCCAAAATATTAAGTACTTGCCTGATAACTGCTCTGCTACCTTAAAATTTTTTTATCCCAGTGAATTTGCAGACATTTTGCCAGGCTGATGCTAAACTGTTTGTCACAGCAAAGAGGCTGATAAGACACATAGAAATGTAACTTCATGATTCGGTTGGAAAAGTAGCAAGCATTTGCATCTTTATAAGCTCTTATTACTAAAATTTTGGGTGAGTTTTCAACCAGATCACCAGATGCTGACTGTCCTCTGTAGGGTCTTTAGTGCACTGAGCTCTCATCAGCTGTGGGTCTTTGTGGCACAGCTCATTTCCACCTTCTGTGCTGAGTATTTTTGACCACCCCTAGTGCAAATTTTTAGCAAGTATTGCTAAGTTTTTGCTTGAAAAATGCATTTTTATGATTAGCAAACCTTCATACAATCATAGAATCATAGAATTGTTAAGGTTGGAAAAGACCCTTAAGATCATCGACTCCAACCGTTAACCCAGCACTGCCAAGGCCACCACTAAACCATGTCCCTAAGCACCACATCTCCCCGGCTTTTAAATCCCCCCAGGGATGGGGACTCAGCCCCTGCCCTGGGCAGCCTGTGCCAGGCCCTGACAGCCCTTTGGGGAAGGAGTTTTTCCCAATCCCCAACCTAACCCTGCCCTGGCGCAGCTTGAGGCCGTTCCCTCTCGTCCCATCGCTTGTTCCTGGGGAGAAGAGACCGACCCCCCCGGCTCCAGCCTCCTTTCAGGCAGTTGCAGAGAGCGATGAGGGCTCCCCTCAGCCTCCTCCTCTCCAGGCTGAGCACCCCCAGCTCCCCCAGCCGCCCCTCCCCACCCTTGTGCTCCAGCCCCTTCCCCAGCCTCGCTGCCCTGCTCTGCCCACGCTCCAGCCCCTCCAGCTCCTTCTGGGGGTGAGGGGCCCAGCGCTGAGCACAGGATTCCAGGGGTGGCCTCACCAGTGCCCAGCACGGGGGGACGATCCCTGCCCTGCTCCTGCTGGCCACACCATTCCTGATACAAGCCAGGATGCCATTGGCCCTCTTGGCCACCTGTAGCTTTGTAGCTGCATGAGCAAAAGATTTCATTTCTGGGGATTAATTAACCTATACCTTAACAACTTTTTAATCTATTAGCCTTTTGGTTGTTAGTTCTATACCAATAACCAGCAGGACAAGCAAACAATATGCATTCACTGAGCAAACAAACATATGTTTGTACAGTGGATGCTTCACAAGACATTAAAATTGTTTGGTCCTGCCCCCTTATCCTAGCCAATATTATTTTGATTAAAAAAATTATTGTTTTCTGCTGCACAATTTTATACCATGCTTAAGGCTATTTAAAGGGGCTTGATACGAAGGACAGGTATTTGTTAAAGTCTTCCAGTAATCCAACCATAAATCACATAGACAGATGGGTCTGGCTGGGTTGTTAGCCTTGACCACCCCAATCATATGCTTTGCAGAAGAAGACTGAATGTGGCTCATCTCAGAGTGTTAAGTTTCATCGTTTTTGAGCGACAAATGAGATCTCCTCCAAGTAGCAAATGGCTTTGTCCAAAGCTAAGGTCAAGGTCATGCTTGTTGACCATTTGAGACACAACTCCCAATATGACTCTGACAAATGAAGAAGTGAGAACTTGTCTCTTTGGCCATTGATCTCCAACAGCATGAGTGGCATTAATGAACTTAGCTGTATGTTATTCATATTTTCAGCTTAGAGATGGAAAAACAGAGAGAGAAAAGTTGAGTCTGCACCTCCTGCAAATCCAAAGCAACAATGCTTAGCGTGAAATTAATCTCTCCTAATTTTATGCATCTCCAGTGTAGACCTTACAGGTATGCTCCTTGCCAGGGCTCTGTTTGTAGAAACGTGCGCCAAATTTACCAACTTAGGCCAGGTATTAGTTTTGTTCCTCCAAAATGGCATCAGACTGAGAGCAGTTTTCTGAGAGCACCTTATCCTGCCTTTCCTCGCCCTCCTCTGCATCACCCAGGAGGGATTAGAGCTAAATGGAGATGTCATCCTGTGCCTGTCCAATGCCAAGATTATCTTTTGTTTTCTCTGAAAGATGAACTCATGTTCTTAAAGAGATCTATTTAATAAAAAAAACCCAAACAAACAGACTGACCTTAAACTTGGAGCAGTCTCCTGTTTTGCATAACTACAGAAACAAAGTGAATATCTAGTTGACCTGTAATGCTGTAATTTAGAAAGGGCATTCATCCCAATAGAGCCAGCTTGTGTTGCAGAGCAGTCTGTGCTCACGATCTGGGCTCTGATATTGGGATGTAATTGCTTTTCTAATATCCATGTATTATTTACACTATGCTACTGTTGCAACCAATAGCAAACTCCTTTTGACTCCAGATCTGCTGTTACTGTAATGTATTTATGAGAGCAATACAAGGTCAGGCTAACCTCAGTTATTCGACTGTAAATGACCCAACTGAAACCAATAGTTTTAGTCCTGTAACACCAATGTAAGTGAGATCCAAATCAGGACTTTGGAGTATTAATTTACTTTATTGCCATATCTTGATAGATGGTTATTAAGTACTTTAAGTATTAATGCTGCTGCTTTATTTATAATACAGAGATATGTCTTACATGTTTCCTAGGTATTTCTTTGGGAGAAGGGCTTGAAGGGAAAACATAGCAAGACACGCACACCAAAGATGATTGGATCAATGGTGGCTGAGGCAATGTTAGTCTTCAAACTCTCACTAGAGTTGGTTAATACCTTTGCAATCCACAGTCCAGAAATTGTATATATAATAATATCACCCAGTAGGAAACTGTTGGTGTGGGATTTCAGATGACTGATTTTGTTCAAAGTGAAATTGCAGACTGGAATGGGCTGGGGGGAGCATGGGAGCTTCATTGGCACAAAATCTAACTCATAATATCAATGTAGTAAGCTCTCCATTACCTCTGGCGAGAGGAGGGAGGGCCAGCTTGGGCAAAGAAAAGACCAGGGAGGGAAAGCGGCAGAGTGCCATATAGAGACATTTCTGGTCATAATTTGTAATTTGCCCTGTGCATGCTTGAGGCTGATAATATCCCTGCTCACCACCGTTGCATTGTTTTCCTTGCTCTAAGCATGCCTTTCCTGCCTTATCTTTCCAAGGACATGTCCTTCACTGTTCTGTATCTCCACCTGTGCTACTCGGGGAGCCCTGAGGCACACAAAGGCAATCAACTCTATCGCTGTTTGGGATGTTTGATTATAGCTTGAGGTAACTGATGCTTGTGTCAGATGGAGGCTACTCAAAAAAGCCCAATTCTGGCTGTGTGTGAGACAGTTTGGGTTGTCAGTACCCTCTCACAGCACTTGTGGATCCATCAGTGTGGTGCTGGGCCACCCATTCTGGCTGTACAGGCAAAGAGCTTTGGTCCCTGTGGTCATTAGTTCACAACCATGCAGAAAGTCTAGCTTTAATGGCAAAATATCTAAGATACTGTCCCCAGGCCAGTCAGCTGTACTGGATTTAGGTAGGTGCTCTGTGTAAATGAGGGTGATGCAACACCGTTCCTCTGCTCTTTGCTGAATTCAACAGCTGAAGATTGCAATGGCTTTGCTGCTCCTGCGATGAATCATCACCTTCACCCCAGCGTTATCTTGCTCCCTGGTTTGAGCGAGGGTAGTCTGCATGCTTTTCCACATTTCTTTCTTTTGGGGGAGTTTTCTCTGGTTATGCCTTTGTATCTAGAAGGGGTAACTGTTGCCAGATCAAAAGGATGCCAAAGGAACAACATTTAAAACTTTCCCAAGGAAAAAAGTTATTATTCAATGAGGATACTAACGCAGCACCTGAGAAGCATTTCTCCTCTCATTATCACAATCAGTGGGACTGATATGAAAAACACCTAAAAAAAGCAAAACAACCCAACCAGACCCAACAGTCAGCTACCAGATAGGAAGCCCAGGGTAAGAAGGATGAGGTGGGCAGGATGGCGCTGGTCCCATATGCTTGGAGCATACTTTCATCCAAAGAAATGACAAGACCTTTTCTTTCATATTGACGATTTCTGGTTGGTTTTTTTGTTTGTTTTTTTTTTTTTTTTAGATTCATGCCTTTCATTCACACACACACACATTGGATTTCCATTTGATAAGCTTTGTTTCATTTATTCTCCTTTCAGCAAAACCCCTTGTCTCCACTGCCCAATGATGCTTGAGTCAGTCCACACCTTCTGTAGCTGAATTAAGTTATTTTCCACATTGCAACTTATTCCATAACGGACTAACTTGCAAATATAAGAGAGGTGGCACATTTTCACTTCTTAAAAAATAGTCAATAATCAGAGAGAGAATTCAATGTAGTCAGGCACCCTCTCTCTTTAGAAATCCATGTTGCAATATATCTTATTCTTTATTAACCTCCAAAGTCTAACTCAGGCTGACTTTTGGAATATGTCTCCCATCACCCCCTTTACTTATGATTTATATCTGAAACAATAAGCTTTGAACTTCTGACTCAAAAAAATTCCCAGCTGCCTCCAAACTTTGGTCCTTTCGCTCTTTGAAGCAGTTGAATTCACTAACTGACTCCATTATTTGTTTCAAGGTTTGTCTTTTTGAGTTTACAAAAGACAATAAAGCAAAGACTACTTCAATATGTGCTCACATATACACAAGCTTCCAAAACTGGGGCATGTTTATAAACAACCATTTGTGGAAAAGTGCTTTGCCATCATAATAAGTAAACTGAAACAAGGCCTAAATTCAGTATTTTCTCTCTGAGATATGGTATGCTGTAGGGTGAACATGCCTGGCTGGGACCTGCTGGTCCATGCTGCATCGCAGGCTGGCAGTGCCACCCCAGCTGTGCTTGAGCAGAAACTCCCCTAACACCCCCCGTAGCACCCTGTGGCAGGGTTGATGTGTTTAATGTCCTCAGAGTTCAATATTAAGCCTTAAAGGTTGCTCTTCCAAAGAGACTTTGTGAGACATCGCTTGCTCTAGTTTGCTGTTGGCCTGCAGTGATGGCCAGATCTTCATTAAACCAGCTCCATAATTCTTTATTTAGTATTTTAATTACAGTGAAAACTTTTCCTTTTCCAAAAGAAAGTGCATCTGATGAGTTGTGACCTGAGGAAGAACTGCAGATGGTGTCTTCAAACTATGGTTTCTGGATCAGATTTTCCTAAGGCTTCTGCATTGACCTAATTTTGTTTCTATTGCAAAGCAGTAGTGACCTACCCTTTGGTTGAGTGCAGGTGGAGCTGGCCTTCATGCACAGCTCTCCCCAGTTGTCATTTGTTCCTTTGCCCAAGTAGAAAATGCTTGGGAAAGAGGGACGAAATCTGCGCTCAAGTCTGAATACTGAAAAGCAAAAAAATACCTTAAGGTCTATTTAACTTCAAGACTGAAGATATTCTTGGTTATATAGGATAGACTCCATCAAACAAACCTGGTCTGTGCCTTTAGCAGGGGATTTTACTGTCTGTACTGATGTTAAAAGTCCAAAACGGGAGGTTTTTTTGTCCTTTGTATGAAAAGATAAAAGGGATCTAGTCCATAGTATATGGAAAAAAGTCAAAGTGAGTTAAATGGGAGAAATGAAATTATGGGTGAAGCCTGCAATGGCAGAACATCTGCTTAATGTGCAATTAGTTATTCCTCCTTTCTTTTTTTCCCCTCATGTTGTCATCTCCCCACCATCTCTCAGAGGTCAATAGGTCCTTGCTGGCTTCATATTTTTTTAAAGCCTTCATTAACTCTGACGGGGCTCTCAGCTGACTACCTTTGGCACGTAAATACCCTGACTCCCCTCCCAGCTGCCTCGGCCATTTCAGCTGCTGAGGACACCTGAGACCTTGGGAAGAAATTTTTCTCTCCCGGGTGGCTTCGTTTAGCAATCTGCAACCAGCAGGTGAAGAAGGGAACTGGCTGATCACCGCTAGAACAAGACCAGTCACCATGTGGAAGAAGCTCCAGTCTGCTGGTGCGTGTGCTGGTAGGGTAATGATTTTCACCTTGCTGTCTTTTATACTCCAAACTCTAGATGCACACAGATACCTTTTTCCCTCACTCCTCAACTTTCCCTCACTTCCCAACTCGCCCAAGGGAACTCCAACAATGCCAATTTGAGGTATATCCAAAAGTTATAATGTAACTTTTTTTTTTTCTGCCATAATTACAGAGAAAAAAAAACAAAAAAACAACCTTAAGAATCTTTTATCTCTGTAAGGAGAAAGTAGTTAAAATATGCGATAAAAAGTCTTGAGGCTGGAGGCATGCAAAGAAATGCCATAACAGCTTCTGTTTATCTTGAGCCTGATGCCAATATTTTGCAGTCAGGTAGAAAACCTAAACATGCCCCATTTTGTTAAAGTACCACCACAGTGTCCTCTGCAGGAGAAGACAGATGAGATGAAAAATGAGTGCTGCTCTTTAGCCCAGGTGGAGGATACTGTAAGAATATGCATAAATTGGGGCAAAAAGTAGCAGAGTGCCCTGTTCATTCCTTTGCCACAGCTTTGCCCTCAAAGAAGCTGAATTTACATAAGTTAATAATGGGGAAATAAAAACTTACACGCTGACTTAGCTTATGATTATAATAAGCTTCCCCAAATCCATACGATTCGGGGGCGGTGCATAGGCTAGCCTGCTGCAGTGTGAAATAAGTTTATTGTTTAATAACTTGAATGCAAGAGTGCAGACTAATACAGACTTGAAGATCTTGTCCTGGCAATGAGGGCTGAACTGTGCTGAAAATCTTGGTGGTAAAATTGTAAAGCATGAGGAGTCTTTTGTGCTTTCCCAGCTTTATTTCTCTTTATTTGCACATGAAGTGGTGTGCTAGTAAGTCATAAAAGTCTCTGTCAAAAGGCCAAGAAGAGTTATACTTTCACAAGCCATTTATTAACTGTATATTTGAATTATTCTGCTTTGTAGCTTCTCATGAAAAGATGTGTGCCTTTCGAATAAAGGCATGATTTGTCCTTTATGTGTTGGAGACAACTTACTGTTGAATTTTTAAGCAATGCCCTGTTCTTTGAACAGCTCTAGTGTCACCACTGAAATCCCTCGTTTGGACCCTGGGGTCTGAGGCTTAATTTTAAGCACATCTCAGGTGTGCTGATGGCCTGGAACCCAAGCAAGGGATGGAGAAGGCACAGTGTTGCCTGGTCCTAATCACTGACCTCCCACCGTGGGTGGGGTGCCATGGTCTAGGCTAGCTAAAGTTATACTTTGAGGATGGTTCTTGGTTAAAGTGTGTTGTAAAAATGTTAATGCTGAAGTATGCAGGTATGAGGGTTTTTTGATAGCTCAACTTTAAGAGTTCCACAAAATATCATATGCTGCTTTTCACCTCCAAGGCAGGGATTTTTTGGTGGGTTTTGAATATCTTGGTGATTGTTTCATGTTGTGGCAAGGGATAATGAGCGGGAGGTATGTCCTCAGCTCTGCCCAGTGCCCTTCAGGAGTGCACAGGCTGCTCTTCTAGTGGTACCAGCAGGCACTGGTGGCCTTTGTCTGGAGAAAACATCAGTCAGCAATGTCCTGTGAAATTTTTCCAGGAAACCTTCTGACTTGAAGAATTTACACAAAGGGGAAAAAAATTGTTTTTATTCTAGCTAAACAGCTGAATGCATTAAGTGGCTGCATATCCAACACTATTATGTGCTGCAAAGAGCATCACACTCCCCACGGAGGAGGCAGCAGTGAACTTCATCCACCATAACACTTAAAGGGCTGTTTAGTTTGGCAAGTGCTAGCTGCAGTGAGACTGACAGGTTTGCACTGAAGGAGATACTCAATTATTTTGATGGGCTGATGAAATTAAGTCCCAAGCCAAGTCACAAAAAGCCGCCCCTGAGATGCTGAGGCTGGGAACCACACCTGGCTGCAAGGTGCTGGCTTACGGCAGGATGGGTCTGAGAAGATGGGAGTTGCAGTTCTCCAGTCTTGATGAAAACAGTGCAAAACATGCCTCAGTTTGGGACACCAACATTTGGAAATTTTGGCCTTGTGCAACTTCTGTGTGAAGGAAGTAGAAAGAAATTGCACAAATGCTTTCTCTGCAAAGAGCTGAAATTCCCATCTGGATTCAGGGAAGCCTTCAAGTGCGCACAAACTCCAACAGGCAAAATCCTGCCTTGATCCAGTTCAGTAAGAGCTCACCACTAAGGTCAGTATTTTACCCTGCGGGTCTAATTACATGCTTAGAGTTGATGAGCTGCAAAAGTGCTTTCTGAACTGAGCCTTTGCCCCTAGAAAATGCTGGGGAATAGATTGCTTTCAGTTGGCTTTTCACTTCAATTAGTTGGCAGAGCTGATCTCAGCGTGTATTATGACTTACTTATGACTCCCAGGCAGGGGATGTGTGGAAATAACATTTCCCTCTTCATCTCTTCTCGTAAAGGTGCTCTCTCTGTTTTTTTGTTTTTTTTTTTTTTTTTTTTTGTAGCAGATTATTTCACCTGTGTGATATTGTACATCTGCCTAGATTGTTCACATTCATCCTTTGTGTGCTGTAGTCCATTGCAAAGACAGCCCTGGCTGGGCTGGGTTACTTTTCTCTCTCCTTTCTATTTGTGTAAGTGCTTCAGTTGCTGTTGGCCCTTGTATACTCTCTCTGTGCCTATGTGTTCGTATATATGTCTGTGTGTGTATATATATGTATATATAAAATACGTGCATATATACAAGCTCTCTTTGCTCCTGCCATGTTGTCCCTTTCTCCTAGCAGATAGGAAATACAAGTAACTGTCATTCTGCTCTTGTTTCTGGAGTTCAGCTGTGAGGTAATGCAATGCTTATTTATGATCATTTAGGTGGATTTTGGGGATTGGTCTTAAAACAGCGTTTCCAGGAATCTAATCTCAAAGTTAACAGCATGAAAAAAAAAAATAATTGTTTGTTTGCTTCTTAACAGCTGTGTACCTGGTGCTACAACACAGAGCAGTGTACTTGCCCAGGTACTTCTCTGTGCAAAGTATGCCAGGGCTGGTGCAAAACCTTCTCAGGAGGCTCAGTGGGTTGGGTTTTGAGTCAGACTCTCAGTTAGGTACTTTTGGCTCATTTTACAAAAAAAAAAAATATGTCTCCTATCTTCAATACATGCAATGACATGAAACAAGTCCACAGGTACGAACGAAGGTTTACCATGAACTCCTACTGCAGTGGGAAGTATCCCTGTGGAAACAGGGGTTCCTGAGTGGGAGCACCTCCCTGTGCGGCTCTGACATAACACCCCTGGAATAGTCTCAACATCAAGTGCACAAAATGCAAGAGAGTTCAAATAAGAATAGCGAAAAGCTTGGAAATGTGCTTGAAAACGAGTAGGCAAGTGCCTTAGTTTATCTCAGCACGGTCTCTGTGTGCTGGTGCCTTCCTGAGCAGCCAGAGTCAGTCTCGCTTCAGTCTAGCAGGCATCAATACAAGAGATGTTGTTGGAAGCTGAAGTCAGACATGGGAGATATTGACCAGGGGAGATGATGAACCATTATTGAGACTATGCTGAATTATCCAATATTGGAAGCTTTGTTGTTAAAAAAACATATTTAACTGCAGCTATAAATGTTGCCATTCAACCCAACCAGTCTCAGTGCTGTATGAGCAGCAGGACCTGGGCTCATTAGACCAAAATCCTGCTGTTTTCCATGACAGGTAGAAGTGTCAGTGCAAATAGGTGTTAAACTTGGATTGCTGTTCTCCTGTGCTGTAATATAATTTATTAGTCATTTTGCTGGCAGGAGGTAGCGAAGCATGTTTTGTCTTGAAGCAGAACTTTCTCTCCGGATGGCCTGTTAGATTTGTAATAGTGGAGGGTGGTTTGATTTCAGAGGGGGCAGGAAATCAATCAGGCTCAGAAATAAAGTTCAGGGCAGGCTGGTTGTCTGGTTCCCTAACGTTACATGTGGACCTGAATGTTTGCATTTTGTTCACCATCATGGGATGGAGACCACTTGTGCAGCTGTGATGGAGTCACCTATGGAGAAGTAATAGAGAGGATACTTGGGGAGGGAATTGGTGTAGTGCGTTTTGGGAAGTACTTGGGGAAGCTTCTTTGCATGCTAACAGCTACTTACAGCCGTGTTCAGATAAGGTATAGGAAGCAGCAAGTCCTGCAGGAAATAACTAGATCAACTCTGACAGCCTGAGAGTAAATCCATGGCACAGACAGATAAGGGGTATTAATATTTCTTGGGTTAGCTCTGGATCCCTGTAACTCTGAGAGCTTTTCTATTTTTATGTCAGCTTAATAGAAAGTTTTGTATTTATTTGGTGTTATCTGGGCAAGTTCAGCTGCAATTATTTTACTTTTACTCTTTCCCAGACACACGTATATACACTTCCACTCTTGTTTGCTGGCAGCATGTAACAATGTCTCTAATCCTCCTTGGCAGAAATCTTCTAAACTAATTCTTTTAGCAAAAAAAACTTTTGTTGGTGATAATTTTATCACTGATACAAGAATAGAGGTGGAAAAATATCTGAGTGAAGAAACTTTGGCCAAAAGTTGATTTTCTTTTGGTGCCTATCTGAAGTAGTTTGTGTGCTACAAAGCCTTAGTTCTTCTTCAAGATAAGGATCCTTGGGAGGAGGAGGATGAGGATGCTACTGGGGTGACTCAAAGATTTGATGTGAACAAAAAGAGAGAAATAAACCCATTCAGCCCACGTGTGTGTAAGCAGACTTAAAATTACTACTTTAAATCCTATATCATAGTTTGGATGGGGTTTGTAGTACAATAGCATTTCCAGTCTGCAAAAGCACTGCAAAAGGCTTGCTTTGGTTGCTTCCTAACAACAAGTCTTGGAAATTCAGCCTTCACCTGTGTGGTAAACTTTCTGGGAATGATTAGTGTTTGAAAGGGTGAAGAGATGAAGAGAACACACATGTTTGTACAGGACTGCAAAAACAAAGCTTTGAATTTTTTTTTTTTCCTAATTTTAAAAGGAAATAAAAACCCAGCAGTTTTGCAGCTGTTCTCAGCTCTCCACCCTCTCTGATCTCTCCTAGAGCAGAGTTAATGCACAGGATTTTCAGCTGTGGTCAATCAATGGCTGATGCATTGTGCTGAACACCCACATCTGAAAGAAAAAGATGCCAAGTATTTGGTGTGCTTCACTTCCAAGGTGTTGTGCAAAGAAATGATTGTTTTTAACAGCTGAGACAAGTGTCATGCACTGTAAAAGGACCCTAGCTTTGACTTTTGGCATGACATTAGACCTTCCCTCTTTGAGGCCCTGTCTGCAAAGAGCTGGTTATGATGTTTTCTGGGATTTAGAAATGAAAGTAACCGTGTCACTCTGGGTCCTCCAGCGGGTGCTAGCAGATGTATGTAAAGTATTTGTGGGATTTTTGACTTTCCTTGTAGAATATGTTTGACAGCTGTGTCTGGCTGTGATCAGAGCTGTTACTGCAAGCTGCCTGCCTCAAATCTGTGACGGGATATTATCCTGTCCATGAGAAAAAGGAAGAAAGGAGCCAATCTGCATAGCAAGAGCATAAAAGCTCTGGTAGGTTGGAGAACAGTGTGAAGGTGTGTAATGGGCAGAAAACATTTCTTTCAGCAGGTGACCACAGCATCACAATTTCTCCATTAGCACTTCTAAATCTGCTGGATTTGGAAAAACCAGGACCAACCTTGCATTTTCTTGGGTGGGATTCATCCCTGTGTATGGAGACACCTCATCTTAGCAGTCATCCCTCAGCCCTGGCAGAGGTGTGGGGTGGGTGGCTGGGGTGTGGACACCTATAGCACACAGTGAGGTGGGATGAGCCCCAGGTGGGCAGCCCTGTTCAGGTGCATGGACATGTGTGTCACAGGGCAGCAGCTGGACCTTCAGGAGGAGCAGGACTCGCAGCTTGGTAGTTAAGCTACTGATGTGAAGGACCTGCCTTCACATCAAAGTGTTTGTCTGCAAGGCTTTGGCTGATCGTAGGTGAGCTGGGGCCAGCGATCTTCTGTTTGAGTGCCTAAATCTGCCATCAGGAAATATTCAAGGTCAGGTTGGACGGGGCTCTGAGCAACCTGATCTAATTGAAGATATCCCTGCTCATTGCAGGGGGGGTTGGACTAGATGGTCTTTAAAGGTCCCTTCCAGCCCAAGCCATTCTGATTCTATGACCAGGTACAAATTGGTGGGGACAAGTCCACTGGCAGGGCAAGTGCTGCTATGTTGTAATTGGTATAAATGATTGATGGGTCAGGCCCGGGGAATGGTGAAGTGCCATCAAGATGGACAATATTGATAAGTCAATGCCAGGGCGATGGGCCCCAGGCCATCAATGAAGTATTTATTTTGTGACATACCCCAGTAACATCACCTGCTCACAAAGTGATTATTTTGGAGGATGCAGGGTAGCAAGGGACCACATGCATCACCAAGTCTAGTTCCAGCTTAACCCATGAAGTACTTAATCCATGAAGGCCCCAAGCCCCTGCTGAATCCAGCTGTGGGTTTGTGCCCACTACTGTTTTTGGGGGTCCATTTGAGAACCTCTCTTCTTTCATGTTGAAAACCTTAAACTTGCTCATGATAAGCTTGTTCAGGAGCCACCACTGCTTGAATCGTTCTTTAGTTGTTTGTGAATAACATCTATTACCCCCCTGAGCCTGCTTCCCTGCGCACAGGTGGCTGCATGCAGCAAGGAAGATCTGATGACAGTAAACTTTGGGTTTTTGGTGCATGTTGTTGCTGTGACTCAGTGATTACTGGAGCAGGGCAGGTAATGAAGGTGCCCCAGCTTGGCTGTAGTGAGCTGCTCGGTGATCGTGGCCATGCTCCTGCCCTTTTCCTATTAGCTCTGTGTCTCTCTTGTCTGTATAGAACCTTTGGGGCAAGGACTTTCCCTCTCGATGTGGTTATTACAGTGTTCAGCACAGCAGGGACCCAGTCTCAGCTGGGAACTTTAACACCACCACAGAGCAAATATGAAATAACAAAAAAATTTTTCCCTATTATCTGGGAACAGACTATGCAGAAGCTTCTTGGGTGCTGATTACATTGCTAACGACCGTCTTAAAAGGTAAAACAACATTTGCAGCACAGGAAGGTATTTAAGATATAAAACACAGGTGTGTCTGGGCATTGCTGCCAGGCAATTTCTGCCCATGTGTGTGCATGGGTGCAGTTGGGCCACGCAGCTTCTCCATCCCCCAGGGTAGGAGGGTCAGAGGCAGCACAGGGATGCTGAGCGATATTTTGGCAGCCCTGCCGCAGGCTTCGAGGAGGCTGTGGGCGTGCAGGAGAGGAAATCAATGACCATTGCAGAGCCAATTTGGCAGCGTCTGAAGAGCTGAGCATTTGAGCCCTTCTGGGTTTATTGAATTAGATCCTTATCTTTTATCAAGGGAGGTGAAGGTAGCTTACAGAATGGACAAGTTCACTGCAAATGTCCCCAAGTTCAACAACAAGCTGTGTACTACAGGCCTTAATCAATGCTGCTGTTCTAGTCTCTGATACATGGATCTGATATAGAAATCCCAGCTTGCTTCTTGGAAGCTTAGCTCTGTTGAAGCTGGAGGACATGCATCAGGGTCTGCATATTTACTGTCATTACCTCAATTATGGGTCTGAACTCTGCAAACACTTACTCCTGCTATCTAATGTCAACAGTGGTATTGGCTTCACTGGCAGCACTTAATTCTCTTAGGCATCATACTGTTTGCATTAAATATTAAATGTACTTAGATTCAGTAACCTGTGCATAGGTTTAAATAAAAAATTAAAAATTATATTCTTTAGTTGTGTAGCTTTTAAGTAAACAGAGCTGTAGAAACATCTGTTAGCTTTGATTTTAATTTACTGTATAATAGCTTACATCATAATAAATGATGTTGTGTGATTTGGATGTAATTTTGAATTCGTCAGGAAGCTTGCAGCCAAATCACTGAAGTTA
This sequence comes from Theristicus caerulescens, assembly GCA_020745775.1. Lineage (NCBI taxonomy): Eukaryota > Metazoa > Chordata > Aves > Pelecaniformes > Threskiornithidae > Theristicus > Theristicus caerulescens. The sequence continues at coordinate 4,514,452 of CM036583.1, forward strand.
ATGGTAGTTCTGCAATCAGCTTCACTATGTGTCAAATCAGAGGAACCATTATTGAATTTTAAAAAGCTGAATTACTGTGTTGTTTGTATTAAATCTTAATGCCGTTTTGGATAACGGTAATGTTTTCCCTTGGAGGTATGTACTGAATAGGGTTTCTGTTTCTGAATATAAAAACCAAACAGGGTGTCAGTGAAACTGCTTGAATTCCAATTTTAAAGGGGTTAGATGTATCCAAAAGTAATTTCAAACCTGTCCTAAATGAAAGAATATATTTCCCCTGGTGGATATAGTGTTATAGTGCAGTCCTTTTTATGAATTAGGAGAATTTAATGGTGCAATGTCATGTTGTTAATTACAAAAAAAAATGTACCGACATGGGTGATCTTTAAGGGGAAAAAAAAGTGTTTACATTTCTCTAGGGGAGAGAAAGGAATGGGAACTGCCCTGTATTTCCTTGTTTTGAGGCAATCTTGCTTCCACTGACCACTGCAGAATGTGCCGTAAGCACCAGGAGAGCATCATCTTGGATTCCTCAGGGTGGGCTGGGAACCAGTAGATGGGTGTACGTACACTGTTCTTACACCTTCTAAAATTGGGGGAGCAGTGGTTATTTTCTTCTCTCCCAGAGCCCCAAGTCTTGTTAAAGAGTCATGGTGTTCCAGACTGATTATTCGAGTAGTTGCTTGCTATTTCTAAGTTTGTATTTTAAAATAAATAAATAAAATGTAAAAAATTACTTCCCATAAAGCACTTCTGGAGCTGAGACCATGCCTTGATACGTCAAAATGAACCTCCTAGCTCTGGCCAAATGCCTCCCTTTGCTGAATCTGGTGCTTTGGAGTCACCTGCCTGGTCCCTGGAAAAGGAAGGTCAGGTCAGCCCAAAGTGCAAATGCTCAACTCTTGTGCCAAGGAAGGGGGTGAGATTGGGATCCTTTGCTCATGTCTCTAGCCCTGCTTTGCTAAATCAGCTTGGGCAAGTGCTGTAATAAATCTATTATCCCTCCAAGCCCCAAATTACCTGTTCGGAGGGTGGCAGACCTTTCTGGCTTGACTACTTGCTGTAAGGATTGATTTGTGTTTTAAGTTCTCTGACATGTTTGGGAGAAAACCAGAGATGCACAGCAAAATGACTAAGCTTAATTGTTTCCATCACTTTTTATGTAGATGATGGCAAGAAAGTCACCTGGCCTGATTTTTTCCATTGATTCCCCGAACACAACCCAGATGGGGCATCTCTTGGCAGGGACAACTGACCCAGCCTCCCTGTGCATTTAACGCTGCAAACTAGTCGGGGGATTTAAAACCAATTTTGTAGCGCTTGGTTAAATCAGCATTTCATGAGCATCGACATCTTTTAGAGGAATGTTATTTGAATTCTTATTTGCTCATGATTTCCCATGGCAAATTGCTGGTTGCTGGGTTTTTCTTTTTTCTTCTCTCTACAATTATTGACTCGTTCTGTGTGGTGTCTAGCCCAGCAAAGCCTCTCACCTGCAGGAGAGCACTGACCCATGGCATCACTGGTGAGCTGGGAGACTTTTCCCATCTCCCTCGGGCGGTGCATGACAGCAATAGATATAATGGACTCATTTGGATAATTTAGTACTTGCTCAGTGTATCTGGTTTCTCTAGTGACACTCTGATGTTCATGCTTGACTTCCCCACCTCTCAGATAATAAATGAAAGAGGTCTCACCTTGTTGGCAGCACTGGCTTTTGGCCCGTTATCTTTCCTGACATTGTGTACTTGAGAAATTAAATTACCTAGTTTCCTGGCTAGCTCCCTAATGAATGCCATTAATTAATATGTTTTTCAAAGGAGGAGGTGTTTTTATTCTTAATCCATGGAAGATTCTTTTTCCTTGGCCTGCCCATGAGCAGGGTGTTTGCACACACAGGAGCAAGTCGGTCCCTCTGCAGTGGGCTCTGCCCCGCGATGTCCCCTTTGTGCATGAGGCTCCATTCCCCATGGAAATGCCAACTGGGACATGGGAAAGTGAGAGATACTCAGTGAAGTAGAGGTGGAAAGTGTTAGCTGATTTCCCCTCTCTCCCCCATCTTCTCTTCTGCATCAGTATCTAGTCTGCTATGAGCATCCTCTGCCCTAGCGAGGAGAGCAAACAGTTAGTGTTTCTGCCCTCTTGACCCTATGCTTTCTCATAGCCAACCTTAAAATCCTCTTTTTGTGCATCTTAGGCTAATGCTGCTACACAGTGCAGTCACCGTTTGCTCTTGGGTCCTCCTCCAGCCTTTACAATAGAAGGCAAGTTCAAGTGAAACGATTTGCAGAAGACTTGTCCACCTCAGTGCTACCTAAATGTACCCTTTGGCTTGTACCTTGTTTTATAGTACTTTTCAGGGGAAGATCTGGTTCCAGGAGCAGCCAGGTTAATGAAAAAGATGATTATCTCTGCCGATGATGAGCCAGTGTAGCAAAGACATGCTGCTCATGATGCAGCCAGAAGATGAGTGGAAATGCAGCCTGGTCCTTTGGTAGGAATTAGCAGCAAAGTGTGCATCTGACATCCCTCCACCTCTTTTTTCGCTTTAAATCGCCTCTTCCCAGTGGAAGTGGCAGCCCTCTGTGCAGATGGGTATGGAGTTATAAACCTGAGCTGGGGAGAGGTGTGAAATGCATGCACCTTGGAGATCAGGGATGGCTTTGGTTCCTCTGGATGGAGAAAAAGGGACTGAGCTGAGATGCAGAAGATCAGGGCTGGGGCAATGGGAGCTGAGTTGGTTGTGGTGTCCCTCTGTCCTTGCTGAAGATGGTACTGAAGTGAGAAGGGGGAAGCTTGGGGTGTTGGGGACATGGCGCTGGGGTGCTACCTGGCCTCTGCTGCAGGCAGTAGGTCACCAGGATGGTATGGGATTACTTGATATGGGCTCAAATTCCCACTCCTGAGCCTTCCCAGTGCCTTGGCAAGGAAGAAGCTGACTGAACGTAGGACCTGGTGCTGCAGCTGGTTTCTTGAGCCCTGGAGGCTGGGAGCTGGGCAGTGAGCATGCAGAGCTGTTTGGGCTCCACAGGGAGAAGCAGCCACATGGATGCAGGCAGCAGTGACATATTCTGTGCCACCGGGATGGGAGCAAAGCTCTCGGGTTTGCTTGGATCTGCTCTGATTCTGGTGAGGCTTCAAGCATCGATTGATCCCATTGACTTCAGTGTTTCTGCTCATGCTTTAAATCTCACCGTGCTCAGTGCCTTGCAAAACTGAACCCTTTTCATTCCTTACCCCTGTTGCAGTGCCTGAAGATAGCTGCTTTCCTCCTCATGTCCGTGCCACTTCTGCTGCTGCCTCTTATTATGGTCTGTGGGGAAAGAACACTGAGGGGAAAGAACAGTGTCCTTTGAAATACTTAAAGCTGATGTGACTCACAGTCTTTTTAAGAAATCCTGGATTTTATAGCATTCTGGCAGAACAGATATGTCAGAAAGTTTTAGGATGCAAGGAGGTATTGCATCCCTCCCAGGGGAAACTTCAAATAACTCCTGTACAAGATGATGAAGGAGCCTCACTGTCTGTGGGGATGCTTAGTACTTGGTACAGAAGTGGAGAGTGCTCTGAATTGCTCTTCCCACTCTTGGTGGTTGGCCTAATGACAATCTTGGGGCTGAATCATTCTCTTGGAATTAGCAAGACTCAAACTGTTAGTCCTTAAGGAAAAAGCCTCTTCAATAGAAAACCACATGCAATACTAGTAATTGTGGCTAATGCCTTCATCAGGGCTGGTTGCACTGCTGGTTTAATCAGAAATAATGTCCTTTAATTTGTTTAGCTGATAGTCTAGTCCCTTATGCATTGGAATGTATCTATGTACACTTGAAATTCCTGATCTCTGTGGTTTTATTTGCTTATCGCTCTGTGAAAAGGCAGTTGGAGAACCAGGTGAAAATGCAGTCAGCTCCTTTCCCATTTTCTGCTGTTGCAAAACTCCCTTGGACAAGAAGTCTTGGATTACATTCTTCCCAAACCCATGCACAGCTCCTCTGGTGACAGAGGTTGACTTCTCAGCTTTGAGACCCCTCTGTTTATGCAAAAAGCTGCAAATAGAGATTTTGCGAGCTTCTGGTATTTGCTGAGTACGTGTGGGCTCAGCTCGACTTTCTAAGGACACATAATCACAGCCATAATCACAGTTCAATCTATTTTTATTTGTCACTAATTAACTCCTAGCAGTGATTAAACCTTGTGAATTAAATTGATAAAAAAGAAGAGCACCTTTTTCACCAGCCTTACACACTTGTTCTTGTAAGGGCTCTGTTTCATGCTAGCAGCATTAAGATGCTGTTTCTGCCCAGGCTTGTAGCTTTTAAAACAGCTCATGGATGTGAATAAACCTTAATGGATTACTGCATGCCTAGCTTCCCAGCGGTGGGTATCTGGAGCAGATCCTACACGTCTGACAAGAGCCCTCAAATCAGAGGTGCCACAGGCCCAGGGAAAAGTAGATGAGGGCATTGCACTCTCCCTGCACCTCCTTATTTCAATCAGAAGTGTCATCAGGGTAAAAACCTCTGGGAAATGCTTGGGTGTTGAACCTACATTGAGCTCTGTGCTCCTGCAGCTCCTCTGGCACCTGAAGCTGGATAGGTAATGTTTAATGCCTGCTTGGCTGTGTCCTCAGAGGTGCAGGTGAGCTCCAGGAGGTGCCAGGGATGCTGGTGGGGTCTGTGCCCTGGTGCCTACTTGTTCAGTCAATGGGAGAGATTTCATTCTGCGTCGTGGAAGAGTCACACATATCCCTACCTTGACATGGATTTAAGACCCCCAACTTCAATCACCTGTTCTTGAAAGAGTTGGTATATATATTTTCAGGCAAATTCTGCTAAGAGCCCTCATGCTTTATTCCTCTTTTCAAGACTTTTTCTTATGACCTTGAGTAAAGCAGTTTCCTCAGTCTGGAGTTTGAGATGGCTACAGGAGTTGCTGTTTCGAGGCTTTTGAGGGCTCAGGGTCTATAAGCGTGTCCCTGCTGATGAACGCCTGCAGGTCCTGGGGACCAGGGAGTGCTGCTCAGCTCCTTGAGGGGTACTTAGCATCTCTCACAGCATTTGCTAGGGAAATGTTTCTCTTGGCTAAACCCCATTTTACCAGCAGAGGCCGTCATGCCCATACGCTTGAAGGCAGCGAGCTCCCACCGAAGCCCATGGACATATTAAAACCTGTTTTTGAGATGGATTGGACCCTGTACCCCAGTATCCCCAACTGCCTCTCGCTGAGCTGTTGGGCTGATAGGATTGCAATGCAGATGCAGATTTTGTGATTTGAGTTTAAAAAATAATAAAAAAAGTAATGACTAGTCAACTGGGGCTGGAAGAAAAAGCAAAGCTCTTAGTAGGCACCGTGAGGTCTGATTAAATCTGTAATGACTGGTGCTGCAACACTGGCAAGTGGCTCCCCCAGCACCTCCTCTGCCCAGCCTGGTGTAATCTTGTGCATTACTCATGTACATGGGAGAGAAATGAAATGGCTCCATTAGAGGAATCCTTTGGTATTTATTTCTGTGGCATTAAATATATTTATTTTCTGAAGGAGATGGACTGTGTGTGTATATATTATAACTATATGGTGTGCTGGGCTGCAGGGATTATTTTCAAGAAGTTATCCAGAGGTGGGGGTAGATCCTGCCCTGGTGCCAGGTATATACATAAAAAAAATATGAAAACCTGCAGTACTAAAGCTGAGGCAGCAGCGGCCAACCCTGCCTGCTCTGCTGTGCCCCGGGGGCTGGCAGGTGCCCTGGGCAGAGCATCGCGTGCTTCAAAGCCCCCTGAAGCTCTGCTGCCTGTGGTAATCCAGCTGGACTTCAAGGATGCCCTTGTTTTCTGGATTATACCCCAACCTGAACCCCAAAGGAGCAGTAGGGGAGGCAGACTCAAACAGCTGATTCATAAAACATCTGGAAAACTGCTTTGCGTATATCTGTCTTGCTGTCTGTCCTTCGCAGCCAGTTTCTTTACCCTCATCTCCATGGGGTGTGTTGGTGACCAAAAGAGCATCTAAATACAGACCGTGTATGCAGACATCAACTTTTTCTTTAAATTGCCCCCAGGCTGTGCAATGAGGATTACAGAATTCTCTAACCATAAGTGCAGAGCAGCATGTATTGAAAAATAGCCTCTCCTGAAACATGAGGCTTCACTGCATCTGCCTTAGGAAGGAGACTAAAACAAATGTTTCTTTGCGGTATGTCAGCTGTGTTGCATGGTGCCTGGGTACAGGACATCTGGATTTTATGGTAATAAGTGCAAAATAGGAAAGACATAGAAGGGACTGCACTAAAGAAAAGGTGTATTCATGCCTTGCCTAATATCTAGCTAATAATTAATAATAATAATCCCATTACCTAATAATGGGATAATTCCAGGTCAAGCGTTGTACAGCTTTTAGCAGCCCAGGAAAAAGGTTACAGGTGAGTTAGGACCTCAAAGAGCCAAATTCTGACCTCTTGTACTCCAGCAAATCTGTTATAATTCAAGAAGTCACCCTGGGCTCACAATGCCCTGGTGGGTTCTGGCCCAAGTCATTTTGGGAGGGAGGATTTGGGGGAATCTCTTGCTGAATGAAGGGTAAGAATATAAACCCATATAAATACTGTTGACAGTTTTAACTAATGGTTCTCACCAATAGCTTGGTTGCTTTCCCAGTAGTTCTTTATGCACCAATAAACCCCATTGTTCTTCTCCCAGCTGTTATTCACAAAAAGAACAAAAGCGAGCTGGAGTGTTCTCGGCACATTTCTTTTTAATTAAAACAACAGACGAAGGAAGTGTACGGAGTGAACTTTGAATGAGACATGGTAAATATCTCTTCTCCCCCATCATTTCAGCCCATTTGATAGGAGTGATTTTTTTTGTGACTTATACCTGAGGTCCTGCTCCGCTGCACCAGGAGAAAGTGAAGTGCGAGGCTAGAGGTAGCTCAGAGGGGTGGTTCTCCCTGGGGCAACTACCATGATGTCCCACTGCTGGCTTTACTGCCTCAGATATTTGTTCCTGACACATGGTTCATTAATTGGTGTATCTCTGCAAGTGTAGCTGGGACCAGTGCATGGCCTCAGCCCTCGCTGGGGCTGCATCAGCCCGAGGCTGCTCCCAGAGGTGCCCTGAGCATCCTAAAACTGAATCTCCCAGTGCAGGGGGGGAAAAAAAGGCATTTCTTCTACCCCAACAGCTCTGCTGTCAAAGGCAGGTAACTTACTAAGGGGGTGGGGGTAAGCAGATATAAGGAAAACTATTTTAGGACTGGGAGGGACCAATCTTGCACCTGGATGACTTGTCCTGAGAAATTGTAGTGCTGCCTTTTGGCCTTACATGTTGATGTTGTCAGCATTTTGCTGCATAGAGCTGGAGCTGTTCAGAGCAGCAGCACTCAGGGACTCGGTGTGATGAAGTGTTTACCTTGTGAAAGCATAACAAAAGATATGAGCTTTGCTTTTCTGAGAGATCCCATGATTTTTCTTTTTCTGAAGGCGTGTTTTTGTTCTGTTCTGAGGGATTTTTTTTTTTTTTTTTTTTTGAGGAAAGGGCTGGCTTTTCTGCAGCCAAAGTCTAAATCCATCTCCCAGCTTTAAGCTGAAATATTTGTGCCTGCGATTTCTGCTGTGGGCTGACGGCTGTCCCAGAGAGGGGAAGGGTAATAGTTATGAATGTGGTGCACTGCACAGGATCTGTCTGAGAAAATGTGCTGCATCATCAAATATCTCTGCAGGATCCCCAAGCTCCTCCAGACTGGCAGCATCCACGTACCTGGACGGTTCCCTTTGGAGCAGCGTGCCCTTGGTGCCTGCTGAGCCAGCCGTCCCATGTTTGCTCTCAGAAGTGCCATGCAGAGAGGCACTATGTGCCTTCCTGCTGCTTTCCAGAAAATAAAGACCTAAAAGTAAACAGGGGATTTCAGGCACGGTGCAGGTCCTGCGGTGCTGATGTCCCAGGAGTTTGGCAAGTGAGAGCTGTATCGTGAGGAAGGACAGTGATTATTTTTTTTCTTTCAGATTTTAAGACCTTGAAACTACATTCTTGTGTTTCATCCCAAACCTGTGCTTTAACCTACTTGGAAGCTGTCCCTGAATAATTCACTTTACGATGCTTAATAGAAAGATTTCCATTCAGCAACAGAGACCATAAAAAATACAGTGCTTTTTTAAAATTATTGTTCACATTAAATTGTTGAAGGCTGGTGCCAAACACCTGCTAAGGAGGCCGGGACAGACCCTCACCAGCCCTGAATCCTCTGGGCCTGGTGCTCCCCATCTGCTCCTGCCTGGGGCAATGCTGCTGCATATCGTGCCATCGAAACATCTGTTCCTTGTGTTCTTCATAACCCACCACTGATGCCATCCCCCCTTTCAGGCTGGCTGCTGGAAACCCCCAAATTTATCTCGGAAGAGTTTTAAATCGTGTGCATTAAAGACTTAGCCTGGCCAAACCCTCTGACTTACCAATACTTATGGTATCATTAACTTGGGCAGCATACCATCAAGTAAATCGCACTTAATTCATCATTTGAGGAAGCTGTGGGCTGTTATCTCACATGCAGGGCGGGTGGTAGCAGGAGGCTCTGTACCATCATCCTACAGCCCTGCCATAAATTCAGCTCTGGCTTCCTCCATAGTGTGATTTAGTGGCAGGCTGACTGCCCTGCTTGGTTTATGTACACTTGAGCTACACCAGAGAAATTCAGTATGGTTTTCCATATCACAGTTTTTAATTAAACTTCATTTTCTGTGACAAAACCTATAACATCACCTTTGAATAAGAAGAAATCATTTTTCTTCTTTTCTCTTCCCGTTCGCAGTCAGACTTTAAATCATCTGCTCGACTGCAGCTGAGATTGACCCAGTCTCGTGGTGTTTGTCCTTTCCTTACCTGCCACAACAGCCTGCCAGAGCCTCTGCAGGGCTGGATGCCAACCCAGGCTGAAGAGTTGGGGCTGTACACCTACACTGTCGTGGGGCTTGGTGGCTTAGGTGGAAAGAGACAGAATGAAGGACTCTCAGTCCCTTCCTATCTCCTGCTGGCATATCTACTTCTGGGCATGGGAGTCACATGTACTAGATGTTGGGTGAGCCCCATGCTGACATCCCTGGGCACAAGCTGGGTGCTGGGCATGCTTCATGCTGTGGTGTCCTTCCAACCATGGTGCTACATCATTCATTTTTCCCATCCTCCACCTTTCTTACCACAATATTTGCCTGTGAGAGCTGTCAGATTGGTGTATTTGTGCTTGTGCTCAGTTACTAATCTAAGTTTTATTTCTCTTTGGTTGGCCAAGATGGGTTGTTATAAGGTCACCTTGTGTAAAGCACATTCAGTGTCTTCTTCTGACTGTTGTATTTATTTACTGAGCATTGATTTTTCATTTGGTTGGAGGTGCAGCACAGTAACTGGGGGACGGAGGAGCTGGATGCGGGAGTGTGTTGCTGATGTTGAAGGTCTCCAGACAGAGATCCTGGAGGTGTTTGTTTTTTCTGGTCACTGGCCTGGCTGGTCAAAAAAAAAAAATCCATGTAAAGTTGAGACCTTTGTTATCAGTAAGGTGATCCTGATACCATGAATAATGGAGAGGAAATGCAGACCAGTGCGATATGGTTGCTTGGTGGGTCTCCTTTTTCACCTGCCCATCTGTCTTATAACCACATGACTGGATAGCACTAAGTAATTTTTCATGAGGTTTCTGAAGCTGCTACCTGTTATGAGGAGGAGAAATGCCTCTGTTTTATGCTGTCCTGAGCTGGCATGTGAAGGACAAGAAGCAACTTGACCATGTGCCCTCATCTGACCGATTTTTCCAGGGAGCTACAACCTTGATTGGCATGTCCTGATACCGTAGACCCAGATTGTCAACTGACCCTGAGCGGAGGCTGAGTCAGCTCTGAAAAAAAGATAAAGTTCTTAGCACAGACCAATGAATAAATAATAATAACGAAAAGGAGAAAACCCAAAGACCAGGAGAGACAAGAGAGGAAGGTGCCTCAGTCAAGGAGGTGAAGGAAGGCAGGAAGAATCAGAAGGAGGTGAGCTGTTGGCACCCGTGGGCTGAGAAGGACAAGGGACTCTAGGACTTACCTACGCTGAGCTGGGGAGGAGGAAGGACACTGTGAAACGAGGGCAGCCCAGCCTTAGGCAGGGAGAGGAGGACTAAAGGACGTTGGCAATTGTTAAAGGAGCCAGGGTAGGTGGCAGAAGTCAGGTTAAGGCAATCATAGAGTGTTGTTAAAAGTGTAGGGGTGAAAAACAATGACATGAAAGAAAAGACCAAAAAGAACAAAGTAGAAGAGGAGGAGGAGGAGGAGGAGGAAGAGGAGGTAGTGGAAGAGGTAGTTGAGGAGGTAATTGAGGAAGACGGGGAAGAAGAAAGCCAGGAGAAAAAAAGTAAAAAGAAATCAAAGTCTGAGGACTCAGAGAATGATGGGGAAGTGAAGAAAAAGAAAAAGAAAAAAACCAAGCGAAGAGAGTATAGCAGTGAGGATGAGGATGACTATGAGCGCAGAAAGAAAAAGAAGAAGAAAGGCAAAAAAGGCAAAGAAAAGAAGAAGAAAAAAGGTGACAAGTCCAAGAAAGGAAAGATAGATGACAATTTTTTGGAAATGTATGAACAGGAACTTCGGGACTATCATTCGGATTCCTCCAATGCGACAGAAGATGAGTACAACAAAAAAAAAGGTCAGATCCATTGTTTCTCATCTCCCCTCTTGAGCAGGCAGTTATGCTGTTGGCCCTGTGGATGCCCATCTCGGGATTCTCCCTGGGGCAGGGGGCAGGCACTTGTCTTTCCTATGTGGGGGATATTTCTAATTAAATAAGAATTTTTACTATGTGAGGTGGCACTGACAGATTGTGTCTGTATTAGCTTTTCAGTTTATGAAGTCATTTTGCCCTGTGCATGGTACTGCTGTAATTACATTCTCCTAATTAATATTTGCATTGTGGTGCCATTCAGAAGCTGCAATCATCAGATGTGGACAGGCTGGAAAGGGTCCAGAGAAGGGCCACAACGATGATCAAAGGACTAGGAAGCCTGCCATATGAGGAAAGGCTGAGAGAACTGGGTTTGTTCAGCCTTGAGAAAAAAGGGCTTAGGGGATACCTTATCACCATGTTCCAGTATTTAAAGGGTGGCTACAAAGAAGACGGAGCCTCCCTTTTTAGAAGGAGTCACATGGAAAAGATGAGGGGTAAAGGGTACAAGTTACTCCTTGGGACATTCCAGTTGGACACGAGAGGAAAATTTTTCATAATGAGAACAATCAGCCCTTGGAATAGTCTTCCCAGGAAAGTGGTGGATTCCCCAACATTGGACACTTTTAAGATTCAGCGTGACAGGGTGCTGGGCCATCTTGTCTAGACCGTGCTTTTGCCGAGAAAGGGTAGACCAGCTGATCCTTGAGTTCCCTTCCAGCCTGGTATTCTATGATAACCCCCCTTGTCTAAGCAGGGTATATAGCAAAGATGCACAGTCCTGCTCAAGCATATGCAGCAGGAGCATGCAGGTGATTTCAGCAATCAGAGCAGGCAGTGGACCGCTTAGGATTGATGTAGAAGCAGGGGGTCCAGCACACTGTCGCTCTGGCTGTTGTAAGTAACCAAATAGGCTGAGGAAATATTGCTAGTCATCTAATAAACCTTAATACTGTGTTGGTACAATAAATAGTCCACTTGTTTTATGTGTACAGGGTACTTTAGTTCAATGCCTGGTGAGCTGTGCAATGACTTAAGGTTTTAGATGATGCACTCGGTTTCATTACAAGACCATGGTCTGGAGAAAGATTGCAGCCATCAGCCTGGCAACATCAAGACAGCTTGTGGAAAAAGACTGTACTTTAGCATTTTATATGCTGGGTAACAGTTAATAATCCCATCCTCAGCAAACCTGCAGTGCTGTGGCAGACAAGTGAGGAAACTGCAAGGTGAGCAGCAAAGACCCATGGTGTAGCTCCGTGATTAAAAGAAAAAGCCCTCGATATGTAGGAGGATGCTCCCAAGCACAGGAAGGTTATCTCCTTATCAGAGAGGTGGGCAGCAAAGAGGTAATGGACTGCTGAGGGGTGACACTGGCCACCCATTACCCGTGCAACTGGATCTTGGTGTGACTGGGGCAAGACACTTAACCTCTCAGTACTGTGGTTTCCCCATCAGTTAATTAGAGTAATAATGTCTTGTATGTGGCAATTTGGAGAACCAAGCGTGCCTAAGGAATCTTGTAAAGCATCTCACACTTACGGTGTGGTTACAGGTTAACTATAACTAATGACTTCTGTAATGGTGCTGTATGGCTCTACTGGGAAAAGAAAAATGATTAAACTGCTCTGATGCAGGAGAAGCAAGGCCCTCCCATATTCACTGTATTTAGGCCATGCACATAACGTACTTCATTTGTGATGGCTCTTTAGGGGGAGAGAGGTTGTCTCCCCTCATACCACAATTTTTTTTTTTTATAGTAGAGGAATAATACCTGCTGTACTTTTCAAAGAGAGAAGCTCCAGCAAATGTTTGTAATAATCTCTGTGTGGTCTTCTGCTTAGTTTCTCAAGAGTTTCTACAGGGAAGATAATAGCTTGTGGTTGAAACATTGGGGAATGAATTAAGCAGGGAACTGATTCTCATAGTTCCTATCAGAAATTAAAAAACTTGGTCCAAAACTATCATTTGGACCCCAGGACCTCCAAGAAACTTGTCATGTGGCCAAAGGTCCCAAGGGTGAACCACTGGTTGCCCCCTTGGATCATGGACTCTCCTCCTTGAGCTGTGTCTCAGTATTTTGTACCCTCAATTTCCAGATATTTATGGAAGCGAGTGCACATGTATGTGAGGGAAGAAACAGAGGGCAAGGGAGAAGAAAGGGATGTTGGGTCGGACATACTCAGTCAATGAGCCACTGAGGTTTTCCACCAGGGAAAACCTGTTACTGGGCCATTTGGCACCAAAAAGCAAAATCTCAGGAGCAAACTCTAACTGCCTTATGCCCTTGCTTGAGTTTCAAGCTGTTTTCTCTGCCATGCACTGTGCTGCTGCTCTCCCTATTTTGATTCAAAACAGCAGATTTTTTGTGTGGCTTAGTTGGAGGCCACTACTGCTTTTCTTCCAAAGGACCATTGAGTGAAGTGACTGTTGTTGGTCAGGCTGTTGAGAAATGTGTAACCTCTGCAAAAAGCTTCCCAGAATCTTCGGGGATGTCAGCTGCCTTTGCTACTGGTGAATATTCAGTAGAGTTGTGTTTCAGTCCACAAGATGTGGTTCCTTTTGCTGTAAAAATAAAAGAGAGATGTTGTAAATGTTTTATAAGCAGGGAGTCAATGGCGCCTGTGTCATCTGATGTCCTCTTTATCTTATTGTATTAACAAACAGGAGAAGGGATCCCCCCATCGCATTCGATCGATGACTGAAGAACAAGGCAAATCCAGCTCCTGGGGACAGGAAAACAAAAGATATCAAGTGACTGGGTGATAGTGTATCTGAGAAAATTATAGCAGAGATAGCAGGCATTTTTAACTAAATTGCAGCTGTTGTCCATTCCTGTGATCCTGGTGTTAATGAGATTAGTTATTTATTAATAAGTATTTGCAAAGTTGTTTCTACAGTACAGTACGGAAGGCTCAGGGGAGACCTTATTGCAGCCTTTCAGTACTTAAAGGGGGTTATAAGAAAGATAGAGACTTTTTACCAAGGCCTGCAGTGACATGACAAGGGGCAATGGTTTTAAACAGAAAGACAGTAGGTTTAGCTTGGATGTAAGGAAGACATTTTTACGATGAGGGTGGTGAGGCACAGGCACAGGTTGCCCAGAGAATCTGTGGATGCCCCATCCCTGGAAGCATTCAGGGTCAGCTTGGATGGGGCTTTGAGCAACCTGGTCTAGTGAGAGATGTCCCCCTCATGGCAGGGGGGGTTGGACTAGGTGATCTTTAATGGTCCCTTCCAACCCAAACCATTTTATAATCTTGAATTGCCAATAATAGTGCAAACAGGGCACACTGTGTAATGTAAGCTTAACTGGTGGAACAGTAGATTTAAAGTGCAGTAGGTATCCAGAGACTGTTCATGTAGTACCCTGGCTGTCTAAACCATCATTAAAGCTTCTACAGGTACCAGCTACCTGAGGTTCAGAGTGGATGTCCAAGACCTGAAACCAACCCTTTGCAGGAATGCCATCTCTTTCTTTCTTCATACCTTTCTCTTGACACCTCATATCTTGTCTGTGATAGGGAATAGGGAGACTGGCACAGTTATTTATCCTCCTGCTGAAGTTTGGGGTCAGAGAACCATGAAGGAAGGGACCAAGTGTCAATACCTGTTTTCTGGGTCACTTCTGCCAAAGCCGTGGATATGTCTGGGTTGGTAGTAAGAAGATGTTTCCTTCTCCAAACTTGCTTTTATGCCATTAACTGAGTCTTCCCTCTGGCTGAGGTGGTAGCTGCTGGCCTGGTGACTCCAGACCCGAGACATCCACGGGCTGTGGCAGATGGTGGAAAGCTCCCCCCTGTACTGTGTCACAGTAAAGTGATGCTGACTCAGGAGATCTTGGGGCTTCCCTTGTTGCATAGCTGTAGCTCACCAAGAGGCGTATCTCATTTCAGAGGAAAACAATCTTTTTTGTGTCCTATTGATGATAAAATACTCTTTTTTTCTTTTCTCCCCTCATTTTTTCCTGCCCAGTTTCCGACCTGGATATTAAGAAGTGGGTATCTTTCCTTTAAAGAGAAACAAATGCTCTAGTGGGGTTTACTTGTCTCTTGGAAGTTTTACTGTAGCATCTAGTCAGACCTACTGCACTATGCTCATCATCTTCCATGGTCACCATCTGCAGGGCCAAGGTTCCCAGGACTTTCACAGAGGATGAAGGATAAGGCACTTCCATACATGCAATCTCTTAAATGGCAGGTCTGTGTGACAGTAAATGGCTAGGAAAGCTTAAGTGACTCAGGATGATAAAGACACTGTAGAGGTCCATATCTTGGAAATATTCACTTGGGAAACATTCACTCCCATACAAGGGAGCAACGCTTGGATTACCTCCCAGTACTTGGAAGCTGCAGTCGTCTCTTCCAGGGACAGATGCTGAGCACTTTGTATGGAACACTGCTGGTTTGTCCGTTTTGCACAAAGGATGAAGCTGGAGTTCCGTGATCTTGGCAGTGCCCATAATAATTATAAAATGAAGAAAGCTACTCAAGAAATGCACGCTTTTATTAACACATTTTGTCCAATGATGACGGAAGGAGGGAAATGGCCACTGTTGATTTGTAAATAGATATACAAGCTGCTCATCATTTCTTTTGATGTGCGCCATGCATTTTATTGTGTTACATTTATCACATCATGTTCCTTTAGCAACTGCAGCAAAGGGTTACACAGAAAAAGCATTCAGGACATGCCGACTTTATTGCTAAGTTCTGTTTAATGAAATTTAGCAGCAGAATGGAGGAGGAGAGCAAGTGCTGTGTGGCCGCCAGCTCTCTCCCCGTGCTATATACAGAACTGGAGAGATGTATCACATACTTTTATGATAAATGATCATCAGTTGCAAAATCATCTCATCTGTGCCCCGCACCCACTTATCTTCCTGAACTGAGGCTTTGATTAATATTCCAGATTGGAAGGAACAAGGGACTCCTCTTTGGAAGACAATTTCTTTTTCTCCTTACTGCTAAAATGAGCTTTGGTTTTAGGTATAAAACATTCAGAGAAGATTTTTGTACTAGTGGCAATGTTATGTCTTGTGATCCAGTGGGACATGCAAAGCATGCTACCGAGAGAAGGTGTTGTTGCACCTGCCTTGGCGATGTGGTAGATGGCACCTGCTTGCATCTCAGCATTTTCCATAGTTACAAATGACTGCATGAAATATGAATTTTGAAAGGTTTAGATCACTTTTAGAGTTTGCTAGATGAGTGTTCCTAGGAACTAGCAGCTTGTGTGACAGAAGAAGCCAACACTAAACTAACTGTGATCTTAAAACGTTGATTAAGTTGCAGGAGCACTTGCTAATATTTTTATGTAGGCACAAAAAAATCTTTGGCCTGGCTATTAGACAGCCCCCACTACACACCTGTGTAGTCCCACTGGAGACTTAAAGTTGCCTGGAGGTGTCATGCTGAAGTGGGGTCTTACAAGTTGGAAATAAGTAGTTAAAATGCTGCGGATGGGGCTCTGCAAGGAATCACAGTATCTCTTTGTCTTCATCCTTTGTGGTGGGCCATTGACCTGCAGTAGGGCTGCTGCTAGTCATTGGTATGGAAAATCAGTATTGTAAAGCAGATGAGTGCAAATAAACCTTTCATAGCAAGCCCTCGCTGGTATCTGAAGGTTTAGGCCCTTGCAGGGGTCTCCTTTCGTTTGCAGGTGTGTGCTCAGCAAGTGTAGGCACAGGACTGGGGGGAGTGAGCACTCGTGTACCCCCCACCTCTCCCTGCGCAGGACCCAGCAGCCCCAAGCATATGCAGAAGCCATCTCTGTTACGCACACACGTTCTGTTTGGGATGGCTCAGCCCAGCTGGCAGCACCAAAAACAGCATCGAGGAACAGCTGTAGGCACCAGGCTGCCAAATGCACGGCACAGCTGATGTGCCAGCTGATGCCTGTAAAACCCACACCCATGAGGGCTGCTGTTTTCCCGCATTGCTGCTCTCCTCACATTCAAAATACTTAAATCTGAATGGAATGGCAAGTTCAGTTTTATATCCTTGATTGTCTGTGGCTACGTTGTAGACTAAATGTTTGGGTTTTGGACTTTTAAAGAAAATATCTGAGAGCTCCTGAAGAGAAACTGAACAAGGTTTCCCTGAGAAGCAGATGTTAAATGCAGATTAATATATTCAATTCCAGATGTGTTCCCCCCAACCCATGTGTCCCATCAGCCTGGATTTAATGAGCTGTAACATCTGAGGTGGAGGGCAAGGTGTCCTCTCTGAGGAAGGTGACCTTAGAGGATGCAGGACTAGAACTTGATCACATTGGAATAATTGAAGAAGATATGTTTGTTGTTGGTGGTTTTTTTAATTTTTTTTTTATTTCCCCCCCTTTTTTTTTTAACCCTGAAGAAACTAAACGAGATTCCTGTGTTTTTAGAAAATCCAAGATTTGCCTGGGTAGTTTTTCATTCTCTGGTTGCTGAAAGAAAACTGAGGAGCTGCTTTTGCTCACAGGTACAGCAGTTCCCTCCACTGGTGCATCAAATTCCCAGTTTCAGGACTGCATTGGTATTTTAAGGATCATGAGTTTTGTTCCCATTTATACTTTGTTAAATATATGTCTCCTGGGCTCTCTGTGAAGCTGTTTTTATCATCCTGTCCCTGGGTATTTGGACAAGCATCTGAATACTGGTCCATCAAAACAGCAGAATTGCCTCCATCTGGATGGAAAACCTGGGCAGAAAATCATACTGAGCTATAAGGGACTCAGCATAGAGAGGGAACCAGAGCAGACCAGTTTTTTATTCCATCTTAGGTCAATCCCCACAGCCTCAGGTGAGGTGGTTTATCCATCTGAGCCCCAGGAGAGCAGAGACTTGCAGTAGGGTTGGTGTCAGGAGCCTTTGACTGCTGCTGGGATGCTATGATTTACTGGGGGTTTCTGTGTCACCTGTGAGGATGCGAATAGGATGTTACTTCCAGATAAGCTCACAACATACTTGTTGTCTCATTAAGGCCTCCTCTGGGCTGACTATTGCTGCTCCAACAAATATTTGTTTATTCTCAGTGCCTTGCAGGTGCAGATATTTCCCCAGGCATTGTCAGAGGGCTTTTTCTTCTGCCTTTGGTTGTTCTTCCGTGCTGGACACTGCTGTGCAACACACTGTCACAAACACCTGGGTGGCAACACTTAAAACCAGGCTGAAAATAGTAATTGTGGCTTTTGTTGATGGATTTACATACACTACAAGACTCACTGGACACGTATCATAACATAGTTGTTCATCGTTGCTGTAATTGGATGTGGCTGTTGGAAACTGTCGGTCTTTTTGGCACTTCACCCCCTGAGGTTCAGATCTGCTGTATTTTTCCACATCAGTTTGGTGTCCTCCATTTTATACACATCTGTATCATAGTAGTATCGCTATTAGACTTGCTCTGTGACCTGTTAGTGTTAATCAGGAGATAATTGTAAAGAAGGAAGAGGTAGGAGGTGGGAAGTTCATAGGTTATATCAATTCTTTTTTTTTTTTTAAAATCTTTTTTAAGGTGCTCTTTGGATAGTAGTAACTGTCTATCATGAATGATTAAGTTGGGGAGTTATTAATTCATAATGACATCTAACATGTGTGTGTAAACATAGGTAACACATATAACCTGTATTTATAACAAGCTTCTGACAGGTATCAGTCCCTGCTTATGCCAAGCATCAACCCGAAATGCAGCTAGAAATCACGTCTCAGGAGCAAAAGGTGGTGGTTCCTCAGCTGTGAGCTGCCAAGGGTGCAGCACCACCCTCCGGCTTGCAGACGGTGTGCCTGCCATGGGGCGACTGTCCCTGCTCGCGGCATCATCTGGTCCTCGCCTGCCGGTGGCTTTGCCAGCTGTTGACTCCTGAACGTGATCCTGCTGGATTCACCACCTCAGGCTGAGCAGTTTTGAAGCATGTCGTTGTCAGCATTTTTTTGTCCGCAAAAACAACTCAGGCGAACGGGGAACCCCAGCCAAACGGTTCTGGGGAACCCCAGAAAGAAACTGGGAGAAATGACCTGCTCATGTCAGGGAACATCCATCATCCAACACCTGCAATGCCTCCAGACCAAGGATGCTGGGGGTCAGCGAAAAAATGATCTTTGGTGAAATTGCTCTTCCCACTACCTGGGGGTCAGAGCTGGCAGACAACTAGAAGAAAGTGGGGCTCTTATTTGAATCTGGTCTTGGGATGATGTGACAGACAGCAGGGAATAACTTCCAGTTGTGTTCTGCAGATACATTGCTCTACCGCAGACTTTGCTTGCTCAATGTTGCAGGTAAAATCTATATCGTATTTTACCCAGGCTGCATTTTACACTTCCCATTGGACAGTAACCTCTAATATTGTTGTCCACAGTTGTGATTCAGAGACACCCATGTCCTGGCAGGCCCTCCCTGTCTCCAAAAGATAATGAAAGAAATGGAACAGGTTTTTCTCGAAAATGTTTCTCTCCCCTGAGGCACAATTTAAACTTGAATAACAAGATGTCGATTGCTAAGCTAATTCTACTTTGCTGTTCTAGTGAAGAACTAAGATGTTTTTTCTGGTGATGCTAAGGCAAAAGCACTTTTAAGTGATAGCTGGAGCACTAGATGAATCAAGTCTGGCTTCCTACAGTGCACGAGAATGAAATGTTGATTTTGCAATAGCTGATGAAGTAAAACAAACTCCAAACCACAACTACTCTGCCTGTGGGAACAGACAGGACAGTATTCAGGTTTGGATTTATATTTTAAGAGACAATTGATGTTTCAGAGCTCAAGATAATGCTATCTGTGTGTACTGGTGGTAAGTTTGCAGGAAGCTTCCCTAATGCATGTCCGTGAAGTGTCTCAAAATGCAAGATACTATTAATTCTGCAATTCTTTATATAATCTATGAATAACAAAATGTATAACAGTGTGCAGACAGTCCAAATATTCATGGAAAAAATCCCTCTCTTTAGCTTTGAATAATTAATTTGGCAGTCCATGCTGGACTCAAAAGCTGCTTTCGATAAAGCATATAAAAAGCAAGCAATCTCTCAGTGTGTGAGGCACAAATCTGTTCACAGTTTTGCCAATATGAATCCAAAGTCATTGTGCTCAGGTCAATGGAGTTAGCCAGGATTTGCCCCAGAGTGAATGAGAGAAGAATTTGACTAATTTTGTATATGACAAGAGACTATTTCTCAAATTGCATCTTGATAAAAACAAACAAGCGCTGATTTCAAAGGCCCATCTCCACGGTGGGTAAAGGATGGTCCTGATAAAACTATAACCATAGTAAGTATTTAACTGATGTGTTCATGTGCATAGAGCATCATTTTGGCAAACATAACTTGTAACAGGCAGCACAGACCCTTAAAAACTTCCAAGTATTTTGCATAAATGTCAAGGTACTCTTCAGGTGCTCCAAGGCAAACATACACTGAAGTGCTTCAGTAGGAGCCACAGTGATTGGTGCTTTGCATGAATCAACATTAAGTGAATATTGAGAATAATCAGTGAATTCCCAACTGGAAATACAGTGAAGTGCAAACAACCATTACCGCTGCTGAGGTAAATGTATCCTGCTAAATGGATGCATCTGAAGGTAGCCCTAATAGCCATAGCTTCAAAGCAGTTTGTGTTGATTTGGGCTTATATTCAAGATGAAGACAGCATCTTGCTGGTTTCTTCCACTGCTGTGGTGTAGGAGGGTTTAGTTCTTGCTCACCTTGTGCATGCAGCCTGGAGGCATGGGTTTGCGGATCTTTGAGAAAGCAGGTAGTGATGAGGGAGATGAGGTTTGCCATGGGTGTGGTGTATGATGGTATGTGATAGATCAGCTCAGAGACGAGTAAAAGGCAGTGATACTGAAGGGTGGCAGGCTGCCTCCAGGACACCAGGGCTTCTGTGCACACTGGGATGTTTCATGTCTGCAGCCACCTTGGAGCTTTCACCCCCTCTGTTTCCCTGCCCATGCTCACAGCATGGCTCAGCTCTTGTTTCTGCTTTCCTTCTTCCTTACTGAAAATCTTGGATGACTCTTCATAATCTTTGCTGTCTTATTCCATCTGTATAATCATTCTTGTGGCATAACACTTAATTTTTTTTCTACCAAGGGCCACTCTTGCTAGACAACAGTTAGGAACCATCATGAACTCCAGCTCAGTTCTCCATATTCATCATATGAGAACGTGATCTGAAGGGATCTGCAGTCACTGCCATAATTGGTGCTAAGCAGTCCCATGTCGCTGTAGTCAGAAAAAACTGAATTTATCAACCAAAGCACTCTTCTGCCCTGAAGATATTCTTTCCTTGTGGAGCTAAGGGAATTTTGCATTCTCTTAGCTAGATGATCTCAGTCTCCACTTGTCAGACTTTACAGCTTTACAATAATTTTAGCAACCATTTTGAAGTGAGTGCTTCTCTACTCTGGCCATTGAATAGATGGGTTTATAGTATCAGCTCTTTCTGCAAGACAGGGAAATGGATGTAAATTTCTTCCAGCGATGCTGCAATGTAACTTGATGCTGATTTTATGCTGTCTGTATCTTGTGCTTGAAATGATCATTTTGAATGCTTATTTTCAACAAAGAAACTGGTATCTATTATTTCCTTTATTGAGCTTGTATATGCCCATGAAAAGCAGTAATAGGTTTGCAGTCCATAACAAATCAGTTCTGTTTAGCTTGCTGAAACTTTCACCAGTTTCTGAGGTCTTCATGCCGGATAGCTGAACAGTGGAGTCAGCTGGGGATTCAATACCTACCAGATGAGATAAGTGAACCAAATTCCACTTGATTGACATAATATTTGGAACAAAAGAGTCTGTATCAGTGGCTGTATTAAAAGCTTTGTATTGACTCTGCCTAGTCCACTGGGAGAAAAGCAAGATTTGGAGACTGGACTGAAAATCAAGCATTCCCCTACTAACACTGTAGATTACTGTAATTTGGCCATGTTCTGGGTACTCAGAATAGACTTACCTTGACCTTGGGGGTGAGATTGTTTGCCAATTAAAAGCACCTAAATGTAGGTGTCTTCCTGTGAGCAGTGGTCCATGCAGCAAGACGATGTTCAAACTGGGATCCAGTACTCTCCCTTTTGCTTTTGCAACCTCCCTTTGGGGTTCCTCTACCCATGCTGCATGATGAACTCAGCCAACACTGGCAGGAAAAGTGTTAAGGAGTAGCACAGATGGGCAGGACCATCTTAACAGTGGCTTAACGACCTGACCAAGCAGCAGCTTGGGCGAAGAGGCATGGACATTTGGGGAATCCTGTCCATGTTTGAAGGGAGGTGGAAGACCAATGCCGATATTTGACACGGGGACATGGGAATATCATGGTTTTCACCTTATGTTTGACCAAAAAGGAAATAGGGGTATGGTGGGTGCAAAGCTATCCACCCATGGAGAGGCTAAGAGTTCTCAAGTACATCTCAATGTGTAAGACCAGCAGCAATACGTATAAGGAATTGTTTTCCACATCATGGAAGCCAAAAGTTATTGCAAAGCTCTGAAGAGAGTTCATGTTTCAAGTCCTGCTGACTAAGACGGGAAGACCAGAAACTCTTGAGGTGTGAAGCTGGTAAAACATTGCAGTGTCTGCTTAGGACTGGTCTCTCAGCTGATTCTGTGGAGGAGACGTCAGTGGGGTTGAACCAACCCTCCCAGACTCCACTATGAGAGCAGATCTCTTTGAGGAGCTTAGAGGTTCCCCACTATAACTCTCAATGATGTCAGACAGCTAAAAGCAAAGCCACCACATACTGACATCCCATAAATTAGTAAGGGAAGAGGGACACTTTCCAAGATGCACTTGGAAACTACAAGGGTAATCATAAAATCCCTGTGGACGCTCTCTTTATTTGCATTCAATGATTGCTTCCATTGAGGAGGAGTCTAAATAGTAGGATACAGCCAAATCTGGAGTGATATACCAAAACCTCATGCTATCCTGAAAAGCTTTGCTGTAATTTGTCTTCGGCTGTTGGACCGAGCAACAGCTCCAAAAGAAACCTTGAACTATGTGCATCCGTGTCAAAGGATGGGAAAATAGTAACATTTGTATTTCATTACTTTGCAAAGAAATATTGCAGTTTTGTTGTGGGCTGGTTGTTGTTTATTTTTTTTTTACCCTTCCATTTGACAATATAAACTGGATGGATTTTTTTTAAAAACTTCGCTTGGTAATAAGCATCTATTTCATGTGAAACTGATGCAGGTGGAAGATAAAAAAAGCAAATAAACAGGTGGCCAAACTTATTTGCACACTGCCCCTGTTAAAAAAGAGCTGGGAGATTCTGGAGAATTTGAGTAGATATTTTTTGCCAGTGGAGGGGTTTTAAGGGCTGGCATTTTTGCACCATTGAGGCAAATCTTTGGTGAGCATTAACGCCCATCATCCTGAGAGTATTTACAGTAGTGACGGAGGTGGATCCTCAGTAGGCAATTCAGATCTCTTGAGTGGTGGAGAGGGGTTTGAAATATGGGGACTCAAAATGAGAAGACTCGAAATCCCATGAGAACATCCAAAAAGAGAGAAAGGAACTTGGTGGGAAGAGAAGAGGTAGCTTGTATGATGAAACAGATAAGTTACTTGGGATATTTAACTTCTGTATTTTCTTAATCTTCCCCTTCACAGCTGGGGCATTGAAATAACAAAATTGATCTTTCTAGCCCAGATTCCACACTTGGTTAGAAGTGTGAATTCCGCAGAAATCCAATTTCAAGCTTTTCAGCTAATTCGGCTTTATTGTTCCAAATCATAAAGTACAAAATGTTTATGCTTGGGATTTGTTAAGGTTGGACATGTTCTCTCAAAGCCAGAATATCCAATTATTCGGGAGCAAACTCCTGGGGTGGTTAAGAAATGTCACTAGTCTACATACAGTTCTTGTCGTCTTATATCATGGACACTGTCCCCAGCGAAGGGGCCTGGGGTATAAAATGCTGCCCCCACAGCACTGTATCCTTTTCTGCCTGCTGGGTCCTCAAGCTGCAGAGATGCTCCCAGCAAAGATGACAACCATCAGCTGTCAGTGGTTGATCAAAAACAAAATAAATGCAAAGAAAGGAAACAATCTTGGATCCAGACCACTGAACTTTCATGCCTTCAAAGAAAGTGGCTAAGTAAGCTGTGTTTGTCTCCAGGTGCCTTTCCCAGAAAGAGCTAGCATCAATAGCAGTATTTAACTTTTATTTTCTTCCTGCAAAGGAACTCATAAGCCCTGTGTCCATGACATCACTGGAAAGCTGCGACACCATTTACTTGCACAGCTGGCCACACAGCTGTAGTGCTGGAGAAGGGGTGGCAGGGCTCCTTTCCCCTTCCAGGGGTGCACCGTGGCATGTGTCAAATGCAGTGACATGGTGGTGTCACCAGCCCAGCCCCTCCTTCTGTCCCTCTGTGCAAAGTTAATTAAAATGGTGCTAACCACAGCGTATGCTCAGTAATGACATGTGCTACTCGGGCAGGGCTCGGCACATCTGTCCTGGTAAAAACTGCTCATCCATGTGCTGCCTGCTTGCTGCGGTGCATGGAGGCTGAATCTGGGGTTGTGAACCTAAAGTGCAAATTTGTATGTACGCATGGCTTGTGGTTTTTTGCAACTGTGAGTCTCCCGTTGTGGGAATTAGAGAAGGGTTTTGATTTTTAAGGGGGGAATATTGTGGCTTGTTGATGGTGTTGTCTTAAACACTTAATTTCCTTGTATCCCATCATCTCATTTGCTAGGCGTTGAAAAGTAGAAGTAGATCAGTCTGACTTACATCTTTGTTAAGGAAATTAAGGTTAGATATACAGGTGAGGTGATGTCCATACCTGTATAGGTGTAGCAGACTGGTTCAGGAATGGGTTTCACTTGATGTAACATGGGCAGATGTTACATGACAGACTCTGCCTGCCACATATAACTTATAAGTCCTAGCACTTCTCTAGCAGTAAAAAAAAATCTCACTGGAAAACCTGCCTGAGTTTTTGAAAGGTCTCTGAGAACTTAGAGTGTTGTGATGACTTTTTTCTCCTCCCTTTTCACAGGAAAAATGCCTTCAGCCATGCGCCCGCTGGCTGAAAATTGAGCACAACTTGACTTCACCCCCTGAAAACAGGAACAGGGTCAAATTTTGCTAAGTCTTTGTGGGGAGAGGGGGGAAGATGCATTAAAGGCCCTTTTCCTGAATGAAAGCTTGCAGAGGGATGCTCAACTGTAACTGCTACTTTGGCAGTAACTATAGGATGCTGACAGTGATAAGCACTTCCATGGTACAGATAAGTTGCAATAAGCTTTGAGATGGCCAGACACAAAAGGCTGCTATAAACGAGTGCAGCAATATCATAACTTAATGACGTAAGCTCACTGTTTCCAAAGCAGAGTCGATACAGTTCTGAAAACCATGAAGCGATCAGTGGTGAATCACTGGGGCAGGGTGGATTACGAGTCTTCCTCCTGTTAATGGCTAATGAAAGGACGTTGTCTGTCTCTCCATGCTATGCCAAACATCTCCTGTTGGCATGTGTGAATGCTAACAGGAGGAAGGTGAAATGAAAACATTGTTCATACATATTACTCATACGCAAGCTGTGGATTTCATATATTCTTTTTTGCAAAGACATCTCTTCTTCCTTCAAGCCCATAAATGAAATATGCCAAACTAAGGGATTCTTAAAATTTAGCCAAGCACAGATCATAACTCACTGTATTTATTATAATAATGTCCCCTTCCTTTCCTATTTACATTCATGGAAAGGTGAGGTTAGGAAAATATTATGGTATTTTTTTCTGTCTCAATGCAATACAGCTGCTGGAAATGAGTAGTAGTTTCTAATCAGTTTTACATGAGTGGCCTGGGTTTTGCTCTAGCGCTCTGTCTCCATGCTTTTCAGTTAAAATGGTGATTTAATTTCTTCTCTGTGATGCTTTGAGGGAAGAGTGTTAGTGGGGAAAAACATTTGATGCTCAGACTAGAGTCCCAATACGGGTTTTGTCTCTTTTGAATATATATGTGATGTAGTGAGGAAAAGACGGGCACTAACAAAATACATAATCCATAAGGAAGGACATTTTTACACAAGTAGTTCTGAGAAATCACATACTTAGCAGTCAGGCTGTGCGAGATGAAATGATGAAAGTTTAGCCTTTCCTCCAGCTTATAGGTCTGAGCCTGAAATACCGTTATTAGCTAATGACCATCATGTGGTCTAAAGCCAAAAAGGTCCATCAGGATGCTTGGTCTGGCCATAGGCAAAGTTTTATAATTTCTTCCAATTCCTTTTGTACTGAGCCAACCAAGAGATGTCCTTCAGAACGGTAACGAGTTTTCAAGCCTTAAGTCTTGTTCAAACTTCACTCATCATCCTGCTTAAGAACTGTGTGTCTGACTGTAATTTGAGTTTATCTATCTTTACCTTCTGGCCATTGGATCTTGTCATGCCTTTCTCCACTTGAGTAAAAGGCTCTTTTAACTTGTGTCTCTCCCAAGAAGACAATGATGTGTGGTAATAAAGTCACCACTCAATCTACTGCTTAGAAAGATAAATTGATAGAACTTTGAGACTCTAATTTAAGCATTTTCCTACCTTATTCTCCTCATGATTTACCATTTGATCTCTGGTAAAGTCTCCAGAACAACTGCAATGCTAACTTTCTGGCTGTAGTGATTTCTCAGCTTCATACAAATATATTATCAGAGCAAACAGGAAAGCGTGCATTGCAGTGACATGTGCATAAATGAAAAATGGCTCAACAGCTTTACTCTAACACTTCACATAAATTCATGTTATATGTAATATATGCACATGCATTAAGGTAGGGGAGGCGATGTGTTCACAGAGAAGTGTTTTATTTTCAGCAAAATCTGTCCTAACTCAATCCCTCTCTGCCCATCTAAAGTGTCTCCAGCAGTTTTGGTTCAATGTGATGATTTTCACCAGTTGTGTTGATCCTTAGCAGTGATCATGCCCTGTCCAAGAGATGGGTTTGTTTTGGTGGTGGGTGCAGAGATCCGTCTCTGGGGTCTGTATTTCAGCTCAGGTTTGGGGATGACTTGGATCTATAATGTATTGGGTGAGAGATTTCCCCCATTGTCATGATCTTTCTTTTCTCCTTCCACAGTTTACGAGGTGGTGACAGTGACAGGAGATGTCCGGGGAGCAGGAACCGACGCCAACGTCTTTGTTACTCTATTTGGAGAGCTTGGGATTACTCCCAAGACTCATCTCACAAGCAAGTGAGTATCTGGAAGGAAATCTGCATCTTTGAGGCCTATTCTTCAGTAACTTCTATTGCATTTTGATGAAACGTAATATTGTGCTGCTGGATGCAGAGGGAATAAGTCTAAACGGTGTTTCAAAATCACCAGGGAAATCTGAATTTTTGCTGTTGCATATTTCTTACCAAATCCCTTGCAAACCTGCATTCCTTTCTGTAGGTGGAAATGTGTGTTCAGATCCATATTATATAAGGCTCACACATGCAAGGTGTGGGGATACTTGCTTTTCTTAAAGCTTAAATTAGGAGCTTCCAATTTAGGAACTGAGAATATTCATCGCTTGTTGGAGTGGGCATGATGGGCCATGTGTCCATGCCTAAATCCCACTGAGGTCTCCATGCTAAGTCAGGTACAGAGAGATAAGTGTCCTTGAATGTTTCTGAAGAATAATTCAGTGGGTTTGAAGTAATGTTGTTGATGGGTAACCACCCACACCCACCCATAGGAAACCTGAGGCAAGCAGAAATGGAAGAATTTAAGCTGTTTCCTAATTTAGGCTGTTTCCATCCTATCTGCTCTGTGCTTGGTTGGTTGCACACCATTGTGGTTGCACACCATTGTGGTTGCACACCACTGTGGTGGCACTGTTCTGTTTTCCTCCAGCTGGTGTCAATGCCACCCTCTGTATGCAACTTCTCAATTCTTATCACTATGTGATATCCACTATCACTATGTGATATCCACTATCCACTTAGTGGAAACCATATTTTATCACTTAAGAACTTACTATGAGGCTCTTGACTCTCTCAATAGCTTTTTTTTTTTTTAAAAAGGCAAGAATCAGGGCCAGCAGGTGCTCAGATCACATGAAAGCAAGGTGACTTTTAACAAAGTCCCAACTCTGCATGTACTAATTTTCCTGTAGCACTAAGAGAGAGCAGAAATCCCTTCTCCGTGGGGTCTAGCAGATGCTGTGTGTCTCTGTTTTTCGGTGTTCTTATTGGTTTGGTTTTCTTGAAAATGTGCTTCAGAAATTATTAATCCTGTGCTAATGTCACACGGTAACTTCACATTTTCTCCATTTCTACAGCACCGACAAGAGGTACCTGCAGCTATTTTAAATTTTATCCTCAAAAGAGCTTCTCTTCCCAGTGAAGCAACTCAAACATGAGAGTCTGTAAAGAAAATGATATGGGAATGGTAAAGAAAATACATGAAATTTCAGACCTGTTTGCCATATTTGAAATTCAGAAATCAGAGTGAAGGAGTTTTATTATCCTGGCATCTCTAGAAACATCAGGGAGAACTTGCTGACTGTATATGATATATTTATACAAATGCTTTGTCTCTGTTCTGTGATTTCCATCCAGACATCCCAATGAAGTTATAAAGCTGAATACTGTTTCTCTTGATTTAACAGAGAAGGAAACCAAGGCAAGGAGGTAAAAGATGACATGGTCTCATACCAGGTCAGTGGCAGAGCTGGGAGCAGCAGCAGCTGTGCTGGGGGAAGAGCTTCTAGCACCCAAACCTGCCTCGTAGTATTTGGCAAAGCCATCAAAGCAGCATCTGCTTTCCAGGGAGTTTTCTTGTGGTCAGCATTTACATAAAGAACAATTTAATCGTGAAAGTGCTCTTCTGCATGTGGCTATGGAAAGAATCCAATATTACCTTCCAAAAAAACCCCAATACTGTATGTCCTTTAGAGAAACCAGGAGATCCCCATAATAGGTTTCTTAGTCAGCTGTGACCTTAAATGAGCTACCAGTTGTACAAGTTATCTTTGCTGGCACTCTGGTGAATGCCTGCTCCTTCCTCCTGCACTCATCACCTTTTTTTTTTTTTTGTGAAAAATAGAAGGGACATGCAGGGATGGTTTTAGGTTGCAGCAGCAGCAGTCTGAGCTTGTTCAGGCCTAGGTTAGCATTTTGGATTTGGTCCCTGTTGCCGCAGAGAGCAGGTGGCAGAGGTGTTGGTAAGGAAGGATGAAAGGCATAGGAAGCCAGCCTCCTGCAGTTCAGGACTCTTAAAACCGGTCCCATAGGAAGTGACCGTTAGAACTGCAACTACAGCTTTCCACTGGGACTTTCACAAACGTCCATGAAATTTCTGCATCTCTAAGCAAAGTCTGGCACGTTACAGTGCTTCGTCGAGGAACAGCGAGAGAAAAGCTAGTCTGAGTGTAGAGGTGTCTGCAGATCTGCTTAATTGATAGTCTTGTCTCCTAAATATGAAGCAAACCATGAAGTAGTCAGTTTGCCCCCAAATTGATTATGCAGCTTTGTGAATATGGCAAAAGGATGGAATCTCATGCATCTTTCAACTAAATGTTTACACGAGTTCACTTATGACTGCAAATGCATGACATTTTATAGGTGTTTACATTTCCCAGTGTATGACAGAAAGCTAAAATATCATGCATTGCCTAAAGATGGTACTACCATTTCAGCTTCTGGTTAGAATAGGTTTTTCTTATTTCTTTTGTGATTGTGTGCTGGTAGTGAAATACATGACATTTCAGATCTTTTTGTCATGTGCGGTAAAGGGAAGACATGGCAAGTTGATGAAATATCATGTGTTTTTAACATTTGCCAACAATAAGGTAACTGTGAAAAACAGACACAATTCTTCATCATGACTTGTCAGGAGGAACATCATTTCTGGAAGTGGCAGCACCCAAAATCTGTCCCAAAAGATGCATTTATTTAGGCCAGGACATTTAGCCAAGTCGTGTTTGGGTCTGGGAGGGACTGGAATAAACAGTCCTTTGCAGTCACTGTCTGCTAGTTTGGGGGGATGGTAATGCCTCCCCACCGGTGCTGGCGGTGGTGGATGGGTGCTGGCAAAGCGCTTCTCAGTCCCAGCAAAATCCTGCTTAAAAACCCAGCTCATGAAACTCTCCAGATCCCTACCTGCCATCCCGCAACAGCTACAGCTCAGCCAGAAGCTAAAAGCACTACCACAAATTAAGTTTCTTTCCATGGGCTCCATCACAGGCACATGGGTGGACATCAAGGCATTGCTGGGTGGCATTTTGGCAGTCGCCAAGACCTTTCCTACAGGCATGAGCTGCTTCTCTGTGGTCCAATGCTGAACAAACAGTGCTGATCCTCCATAGTGTTTTATTTCTCTTTGCTCATGTGCTTCCCACCACGCTGGGGCTGAAGACGGAATGCAAAACTCAGCCGGGAATGCTGCTGCCAGCTCATTCACAGTATTTAGTAGCAAATTTATTTATTTGTTGTTAGTGTAAACAAATCCACTTTTCAGCATCAGGCTTGCCTGGTCCAGCTTATGACAACTGCAATAAATATTCATGGGGAGATTTTTCCTTAAAAAAAAAAAAAAAGATAGAAAAGATTTAGCAGCTACAGCAATCTGAAAGAAAGATGAAATAATTGGTGATAGCTGGTTTCTTACTGCATTTGAGGACCGTGCAGTGGGTTTTTTTTTTTTATTTCCTATGCTGAATACCTTTAATTGGCAGTCCCTTCTACCTGGTCTTGAATCACTATACAGAGCTTTTCCTGCTCCTAATGCCAGCAAATAAATATGAATTGTAGAGTATGTATGTGATGGTCTTTGGAGGATGTTAAAGTTTGTAGCTCTACTACAGCTAAACCATACCAAGTTGTGGAAGATCTGATTTTGTTGTTTAACTGCTCTGGAATAAAGAAACAAACACAGGGAAGCAAGCTTATTTACTCTGAATAGTGAATATAATAAGTTAGGAAGTGTTAGAAAGTTGGTATAGAAGGAGCTGTTCAGACTAGGAAGCAAATGAACCCCAAGTGCAGTGGAGGAAGACTTCTCACGTCGCTGCCGAAGCATTTCTTCGAAGATGAGTTACAATACCTTTCCTTTAATGACAAGGGATGTTTCCTATTTCAAAGCTGCTTATGTATCTAACAATACTCTGATTTATGCCCATACAAATCTGCAGCACTTACACTGCACTCTGAAGACTTAATGATCTGGGACAGCATTAAGTGACAGCACACTTTAGAGTCTATATTCGCTTCTAAAAAAGAAACAAAGTGGAAAATTTCTTCTCTCTCTTGCTCAGGCTTATTGGCTAGCCTGTGTCTAGTATTTCAGGAACAAAACCACCTGAGACGGTACTTAGACAGCAGTGTTGAACAACCCACAGATAAGAGCCGGTAGAATTGGCATATGTATAAATTATAATCCACCTGCAGCTATGAAGGTAGCAGCTGGCAGTACCAACTACAAGGAAGGTCAAGCCTTAGAGGGAGAAACAGGAATTTACTCAAAACAGGCAGATATTTAAGGGAATTCAGCTGCTAGACCAGGTCCCTGCTGATAAGTGCCAGCAGCATTTTTCAGACTGTAAAATCTGGCCAGTTTTCCCATGGGATGAGCATAAGGTGACTTCCTGGAACAAACTCAACCTTTCTGTCTTGCTCAAAATCCTGCCCCTATGCCCAAGTCATTAACCTCAGTCTTAAAAATGTCTGAGCTCATTCTCATTAAAATTTTCAAAAATATTTCTCCATGGGAATGGGATAGAAGTTTTCAGCAAAGTAAAATTTGCCCCCGAATTTGGCAAAGTAGATGCAATTCAAAATGTACTTTAATATTGGGAAATGCTGTGCAACCTTTGCAAAGCACTATCTGCTTTGTACACAGTTTCTCCAGAAAATAACAATCAAACTGCAGATAAAAAAGACATAAAGCATAGCTAAGATTATCTAAATTAAATACCACTGTTATATTTTCTTCATGTAAATCATGCCACCAAGGATGAAAAACTCATATTAAGATACTACTGCTCCATGCAGTACAAAGTGAAGGAGCACATACCCAATGTGTGCCATTAAGGCTATTGAAATCTGTACTGGGAATGCTTATGGGTAAGGCAGGGGCTGTTTCAGTGTGCCCTATGGCACTTTGTAAAGTTTCAGGGTAAGTAATTTCAGACCCAGGCTTTCACAGTTTCGGGCTGATGTTTGGCTCCTGGGTGTCATCATGCTGCTACACCCCTGAGCAATTAATCTCATTCAATTAAATCCTTTCAAGTGGGACCATTTTTTCACTAATTCCTCTGTGCTTGTTTAAGCAAGATTCCTTCTGCTGGTCAGGTTATTGGTAGAAAAAGAAAATAATGTCCTTGGTACAGAGATGTTTGCAGTCACTGTGCTTTTTGGCTGGTTTCTTCTCCATCTGGAGTATTTTTGGACGCATGCTGCCTTATGCGGTATTTCCAGCCACTCGTTGACTGATGTTGTCAGCTTCATGACAACAGTCTTGGCAAAATATTTGCAGACCAAACTCCCTAGAGTATTTCTTGCTCCAAGAAGGAGGTTAATGATGCTGCTATTGCAGCTCTGTCTTAAGAGTAAATATGGTTTGAACATATGGTTTTTTGCAGTTAGGCTGTCCCTAAGTCAGTCCAGGCCAATGTCGTCTCTCCAGGAGTGATCAGTTGCAGCACATACAGGACAATCAGGTGATCAGGCCCAAAAAGCACAGGCTTACAAAAGGCAGGTCTTGCTTGACTAACTTGATCTCCTTCCATGACAAGGTGGCCCACTTAGTGGATGAGGGAAAGGCCGTGGATGTTGTCGACCTGGACTTCAGTAAAGCCTTTGACACCCACAGCATTCTCCTGGAGAAATTGGCTGCTCATGCCTTGGATGGGTGTACTCTTTGCTGGGTAAAAAAACTGGCTGGGTGGCCAGGCCCAGAGAGTGGTGGTGAATGGAGCCAAATCCAGTTGGCATCTGGTCACAAGTGGTGTTCCCCAGGGCTCAGTGTTGGGGCCGGTCCTGTTCAATATCTTTATCGATGATCTGGATGAGGGGATCGAGTGCACCCTCAGTCAGTTTGCAGATGGCACCAAGTTGGGCGGGAGTGTTGATCTGCTGGAGGGTAGGGAGGCCCTGCAGAGGGACCTGGCCAGGCCGGGTCGATGGGCACAGGCCACGGTGTGAGGGGCAACAAGGCTCAGGGCCGGGTCCTGCCCTTGGGGCACAACAACCCCAGGCACCGCTGCAGGCGTGGGGAGGAGCGGCTGGGAGCTGCCCGGCGGGAAAGGACCTGGGGTGGTGGGCGACAGCGGCTGAACATGAGCCAGCAGTGTGCCCAGGTGGCCAAGAGGGCCAACGGCATCCTGGCTTGTATCAGGAATGGTGTGGCCAGCAGGAGCAGGGCAGGGATCGTCCCCCCGTGCTGGGCACTGGTGAGGCCGCCCCTCGAATCCTGTGCTCAGCGCTGGGCCCCTCACCCCAAGAAGGAGATGGAGGGGCTGGAGCGTGGGCAGAGCAGGGCAGCGAGGCTGGGGAAGGGGCTGGAGCACAAGGGTGGGGAGGGGCGGCTGGGGGAGCTGGGGGTGCTCAGCCTGGAGAAGAGGAGGCTGAGGGGAGCCCTCATCGCTCTCTGCAACTGCCTGAAAGGAGGCTGGAGCCGGGGGGGTCGGTCTCTTCTCCCCAGGAACAAGCGATGGGACGAGAGGGAACGGCCTCAAGCTGCGCCAGGGCAGGGGTAGGTTGGGGATTGGGAAAAATTTCTTCATTGAAAGGGTTGTCAAGCATTGGACCAGGCTGCCCAGGGCAGGGGCTGAGTCTCCATCCCTGGAGGTATTTAAAGGATGTGTAGATGTGGTGCTTAGGGACATGGTTTAGTGGTGGCCTTGGCAGTGCTGGGTTAATGGTTGGACTTGATGATCTTAAAGGTTTTTTCCAACCTAAACGACTATATGATTCTATGATAGTGGATGTGTAGGGAGAAACAAAAAAATGAGGCAAACACATCATAAACATTTTCCCAATGTCTTTTTGCATCTTGTGGCAAGCTGCCATCTTAGCCAGAGGCCTGGTAACACAGATTCATGCAGCCTATAATGTGTATTGGATAATCTGAGGGTGAGCAAAGCTGTCTGTACTTTCAAGCCAGGAAAACAATAGGTATAGACCACTGCTCATCCCTGCCACCTCTATATGTCAAAACTATGCAGTCCACCCCTAGTCCCTGAGAAACTTGCCTCCTGTGAGATAGCAGGTGACCCAAACAGCATTATTTTTTTCCTAGTGAGTGACAGGCTGTAGGATGGTTTTTGCTGTGCGACCTTCTCAAATCATGCCTGGTACCCAGCTCCCTCCTGCCACTGCTAAACATCAGTGGCAGCAGCAGGCGGACCTGCGGGCAGGGTTGCAGGGAGATGCCACCAAGAATTGACTCTTTCTGATAATTTAATGGAGCATCTTTAAAATTTTGTTTGAACTGACATCCATGGTAACACTTTGTGCTTCTGTGCAGCCCTTCACCCATGGTGCTTTTGCAGGCGGTTCTGTGTGTACAAAGCATTGTCAGATAAAACACCTAATAGAAAGGCAATTTAAATGACCATTAATGCAGTGATCCAAAGCTAAATTAGTTCAAGTTACTCCATCACTGCTAAGTGTTGTGGTTATTATTTTTATGCCTCTGCTCTGATCAGTACCCAGGTTTTCCTTCTGTTCCTAAAAGCTCAGGTCTGGAAAGAGTGCTGTTAGCTGATCAGAAGTAAAGACTATTTTCTACGAATATTCAGAATTTAAATTTCAAATGTGACTTTCATTTAGGTGGTCAGATTGTCTCTTGTTAATTTCCCTTTATTTAAAAAAAAGGTGATTTACTAGTGTGAATGTTAATTTTTTATACTTCTGCATTTAAAATTGCATCATTGATAGTTTCTTCTTGTCAACATACCAAGCAGTAGCAAAACTCTCAGGGCACTGGCTCTGTTTTCTGTGCCAATGGCCTACACAAGAGATGCACGCAGGGATTTAGAAATACTATGCTCAAATATGCACCAGTTCTTGTGGTGCTTTTTAGCAACGTGACTTACCCAACCGGGGGCATAGTGCTCTAAATCATTGTACATTTGCAGTACCATGAGCAGTGCAACCTGCAGGCAATCATTCAACCAAAAGAATCTGAAAACAGCTGCAGATAAGAAAAATATTTGAGAATTTCATATACTAAGCTTTGGTGAAGTTCATTGGATGTTTCTTACAAAGCAATCAGGTAAAACACCACAACGGACTAAAACCAGAGCTGCTAAAGCCAATTAAATAAGTGAAATAAAAAACCTGGTTGAAATATATTTCTGAAGTTGCCCTAGCCTGATATCCCAGCTGAACAGTAGGGCTCCAGGTGAAATTCTGCTGATCTTTAAGTGTTTGCTTATGGCTAGCCAGGCCCAGTCCCTGGGTCTGAATCCAGTCAGGCCTGAACATTAGAAATTTAGTGCTGCAATTTCCAAGTCAGATTTTTCCCTGCTTTATTTGTCACTGGAGCTGTGCAAGACAGAGTGCTGCATTGTTCAGTGTAACAAGTTCCTTGTGGTAATCAGGCTATGAATTTCTTACCCCAGCCTGGATCAGACTCTGACACAGCCCAGCTGTAATTTCTCCTTCTCTCTCTCTTTCCGTTTTTTTTTTTTTTTTGGATAAACTTCATCGTAGTCATTCACCATGGGATATTCCCTCACTCTCTCCCCACTTAATTGACAATGCTAGAAAAATGCTAGAAGGAAGGGTTGGATTTTTCCTTAAAGCATTCTCCTTTTTTTATGCTGTTGATGCTGCATATCCATCTCAAGGGAAGAGACTTGTCAAATTCTTCCTGCCTTTCAACAGCAAGACTTCCCAGGAGTTTGAGCCCTGGACCAATGATTCCCCAAGCTCTTTCAAGATGCATGAAGCATCTGCTCGATGGGCACTTTTGGATGCCCACTCGGTGCTCCTCCAACAGCTGGTTTCCTCCCCACCTCTCTCCCACCATCCCAGCAACCGAAACAGCCCAGCATAGTGATGGGACTGCCATAAACCAGCAGCCACCGGGACCCATGCGCTGAAAGCTTTGGGCTAATTAGTCTCACAATACTTTTGTGCCATCTCTGTAGCAGTCCGCAGCTCTGCATCGATCTCCGGAGCCGATGCAGGGAGAAGCCGCTGTCATCATGATGCTCGCTCAAGCCTGACAAACTAATTGCCTCGCACTTGCTGTTTTCTCTCTGACAGCCAGGTTGGGGGAGGCTGCGCTGGATTTAATTGTCTCTTGTCTTCACGGCAAGGTTAACCATTTTAGCCTTTTCATGTAGCGGCGATGCTCCTGGCGCGGTATCTGATAGCAGAACGGAGGAGGAGGAGGGCTGCACATGCATTTGCAGAACACACAAAATAACCTTTAAACAAAGGCGCATGCAGATCCTTCAGTGATGTGGAGAACAGAGCCGAGCAAAACTGAACCCCCTTGCTTGGATTATTAATATTCATTAACTTTCTCAGTACAAGCTGCTTGTCACTGTGGCTTTATGCTGCTGAAATGCTGTGTTTTCTCGTTCATTTTAATATGACTTCTGGATTTTGCTGTGTTTAATCATCTGTAGCAATGCTCAGTGGCCCAGGTGAAATGGGGGCCCATCAGGGAGGGCAGGTGGGAGAGGCTGTGTCTTCAGAGCAAGGATGGCTTTTGCCTCTATGTTATTCATAGTGTTTTTGTGGAAAATATGAGGTTGAAAAAGATGGAGGTGCTTGCCAAAGATCACACCACAGGCTGGAGGCACAACTGGGAATTAAATTCTACATCCCCGGACCCAGGCCAATATACTTTGTACTGCCTTCCACTTGCACCAGTGAAATACAAACCACAGACTTAACACTTCATAGAAAAGTCAAACTAGCCCCTGTGCTACAGTCATTTGGCTTTGAATGAGATGATACAAATCGTAGGAGAAAGCTGCAAAGGAAGTGTCAGTGATCATTAAAAAAGTGTCTGAAGAAGGGTGTGGAAAGAAACCTTTGATGTGGTTGGATGCTTTTATCTCTGGCTGAGCTCTGGGCAGATCTGCAGCTCCATAGGGAACTGACCAGGCTACAGAACCCCTTTGCTCCGTCTCCAAGAATGGGTCCACTTGATGCTTGGGGGCTAGGATGGCAGGAGAGAACACCCCTGGGAGTGGGAAACAGAGATGAAAAGCATATTGAGGGCCTGTAAAGCAACTGAGGTAGATGTGCAGGGGTCCAGATTCACCAGAGCCTTCCATGTTGATTGGCTGACAAGGGCTGGTTGATAAGGTCAAAATGAAGCTCTGACTTGACCGTTCCTAACGAATCATTTCCAGCCACCCCAGAGGGGAGCAGCTGAAAACATCCCTGTGTTTTTTGCTGTTACCTCTATGTTTTAGCAACCGATGGGTGGGCTAGCAGAGTTGAGGAACCACAGACGAGGTGTTACAAAAGAACTGGAGTTCGTCATGTAATTTTTGCTTCATTGGTGCTGCCTTGAAATACCTTCACTGAAGATTATTTTCAGACACCTCTGAAAGCCACTTGCTGATGGGAAAGTCTTACCGGCTCCCCTAGCTCTTATCTCTATGGTCAATTTAGCTGAGGATTTTGAAAAAACTCTGTCATGTTTTATTCTTGGAGGTGATATGGAATGTGATCCAAGGTTTGCATCTGCTTGGGCCAGCATTGCATTTCCCCCAAATCTTCCGTCTCAGTTTCTGGAAGGACTCTTAGAGCTCGAGAAGGGAAGAAGCCTGTTAAATGTCAGTACTTAGAGCTATCCGAAAGTTGTCATGGGAAAGAGGACATTGAAAAGTAGGTCTATCCAGTGCTAGAAATGACATTTTTTCATCCTTAAACACTAGCACTCTGTCAGGCCACAAGGCGTGCTTGCTGACAAGGTTGTTATTTTCTTACCATAGTTTTTGGTGCATGTGTATTACAGGAGCAGCACGGCCTTTGAGAGGAGCAAAACAGATGTGTTCCGAGTGAAAACCAACAACGTTGGACAAATAAAGAAAATAAGGTACCCACACAACGTTACTACCACGGTACCTGCTCCATGAGCCGCTAATCGAATGACAGGCTGTAGAGGCTTTAGCGTTGCCATGTTTTATTCATTATTCGTTAACGTGCTCTTATCAAGGTGAAGTTAAGGGGTGGTAAAAGCTTGTTTACTGCCTAAGATTTTAACTGAAGCGTGAAATCCCCTACGGTATTACTTATAACTATCCACGCTCCCCACTAAGAATTGTATTTCTGTCATATGCAATCACGGAGGAAAGCGTTTAGGACTGTTTTTATGTCCCAAAGGAGGTAAATGGTGTTCGCTATCCTCTTTTGCTACATTAGTGTAATGTAAATGATAATTATTATGTTTAACCACCATCTGACTGATCTATATAAAATTAAAAATTACTAAGTAGTACAAAGAAACCTGGGAAAATGGGAGGAGGAGGATGAAACAAAGTAAGAAGAGAAAAGAGCAGAAGGGATACAGGGTGGGAGGAGAGTCACTTATGTTTTAGCTATGCAGTACAAGGTGAATGAATGCAAATGTTGAATGAACATGCAAGTGTGTGTATGTTTGTGTGCATCCCCTTGCAGACAGTAGCCCACATATCACCTATGAGATCTGCACACACACACACACATATATAGGAATGTTGTTGTTTACAAAATACCCTGTAAAAGCCCATAAATCCCGTGAAACACCTTGGATAGCCAGGTATAAGTAGGTATTTTGTGTATAGTTGCTCTAGCCTTGCCTAATATAAAATATTCCACAAAATGACAATGCCAGTGGCCAGTCTTAATCAAAATATCAAATCCAGAGTTGTTCTTCTTCTAGGATTGAGCACGATAACACTGGACTGAATGCGGGCTGGTTCCTCGACCGTGTGATTGTGACCGACATGAACAGACCTCACCTCCGGTTTTACTTCCCCTGCAACAACTGGCTGAGCAAGGAGGATGGGGATGGACTGTACGTCAGAGACCTCATCGGCAGCCTGAATCCCATGGATGTGCCCAAAAGTAAGGGTTTTCCCAAACGCTTGGCTTTCTGGCACCTTGTCAGAAAGGACGGGGTTGCTTTCAGATGACTTCAGCCATATAAAAAGTAATTGTGTAGTCTAAGATAATCTGATTTTTCTTTATAGTCAGTTGCGAGAGAAATAGGAAGATGCAAGATGCCTCCAGAGGGTAATTCCTTCTTGCAATGTTAGACCTGACATCTTAGGGTGGGATAAATCACTATTTGGAGAAGCTCTGCTTGTTGGTTGAGTACTGAAGGATCCGTGATGAATACTTTAAATTAGATTAAATGGGTACACATGCATTAGAGGCATCCCATCCCAGAAGATGTAGCCGGTATTGTTGTGTGCTATCAGAAGAGGCAGCATGGTTGCAGTCCTATGTATAAAGTTAAGTGTTTCCAGGCTCTGGTGATGACCTGCAGGAAATTTCCATAAACAAGCCAACCCTCTCACTATAATTCTACGCCGGTTTACTGTATGTGTATGATACCCATATTGAACTGGTGCCTATTTTTCAGAGTGGTTTTAAGCTAATGATGTTGAAACGAAGCCAGGACAGCTTGCAAACCAGACATGTACTCCCAAATTGATATCAGCGTGTAGGCCATGTGGTGATGCATAGTGCATGTAACGTGAGTGGGAAGATGATCGAGATGTGAAAGTGGAGCCAGCAAACCAGCCCTAGGTGGTATGTCAGCAGTTTATCTGCAAGTGCTAATGAGGAAACCGAGTTGTGTTTTCCTGATGACCTCACCAATGCACTCCTCCTTTCTGGGAGCTTAATTTTGAGCATGGAAAGTGAAATACACCCACCACTAGCCACAGGACTGAGGGAAAGGAGAGGTATAGTTTGGTGCAAAAGATGGGAAACTTGGGGTTTTGCTAGTATCACATCTTTTTGAGAATAAGTCGTAGATTTCTTGCACTAATGTTGACATGGCCACTTAGGAGCGGTTTTTTGGTAAAAACCATTTATTGCTAGCTTTAATACAGCACTTTGAGCATTGACAGATGCTCTAGAAGGGCAAAGTATTGTTATTTTTATTGAGACCCTGTTTGAAGTTAACAGTGAAACAATACACCATGACACTGTCCCTGAACTGTTAAACAATTTTGCCCTGTTAAGATACAGCCTCCTAAGACAGTTTCAGTATGTTGAAGTTGTAAGTATTAAAGGATAGTGCATGTGAGCTAGTATGCACAAATAATATCCATTGACAAGAAATGTATGTGGGAGCATTTTATAAATGCAGACCTCTCCAGGGTGGCTGCCACAGGGGAATGAGATAATGTCTGGAGATGCTCTGCCAAAACCCCACCCAGTTACTGCTGGATCTGTGTGTGCCAAAGTCCTTTGCTGCTCTTCTATCCATTCAGTTAGTGAAATGGAAGAGTTAAGGACACTGGAGGGGTCTGGAGAAGGTAGTGGATGAGTCAAACCAATACTCAATTAACAAGAGGTTCCCTCGAGGAGGAAGTCAACCATTCAATCTTAATAGATCTTTAAATGACGCAACAGTTTATCTGAATTTATTAGTGCTCCTGCCTGGGAGAGCTGATTCAAAGGAATGCATATGATTGCCTCCATCCTGTTCAACACCTGTCTCTCAGCAGGGAAAGATTTGTGGGCTAAACCCTCAGCTGGTAAAAATCAGTGCAGCTCCAATTAAATTACTGGAGCAACTTTGCATTTCACCAGCTGAAAAGCTAGTCCTGAGTGCTCACTCTTCTGGAGAAGTGGTTTTGGGTTATAGATGAACTGCTCAGTATGTGTTTGGTCTAGAACAAATATGAATAAGATTGTCTCCTGCCTTAAGAGTACAAAAGAAGAGATTTAACCAGGTATTTGTCAGAAATGCATCTGTTCTCATTGCCTTTATCAGATAGAAAAGCCCGCTTTTGAGCGTCATGGGCTGGATGCTCTGCGGCTGTCTGTATAAATGGAGGGAGCTGGGCTGAGGCCAGAAGGGCGGGTGAAGGGTTGGATGCCTTCCAGGTGGCAGGTCTGAATCTGTAAGAGGAGAGGGTTAGCTCAGTTGTATCAGGTTGCAGTTCCCCTTGAACCATAACTAATGAAAGATAAACATTTGCAGGCTGCTGAGGTGAACTGTCAACTGCAAATGTAAATTTATCTGAATTCATTTGGTTCCCCCTGGATCCGTAAAGGTCTGAAATGAGATTGTGATACAATTTTCTTCATACGTACAAGTCATTTGCCCTAAATTTGGTTGGGTTTTTTTCTTTCAAATGGATTGAACAGTGGTGTTTACTCATTTGAGTATGAATATTATGTGGTTTGGTGGTTTTTATGTGCCTGCAAGGAAAGACTAGTTACTGCCTCTAAGTCAGTGTTCCCACTAGCAGTATTCAGTGCCATACTCTTCTCCTTTTTGGTCATGTCTCTTCAATCACCATTCCCCTTTTTTCTTTAGTTCTTCTTTGTAAACCACCCAGGCACTGTTGTTATGGACCTTAGTCTTGTGCTTTGCTTTCATGCTCCATTTGCTGCCACAGTCTGGTATGTTTTTGGAGGTAACCAAACAAGTTTCCTCCATGTTCCCTCTCCTGCAACATCTTCAGCTTTTGATCTTCTCCTGGAGAGCTATCTCATCTTTGTCATGAGGATTTACTTTCCTTTCTTGAACTGGAAGTCGCTGCTGGGATGGGCATCTTCTCTGTGATATGTATGGGATGTGGACTGGAGAAAAATGAAATTACTTTTTTGCTCTTATTTTTGGTTTGTTGAAGCTCTGTAGAGGCATTTGAAGCATATTTGAAGTGGATTGTTGGTGCTTGGACCAAAACCTACCAAGACATGGGGAGACTCAGCCTCTTTCTTGGTAAGGAGCACAGGTCAGCCAGAGAATCCCTGTAACGTTGTGAGATTGAAGATGTTAATTTAAAAGAAAAAAATATAGGAATTATTAAAAAATGCAGAAAAGAATATGTTTTGAAAAAATAGTCAACATATAATTGAGAAATTGGACACACACACAAAACAAAAGTACAGTTCTTTTCATGATTCAAATAGAGTTACTGAAGACGGCAGGAATACTTAGTGATTGCAGATGCCTGAGTGATTGCATTTACTTATCTGAATAAAATGACTCCTGTCAGGTTCCCTGTTGAATGCCACACGTTTCTCAAGGAGAACAGGTTACATTTTAAGTGTTACTGCTTGAATGATCCTCTATTCCCTGTATTCACATCCATGGCATCATATGCCCATGGCCCTTGACAGTGATAGTGCCACAGATTCTTATTTACCCAGCAGCTGCTATTGGCAGCCTGGATTAATTTACATTACAGGTATTAATTACAAGCAAGGGCTATTGTTCGGCCTTATGCTGCTTCACTTCAGTTTATGAAGTCTTAGGATTGTATGACTGTGACTGAGCCTTTATGCCAGGGACTGGCTCAAAGCTGAAGTCAGGAGATGGTTTTCCTTTGAGTGTTGCGGGTTTTGGATCACTCTGAGGGTGTCTGATGTCCTACTAAAGTGGTGGGGGAGGAGAGCATTCATAATAGCTTCTAGCTGCATTAATAAGAACTACTGACCCAACGAAGACGCAAAAGCAAATAAAATTTGGGAACCAGTTTCCAGTCTGTTGCTTGATATCTGCAGACTGGTCACGAATCACTTGCATCGCTCTGTAGACAGACCCTTGTGTGTCCCATCTCATTGTGACTCTTATTTGGCTGGTCTTCACCCTGCTTTCCCTGGCAGTTTGCTGCCCCAGAGCTGCTCTGCAGCCCCAGTCTGATCCCAGTACATGGCATGAGCAGCATGGTAATTACCCCCCTGGGGTGAAAGATATCTCTTGGAGCCAGGTACGGCACTGCCCATGGGAACCTGCTGCAGGTGGGACACCAGGGCCCTGTCTTTCTCCATCCCTGTGTGTGTGATGGGTACAGCTTTTATCACCCAGTTGTAAAGCTGGGAGTCCTGAGATTTGGTCTTCAGGTGGATTGAAGGGTGTCACAAGGTGTCGTATGGGAATATTTTTGCAAGGTTACATTTTGTCCTTATTCATAAAAGCAGCTGAGGTTTGGTTGGGTTAAGTGATATGTTAATTATCCACAGGCCATCCTCTCTCTGGGGTAACAACAGGCCGTTATCACTAACTCGCTAGTTGAGGTTAGTCTAGGCTCTCCTCACTGTGACCTCCAGTTTTCCTGAGAATGAGGGAAAAAGTTAGGTTAGGTATCACCAACACATACTGACTGTTCTTGATTACACTTGAAATCTCTCCCTAATCAAAACAATTATCTGTAGTCTCTCTTTTATTGAGAGAAAGCAGGAATATTCATTTGCAAAGGGGGCCTTTAGTCGCTTGGTCCTTAAAACCATGTTCAAGAGCACAAATACCTGAAAGTTAATTCAGACTTCTGTGCAATTGCAATTTATGCTAACCTGTCAAATTTTGGTCAAGTCTTGCTAACCTGCCAGTTGCAAATGAGGTTCAGAGCCAAGGACTGATTTCCAGCTGGCTCTTGGGCCATCAGCACCCTGGATCTTAAACCTTGTTTAAGATTGGACATGATGGGCTATAAAAGTGCATGGAACGGCAGCTCATGTCAAATTGTTTCAAGGCTGCATATTCACAGTAGGACAGAATTGCATGTGTGACCTTAAACTGTAAAACTCCTCTATTCTCTACTTTTTCTGGGTAAAGTTTAGTCTTATTTGGTCTATTAATAATGAATGTGTTTACAAGGGGTGTGTTACACAGCACAGTACTGCGGAGCAGGGCAGCCACAATGCGTGACACACCCAAACCTTGAGGATGGGAGCATCCAACACAATTGCATTGCCTTTATTTTTTCCATGCTTAAAAGTACCGTGCATGGTCACCTATTGTTTTTTGTTATTATGAGTATTATGCCAAAAATGGATTGCAAGACCAGATTAGGTGTAGCTGTGCTGTATCCAGGGCTAAGTCTGCATGGTCTTTTGTAGGCAGACATAAGTTTTCTGCCTTGCTGAGACAAGAACCAGCTTTGAACTACAAGGTCAATGGTTGTGTTAATTCTGGCCTGATTTGGGGTTGATATATGGTGCATCTAAGAGTCTGCATGGATACGTCCTAAGGGGTAATGGCTGTAAAGTCACACCGAGCAACTGGGAACTGGATTCCTGTAAAAGCAAATGAGTGGTGAAACGTGTCTGTGCACTTGTGCATGCAGAGGGTAGTCTCGCCTTTAAAAAATGGGAACAATATTTATTATAATTACAAGTGAGCAAAGTTCAGCCGATCAAGTTGCAGGTCAGGCCCAATCCATTAGTCTTTCACTAGTTTCTTTGAATCATTGGTCTGTCCTCATCTGGGTCAGAGTTAATGAGAGCACCCGAGGAGACTTGGACAGTTTGTGTTCATGGTGGGTCAGAGGAGAAGACCACAGGCAGGCAGAGCCACAGAACAGTTTCCTTCGGAGGCAGGAAAGGCACTCCTTGCAGGTGTTATGAAGGCAGTCTGTGCACACACAGAAGCAGTCTGTGCTGGACTTCTCTGCCTGGTGTGCTTTTAGGAGCATCTGTGCAAGCACACGTAGAGTTAACATGCTGTAGATACTCTCTGAGGTTTTTAGATCCACTAGGACCTAAAACTCATATATTTGAGCTGGGAACGTGAGCTGTGTTATTTCTTTGCTCTGCGAAGGAGGTTTGTGTTAGCACTTCACAGTTCATTGTCCGGAGTTTCAGTGTTGGCTGACTTAAGACTTATGAGGCACCGACCTGGCTGTGGCTTAAGGAAACACTTGGGGCAGCAGGTATTGATGCACATGCTTGACTTTGAGTTAGTGGCTAAATCCTTTCTGTCCCAACAGGATCTGCATGTCCCTAGGGGCTGGACTGGATCCAAACTGAAGCCA
This sequence comes from Theristicus caerulescens, assembly GCA_020745775.1. Classification (NCBI taxonomy): domain Eukaryota; kingdom Metazoa; phylum Chordata; class Aves; order Pelecaniformes; family Threskiornithidae; genus Theristicus; species Theristicus caerulescens. The sequence continues at coordinate 4,559,005 of CM036583.1, forward strand.
TGGCCAATATTTCTTAATAACGTACTGGTGCTAGAAGGTCTGATAAGGAGCAGCATTTTAGATGTGAGGCACCAGTTGATGATGCCCTGTGGGCTTTGCAGCCTCATTTTACAAAGTACCAGGCCTGGAGAGTGGGACTGGTCCCTCTCCTGTCTCCCCTGGGTCATGATTCAAAATGAGGTGTTACATTTTGGAAACTTCCATGATCAGAAAAACTAGAAAGTTTATTTCTGAGGATGCAGAAGAGGGGGGAATGAAATATTAATAGGTGTTGCCTGCTCATCAAAACTCATCTTTATTTACACTGAGAACTGGAAGTGTATAATCAGCACAAGAAAATACAGCTAAATATATTTATGAAATAAATATGAGTTGTTTACTTTTGAAAAATGGTGAATACTCCCTGCACTAAGGATGAGGCCTCGTTGCATGCTGAGATATTCAATAAACAAGGTTTGTAGAGGGAGTACTATCTTTTACTACCCAATTGATAACAACGGAAAAAAATTGTCATGCTATCTGGCACACTGAGTATCCCAAAATGTCTTTTTTTTTTTTTTTTTCCTCTCCCCCCAAAATACTTCAGTTGATCTAATAAGGGTTTTTCTCTCCCTGCAAACTTTGCCCATCTTATGTTACTGTGTCTAAGACAAGTCAACTATGAACCTTTTACTTATAATGTATTTTTTGCCTGTTGTTTTGTCTCTAAAGATAGGTAAGGAAGGGCAATGAGTAATTGAAATGTGGAAATAAAAAGAAACACTGGTGACTTGTAAACCACAAGGATGACAAGATGCACAGAGCTCAGAAATGGGATGGAAATAGAGATTTGTAATTCAGATAACGGACCCCGTGTTTCAAGAGAAAAAAATTTGGAGAGGCATGAGACATCTCTATGTGTGGCTGGTATATAGATATATATGTATCCAATACAAAACACAGGGCAGCACATTTGTGAAGATGGGGGATAATTTTGACCAATTATGTCTAGATATTGTAATTATTTCAGCTATCAGTTTTGAAATAAAGTAACTTTATTTAAATATTTTATTTATACTAAGAAATACTGAAGTACACTGCTAATAATATGATTTTAAATAATACTGTAAAATTACTTGACTCTTCATTCTGAGCAGAAGTGTTTTACCCAAGAGGTTATTTTCAATGATTTCCCCAATTTTGATAATAGCAGCTCTGGGAAAACAGGAAGCAGATATTTCTTTTGTGAAATGTCTGCCTTTTTTTTTTTTCATGGGCTCCCACCCTAGGGCTGAACTAATGAAAAATAATGAAAAATCTTGGAGAATTAGATGAATAAGGATTTCTGCGCCGCTGTCACAAGGTGGGTTGCTGCCTGCTAAGCTCCATGCCTCTGCAACTAAGCTGCTATTGTCTCTTGAGCAAGGTCGTTTAAAGCTCACTTCAAAATGTCATCATCACTTTGAAGTTGCAGTAGGAACATCAATTTAGCATATCCTACAAGCAAAGACTCCTGCATGTGGTAAATTGCCTCTCACAGGCTTTGCAGAGGGATGATCTGGGCTGAATCCTAATATATTAACTGTTTTGATGCATACTTTGATTTCACGTAAGAACCACACAAAATGAGGCTGAATCTCATGGTCTCTGGTCTGGATGGGGAGACCAAGCGGCTGAGTTCATTACAGGAGGGGCATGAGGAAGCAGTTGAGTATAATGCAATATTCAGCAGAGCAAACATAATAATTTCCTTTTCCCATGTCTTATGCCTTGTTGGGTGGCAGCAATAATATTTCTTTCTTAAGAATACACTTTTAGAGGGCTCTTCTGAGATTAATGAAATGCTGATCTGGGGTGGCACCAGCCTTACATCCTTGGTGCTGTCTCTGACAACATGCACCCCAAAGCCATACAAAGGCTCTTCAGCCTTTCTCCCCCACTAACACAATGTTTTGGTAGGCGTGCTCATGGCCAAAAGCAATGTAAATCTCTTTCTTCATCAACGTCCCCTGTGCTCCAGGCATGCTTGTAATCTGCATTTCCAGTTTGAACCCTTGGTTTAAGGAGCTGTTCATCACCTCTGAAGGTGCAGCTCATTAAGAAAGATAGTTGTCAATTACTCTTGACAGAGATTAATTATTCTCAAGCTCTAAACCAACTCTTTGAATTCAACCCTTTCCTGGATGAGGGAAAAAAATTATTCCTTAACCTTGTGCAGTTGCTTTGTGCAAGAACAGGCCATACTTTTGAGACAAAGCTAGCTCCTGGTGAACTCAGCAGGGCTCCTCTGCCTTTGCAGGGGTTGCTTTAGGTTCTCATTACATCTTGCTCTGAGTAGCTATCTCTAGGGTCCCTGCTACTGCAGTAGAGACAGGTGTAATGATTAGGGCTGGATGAGTTTTCTTCTCTGCAGTGTTTGCAGAGACTCCAGAGATAATGCTGTGTTGTGTGAAAATGCAGTAAGGCATCTCCACCAGAAGGTCAGGAGAAGCTGATCTAGGAAGCGGTGGTGTTAGCCTGGTGGGATGGGCTCTTTCCCAGGACAGACAAGAACTAAATTCAAATGCTCACTCTGAATCAAGTGTGTTGGGATGCCAGATCCTAGCTTTGTGCCCTAAACATAGGCTGTCTGACTTTTTAAGGTTGCTCTGACCACAAAGTCTAGCTGTCACTGAGGAATATGCTGTCAGAAGTGGTATAAAGGAGCTTCCATTTTGACAAGTCAGTGCTTTCCATTAAGAAGAGGTTTTGTCAGACAATTTCTGGTGGGCTGGAATGACTGACTCGATCTGACAGCGAGGAACCGAGGCATATGGACGTTAAACCACCTTGCTGAGCACATGCAAAAAGGCTGTGGCAGACTCAGGTTGAAGCTGCGCCTTGCCTGCAGATCCAGCCCCCTGCCTCTGCCTCTAGTAACAATTCTTTTCACTTTTCGTACTAACCACAAATGTATTTCTTTGCCAGCAGCAATTCAGAGACAGTAGCGTTGCCTCTCCCCTACCCGTTCCCCCCCGCCGCTTCTGAAATCTGCCTGCTCAGTGCTGAGCAGTACAGGATGGATCTTAAACATTGCCACCCTTGGGAGCACTGTGAAAACAGAAGGATAATTGCTAAAAGTTGCCTTATGAGAAGAATCCATCGCTGCCTACGACTTAGCTCCCTGCTTTTAACCCAGCGTGTTTTGCTTTTGAAGGCTGTGACATTTCTTAGTTGTTGGATGCTGCGCTGCTGCCCTGCTCCGCAGCAGGTCATGCACAAAGGAGGTAGGTAGGGATGTCTAGCAGGGGATTCACTGTGCCCTGCAGGAGGTGATAACTCTGGGTAATGAAGCACAGTTGACTTTGTTCCCCTGCCTAAATCTGGTGCTCCTGCTGCTACAAACTCAGCAGCTTGTGCGTAAACGCCCTATCTAATGCCCCAAATAATATTAGTGACAAGATCTCTTTAGGCAATTCCATCCTATGGTGTTTCAGGTAACCATGATATCACATTGCTAAATAAATGGCATTAACAGATGAGTATCACATGGCTGAGCAGTCAGCTGCAGCTTGCAGATGGAAGGATTTGGCCTGCATGTGTCCATGCATTTTCCATGGTTGGAGGCAGGAGGGAGGTTGCACGAGAGCACCCAGGGATGCTGGGGCTGGATAAAAAGATTCCAGGCAAGATGTTGGGCTAGTGCTGCACCCTTGCTCCTTGGGATGGAGATGGCAGTAGGGCCAGCCTGTGGCATCACAGCCCTTCACCAAAATAAACCCCTTGGCTCTCAGTGGAAAGAGCCTGACTCTAGCCCATGGTGCAATATTAATCTTCCCTCTTAGCTGTTGAAAGCTGTGGCGGAGTTGATTAGTAACAGACAAGCTGCTTGACTGTCACACCTCTGCTAAATTAATGCGGGGGGGGTCACATCAGTTAGTGCTACCCCACTGCTTCCCAGAGATGCCATCCTGGCAACGTCTCTGAATGCCTTCTTGGGACAGCTTTGGGTGTGTCAGCGTGTTGGATGAGAGATGTCAGGGGGAGCTGGATTTTCTCTAATGGAGCAGACACCTTGCTGTAGGGACAAGGAAGGTGCTGTAACCATACAGGACATTTGCGCTTGTGTGTTGCAATGGGGAGAGGAAAGACAGCAGAAAATAGTTACTGCTCTTGCTACTGGATTTTTGTTAGCTGTTCTGCTCTTGGCATCTTGCAGTTAGTGCCTCTGAAGCTGCTAATTTTTCTTCTAGGAAAGCTCTTCTTTCCATGCCTGTGCTGCAGCAAGCCTGCACTGCTAGATGGAGTCACAGCTTTTGCCAGCCATACATTAGCATTTTGCATGTTCCCGGTGCTAGGAGAAGCATTCAGAAAAAAAGATATCCAGGCAACATCTTGATCTCTGTTTTGCAGATTAACTCAGAGCCATGTATTGAGATTAAAAAAAGCTAACTGGGTATTTTTGAAAAGATGATGTTACTGTTTTAAATAATGCATGATTAAGGGCTTACAGAAGAGGGAACAACATCCACCCATGCTTAAAATGAAGAGTGCTTGACTTCAGCCAGATCTCTGCCTGGCTGCATTGAGAGCCTTTTCCTGCATGCTTCTAGCAGCTGAATCCTTGCTGTCTTTTTGAGATGCAGCATCCCTTTCTATTTAAATTTGAACATCCACCATGTAATTCTGTAAGATCTGCTGATGCATGAAGCACAGAAGGACCCCTGAGCAGAATGAAGAGCTACTCTCTCTGCTGCAGCTGAGTGTTGAATTGCTTGGAGAGGGAGAAAGCACTGGCAAAAATTCAGCACGGCTCAGAATTGATCCCTTTTTTTTTCCTGAAGATGAAGGAACTAAAATTGTGCTGCATGCAGAGCTGAGTGGGGCAGGTATGGGGACTGGCTTGAGCGCACATGGTTTCAGAGTTGGGAACATATGAACAAAATTAAGGGGAAAACCTGCTGAGCACACACTAGGCATGATTCTGTGGTTTGTGAAGAAGGGATATGCTAAGGATCAAGGACCACTAATGCTCTTGGAGTAGCTTTGCCTGTGGAAACACATCCACAAGGAGCACGGAGAAGAGGCATGCAAGCACATACCATGCATCCCAGCCTTGCTCATATTTTAGAGGACAACATAAAACCCTGGCAGCACAGTGCGCTGTGATTGCCACCAGCCCAAAGTGATAACCCAATGCATTGCCCATCTCTGCAGGCTCAGGAATCAGCTCCATCAACAAGGTCTCTGTGATGACACTCTGGCAGCAACATCATATGCGTAGAGAGCCCTTGGGAGCACTTGGTGTTCTGAGCAGGTTGTCAACCGATGTTATAGACCTTAGATCTGAAATATAGCAATGCTGAGAAACCTTTCAAGGTGTTGGATCTGGTAAATAATTTTACCAGCGTTTTTTCTTGCTGACCAGACATATTTCTGCAGAAGATGTACAAGGTGCCCTTCCTGCCCTGTTTTTTGGTCACTGCTGCTGATTGCTCTTCATTGACTTGTTCTCTACATGTCCTTGTTGGTGCTCTGCATGTGTTCAGGCATCCTTCTAGTCTATACTTCAGAGGTGTAAAGCCTGATCCTACAAGGGTAATCTACCTTCAGCCACTGATGCTTGTCCTTTTGTGGATCCTTTTATCCTGCCAGGCTCCTCTGGCCCCTGAAAAGTGGAGTGGAAATTAATCAGTGACATCATAATAAATATTCTAGAGGAGGTGCAAGGAGCAAAGCTTCTTGAAAAATGTGGTCTGTGATTAAAGATCCCAATGTACAATGGGTCACTTTTAGTTAGAGCAGCTTAGTGGCCAAATGGGAGCTGTAAATTGCGCCATCTCCTTCCTTGGCTAATGCAAATGAAATCCTTTGGTGTTGGTGTATCACTTGCAGCTTGTAAGAGCTCTATGAACTGATGCAAAAGAGTTAAAGAGAAACATTAAGGCATTTTCTCCCTTGTCTGAGCCTGGCTCTGCCTTCCTCTTTCTTATTATTTGGTATTTATTGCACTTTTATAATTGTTATTTGTAATGGCATGTTTTGTGATGGGGCGCCAAGAATGTCAGCTCGATTTTTAGCCTTTTCAGAGCACGTTCGTTAGACCATGACAGGTGATTTTCCCTTCTGTTTGGGCTCTGCCCTTGTACTCCTCACCCTGGGAGCTGAGCGCATCTTGATAATTCAGGGGATGGTCCAACAACTGCTTCTCATACGCTTGCTCTCACATCCTCTGCCTCAGGGGGAGCACGTGCACCAAAGTGTCTGCTGCATTTTAGAATAACTTTTAATATACACTGATTATGGTGGAGGAGGCAGGTGACCTGCTCTGGGAGTGGTAACCCAGGTTTTGTGACTGTCCCCAGCTCCTGAGGGAATTAATTCTGGTGTTGGCTGGGAAGCCCAGGCAAGCTTTTCCCATAACTTTGCACCTGCTAAAGGGAAAAAGTTGCTCACCATCGATCATGGTGCAAAAAGTTTTATTTTTTTGCAAGGGAGGTAGGTGTGATGTGGCTTGTGCGTTTGTCCCTTTTGCAGAAGCAGCATGCCCAGAACTCAGAAATAAAGTGGTAATGCAGCACAGAGCTTGCAGCATCAGCTAGCCAGGGCTCAGTAGTACAAGGTATAACAGATACTTTGTTGAGGGCATCTATGATGCCATGTACTGTTCAGTAGTAGATTTTGCATTAATCTTTATCAGTTTTGGTTTGTGTCTTGCTGTCTGTCTCCAGCACTGGTTCTGCACAGACTGTACTAGACCTCTGTCATGGCTAGTTTTGCTTGGAGGAACAAGGTAGTCAGGTAGACTTCAGTGGTAGTTTTTAAAAGTTGCTCGTGTTCACCCCAAATGTAGTCACAGTGAAGGCCATGGGAGTTTTCTCATTGGTTTCAGAAGAAGCTGAGCTCACCCTTGCTGTTCTTTGGAGCCAAGTTAGACTCATCCTGATCCCTCTGAAGAACTTGCTTCTCAAACTCACTGACACAGCATGTGTGAAATGTTCATGGTGTGGCTCACCCACGTGATTTTTGTGTTGCTTGGTGCCACACATGACGTCGCTTCATAGTGTCACAGCTCCTGGGCTTTACTCCTGTTTCTCCATTAAATGGAAAGGACTGGATTAATTTTTTTTTTAAACTGGGCAGAGTAGAAGGGTGGTCACCTTCAAATTTTTGTGCTCATGCAGTGTGACCGACCTTTCCTCAAAATACTTCTTGTCACCAGCCAGACTTAATACAAGCTAAGCTGCAAAAATATCTCTAGGATAGCATTCAAACCAGAGGGGTCAGGTCTGAGCTTGGGCAGATGGCTGGCTCTGTAACTCATTGATGTTTTGAAAAAGCAAGGCTGGTGTGTAGGTCCAAGTTCATTTAATGGCCATGTATCAACATCAAAATTTGCACCTTCTTCTCATCTATTTCAACTTTCAATGTCAAGGCCAGGAACTGAGTGATCTTTTCCTCTTGCCCAGGGCAGTGAATACCCAAAGTGTCAGAGCTCTGCCTACAGATTTTATTCCTCTTGTGGAGAATGTCAGTGTACAGGATCCAGGAGCCATGGTTCAGACACGCTTTCAAGATAGCATCAGCACAGCCTGAATTGGTTTGTACTATTATGTTTTGTGTCAAAACACTGAGTTATTAATGTATTGGAATTTCTGCCTCTCTCCTTGCAGTCAACAAATACGTGGTCCGAGTTTTTACTGGTGAAGTTAGTGGCAGTGGAACAGATGCGGATGTCTTCATTAATATCTTCGGTGAGAAAGGAGACACAGGTATTCAAATGCAAATCATTTCCTAAAATATTTCTTCCTGCTCTGCAGGCCTGTGATCTGAACAACACACAGCAGCAATCTGGCTAGTGCAGAATAATTTGGCTGAGTGAAAAGCACAACAAATGGTGTTGTTAGCTCTGGGGTTTCTCACATCCACAGCTCCTGGAAGCTGCGTCTGCAGAGCAGCAGTCGTAGCTGGGCTGTGAGCATAACTGAAGTTACCTACCACCAAAAAACCCAAACCCTGGGAAAATGCAGCATAAACCACCAGCATAAGCCAGTGCTGTAAATGCCAGTCTGCTGAGGGATCCAACACAATGTGTATTTACAGTGCACGCAGTGAGAGCTGCATGTCCCATCTTTCTGTGGCCCTGGATGGATAATGCTGTCCTTTCAGTGGGGCACAGGTTGTGGCTGAGCCTGTGTGGTCATTTAGAAAGACAATCTAACCAAGGTTTATATTAGCTGGCTTTAAATTAATGGTGGCAGCTTTGGGTTTTTTTTTTTTTTTTGAATGTAGATTGTACTACAATAGTGGTCTAGGAACTTGAATTTAATTTTTTTAAAATATTTTTAACTGAATAATGCTAAAAGATGTGCCCAGACCAAACTCTCTGGGTCACACCATAGAGAAGAGTGGGCGGAAATTGCTGGAGACCCAGCTAGCAAATATTCTCTCTCTTCTATACTGTACCTATCCTGTCAAATTCAAGAAAAAATGACATGCTGTCTGCCAAGTGTCCTTGAACAGATTATGAAACCTAGTGGATAGGTCTCATCTTTGATTAATTCTCCAGACTTTTACAAGGGAATTCATCTGATCTCACTGGAGACATCTGAAAGTGGGAGTCTAAATCTAAGCTGGTTGTCCAGGCGCTCTGTCATATCTACACAGAGGAATAAAACCCCTAGAAAATCATTCATCCGCTTCTAGGGTAAGTGGGATAAATTGCCTTTCCCTGCACTGGTGCCTTGAGCAGGTTCAATCCCACTCACAGCATCACTCGCATAGGAACAGCATTGGTTGCAACTGGGGTCAGCGCTTTAATCCTTTTCATAAAAGCAAGCTCCTGTGAGATCAGGAAAAGCCAATACCCTTGGTTGGGTCCTAATTTGAAAATAAATCCTTCCTGTGTGATGCAGCAAAGAATCCTATGTCCTGAAATGTCAAAATCTACAGCTTGTGACCAAAGTCTTTTTTAAACAGTTTGGAGATTTTTAAAGACATTAAAAATAAAAGGGAAATGTGGTGGTATGAAAAAAAAGATGCAAGCGCCATCTGGATATATATTTCTGAAAACTCTGAGAGCTGTAAGTAACTGTGACATTGGAGTGAAAATCCTGGTCTTTTGTGTGCTCATGAAAAGGTGCCTTTTTTATTAGAATATAAAGTCCTCTGCCTTTACCTTGAATCCTGGTTGCAGAGAGCTGGTGCCTGAAGAATATTTGATTTGGTCAGTGGCGACATTCCTAAATATTTCCTCACTTACAAACATTCATGTGCCCATAACCCTTTCCTCCTTGGTTTCTCTATATTAATTTTTTCTCAGGTGTGAGGAAACTGGACAATGACAAAGACAACTTCGAAAAGGGAGCAGAAGACAAGTTCACACTTGATGCTCCGAATTTGGGAAGGTTAAGGAAAATTAATATAGGTCATAATAACAAGGGTGGCTCTGCTGGCTGGTTCCTCGCAAAGGTTAGTTGCTCCCAAGGTGTTTAATGTAAGCATTTTGTGGGATCGAAATATCTCACTTTATACATTCTCGGTGGTCTGATGCCACGAAATGCAAGGATGTTTGCTGGTGATACAGGTTCCTGGTTACTGAGAAAGGCACAAAGCAAGGTTTCACCTTGCCAGAAGTATCCTCTCCAGCACTTGATTTTTCTGCAGAGCAAAGAGGGGCTGATGAAGCACTGGCAGCAGCCTGGTGCATGCCAATGTGGTGCATCTAAATCAGCTACAGCAGATTCAAATTGGGTAGTTAGAAAATGAGGGACAGTCCGGGTTTAGGCACATTGTTGAACATCTCAGGTGACTTTGTAGCAGTGAGAAAATCCAGTTGTTAAGACTTGAATTTGCCTGCTCTAATAATATTTCTTCTTTCTCAGTCACTGCAGTTTCTTTGGCAGATGCAAGGGAGTTCTCCAAGCCGGGTCCTTCAAGTCCCCCCTCACTCTGTTGACTTAACTCATTACCAAGACAGTAAAGATACCAGAGTCTAAGAAATATCTGCTGAGTCTGTTCACACTGGAAATTTGCAAAGACTTATAGCTTGGCCAGATTTAAGTGATTTATCATTGGCACAGCAAAAAAGATATACCTGCCACAAAGATCCTTTTCTTCCACTCCCACTTTCCTCCTCATTTTAATCTCCTGCTCTAAGGCATGAAGGTATTGCAGTTTTTGGTGAAATGGTTGAAGGAATATTTTAAAAGGAGAAATCTATGACTCTTTCCTCTAATCTCATTTTCTTTCCTCTGCTGGTGTAGTTTAACACAGCTGGCTTTAATCCACTGAAGATCTGACCCCAGATTTGTAAATCCTAGATAACAGGGTGGTTTGATGTATTACAAATGCAAATATTAGCACATGCTTTTCCACCATCACCATACGCTGCACTAAAAGTTATTATGTTGGTTGTCCGTGAAAAATGCAGAAGATGAGGAACAGAGCTCTTGTGCTCCCTGTAATAAATAGGGGGGAAAAAAAACCACAGAAAAGGAACCTCATTCTCACATTGCAGATGAAGTCTGCAGGACATGATTTTTGATGTTGGTTAGGTTGCCTAAGTCCTGAAGCCTGAAATAGTAACTAATTGCATCCGACATACTAATCCTATGTTCTGCCACAGGAACTGCTGAGATGTTTGTGATTAAGTAAAAGGCAAATTTGCCTTGCAAGTTCAACTGGAAGCTTGGAGAAATGAGCTAAAACATAGCCCAGTTATCTTCTACTCTCACTAGATGTTTTTCTCTAATTTACTCCAATATTTGGGGACTCTAGCATTGGCACTCCTGGTTGAACTTGCTAAGCATCATTAGAAGTTCTTATGTTTCCTCGGTTTTCACTGTGGCTTATACTCAGAGCTGGTTTTCCACCTCTAAATATATTAATAAAGACATTAACAGGAATCCAAAGAGGATCAGCTGGTAGAGAGGAGTCTGATATTTCTCCTGAACTTTGTATATTTCAGTCTCTCACACTCCAGCACAGCACCAGTCTCTCATGCTGACAGTCCCAGCCCTGGCAGACACTGCTGTCCATGTCTATACAGCAGTACAACGAGAATCGGTAACGATACAGGCAACAGCACAGTGTGGGATGAGTGACAGGAGGGGAAGCTCTAGTTCCCAAAGAATGGTTTCACTAATCTATCAGAAAGGACAGATTTCAGATTCTCCCTGTTTGCTGTGAAGGCAGAGAAAAGTGACAATGACTTTCTATCCCTAATAGCGAATTTTCTTTCTCTGAGTTATAAGCCATGCAGGCGAGTAGAGATTTTGATTTCTTCTTTTCTGGCTGAAAATCTTCAGTACTCTTCACTGCTGGTTTAAGATACTGCAGTAACTCAATGGCAAGCTTCAGGAACCGAGAAGGTGTTGGTAAGAAATGCCACAGCAGGAGATGTGAGAAAGTTCAAGTGGGTAACACTGGCTTAAAGGCGAAGATTGTTCCCTGGCTTGTGTCAGTAGAATATGTCTCTAGAACAGGGCCAAGAGCCAAATCCTTCCAAATTAGAAACTATTCCTACCACAGGGTTTCATGGCTGTCTTTGCAATGGTTCCATCCTGGACTGACTGGGTAGGGTTAACACAATATTACTAGGTCACACAAGCTGATCTGACAGTTTTGGTTTGTCCTAAAATTCCTTGGTATTATTTTATAACAAGGCTCTAAAACTGAGAGAGAAAGAAGACAGACAGCCTGTTCCCAAAGCAGAACAAAGAGCTGCCTTTCAGCTGATGGAGAAGAGTAGCCAGCAAACAGGCTCTGGAGAGAAGGAAGACAGGCCAGCCAGCTGGCCTTGCTAGCAGAAGCATCTGGTCTCAAGACATAACTGCGAGAGATGCAGATTGAGTTCACAGGATAAAAAAAGAAAAGAAAAAAGGATGGTTTTTACTCACTGATTGTCTGAAATTCTATGAGTACTAATTAGGGAGCGGAGAGGGATCTGCTTGAGTATTGAATACATTAAATATCAGGTGAGAGTGTGTACATTAAGCTTCTGCTCTTCTGTCACCCCCTCGTGTAACACCTTTTGTTTTTTCCAGATGTATTTTGCAAAGTGCTGTTTCTGTTCTATTAGGTGATCATTGAAGACATTGGCAATAAATGTGTGTACCAGTTCCCAGTTGGACGCTGGTTTGCTTTAGATGAAGATGATGGAAAAATCCAGAGGGACATTCTTGTTGGGGGCACTGAAGCCACAGGTAAAGTCATGGCCTGAATCCATGGTGGGAAATGCAAAGATGCAAAGGCCTAATTAATACTACTAGCCATGTTTTCTTTAGAAGATTGAAAGCCTTGCACTCAGGGAGACCTGCAGTGGACCATCTGCTGGTGACAGGCAGTTTTATGTGAGGGTCCCTGAACTACCATCACATTTCCCACCTCCACATCTCACTGATGAAGCTGTGCAGGACCTACATGCTGATTTATCACCTGGTGCACCTAGAGAAGGGGCTGGTGGACAAAGGATGAAAGATCTGGCTTGTACTTCAGCAAGTTGCTCACCAGCCTTCAGAAAGTGGATTAATATTTTCACAGTCACCAACATGCCACACAGTAGTGCATATTGTACTTCAGGTTCTTGGGGAACTATGCATCCTTTTACAAAACAAGAAAGGCAGTGCTGAGCCCTAAAACTGACTTTTTGATTATCCAGCTTGGTTAGAGCAGAGACAACCAAAAGTTATGTCTCTGTTAAAAGAAACCTGGATGAAAAGTCAATAAACCAAATTACTATGAGGCAGAAGATGATTTGGATAGTCTTCTGCCTGTATTTATTCATTAGCATAAAGGTAAACACTTTGACTATGCACATAACAGCTGTTCTTTACTTTATTTCATGGTTTTCAACATCTGCAGTCCTCAAACTCCTCCCTGCATGTGTGCAGGTAAAGTAGTCTGGGTGCAGAGTCCTGATTGCAGGATGCATGTTGGGAAAAATTAGGGGAAGACAGGGGGAAAAAACCTAAAAAAATGCAATTAGTTTACTAAAAGCTTCTCTTATTCTTTTAATATTCATGACTGTGGTTTTTTTTTTCCTTCTTTCATGAGTTTTATTGAAGATATTCCATATGCACACTAAAACATGCCTGAATACAATTTTTAATGTAAACTTTAAAGAAAGGGAGGATTGTTTATAAGAGAGTGAGTTCTGATGTTTCTACTTCATCCAATTTCCCTGTTGAAATTTCTGGGAGATTTAAGCGAAGGAAGAACTTAGCTTGGACCTCAACTATTTTATACATGCTCCCTAAAACACTGTTATAGTTACAGAGGTGTCTCCATATTTGATGCCATGACCCAGCCCCAAGATATGCCTGTCAATGAGCCTACTGAGAAGTAAGGCTTGTAGGAAGAAGTGTTATCTTTCTTAGACCAACATTTAGAGCTAGAAAAAAACAAGTGAACGTTTATGTATATAAACTTTTCACAAATTTTTTCTTTCTTCCAGCTGGGCTAATACCTCTCCCAAGCCTTGCTTTGCTGAGATCTTTAGGCTCACAGAGTGGTAGTGAGGGTCCTTCTGGCTTCAGCAGCATCAGAGGCTGCTGACCTCAAGATTTCAGAGTTTTGTGATGCTGCCCATCTTGCCACCACTGTTTAAAGCAATACCCCTCCATCCTCTAAGCATCTTCTCACAGGTCTGGTCCTTGGTAGCTCTCAAAATCAAGCAACTTACTTAGTTGCCAATTCAATTTTTTGCTTTTCTTCACCTAATCATCATCACCACATAGTGATAAAAAAGCCCATACTTTTTTGAGTGAATTTGTTGCCACAAACCTGTTTATCTTGGACAATCTGAAGGTAGCTGTGAGTGTGTGCGGAACGAAAACAAATGAACCATTGCATTGTGTGTAAGTCAAAAGCTAAAAAGACCAGTGGGAAACCAGTAGAGCTCAATGTAAATCCAATCAAAAATTATTACTCTCAGCCTTTTTTCCTCCCTTCTTTTCTTCCTAACCAAATTCCTGATTCCTTCAGGTATTGTGTACAACGTTGCTGTAGTGACAGGAGATATCAGAGGAGCTGGCACAAACTCCAAGATTCACGTAATACTCCATGGCTCCAAAGGCTTAAAGAACAGTGGGAAGATTTTCTTGGAAGGAGGTGAATTTGAGCGTGCCAGGACAGATCTCTTTAACGTGGAGATAGCTGCTCTTCTCAGCCCTCTCAGCAGAGTCACCATTGGCCATGATAATTGTGGCGTCAGTTCTGGCTGGTTTTGTGAGAAGGTGAGACTAAGTTGTTTGTCTGTAGGCAGCTGTCAGACTGCTTCCTATTCATAACCTGACCCCAACAACCAAATACAGTTTAAAAAAAAAAAAATTTGCTTTTATTTGGATGACAATATCCTCAGTTTAACAAGTCAATATTATACATAATGCATGGTGGTAGCTGATTGCCTCAAAGGCATATTAGATGCATAAGTCAATCACTTGCTAATTGGGTTGATTGCCCCTTTGCAGTCACAAAGATAGAGATTATTGTTTGCACCTTCAGATGTTCGCCCAAGGGGCTGGATAGAAATGCGGTCGTGGATTGTGCTGAGCGTTTCAAAGTTATCATCTATACTCAGACTTTGCTGAGGTTTTTAGATGGTGCTTTGGAGCTCAGAAAAAAAAGTAACTGACCACAGCTGTTACTGTGAAGTAGTGGAGCAATATGTGGTGTGAGATTGTGTACAAGATCAGCAGGAGCTAATGGGAGGGTGGAGAGGAAGGCAGCTGCCTACCCTGAAGCTGGGAATAAATGTAGTTTTCCTGGAAAGCAAAATAAGCTTAGGATGTGTTTGAAGGCTTTTTGCATCTTGTGTTTTCTGCAAAACCCTACTGTGCACTGCTGTGGTGCAGGGCATGTGCTGCACACTGACACGATGCTGACTCCTGCAGCCACGCTGCCTGTTCCCATTTCCTTCCCCTCGTGGTGTTTTACCTCTTCTTGGTTGACCCGTTTTGATGTACTTCTGGAAAAGTGGGAATAACAGGACAGATGGGTCCTAGCTATACTCCTGATTGGGAATCGTGCAACCAGTTCATGCTGGTCCAGAAAACCTGATTTTGAGAGCAAGACCAAGATCTCCAGCTCTGTCTTTGCTTCAATTACTTAAGTTTTCAGTATCAAGGTCCTGTGGGCTGCCAGTAACAGAATATTCAAACTCATGTTCCCGGTGTCTTTTCCTAGGTGGTGGTTTACTGCCCATTCACTGGCATTGAGCAAACCTTCCCGTGTGGGAAATGGCTGGATGAAGATGAAGGAGATGGTCTCATAGAGCGGGAGCTCTACGAAATGGTCTCCCTGCGCCAGAGAAAAATGAAAAGTAGGTACAAGTGCCCAGGAGCCTCCTGTGACCCCTCCCATGCAACAGCACACTGAGTGTCACCCATACAACATGACATGGGTAGAGCCATGGTCAAGTAGAGGCTCAAGTGAATTGAGTCCTGCATCAGTTTCAGCTTTGAACATCCTAGTCTGGGGAGTTTAAAAGGAAACTTTTACAATATTTTGAGGAAATGCACTCATTTTCTTGAGGGAAGAAATTGGACCTGGCAGCCTTCCAAGGTTCACTGGGCTTAGGGCTGCCTCAGCCGCCATCTCACCTTTGCAGGCAAGCCAGGCTACGTTTCTTATCACTACAGAAGCAAAGCTTTCCTGTTCCAGATGGAAACAAAACCTAAATACAATAAAAAGACAAACCTGGGGGGAAACAGGAAGAAAAACCAAACTCCTCCCATTAACTTCAACTTTTTTACTCTTGGCCTTGGAGAAAAAATAGCTCTTAGTCCTGTCCAGCTGCCAAACGTGCCTCCTGAGGCACACGAGAACTGTATTTGAAGCCTCTTCTCTGGAGGGAGGCAATGGCACACGTTTGCTGGGAGGTGCTGCTCCGTGCCGTGCAGGATTTCATGTTCATCCATCCACACACGGCTCCAGCACCCGGCCTCGCTGGCTGGTTTTGCACCAAGCGAAACGGATCGCTGCCATCTCGCCTGCGCCAGTGTGTATGTGTAAGCAGAATGTTTTAATTAGGATAATAGATACAGTTTAATCCAAATGCTTCGGGTGGGCTCCTGCTTAAACAGCAGTTCATTTAAATAAGCTTTATCTAAATGTTAGTCAGTGTTATAACCACATTGCGCCTCTGACTCGGTCCATTTAACTAAAGCTTCTGCAACCTTTAACCCTCTATTATCAGCTCTGATTATTATTGACAGGCTAATTCCCCTGCTGCTGCAGTGCAGGAGATAGACAGAGAGCATTAGCCTTGAGAAATCTGTGACCTTTAGCTGCCAGATTATAGAAGCGTAAGACTTGGAGTTAGAAAAGACCTATTATGTCATCTCGCCTATCTCCCCGTGCATACAGGACTGTCCCTTTCTGTAGAGCTGATCAAAGCTTGGTTCAGCCTCACTTTGGGTATCCATGGTGAAATGGCTCCCTGCGCAGTGTTTGCAAGCTGTTCCCCCAGCGGACTGCAGCTTGAAGTGTAGCTTGTGTTTATTCTGGGTGTTTTTTTATTTCCCCCCCCCTTATCTTGAATGTTATCCTGGAAACTGTTGTGTCAGGTCTAGCCCTCCCTGGTGTTTGTGCCCTGGGGAATATTTGCTCTGGCTCCAAGAATTTCCAAACTGAAAGGATCCCTTGATGTGAAGGAATAGGAAATGGGGGAATGTGCCCAGTGAGCCCTGGGAGGATGACGATGGGTATTTGGGGAAATGCCTGGTCTCATCCAGCAGCTGCAGACCTAGCTCACCCACATTCCTCCCTGTGTGGTTTCTCCCTGACAGCCCTCTATCAGCATTTAATTCTGGTACAAGTTCCCCTTTCCCCCTCCCTGCGTGCATCACTCCTCCTTTCCTTCAGCAAGAGGTCAGGGAGGCCAAACCAAACAGATGAGAGAAGTCTCTGGTGTCTGAATTGCCCTTGTTCTTTTCCCCAAGGAGAGCAGGCTGCTATATCACATGCCGTACGCAAACTTGCCTTAGCTTCATTTCTGCTCAGATAAAACTTGCTGGTGCTTTTCAGAAGGGAGTGGCCATCAACATTTTGCGTATTATTAAAATAAGGGCAAAAACTTTTTCTAAAAGAGAGTTCCGTTTTCCCCCTTATTTTTTGAGTAGATGTCGCATCTTTTTTACAGTCAAATGTTGACTAAACCAGTAAAAATCTAATTTATATGCATGTCATTGTATTTTTATATTCCATTCTGGGCTCTGAAGGTCGAGCCATGCTCATGTGGGCTCAGGCATACTGAAAGGGTTAGCAATTCTTTCATTAAGATTTGTTAATAATTCAGCTGATGTCTCAGTCAGGAAAGAAACCTGTTTCGTCTCCTGTAGGTGCTGCAAGGCCCGCAGAAGTGAAACACGTTATTGTCAATAAAGAATGCAGATGAGGGGCTCTTTAGAGGAAATAATGTCACCTTTATATGTGCAACCATCCTCTGGTATGAAAACCAATGTGAAGTTGCTGCAGGTGGACTGCTCTTACAGTCAAAATGTTGGGTGAGGACTTAAGAGAGAAAAATTTTGTAGCTCTGCCATGATCTTTGGGCATGTCATCTAGTGTAACACAAGTGCTAACTGAAGTCAGGTGGGACTTAGGCATTTAAATAATTTTAAAACTTTTGAAAAATATCTTTATATTGCTCTGAGCATGTTTGCCCCACATGATGCAGCCTGGCTAGACATGCCTGAATGGGCTCTGAGCCAGCCTGTCCTGCAAAAGGCATATCTGAGGTAATTGGTCCAGTCTCAGGAAGGCTCATTAGCTCAGGATGAAGTGATACATAGCTGTATCCATACTCCTCCTTGTTCCAGACCAGATTATCTGGAGCAAGTTTTAGGAGATACCTGGAGCTGCATTGCCCCATATGCAAGTAACTGGAGACTCTTTCTTATTGACAAAAAGAAAGCTGACAGTATTTCCCTAGCTTTAAAACAGTCTTTGAAGCTAGCGTTGTAGGTGTTGGAGAAGTATACTGAAACTACAGAGATGGAGCACATCCCTGGATTACCCTGTTAGTAATGTATGACATAGAAGAATATGGTTCACCTGGAAAGTGGTGATTTAAGGTTTTTCTTGTTTTATTTTAAATGAAAACACAGAATTCTATTTCCAGGCAATCTGATTCCTGTATGTCATGTAGCAGCTGATTAAGTTTGTGCAGAAAAGGGTAAAATGTCCTAGTTTTCTTTCATACCATCCTGCCCTCTCTACCACCCAGGGGAAAGAATGAGAATTATGTTTTTTGCCAGGGCACCTTTAAAAATTAGTTTTTAACAAAATGTCTTGAACCTTTCTTTGTAGAAAGCCCCTGGTCTCTGTGGATCTGGACAAGTGACATAAAGAATGCAGGGACAGATGCCACCATCTTCTTCCAGATTTATGGAGACAAGGGGAAGTCAGATGAGATGAAGCTGGACAACAATTCAGACAACTTTGAAACTGGACAGACTGACAAGTTCATGGTATGAATCTAATGCTAGTGATAAATTTGGCATGATATTGTTTTCCAGGGCATTAGCTTCAGCCCTGTACAGAAAATCATCAGCATGAAATCTTCACCTCAATAGAACACTTCTGAAGTGGGGGTGAAGCCGTTCTGTTTGGTAGTGATGCAGATGATTTCCCCACCTATGGATATGGCTTGTCCTCTCCGAACAGGGCTTAGGCTGGTGTTCCTGGGTGCTCAGGTGATGATGTCTTCAAGTCACGGTGGTACTAAGTGCCATATCTCCTCTGTGGCTCCAGAAGCAGATGTTCTCCCGCTCAGGCACAGCTCCACTCATGCTATAGACTGCTCCACCCATTTAGACCATGCCTCTCTAAAGCTAATAACTTATCTAGTTTTCCCCCAGTGCCTAAGTGGTCATTAGCTATTCACAGGAGAATTAGCAGTAGTGTTTCCTCTCCTTGGTGATCTGGCCTTCAGCCTCCTTGGATGTGAACCTCCATGAATGTTTGGGGCTGTGCTCAACAGCATGTTGAGTTTGGAGGCTGGGGGGGGATCTTCTCATGTTTAGGAAAAAATATGTTTAAAAGTTAGCTGGGGACTGGTCAGAGAAAAATTGAGAAACAAAGGATTTTAATGCATGGCTATAGCCAAAACATTTACCCTCTTTGCACCAGCAGCCGTACATGCCTTCTGGAGGAAACGTGGCTGTGCTTTGCACACCCTGCTTGAGAAGGAGCTGAAGCTTGAGAACTGGCCTTAGTTCTTACTGGGAGGAGTGGTTTCAAGGAGCTCTCATGATCAAAAGTGTATGGATTCAACACATACGTTCTTCTCTCCTGAAAAGAGAGGCATCAAGCTCTGTTTGCAGAGCACGGGTTATTACTTTTAAAGAACATGATTTTTTTTTTTACTTTAGTTTTTGACTCCTCTCTGATTTGGCTCTTAAAAATGTTTAGAGGTGTCCTTTCTGTGCGTGCTTTGCTGACTTACAGAAATGGATAATGCATTTTTTTTTTCCCCTGTATAGATTGAGCTCCCTGATCTAGGCACGTTTTATAAGCTTCGGATATGGCACGAGAAAAGAAATCCCTTTGCTGGGTGGCATCTGAATAAGGTGAGGGGATGGCAAGGGAAGGTAGACCTGAAAAGCCAGATTGGTCACTGAGGTCTGCACTGCCAGTCCTGGGTCACTGCGTTCCCCAGCTGGCAGCTGAGTTTGATGTGCAGTGGTCAGAGGTGCCCGCCTTTACAGACGGTGCTGGCCGAGGGGTGGAAGTGGAAATCCTACATGAAAATGGGATGTGAAGAGAGCACATCATAGCGTTTGCAAAAATATGTGGGGAGAGAAGAATTCATTGCATGTTTTTTTGAGCAAATTCCTTCTCCTTCCTGTCTCTCTCAGTTCAGCCCAGCTATGTATGGGAAATGAGAGCAATGGGAAATGGCAGATCCCAACAGACAAGATCGATGGTGAAAATCACCTTTCCTCATCCTTCCAGCCTCAGACCACTGTCCCCCTTCACTGCTGCTAGGGGAGTTTTCCCTTGCTCTTCAGAAAGCTTCCTGCTCTTAGACATCATTAGTGCACAGAGAGGCAAACTCACTCCTTCTATGGCCTATTTAGGCTGGTCATAACAAAACACTGATTATGGTAGAGACCTATTGTACAGCGGAGTATAACCTGCCCTGAAGTGCTGACAGCCCCATTGCAGGAGGCAGACACTTGCAGACTGGAGGAGCCTGTGGAGACTTTGCAGGAGAGAGCAGCACTGCGCTGTTTGGGAAATAAAAAGGGTGATCTGCTTGGTCTTCAGTCACAAGTCCTTTGTTCTACCAGCAATGATTACCATGCTGTCAGCCCTCCCCTGGGTCTGCAAGGTAGCAAGTTCATCTCTAAGCTTCACCCATACTTCTGCAGAGCTTGGAAGCCGTTCTCTGCACTTAACAAAACATACACTTTGTTGTGCAGCCATAATAACTGTGATGATAAATCACAATTTACCACTTAGAGATTTTTCTTTCGTGCCTCTAATGTGCTTTGACAGACAAACACCTCTCCAGTGCGGAGAGGATACCAAGTACTGCTGTGTTCATCATATGGTGGGAGTAGGTGTCTGGCTGTGGTCTTTATCAAAAAGAAAGTGTTGGTCAGACTTTGGGCCACTGCAATTGTCTCTATTAATTTGTTCACAGATGATGAGCAAGAATGCTTAGACCTTCCATAGCTATACATTGCCTGGGGGTATCCTCTTTTCCTGCACAGAAATTGTGTTCAGGGAGGACGAGAGTGATCTGACAGTGTGTCTAGGATTCACTTTTGGCCAAATTGTCTAAGCAAACCTGGTGAAGATGCATGAAATCAATCTTCCCGTACACAGGCAGTCTGATGTTTTCTGGATGCACATGAATCTCATCACTTGCGCATCTATTGTAGCATCTAGGAACTTAGATGAAGCCTTAATGATGCTTTGTTCCAGTCCTCACACATTTCATGCCCGGCTTGCTTCCTGTTGGGGCAGGCTTCCATTTTCTGTTACAAGAATGCAAGACCAGCCATATTGGTCAGGCCAAAAGTCCATCTAGCCAACAACCTCTCTCCTGTGTCACATAAGTGCATGATTAGAGAACAATAAGAAAAGGACAAGCATTTATGATACTTCCCCCTAATATTCTTCCAGTTTTCAACTATTTCCAGTTGGAGACTTACTTCCTGAACAGATCTAAATACGAAGCATTTAGTAGGTTTCTCTTCCATTTATTTTTTTAGAAGTTCCAGTCTCCCCTCAAACAATTAAACTTTTAGCAACAATAGTAGCGTTTGGCAAGGATTTCACAGGTTGATTGTGTTCTTTTGTTTGCTTTGAACTCTGCTCTCCAAGCATCGTTTGATGCCCTCTATTTCTTGGAGCAGAAGAGTGAATAGTTGACCCCCCTCTGCCTTCTCCATGACACCTGTGATTTTGTAGACCTTCATCATACCCTCCCTTCACACGCTTCTCCAGCCATCTGCAGAGCCCCACCTTATTTGCTCATTACTCCTTTGGAAGCTACTGCAGATTTTTGATCATTCTTGTTGCCATTTTCTGGGTGTTTTCTAAATGTGCCATGCACTGGCTTTGAGCTGGGGGAACCAGCAGTGCAAGCGCCATCCACGGTTTGCTCTGTGGATTTATACAGTGCCATATGATGAGAATTACTAAAAGTCACGGTATCCATCAAACCTTTCAGAATACCATGGAGCAACTGGAGAAAGGAGGAATGAAAAGCCATCAGCTATGACAGACTTTGCTCCGTGCATCGCTGCAGTGTGCAAATCTGAATGACGGTCTTGTTATTAATGTGTGTTATTTCTCTGCTGCTACCTACTCTTGCTTCTCAGGCAAAAAAACCTGTCAGGAGCTTGTTGCTTTTTTGTCTTTAAGCCTCTGAACTCACGCAGTGTTTTGGTTTAATGAAGGTAACTCTGCTGAAAACGCTGACAAAAGAAAAATACTCATTCAACTGCGGCCGCTGGCTAGATATAAATGAAGACGACAATGAGATCGTGCGGGAGCTCCCTGCGGAGGGATCTCTAGTGACTGAAGTCATGCCAGGTGAAAGCCACAGGCTCCGTGCAGGGGCTCGCTTAGGACCTGAATAGAAAGAAACCCTCTTTGTGTAAGGGATGCACAGGCAGTTCAATTAGCTTCTCTTTCTGGCACTTTCTCTCTGCAGTATTTTCTGTGTGCATCATTAGCTGCATGAAGCCTCAGAAATCCCAGGGTCTTACTCTGAGCAGATTTCTCTGTGGTGGGAGATGGCAGAGATCTGGCCACAGCACAATTGTTTCCAGAGCTTTTTTTTTTTTTTTTCCAAACTTGTATTTTTTCCAGTATCTCTTAAAATGTGAAATGCCAGGTTTGAAGGGATGTTCATGGAAAGCAAGCTTAGCTGAAATGCAATCTAAAATTTAACAATCATTTTTGGGCTTTAAAGTTTTATTTAATTATATGCACATTTATGCAGCTATATGTATAAATGTATAGGAAGTTGCACAGAACAGTTGTGCAAAAGCATAGGCACCTTTCAGTACGTGTGAGCAGTCGGAACTATTTATTGGGTTAACTACGCTTGAACTGGAGATTTAATTAAGGAAAGCTGCAGAACTTCATGTTGGCTTCCTCAAGTGGTCACTTCTGTCTTGACCTTGTGTCACAAGAACTAAATGTACTTGGAGGGAGAAATTTGGAGAGCAGAATATCTCACGGTGGCCATTGGGATTTCTCTTATTTCCACCAGAGCACCCAATGGGGCTCCACACTTTGTAGACCATGAGTTCCCTGTTTTCTGAAATTTCCGATGAACTCAGTGATCTGCATGCAGCTGAGCAGTTCCTCAGAAGAGGAAGAGTAATTGTAATTGCAGATGTTATTAAAATGTAAATAAACCTGGGTTTGAAATGTATTTTTAATCAACTGTAGAGAGGGCTGCTTGAGTTCAAATGCAGGCACTTTCCTGGGAGGAGCAGTTGTGCTGAGGAGAGTCAAGACGCAGCACCTGCGTGTTGGGCTTGCAGGTGGGGTTTGGAGGGAGGGTGGGAGCATTGCTTCTTGTCTCTTCCCGATGCTGGAGAAAAAGGCCTCCTTCTCTTGAAGGGTGGTCTCCTTCTCTTGAAGGTTGGTCTATGGGCTGGTTCTTCATTGTGAAATTTCTTCTGGAAATCTTTCACCCAACTGGATGGGAGGGAAGATGAGGGCAGGGTGGGGGGAGGAAGGTGGCAGCTGAAAATCCATCCAGCAAAATCCTAAAGATCTCAAAGGTGACAAGGATGATGGGGCCAACTGGGCTTGTCCTACTGCATAAAGCCAACATGAAGAGCCTGTTCCTCAGATCCCTGAGCACTTGGCCCTTTTTAACTCTTTTTGTCTGCCTGCCATGCCCCCAGATGCTGAAAATGGTGTTTTCCCCAGACAGGTTGTTACAAGGTCACCAAGACCCTCTCGGGAAGGCAGGAGGGGAGGTAGGAGGGCTGGGGCCCTGAGGAGACTATGCACTCTGATTCATGAGGTTTACCTGAAGGGGATGGCATTTTTGTGTCCTTCCTTGGGGGGGTTTTATGGGTTTTCTTAACATTTCAGGCCTTCCTATTTTGTTTTTTTTTTCTTTTCCTAGTAATAACATGGAAGTGTAAAAGTCAATACATCAGCAGAAGTACCAACTGGAAGTATGAACACTTAAAATTAATTGCAAGTCTGTGGAAAATGCAGTAAATTTAAATGGCAATTAATTGTGTTGCTGAGATTGTTTTATTAATTTATGTCTCCATAGTGATAAAATACCGGGTGACGGTTTGCACTGGGACAGTAAGTGGGAGCGGCACAGATGCCAACGTCTTTGTGTGCCTCATTGGTGACCAGGGAGACACAGGAGAGCGAGTTCTCTACAACTGCATCAACACTGTCAATAAATTTGAAAAAGGCAATGTAAGTTCACACAGCAGCTCCTTAAGGCGGGTTTTAAAGTATGTGATGGTTTGTAGATTTTTTTTTTTGAGATGTGTATTTGTAAACTTGTCTGATTTCCTTGCCAGTTTGGGCTAGGGCAGTAGTGAGAAATAAATCCTGTCCACAGAGCGTCATAACAGGTTGCAGCTGGAGGGAGGTTTAGGTCAAGGACAGTGTGTCCTTGCTTGACATCAGTATGTTCATAAAAGAGTCTCCTGGTTTGCTCCCCAATTAAGTACTGACAGTTGAAATTGCATCTTCAGACTGGGGAAGGCTTCCAGGAAAACTGTCCATCTTCCAAGAACAAGAGGGAGCCTTTCCCCCTCCATCTAATGTGGCAAAAATTTGGCTCCCAGGGCAAAGGAAGAAAAAGCATCTTATTTAATGTGAAAATCAGAACCAAAACACTACCATGTTTCTTTTATATTTCCTCCAGTCTCTCTTCAACCATGCTGCACTCAATTTTTGTGCCTTAGTCTGGTTTTCAACATGTTTTTGTATGCTGTGGCCTCAATGGAGGGGGGTGAAAATGGCCTGAACTGAAGACAGAGCTTGTTCCCTGGAAAGCTGGAAATAATGAAAAGGTCAAACTGTAGTTAGAGACCTTGTAACATTAACAAGCAAATAGTGATCTGATCTGATCTATGGGGTTAACCTACTTAATATGTATTCAATTATGAGGCACATTTTGGATCTCTAGGGTCCAGCTTAGGCTGGTATAATGTAATCAGTATCTCCTGGAGGAGATTTTGAGAATCTGATCACAGAACTCTGCAGATTTCCCATCTTTTGTGTCATCATTTGATTGAAGACTTGGAATGGAAAGAAAATGAAGATAAAAGGAGGTCATGTTTTCAGAATTGACTATTGAATTTAGGCTCCTGAAATACGCAATAACTTGTTGGATTTGCCTTTGAGTGTCCAGAATTTCCAATTCATCACTGAAATCACTGAGTTTTTTAGACTTTAAAAGAACTTTCATCAGGGTTTTCTTGTGCCTGTAAGACCTGTCCATGGAAACATGTGGCATTTACATAGCGTGAATGTTCGTTTTGCTTCTAAATGATACAAAGGTTTGCAGACGTGGACATTGCAAACATCATATTTTTGCCTATGCACTTACATTATAGCTTTTTCATTTTTAAAAGGTAGATCCAAGCTGTAAAGGACAGCATTTTGTCATTTGGCAAAGTCTAGTTTTGTCAAAATGGTAGCAAAATGAGTCATGTTTTGGTGGTGGTTTGAAGACTGTTTCAATGGAGTTCCAAAGGAAGATGCTTGGTTCACAGAAGACACAAATATTTTAAACATAGATGATGACTATTTTATTTTTACTCCCAAGAATGAGTTACAGGGTAACTTGCATGAAGGGAAAAAAAAAAAAGAAAAATAATTTTGGAACTCAATTCATGTGATTAATAGTATCCAGATGATATAAACCAAACTGGAATCTGTTAATGGAAAACTGCTCTCTTGGCATGAAGAGCTGAAAGGCGGTGAATGAATTGGAAGCTGTTTAAGGATTGATCCTGGCAAAGTTAGAGCTCATATATTCAAGAGATTGAATGAGTATATCTACACTGATTAACTCAGATACCCTGTTAAAAAGAAATGTAGCTAAGTCAGTGTGGTCTCTAATCTACAGCCACTTAAACCAATAGTACCTTGATTACCAATTTAACTTGAAAAGTTTGCTTGCAGATGCAAACTAACAGCCTGTATAGAAGGTAAAATTTAAAGATGCCTCTAAATTAGGTGTTTGCCTTGCTACAGTTCCATTTAGTTATTTACTTGTTAATTTATATCAGCTGTTAATAAGTCAGATGAACATCAGGCCTAATGAATTAGGCTTCGTTGAATTAGACTGACTCAGTGAGATTTTGATACCTTAAATCCCCAATTCAGCAGTTTTGAGTATGTTAGTAACACTTATTCATGTATGTAAGTCCATCATTAGCACTTAAACCTGTGACAGTATGTTTAGTTGTCTTTATTTTAAAGGTCAGTTTGGAGTCCTGAATGATGGAAAAAAATTACAATTGTTTTAATAAATTTAAATATTTAAATAAATATTGCCTTGCCACTACGCTTTCTGGGAGCTAGCTGGGTATATACTAGCACTGTATGTGCTTCATGGGCTTTTGGGAGATGAAGAACAAACGGATCGCAGTGTTTGGTTTGCCTTCTCTTACCTAATGAGGCATCTCAGCCAGATGGTAACCACAGCAGTCATGTCTGTCTGTTGGTCTATAGACTTCAGATATGCTGTGTATTTACACATACATGTGTGTGCATCTGTACATGTACCATAGATACTTGTCTGGCCTCATTCCCAGAGGAGTAACTCGCTCTTTTATTACATCTCTCTTCCTTCAGCCATTGGGAACTGCTGCTCCCAGTATGATCTTGGGTAACAGAGCTCTGGTCCTGAGGGGCCATCACTTGGGCTAATCTGTAGGTTGGTGATTTGAGCCCTTTTCCAGGGGAAAAAAAAAAAAAAAAGACATAAATTTCATGTCTCTTGTGGGGTATTAAGGGTATTTAGCTGCTGGGGATAGGTTCACACCAACCTCTGGAGACAACTCATGGAGCAGCTGGAAATACCCCTGTGCAGCCATGCCTGATGCTAGCATGCCAGGACATGGTTGGGGTTAAATTGTGCCCAGTAGTCCCATGTCATCCGAATTTAATGTGGGGTAATATCTTTGAACTGTACCTCTAAATACCTCTGTGGATTTGGTCCGAAGTGACCTGCCCTGGGTTTCCCAGAAAGCTGATATCTGAGCAGGGGTTTGAACTTGGATTTCCTGCCTCTCTGTATGAACTTCTTAATAATCAAATCACTTTTCTTTTTTTACAGTTGTGGAGGGAATGCAATGATGTGGGAGATTTAATATGCTGGCAGATCATATATTTTTAAATCTAATATTATACATCTAGCACAAATATTCAAGCTTTCATTCTTTGGTAAATTAATTCATACTTTTTCCTTCATCTTGTGAAGAATTATCTTGCAGCATGCAGATGATGTTGGTTTGATTGCAATAATAAATTTGGTTTGTTTGCTTGTTTTTAAGGAGAAATATTGCCTTACCTTTTTTCTTCTCCTTCTCAAAGGCTGATGAATTCTTCGTTGAAGCAGTAACGCTGAAGCAGGTGAGGAGGGTGAGGATAGGGCATGATGGCAAAGGAGGAAGCAGTGGCTGGTACCTTGCCAAAGTGATAGTGAGGGAAGAAGGACAGCCAGAAAGTGAGGCTGTGGAATTCCCCTGCTACAGGTACTGGAAACAAGGCTTGTAAATTATGCCTCCATCTATGCATTTACCAGAGTTTGAAGAGCCTAGCTGTTGTTCCAAGACTGGATTTTTCTGAGCACAGCTTAATCCTTTTTATGTATTCATTCATTTATTTTTGCTAAGCCTGAAAGCAAAAAGTGTGGATTGGGAGGTTTAAGATACGGCTAACTCCCCTTACCAAATGAACAGTAATCTGAATTGTGAACTTCTCAGCAATTAGCTCAGTAATACAGAGAATTTCCAAAAGGTAAAATGCAACCTTCCAGTACCACATCCAGTGTCACTGCAATTGCCTGCTGCAGAAACACTCTCTGCAATCTGCTGCAATCTGCTAGTTTTATTGCATGTGTGGGACAAGGTTCTGTTTCCTCACATGCACATCCCATCTTTCCAGGAGCAATGGGATGCTATTTTTGTGTTGGGAGAATGCAAAATTGTTATGCTGCCATCTTGAGAGCTCCTTGCATGAAGGGAAATGCATATCATGCAGACAGAGACAGAGCTAGAGAAGACGGCTGTAACTTACCCCTATGGGTGGGTTATGAATGTATTCTTCTCTTTCCTAGACAATCAAGTGGCCAAAAGAAATATGCTGTACTGAGGCTACCCATGGGAAGCAAGATGCACCATCTGTCCTGGCACTGACTAGGGTTTGCCTCAACATTGCAGCACAAACCAGAGAACTGGGTGAAAACATAAGAGACTAATTTCAGTGTAGCTCAGTGTCCTGTAATGTCCCACTTGCCCTCTCAGGATGTTCATCCTGTAAGATGAGAGTCCACTGAGCTCCACTTAACAACATCAAGTACCTGTTCTAAAAAGTCATGTCCTGGGGGACAAGTGGAATTGTAAAACTAAAACACAATTATTTTTAAGTTGCAAACAACGGTAAGACCGCTAAGCTGGTTACTTGTCCCTTGTCACAGTAAATCAGGAAGAACTCCACTATAATGAGAGGAGTCAGCCAAATACAAAACAGGAGCCAGCCCCAGCCTCTCTGCATTGCTAAAGCCACGTCACATCAGAGAGCAGACTCACCGGGGCGACAGCACGGAGCAGCAGATGCAATGTCATCTTGGTTGTGAAAAGCAAGCCAGTCTCTCCCTTTTCAAAGAACAAACCACCGTGTTGTCGTTGCTGCCTTTTGATACATATTTAACAACCATATGTTTTACTGAGTTAAGCAGGCAAGCGAGACAGGTTTTTTACTTGGACATGAAGTGTCCACGTGAAGAGCTGTTTTGCTCAGACTCCTCAGAGATATTTCTGTGTCTAACTGCACTATGCAGCTGGCTCATTTTAAAGATTTCTTTTTGAATTGTCTCCTTACTTGACTGTATAACTGGGTGTCTTCCCTCGGCTTGGAGTGATGACGCCCTTCCCCTGAGGTTTACACCTGTGGGTCAGAAACATCAGACTCCACAGGGCATTCCACTCAGGCCGGAGACTGAAAAAGGAGGGAGAAAAAAACCCCAAGACCTTATCTCCAAAATATTAATGGGTGCAATCAGGCTTCAAGTCACAAGTGATGGAATTCCACTCTTCCTGCCTTTCTTAATGTCTCTTTTTCCAGGTGATATCAGTGTTGTTCGTGCAGCTTTGTTTGCTGTCCTTGTGCCAGCATTATCTCTTCCTCTCAGATTAAGAAGGTAACATGACTGATCACCTCCAAATACAGGGACAGCTGCTCCCTCTCACTATCTTTGGTGCCTGTGTCTCTTGAGAGACTGGGGCATCATCGCAGTATACGGGTGTCGTCATGGAGTCTGGAGATATCTGAGGGCGAAGGTGCTCACCCACTGCATCCTCCGTGTGAGGGATAAATGTCTCCATGACCTGCAGTGTTTGGATGTTCCCCTCCAGTCCTGTAGGTCAAGGACAGCTTATGTCCTCGCTGCTTGGGCAGGTGCTCAGAGAGGCCTGCTTCACCTGCTTCTTCAGAGCCAAGATGTTCAAGAAGACTTGGCCAAGATGAGCAGCCTTCTTTCAGTGAGGCAGTGCAAGCGAGGTTAGCTAGAGACTCCATCCAGGGGACACCAGGGAAGTTTCCATTTCTGCATTGCCGGTCTGTGGCCAGCCAGTGGACATGCTGATGTTCTCATTGCCTTCATCTCCAAGACCTGATTAACTTCCACTCTTCTACACAGCACAATTCCACGGTCTGGAGAAGACAACTTCTGCTGCTGTGTCCTTATTGAAAGATACTCCACTGACTTTCTGCTGCTTAGCTGCTACTGTGAGACAGCTAGAAGACAAAATGCCTTCCAGCAGAAACACATCTCACTTGTGCAGAAAGCTTCACAGGCTTCTTACCTTTGTAAAAACTAGGCTGTACCAGCATGTGGAGAGCAGATATTATAGCAAAGAGCTGGCTAACCAGCTTCCACTGTAACTGATGTCTATAGGATATCCTTATAGATCTTCACTACATATAACTCGTTGAAGTCTCTGTTCTTGTTACTTACGTATTCATATGCATGGCTATGTTTTGTCTTTTAATTTGAAAGTTTTTTTATGACTCTGTAGAAACATCTATTACCTAATAGTCACAAGAGCTATATGAGAAGAACTGTCTGTTGTACAAGGGAGCCAGCAGAGATAAAGAGAAGCTAAGTGGATTAATTGTGAGTTTGTGTCAAATTCAGGAAGATCATCCAGAAATAATGACTCCCAGGCCCGTGCTTTCAACTCTTAAAACAGTTGGCTGTAAAGGGCTTGTAGCTCTTCTTAGATTCAGTGATTTTTAAAGTGGCTATTTGATCTGCGCTTGCAAGAAGTAAATGTAAGTAACTTCTCCAAGTTTTATTTGCAGAATTACTTGTACATCACTTGTATGCATTGCAGTATTATTCCTCCCTTATCACCATACAACATTATAATATCCATGCTTTTAGGGACTGGACACTGAATCACTCAGTGGCACAGCAATTTATACTTTATAATACCTGGTGTGGTTTAGGTATTTTGATGATGAATACCGCCAGAAAGTTCAAAGTGAAGGAGTTCACCTTTTGCCCTAGAACTGGAGCCAAACCTTTTTGAAGCTCAGAACTGAGTTCTTCAGATGTAATTTTCTCCTCAAGGCTCTGTGGAAGTCCAGGAATGGACTAGCTGACATTCTCTAAAATAGCCTATTTTTCATAATATTTATATCCCAGACAGAAATGAATTTTCAATCAGGCAAAGTCATGAGCTCGTGCTAGCATAGAATTTTATACGCTATAAATCATTACAGCTCTACTAACATCTTCAATGATACTTCATTACATTTTTTTTCTAAGCATATGGACTGCACCATCCTAATTTTTCTCCAGCACAAGCATAAGGGAACATGGTTCATTCTCTGAAGAACAACAAACAGACCATGAATGGGATGATGCACTAGGAGGCTCCTGTGAAAGAACATTTATTCAGTCAAATGCCAAAAGTGTTCATCATGCAAAGGATCCAGAGAAACCTCCTTTTGTTGCCTAAAAATAGACTGAAATGTCTATCTATTTTACACATATTTATATATATTTAGGTTATACTTAAAGACACACACAAATACGTATGTATCTCTGAATCTAACAGATGTGCTAGTCATTCTAATTGCACACAAGCAATCATCTACTGGATTTCAAATGCTATATATGATGTCATACCTTATTTTTTTCCAGTGCTTCCCTGACTCTCTGATCATCTAGAAATTCTCTCTGAAGTGGCTTTCATGTCATATTTCTGTCTGCTTTGGGTTATTGGACATACAATATCTCTTTAGAACTAGGCATATGATACAAGACATGACTACACCCTTGCAAAACCCACTGTGGCATGTGAATTACATGCACTGAAATCGTATGGAA
This sequence comes from Theristicus caerulescens, assembly GCA_020745775.1. Lineage (NCBI taxonomy): Eukaryota > Metazoa > Chordata > Aves > Pelecaniformes > Threskiornithidae > Theristicus > Theristicus caerulescens. The sequence goes on from CM036583.1 coordinate 4,590,047, forward strand.
GCTCTGGAAAAATAAAAGATTTTGACAGGTCTTTTATACTAGGAATATGATGGCACTATACTGAAAAATTCTATTTTCTGCAGCCCGATGTGTTTATAATGTGCCAATACATTTGTATTTAGTGTAAGACTATAAACTCCTGGTTGCAGTCTGCTGTGCAGTGATACGCTACTGGAATTACATTGAAGTAAAATTAGAATATTGCAGCATATGTGCTGAAGGGAAGGAACACAATGGCATTGCTCATCCAAACACTTCCTCTGTCCTTCCTTCTTTTCTCAAGAAGTCATCTTCTTGAGAAAACAGTGCTTCTGCCACTTCTGGCTATTCTCTTGGCTGAAGCAAAGTAAGAAGCCTTAAACCACTTCTGATAAACTTCCCTGTTCCTCTTCCAGTCCAAGACATACTCCTCTTGCCATCAATAGCTACCAACATTGATAGAGGGAATTTCTTTATCTAGGCGTGTGTCCTCCTTTTTGGATTATTTTTTATTGTCCATCCTCACTGCCGAAGCAGTTAACATTTTCCATGCTGCACACAGAGATCTGTTTCTTGTGGAACATATTTTCATCCTGCCACCTTGGCACAGAAGCGGTTCACCCAGATTCGTCCCATGATTCCTTAACACATCAGTAATGGCAAAGGTGACAGAAAACAACAGCATGTACACTGGCAGCATAAACAGCAGCTTGCAGGACAAAAAAACAGCAGCAAGAGAGCAGAAGTGTGTCTACCTTGTGAGCTTCCGCCTTCCTGAAGGCCTTGCTGAATTCAGTGGTCCTGGGGTGGTGGAGTTCAGGCTTGAATTTTGTGGGTCCTCCCAGTTAACATCCATGTATGCAGAAGCATCTTGACTTTTGGGATGATGTGATCCCCTAGCCATTGGATACCTGTCCAAGGATGTGAATCCTGAGCCAGCATCAAGAACTACATGATACAAAGGTATTAAGGACCAGTTCTAACAGGTAAAAAAATCTCCCAACCCTAAAACATCAATAAAGACTTCCTTTCTTAAGACAACGTGGTGTCTTGGCATGCTCCTCTTCTGCCCTCCTTGCACTCCAACCTTGCTCAGTTTTTGACATCAATGTCATGGTCTTCCCCACAGATTTTTCTGCTCCTCTATCCCCACTACACCTCTCAGCCTCCACTGAAGCACAACACCTCACCTGATGCCCTCACATGGTGTTCGTGTGATCATCACATGTTCACATGTTCATCACCTTCATGCTGACCCCCTTAGGTTTTAGCCCTTTTCAAGCCACCTGCACATGGCCACCTGCTTTACAGAGTGAAAGGGAAGAATACGGGGTAGACTGCATACCCAACAGCCCACTGAATCTTAGAGGGGAGCTGGGAGTGGAGATGTGTGTCTTTGTGGTGGGGCTGTATGCATCTCTTTTGCATGGGGACTTTGCTGCTAGTGCTTCTGGGGCTGGCTGGCTCTAGCTCATGTGTGGAGTTCTCTCCCAGTGCTGGTTTTCTGCATGGTTTCTTTGTGGTTATTGTTTTCTTCTGCGTGGGAAGGGAGAGGAGACTAAAAAGATAACCTTCCTTCAGATGGACGAAATGGAGACATATCATTCTTGGTTTTCCAAAATATCTGGTTACTTCTTGGTCACCATGACAAGTCCAACTGGTCATGACAGTAAGCTGTGCTGGCTTATTACCAGCAAGATACCATAGGATGATCCAGCTCTCAGTGGGCATTAGTTCATGTACCCAGATCCCTGTTATGAGGGTCATTTGCTGATCTCCTCCTGTGCTGGCTCATCAGCAAGATCAAAAGTGGAAACTTAATGGTAAGTGAGCTCCCCCACTTTTTGCTGTAAGGGTTGGCCAAGAAGAACACACATGGCATGGCGATGTTGCAGGATGAGTATCATGAGTTCGGGGCTGTAATTCCTTCATCCCTGGGGCTCAAGGAGCAGCTGTGAAGGTTACCAGATTAGCAATTGGTTCCCCTCTGTTTTCCTTTCATTTTTTTTTCCCTTGAGATCATGCTGCCTTCTGATTTGTGTCTGGCTCTTCTTCTTAATTAGCCTACTTGGATCATTAGATTAATGTTAAGAAACAAGGAAAATCCTTCCTTTTGCTGGTGCGAGCTGCCTCCACATACTCAGCCCTGAAAATGGGAACAACATATTCACCCTCTCCCTGGTGGAGAAAAAAGGGTTATATACTTATCTGTAAGGAAGGGAAAAGTGATGATAAACTATAATAAGCAGACACTAAAAAAGAAGGGGGTTTTAGTAACTTAGATGCTATAAAGGTGATAATAAAGGTGGCTAGTAATAAAGGCTGCAAGTATTTCTGCTCAATGAAGGTCAATGTTTTCAAGAGACTAAGACTGCCCATTTACAGGAATAACTTGTGGCTATAGAGTTTGTGCTATCCAGACAGATGGACATCACAGCAGATGCTTCACTACTGTGAGCAGGGCTCTCATGATCTCTCTTCTTGGAAAAATGGAGGTTTAAAGTGTGACTGCCATAGGGTTTGGTCAAGCTCCTGCAAAGTTAACAAAGATACAGAGCCCTGTAAAAATATCTTTTTGACTGTGGTGTGGATTTTTACTATGTGTGGAGCCAGCCTAGATTTTGAAAGGTCTAATAGGTCCTAATTGTTCAAAGGTAACTTACTTCTGTTTGTAAACCAGATGGCTTGACAAAAATGAGGATGATGGTCAGATTGTCCGAGAATTAGTGCCCGCTGGGGAGTCACCAATGCTAAAAAGTGAGTTTAGCTTGGAAAAAAGAAAGTCTGGGTTTGAGCTGTGTATGCACATATTTACTTGCTTTATTCTACTTAATGATTCATGTCAGTTCACAGTAAATCTACTGGGCTTTTTTTACCATTCTTATGCAAGAAGCTGCAGTAGGTCACTCGGGGGGGAAATGCCTCTGACCCTTAAATCCTAGTTTATGAATGGGATTAATTTGCATAAAAGAGAATAATTGCAACATTATATATGTAGAAAGAAACTTTGATTTTTACTGTCATGATTTGTTTGAGAATTGCTTTCTTGTATAGCTTTCTCTGAAGGATCTTGAATTGCCTCTGCTTTAGCAGAGTAAATTCCATTGAATAACATTGTGTTCCCAGAAGAAAATCACCAAAAAGATTACTTTGTCCTTTTCTGGAGAACCAAGGCTCCAATACAACAATTTGCTTTAGAAAACAGTGCTTACAGAGCTCAGGTTGAGATACTTTTTGTTTTGTTTTAGAAAAAAAGTCAAAGCTATTGAATTAAATTGTAAGTATAAAAAAAGTGAAATCACTTCACTTGCCCAAGGTAATTTTTATGGCTTGGTAATCATCTAACAGTGAGATGGAGGAGTACAGAATATTTTCTGCTTATTAGTGTAACTGTTGCATCTCATGTTTTGGTGAATAACTCCAAAGTGTGACAGCTCATCCAGCGTGGCCCTAAGATGCTGGGTGCATGAATGGAAGAGCAAAGTCCTTTTTCTCTCTGTTACTGGAGCCCCCTTCCCCTATATCTGTTTGAAGCCAATTGCCGGGCTGAGCACTGGAAATGGCACTCACGTGTCTGTATTTTGTACATTGATCTCACTTTAGATGTCAGTTATCACATCAGCGTGAAGACGGGAGATATCCCAGGTGCCAGCTCAGACTCCAAAGTTTTCATCAAACTCTACGGTGAAAAAGCAGACTCCAGCAAAGAGCCTCTCTTAGTCTCTGATAATGATCTAGGCAATTATTTTGAACGTGGTCGAGTGGATGAGTTTACTCTAGATACAATGGATATTGGGAAGGTAAGAATTAATTGCAGGTGGCTCTGTGCTTCGTGCAAGTGGCTGAATTCAGAATCAATATATAGGTAAGGATTGAATGTGATGTAAGAATCTCTGACCTTTGCATTGGACATTAAAAAAACCATTTTGTACAGACTATTACATCAGCAGTCTAGCATACATGCTGGCATGTGAAGAGTGTGTTTTAAGTTTATAGTTAAATACATATATAAATGATTTACATGAATAAGAACAGGTAAGAACAGGTTGCCAGGGCAAGGAGGTTTTTATATATTAAGTAAATTCTGTTGTGTTGGGTTTTTTTCTGCCCTCTTGGTTTTTGTTTGCTTTTTTAAAGATCAACCGAATACTGATCGGACACGATAACGTGGGTCTCCGTTCTGGCTGGTTCCTGGCCAGTGTCCAGATCACGGTTCCAGTCCAGGGAAGACAGTACATGTTCCCCTGCAACCGATGGCTTGACAAAGATGAAGCTGATGGCAGGGTGGAGGTGGAGGTCTACCCAAGTGAGATTGTGCCTATCGAGAAATGTGAGATAAAACACGTTGAGAAATGTGTGATTTTTTTATAAGTAGGACTAATTTTGTATTACTAGCATTTTTAAAGGACCATGACACCACTGTGTTAGACACCAAAACCAAAAAGTCCCTGTCCCAAAGAGCTTATGTGGGTGAGGAAAGTAAATTATTCTGCTGTTTTGTTTTTTGTTTTTGTTTTTTTTTTTCCTAAAACAGTTGGAAAAACATTACTGAATTTTCCATCTTAATTTCCTGAGATTGTATGAAAAATTTACATCCTGGGCAGTGCCACGCAGCACAAGGTGCTGTGCTTCTTCATTACAATATCAGTGAGTTCCGCTTTTTTCACATTTACCTGCCCCAGTCCTGCACAAGCACACATCCCGTCCTGCTTTTATTACCCTGTTGCCTGGAAGAGAAAGGCTGTTTGATAAATAAGGACCAAATCCCTACTGTCTATTTGACTTTTATCAGTACATTTGATTTCTCTTAAAACTATGGTTAAAATTTGCCTTGGGATCCTGAGAAAAGATGTGTTTTTCCTCTGTTCTGTGCAACTCCCTGCCTTGTATTATATTAAGATGACAATTTAACCACTCTATAGTTAATACTGAAATGAAATTCCCATTTAAGGCTCTGTTTTGCACCCCTCTGACACTGGCATTATACTTGTAAAAGGGAAAACTATCAGGTTAGTCCTCAGTGAAGAGTTACGTTATCTCACATTTGGTTTAGATAAAAGAAAATGGTTGGCTACATGGTCATTTGTTAAGACAAGGTAATTTAATTTTGAACCTGAGCCCTCGGGAATGTTGTTATCTGAGCTTCTCTGCTGATTTAATTGCTTTATTTTTGGACTAGTGATAAACTACGAGGTGTCTGTAGTTACCGGAGATGTGCGGGCCGCAGGCACCAATGCCAAAGTCTTCATGCAGATTTATGGTGAGACCGGCAAAACTGAATTGATTGTCTTAGAAAACAGATCGAACAACTTTGAACGGGGAGCCACAGATATCTTCAAGGTATGATGAAGGCAGCTGTTGCTGCTTCTATGAGGGGAAAGAAATGACCAGCCAAAACTGAGACATCAACAGACTAATTGGCCCAATCACAGAAAATGATTGACTTTTTAACAAAATTGCCAGGTCTGTTTGTATCTGCTGTCCTCTATCCACATTTTTGGGATTTTTTGTATTTCTTTTGGGAGGTTTTGTGTTTCGTTGCGCAACTTTCATCTTCTGAGGGTCTGGTAGCAAAGGTGTCATGGAAAAATGTGGTCTAATAGCAGCATTTGTTTACCTTTACTTTCAAAAGGAGACAGTCATGTTAGACTAGTCAAAAGACCTCAGACTTATATTTTGGGCCTCACACATTATTGTCCCTTTGCTTTATCTAGTTGGGGAAAAAGAAATTCCATACAGAATATAAGGAATCCTAGCTTTGCCTGTGGTCACACATGCCTTTTGCCACTGCTACATGTTGTCAGTCCAACCCTGCAGAGGTTTGCTGCTGTAATTTCTGTGAACGTGTGAGTCTCCCATGGATTTTACTGCCTGTAGCACTAGCCCAGTGAGCACTGCACAGTCATGGTGCTCAAGGTGTACAGCACACTCCTTCAGCTATCAGTCTGGCCAGCATGTAGGTTTATATTGCAGAGTCCACACCTCTTGCTGAGCAACCCAACAGTAAGCAGAGTCTGCAGGGATAAAAAGCCTCAGGCATAACTCAGGTGTGTGAGCCAGGATCTGGCTAATCCAGCAAGAGGTCCTGGGCTGACAAGGCTGAGCAGCAGGTGTGCACTGCAGTGTGGTCGGGCATCCTCTCCTGAGTGGGACCTGGCTATGTTGGACCGCCATCCTTTTCTGGCTTGCTTGCTTGGGTTTTCTGTCCAGAGAAACCAAGGTCTGGGGGAAAGGAACGGTCTTAATTCTTGCCCTGATGTGAGATTAGAGCAAGGACAGGATGTGCTGTCAGGGCACGTCAGAGCCACATCCTTCTGAATTGAAGTAACCTCAGGAGACACCAACATCTGGACAGTACAGCACAGAGTCCAGATGGAAGCAGGATTTAAGGCACATCTGTTGCATGTGCTCACAACACAAGGATCAGCATAGTGATGCCTAGGTCTCCTTGTGAATTTGCAGTCCCACAGAGGTGGGATCCACCTCATCACAGTTAAGCACCCACTTGGAGCTAGTTGTGGAAGCTCCCCTGAATCATCAAGACTGGGGTATCCTTCCTGTTGTCACTGGCCAAATGGAGGTGCCCTTATGCACATCTTTACCACAGTTTTGTATCAGTTCACCTCCTCCTGCCTCAGTTTCTTGCTTCACAGAATGGAGTTAGTGACGCTTATCCATTTTTAATGAGTTCTTTGGGATTTAAGATGACGAGCACCTTATTAATGCTTGCTTTTTTAAGACTCTGTAATTTTAATATTAGGTTTCTCTGCTTTTAAAGGAAATAAGCTTTCCAAAATTTATGGGTAAAAGCTATTAGCCAATATCAGATTTATAATAAAGCCACATGTACAGTGTTCTGTTTACATAGCCATGTTTATATCCTCTCTCAGGTATTTATTGCCAGACTTTGAAGTTCTGCCCATTTTCTGTGATTTTTTTATAAGCATACAAGGCAGAAACTCTGAAGCATTAATAGACAGATCCTCTATCTCTTTCATGATATGAATATTTACAGAAAGATAAGGGCAAGAATAAGATTCTGTGAGCTACATGCTAATAGGAAATGCCATCAGTTATAGACAGGGCATGCAGGATGATTATAGCAAATGTAAGGGTAAAGCGGTGTAAGGAAAGACACATTCTTTATGCTGGGACAGCTGGATCAATTTTAGTTTTCTGATAAGCATCTTGTGTGCAATTGATTTTGTTTTAAACTACTATAGAAAAAAATGCTTCTAGACTGAAACTTTATATGACAAGTTACCAATTTTCAGCCTGAAGAAAATGTTTGCAGGTTTTATAACATAAACACTGCCTAACAGAATAAGCAATCATCAGAAACAAGTCATTGGTTGTTGAAGGATTGCATGGAGTAAAACCTTCTATCCAACTTCATTAGGTAGTAATCCAGACAAATAATCTAAACCAAGTAGGTTTTGTATCTGCTGTATTGACTAGAGAGATGAAAATCTTCTTACTGATACAGCCTTCTGCCACTGATGCATTGTAATCACTAATGATTGTATCCTCTCTGCTCACCAGCAAAGTGAGAAGGTACTCTTCTAATTTTTCAGATGAGAAGTAAGGAGAAGGGCAGTCCAAGCCCACGGTCCATGTCAGAGATCAGGTTATCTGAGTCCAAGTTTACTGCCTTTTCACTATACCATTATTGCTTCTTGCTTCGTTCATGTCTTGTGTTAAGTATTAAATGTATTTTACTATTCATTTAGAATCATAGAATCGTTTAGGTTGGAAAAAACCTTTAAGATCATCAAGTCCAACTGTTAACCCAGCACTGCCAAGGCCACCACTAAACCATGTCCCTAAGCACCACATCTCCCCGGCTTTTAAATACCTCCAGGGATGGGGACTCAGCCCCTGCCCTGGGCAGCCTGTGCCAGGCCCTGACAGCCCTTTGGGGAAGGAGTTGTTCCCAATACCCAACCTAACCCTGCCCTGGCGCAGCTTGAGGCCGTTCCCTCTCGTCCCATCGCTTGTTCCTGGGGAGAAGAGACCGACCCCCCTGGCTCCAGCCTCCTTTCAGGCAGTTGCAGAGAGCGATGAGGGCTCCCCTCAGCCTCCTCTTCTCCAGGCTGAGCACCCCCAGCTCCCCCAGCCGCCCCTCCCCACCCTTGTGCTCCAGCCCCTTCCCCAGCCTCGCTGCCCTGCTCTGCCCACGCTCCAGCCCCTCCAGCTCCTTCTGGGGGTGAGGGGCCCAGCGCTGAGCACAGGATTCCAGGGGCAGCCTCACCAGTGCCCAGCACAGGGGGACGATCCCTGCCCTGCTCCTGCTGGCCACACCATGCCTGATACAAGCCAGGATGCCATTGGCCCTCTTGGCCACCTGGGCACACTGCTGGCTCATGTTCAGCCGCTGTCGCCCACCACCCAGGTCCTTTCCCGCCAGGCAGCTCCCAGCCGCTCCTCCCCACGCCTGCAGCGGTGCCTGGGGTTGTTGTGCCCCAAGGGCAGGACCTGGCCCTGAGCCTTGTTGCCCCTCACACCGTGGCCTGTGCCCATCGACCCGGCCTGGCCAGGTCCCTCTGCAGGGCCTTCCTACCCTCCAGCAGATCAACACTCCCACCCAACTTGGTGTCATCTGCAAACTGACTGAGGGTGCACTCAATCCCCTCATCCAGATCATCGATAAAGATATTAAACAGGACTGGCCCCAACACTGAGCCCTGGGGAACACCACTTGTGACCAACTGGATTTAACTCCATTCACCACCACTCTTTGGGCCCGGCCATCCAGCCAGTTTTTTACCCAGCAAAGAGTACACCCATCCAAGCCACGAGCAGCCAGTTTGTCTAGGAGAATGCTGTGGGAAATGGTGTCAAAGGCTTTACTAAAGTCCAGGCAGACAACATCCACGGCCTTTCCCTCATCCACTAAGTGGATCACCTTATAGAAGAAGATCAGGTCAGTCAAGCAGGACCTCCGTTTCATAAACCCAAGCTGGCTGGGCCTGATCCCCTCGTTGTCCCGTACATGCTGCCTGATGGCTCAGGATCATCTGCTCCATGACCTTCCCTGGCACCGAGGTCAGGCTGACAGGCCCTTCTTGTAGATGGGTGTCCCATTTGCTAACTTCCAGTCAGCTGGGACCTCCCCAGTTAGCCAGGACTGCTGATAGATGATGGAGAGTGGCTTAGTGAGCACCTCTGCCAGCTCCCTCAGTACCCTTGGGTAGACCCCATCCAGCCCCATAGACTTGTGTGTATCTAAGTGGTGTAGCACGTCACTGACCATTTCCCCTTGGATTATGGGGGTTTCTTTCTGCTCCCCGTTTCTGTCTTCCAGCTCAGGGGGCTGGGCACCCTGAGAACAACTGATCTTACTGTTCTGACTGAGGCAAAGAAGGCATTAAGTACCTCAGCCTTTTCCTAATCCTTTGTCACTATACTTGCTCCTAAATAAAGGATATAGATTCTCCTTAGTCCTCCTTTTGTTGCTGAAGTATTTATAGAAACATTTTTTATGTCTTTTACAGCAGTAGCCAGATGAAGTTCTAGTTGGGCTTTGACCCTTCTAATTTTCTCCCTGCATAACCTCATTACATCCTTGTAGTCCTCCTCATTTAAAAAAGAACTCAGGCACTGAGAATCTGATAACCTAATATGATATTTTTGGCATATTCACCTTTAGTGCCAACATAGAGACAATACTGGTGAGGAGAGCAATGGAGAAGTAGGGAGCCCAGTAAATATGAATTCAGCTCCTATCCTCACCATGGTTGTTCTGAATGTCTTCAGCTCAGTCTGTTCAGATGAGACTGGGTGATGGGAATTATGAAAGAATAAAACAGGAAGGAAAAAGTAAAGGTAAACTTCCATAAAAAATTGATCTTTTCCTTGCTTAGATGGTTTTGGGTGTTAGAGGCAATGCTCTTCATTTTTAAGAATGCACTTTATGAAGTTGAGATGTCTTGTATCCTCCTGCGTGCTGACTTTCCCTCTGTGGCAGAGAGAGGCTGCAGATGTTGGCAAGATTTATAAGATTCGAATAGGCCATGATGGGAAAGGCATTGGGGATGGCTGGTTCTTGGAAAGTGTCATGCTGAAGCGGCTTGCCACGAAGAAGGAGTCTGATAAAAAGAAGAAGAAGAAAAAGAAGAAGCCTGATGAGGAGGAAGAAGAGGAGACCAAGATGGAAGAAGTAATGGATGTCTATACATTTGTGGCACACCGCTGGTTGGCTAAAGACGAAGGAGACAAGGAGCTTGTGGTGGAGCTGGTGCCTGATGAAGAGTCTGCCCTGGAGGGTAAATATCAGAGGGAATGTGTGTGTGTGTGTGGATACAGCAGTTGCATGAAGGTCGATAACCACACAGTGGAGCTTTGCAGGACCATTTATGGCCCCCCCAGCCATCCCATTGCCCCAGGCCTACAGTGTAAGTTACACTGTGAGTTGGTTGATTGGCTCTGGGGAGGAAGAGGACAGTGGTTAAACTCAGGCAGAGGATGGAGGAGATAGATAGCCTGAAATGGGAGTATCCTAAAGGACTGCTATAGCATTCTCCAAGGCTTGTCTGGGGAACCTGGGTCACGAGTCTCACAAGATACCACTGTGGCTAGGAGTTTAGCAAGCTTTAGCTATTTATTTGGTTAATGAGAAGACCTAAAGAAAGATGGAGCCCCTTATGTTTTAAGACACAGGCAAACATTTTAACAAACTCCAGACAAAACCTTTCTTAAAGCTGACTGTGCCAGCATTTTTGGGCTACCCACTTTCATGGTGAGCCACAGATCTGATGAAATATGGCTATTTCTGTGCTCCTCCTGATCTCCCTTTGCAATTTTATTTGCAGAGAATACTTACGAAGTCCATGTTCTCACTGGGAACGTGTGGGGGGCTGGGACAGATGCTAATGTCTTCTTGAGCATCTATGGCGTAGAAAGAGGAGACACGGGTGAGCGCCAGCTGAAAAGGTCGAATAACCTCAACAAGTTTGAAAAGGGCCAGGTAATGCATGAACTCAACTCACTCAAGCAAGCAGGAGGCTGGCAGAGCTCTCTCAGTTACACTAGCCATTGATTACAGTCTCTTCTCTGCAAGGCTTGGCTTCTTCTTTCAGCTTAAAGCTCGGATGTGTTTTATTTCTTAAATATATTATTTAAAACAAAATGCCTCAAAACATTTTCCAGGGGAAATTCATTTGAATAATAAGCTGAACACCAATTCTACATTGGAGCCACCTTTTGCATCTGCTTCCTGTAAGCATTCTGGTGATAATGTTTCCTGCCAGGGATACTTGAAAACCACAAACTTTAAATCAATGTTAGAGAGCATTTGTGAGGCAGTTCAAATATGTCAGTATTTAGATTGCAAGTACACTTAGAATCTAAATGTTCTACTCCACCAGTCAGGGAATAAAACCAATATCACATGGTGTGCTATAATTACATTATAATCTAATCCAATTGAACAACATCTCTTGTAGATTGAATATTTGCCATAAAAATGTTTATGAACAATTAACAAGCTACTATTATAGCCAGGAATTTTTCAAGGAATAATTTTGAATAATGAAAAATTACAGAAAAAATATACAGCTGTGGAAAACTTGAGATCAGGAAAAAGAGCCCAAGGTTGTTAAATAAGCTGTTAGCTGTGATATATGAGCTTGGCACCAGAGAAACTGCAACCTGCACATGGTTCTTCATTCAGTGGGAAGAGCTCCAAGCTGCAAATGTAATGCTCTCTGCTCTTGGGAGTAGAAACCCAAAGTCTACCAACAAGTTAATCACATTAAGATGTTTAAATTATTATGATAACAAGGTCCATCCTGTCACACTAATACAGCTAATAAATGAACCTCATGGTTGTAGCAAATGACAAGAGGAAAAAAAGTCTGTGGTTTGAAACAAAGCACATGGAAGTGCACAAGAGAGTTTCCGTGGAGTCAATATGTTTGTGTCCAGTTCCAGATTCAATCTGGAGGAAAATGCTAAGCCTGAAAGGAATGAGATTTAGGCGAGATGAGTTAAACCTAGAGGAAGCTGAAATGGGGATGACGTAAAGAAAGGAGTGAAAGGTTGTGCAGCTCCATGGCCGTTACTGCCTTGTAGGAGCCAGGCATGAGTGTAATGGAGAGCTCACAGATCTGTAGTTATTTTAGTATATCTAACGTGAAAATACAAGGGAGACTTGCAAATACCTTTTGTTTTCATGGGAAAAAAATTACTCTGGCCCAGTTACTGTCTCTCTTTCCCCCTTTCTGGGAAACACAGTCATTTATCTCTTGCCTCCTGTGCAGGTGGATGTGTTCACCATCAAAGCCATTGACCTGGGTGAGCTGAAGAAGCTGCGGATCCGCCATGATAACTCTGGTGCTAGCCCAAGCTGGTTCCTGGAGAGGGTAGAGATTGTTGACCTCAAGGAGAGCACCACGTGAGCAGCCTGTCGCACCCTTTTCATACAGTCAGAAAAGGTGGCATGTTCTCAGGAGCCTGCCGAACTGTGGGAAGGCAGAGGAGATACAGAAGGGCATCGCAGTAGCTCCTCACCAACTCACAGGGAGCAGGCATCCTTTGGAAGCCTTGTGATGATGGTGCTGTTATATTGAGTGTGGGCCCATTCTGGGGTACCTCTGTGTGGGGTTTTGCTGTCCCAGCATCTCTGCAGTTTGGAAACCAGTTTGGAAGGAAACTTCAGCTTTTATCTGTTTCTCCTGGGAGGGGCCCTCCCTCCTAAAGAGGTCCCGTTGCAGAGCCTGCACTCGTGTGTTTCCTGTCAAGGCTCTACGCTGGAAGTCCCTAAACCCACATTTCATTTGTCTTTTGTACCTAATGCAAAGATCTGGGCCAAAAGCAAGTCCTGATCTAAGCAAACTCCCACGATTTTCACAGACAGCTGGATGAGCAAAGCCTAGGCTGTTAGAAACCTGAAATACAGGCTTGCCTTTGAGCTGAGCATGCTTGAAGTCACATGCTTAGAAGTTGCACAATGTTCTGGTGGGTGGAACTGCTCGTAAGGACCTCAAGATGGGTCTGCTATTCATGAACATGAAATGCGTTGGAGACTGTAGGTTCCCTCAAGTTATTTAACTTTTTCTGGGAGTGAAAGCTAAAAGGAATCAATCCTATGGGTCTGACAGATCAGAAACAGCCCTTTTTAGTAAGCGCTCACTAACCTGTTTATGGATTTAGTTCCCACAAACAATACCAGAGCTCAAGGATGAAAACAGATGTACTGTTCAGCTTTGAGTAATCTTGTTTCTTTAAGTAGCCTCTGATCTCTGCTTGTTTATGTTATTAAAGCCTGTGAAGTCCTGTGTAAGTGCTGGGTGCTGCTGTCATTCTTGTAGGTATTATTTTCCATGCCAGCGGTGGTTAGCAGTTGAGGAAGATGACGGTCAGATTGTCAGGGAGCTGGTCCCAGTGGATGAAGCATTTGTAAAGAAAGATTCGGAAAATGATGGCCAGTCTCTTGCAACGCTGGGCCTGGAACAGAAAGGTTTATGTTAGCCTTGTATTTCTTCCAGTGTGGGGTTGAAAAGGAACCAAATTATTAGCACTGCTGAGGGCATTAGCAGTTAGCGTTCACTAGGCTGTGAGTAATTCTGCCCTGACCATGAAGTTTCCAGGTGTGAATGAAGTGTGAAGTGCATGTCAGCCAGCAAGGAGTGGACACTCCTCATTTTTGGGTGATTTAATAATCTTCCAAGATTGGACCCAAAGTGAGAAAGCTAGGAAGATGGATAACATTTCAGTCATCATCTCTCAACTGAAATGCACATTTGTTGCTAATATCTAAGGCATAAGTCCCAGCCATTTCACATCGTGGACTGGAATGGTTAAACATTTCAACATGAAACCGAGCAGAGAGCAAACATGACCAGAGAAAGGGAAGGGACCTAAATTTATCTTACTTTCCATCTTGCTGCTTGTGTCTGTTGTCCCCTGAAATAACTTTGTCTCTCTTGTGCACAATTTTGCACAGTAACCACAGAGCAACGACACACTCCTGGGTCTGATGCTGAAAGGTGCTGAGTGCCCAGCACTTCCATTGGCTTCACTGCCAGTGAAAGGTCTTAAACTGCCCCCTCAGATGCTTTTGAATACATGAATAGTTTCCACAAATTATATAGCCAACAAATCTCCACAAATTGGATGGCCCTTTGGTTCAGGAGGACCTTCTGACTGAGCAGCATCTTGGAAATGTGTCTAACGATGGAATAAAGATGCCAGTTTGGAAATCTTGAACATATTTTGCAGCGCAGTGAAGATGATATTAGACTTTTCCACAATTTTTATGAGTTTACTGTGCTTGCTAGATGATGGTGCGACAGAAACCTCCCTAATGATACTATTGTGAAGGGTGTGTTCATGCATATGAACTGTATATGTGAACGTGCACATACTTTCTGGTATGTGTTATATGCACATATATTGTTTGCTGCTATTAGAATAAAGGCGGGGTGGTGGTGGTGGTGGTGTGGGTTTTTTTAAAATGAAATAGCATTATAAGCAGAGGCAGATTTGAAGAGCCTTACAGATTCCCAGGAAGCAAATGGGAAGGCTTGAGCACATTTCTTATCTGTAGATATGCAGACAATGCACTGAATGACTGGAGCAGTAGAAGACTCTGCAATCAGATAGCCCAGCTTGCCCCAGGAGCTACCACAGCATACAACAGGAATTAGAGATAACAACATGGCTATAATCAGTTAAAATAAAACCCAAACCAAACACACATATGCAATGAAAAGTAGAGTTAATTCCTGCTCAGACTTCACACTCTTAAATTAAGATATTTTATCTGGCAGCTAAATCAACAACATACACTGTGAAAGTGAAAACTGGGGACAAGAAGAATGCTGGGACAGATGCCAACGTCTTCATCACTCTTTATGGAAGTAAAGACGATACAGGTATGGCTTCACGTGATGGAACAGGATAGCACCTCACTGCTGGATACCTGAAAAGACAGGTCGTGGTTTCCTTTGGTTCCTCAGTACCTATTCCTCACTCCTTTTTAGCACAACTTCATGTTCTCGCTGTCTCCGCCCTCATCGTGATAGCTGGGAGCATACCACCAGCTGCTGTAAATCACTGTCGAACTTTGCGATGCTGATTTGCACCAGCTGCTGATCTAAAGGCTTTAATTTCAATTATAGAAACAACACAGTTGACTGGGACTACATTACTGAGTAGTGAATGCAGTGAATGATTTGCTTTCCTCAGCAATGAATCAGCATGATCTTGAAATCCAGCTCTCCTCTGCCTCTTTGAGTGGCCCAGAAGTATTTAATCAGCTGATAAGCAAATCCTCTTGGAAGCAGCCGAGCTCTGTGTGCAGTGACTCGGATGCCTGTGAGAGTGACAGGGAACTGATGGGTCGCACCCCTTTCTTTAGCTGTGAACACAGCACAACAGCATTGTCCCTGTGACACTGCCAGAGGATCACTCAAGAAAGGAATTATGTATATTTTGGGTGTTGATACAGATTTGGGTTCAGAGGGAGGGAGGGACAAAGCTCAGATCTTGAGATGAAAAGCTATTTTTTACGTTTTATCCATTTCCCCTGTTCCACTGTTGACATTCCCAGAGGATTTGTTTCACATGCTGAACAATGTCCTTTTGCACCACCACAACAGGGATAGTCAGCCTAAAGGCCTCAAAGATTAACAAGAACAAATTTGAGCGTGGGAAGGTAGATGAGTTTACAGTGGAGTCTGTGGACATTGGAGACCTGAAAAAAATCAAGATAGGCCATGACAATAAAGGTAAGATAATCTGCTTTGTAAGGTAGTATTTCTAGCGCATTAGGCACATTGCTGTATAAAATAACCTGCCTTCAAGACCCCAAACGTAATTTACCTTTTAGTGACAGATCCTTGCTGTCACTTTGGCTGTTGCTGCTACTATCTTTGCTGCTAATACCATTCCCATGGCTGTGACAGTAGGAGCACAGTGGTGGCAACTTGCAGGTACCTTTACGACCTTTCTCTCTGTAAGAGGGTCTTTAATTTTGCAGCCACATCTTTAGAAAGATTTCTCATATATCACAAAACCTGGTAGTTTTTCTTGTTCTACATGGGGCCTATAGACTTGTCTCATCTTTCATCATTTTTGTTGTTTTCATCATCAAGTCCTAGCTGCTTCTTAGATGGAGATGTGTCTCTACTTAAAACCAGGGAAGCAGTGGAATGACACATGGATTCCTTCTTCATAGGGCACCAAAGGACATGTTTGTTGATAACTCCTTTGTCTTATTACAAAGGCAAATTAATCCAAATGATGGAGTAATTAGCACTTCCACATGCACATCTTTAACCTGACACATATAGAAATGTAAAGCACATTACCTCAAACCTGGACAATTGCTTGCGATGATCCTTATGGTATCTATTCTATTTTTCCATTGGTAAAAGAGAGGAAGACTTATTTCTCAGAGGTCTGGAATGTAATGATTCATTTGCATGTTGTCTGTAAAGGCTTTGTAGGTTATTCACTGTTATCTCTCCAACCACAGGTAATTCAACTGGCTGGTTTCTGGAATGGGTGGAGATTGATGCCCCGTCACTGGGACAGTGCCTCAAGTTCCCTTGTGGCCGCTGGCTGGATAAATCCGAGGATGATGGAGCCATTGAGAGAATTATCTTCCCTGCAGAACTGCAGACAACAGAATATATCCCATGTGAGCAGAATGCCGTTTCCCCAGGATACACCCATCATTACAGAAGATAAAATCTCATGAGCTCATGCAGTTTTATAGGCTTGGCCTCTCCCTTGAATTGGCTTTGAAAAATTTATAAATACATCACATGCCAACTATTCCAGTTACTACAAGAAGGTTCCTCTGGGTGCTCTAGACTATCATTTCCTGTATTTCCCAAACCAGAGTCATTAGAAGCCATGTGGCTGTGTATGATTGTCTTTTTGCTCCCTCTTGCCCTTTCATCTCCAAGTCATCAACCCATTCTAAGCTGTCTTCCTTGTCTCCAGTTTCCATTTGATCTCGTTCCATTCTAATATTGCTGTTCCCATTGTCAAAGCAGACACTTTGGTCTTTCTTCCAAGCCTTGGTTTCCCCCAGTGCCTTTGGTATTGCACACCCCTCTCTTGCTGAAAGACCCTCTTCCAGAGTTTCTTTAGTGTGGTGCTTTTCTGATAGTGTTGCAGCAGTCTGCCTCTTTTAGCGTTCTCCAGTTTTTCCACTTCATTCCCTTTTAAATTAATGGTTGAGGTAAACCCAGCGTCTTTTGGGAAGTCCTTCTCAGTAGTAAGCTTATAATTTTCAAGTCTCGTATGGCACCTCAAACTCTTCTGTTCAGGCAACTTCTTTCCCTGTCTCCAGAACACTGAGAATCAGATAACATGGCTTTCTTGAAGTAAATGACTGGAAACATTATTTTGCTTGTTTTGTAGCCCTCTCTTTCCCTTTTCACTTGTGCATCCTTGACTGTGTGCAGGGAACTCACAGCCCTGAGACTGCGTTTGACTTGTCCCTCCCTGATCTGCCTCATTTCAAGTTTTGACAAATATCTCCTGACCCACCTTCAGGGGACTACCAAAATTGCCTTTTCCCTTCATTAGGTTGGATGCCACAATGATGAGGGATAAGGTCTGGAACCTTACAGTTGATTTCCACCCCATGCCCTGCCAGGTGCTTCCTAGGTCACTGGACAAGTGATAAGTTGTTCACACCAAAGATATCTCCTATCTCATTACATCTCTCATTGTATGCATTGATGGTATCAAAAGCCTTACCTCCTGCAGTTCCTTATTTAGACATCAAAAGTCAGAGCTGCCCAGTCTCTCTTTTTCTGCCTTGGTTTCCTTCTTCATATGTAGTTGTGAGAATAACCACACAGAAGACTATCAGCTGCTTTGGCTCCTTTTTTACTGTCAACACTATCGTTCATGTTAAAGGTCTCTTTCACACTGGCTGGCCTACCCTCCAATGTCAAGATCCTCATAACCTGCAGTCTCTAAGCTAAAATCATCTTTCTTCTCTGAGGATCTGGCAACGTCACCTCTTTGTGCCTTTTCCATGCTTTGACCAAGCTATTTTTTATTTCTCATGTCTTGCTTTCTTTACCTAAACTGTCTGTAGCAGAGGGTTGGATACTCTTTGCTCCCTTCCTCACTTTTTTCAGTCAACTGGAAGACGTAACAGTCTTTATGTTTGAAAAAATAAAATTGTAGTAGATATAGTGAATAGGTTCATAAAAGCGAATATAGCCCAGAGATCTTGTACGTGCTTCTCATCAGGCTATTTGCATTTTATCCCAGTCAATATATATTTTGATGCAGATGTTGACTATATAATTTATTAATGTCCCTGCATATTACAATGATGTAAGAGTTTCTGGCATATCATACCTTTGAGTACACAGGCCGTGTAAACCTGATTTTTGTCAGACGTCCACATTCAGCCTATAGTCAGGCCTCTCTGGCAAAAAGGTTGCACCAGACTCAGTGCCAGCTTAGGCTGTTTCACCATTTAAACCGTTCCCACTGTGCTATTTACTGCATTCTGGTTTCCTAACTATTAACCTGGGGGTTTCAGTTTGCCAGAGGTAACTAAAATGGTTTGATGTATTTTATGATGACTTGTGCCAGAGTTGTTTCACACTGAACAAACGATGAAAACATGTCATCAGCAGTCCAATTAAACTCATGCCTGTGGGGATAAAACTTTAAAAGTGCCATGTAAATGAAATGGGAGTCTGACAGCTGAAAGTTGTGCTGCTAGTGACCTTGTTACAGTGCCGCTTTGCTGATTCAGTTCTAAGCTGACGTTAATATTCAAGCAACAAGAGCAAGTGCCATGGACTTCAGCAGAGAAGATCATTTTTAATTCATAATGCGTATCATGTGATTTTTGGTCTTCAGGATTTTTTTTTTCCCCTCTTACATATTGGAGAAGCTATTCCAGTTTACCTGCAGCACAGCAGAGCAGATTTCTTTGAGTTGGGCAGAAAGAATATTAAGTACCTCTAGGCTGACTCTGTAGAACAAAACTTCTTCATCTCTTTTCTCCTGAGAGCCGTATTTAGAAAGCCTGGGTTTTAATGAATGATTAGTCTCTGATACGCATAATCAGAGCTACTCCAACAGTAACAGATACGGTGCCAGAAACTTCTCTCTACCCTAACAGAGATGCTGAATCTGAAATATAGCACAAAGTACTGTAGTGTAAATAGCAAAGATGACTGAAGTCGATGCAGTGTAGGATGCAGATGACAAGCAGCTGAGAAGATTGTAGTGAGGGATGGGAAGGTGGAACAGTGGAAGCTGGGTAGGTGATGTACGGGAGAGGGATGGCCAGGAGTGGATCCTGGTCATAGCGCTGGGTGTCAAAGGCTGTGCTTATGGGCAGCGACGTGGACTACAGAGATTGTGTCTGCTTGCAGCAGGAGAAGTCCCTGCAGCTAATCAGTGCTGCCCAAGTCTTACCTGCTGTTTTTCATCTATAGATTTCAGAAAGGATTTAAAAGAAATAGGGACAGGATTCAGTTTGCCAGATGGCACACCTGAATTTACATGTTGTCATGACAGTGGAGTGTCTGATTTCCCGTTATCATCAATAGATGTTTGGTCATTGACAGACAGTCATTTGCAGAATGATTCAACTGACCCTGAGGAATATGCCTGCATTTGCTTGTCTGACTCTTTCTCCAAACTCCACTGACTTTAATGATTGATTACATCTGGAGATGTACAAGCCTATTTGACATGCACACATCTGAATATAGGTCTCATTCTGTGAGCTAAATGCCATCTCTACTTGGAAACTGAGGTGGTAAGTGACTTGACTAAGGATATTCAGCAAATTTGTAGCAGAGCCAGGAACAGAGCCCCAGTCTTATTCCTGGGTCAGTCTTATTCCTGAGCAAGGCCAAGTCATGCTCCAGCAGGACTCAGGACTG
Organism: Theristicus caerulescens; assembly: GCA_020745775.1. Lineage (NCBI taxonomy): Eukaryota > Metazoa > Chordata > Aves > Pelecaniformes > Threskiornithidae > Theristicus > Theristicus caerulescens. Next base: position 4,609,909 of record CM036583.1, read on the forward strand.
AGAAGCTGTGAAGATAGAAAGGGACAAAAGGAGGCATCAGATTTTGGGGTTATGGGGCATTCTGGAGAAACCAAGGGAACAGAATAAGGATCTATTTAGAGGCTTGATCCTTACTGTTCTGCATTCACCATTGATCTGGTAGTAATTTAACCTGTTGGCCTTGGTATTAAGGAGAAGGTGGTACTAAGAGAAAACTGGATCACAGTAGACAGCAGAGGGTTTTATTTCTTTCCCTTATGATTTATTTTTGTCACTTGTTTAGTAATAAAAATAATAGGAGATTTTTTATCAATAATGCTATCTTGAATATTTATATACTGCCTCCAGTTGGCTTAACGTCATCCGTCTGCCTAGTTGCTCAAAAACTAGTGAATTCATGTTTTGCTTTAAGACTTGAGCTGTTGAAATAAATCCTGTTTCAATAACTTTAGATGGCAGGCATAAATATACTGAGTGCTTTCTGATCATGTGATTAACCCCAAAATCTCAGTAAATGAACATGCATCAAGGTCAATTGGCCCTGCAGGGTTAAAGGAAATTCCTCTGGATTCCTATAGTACTGACCAGCTTGATAACTAAATGACCACAAGTGTGTGATTCCTGTCCTATAGTCTTTAACTGTTGAATTTTCTAATCCAAATTTTGTCTCATTAAAATGTTCTTGGGAGCATTGATGTACTGCTTACTAACTTTGTTGGTTTGTTTTAATTTTCTGCCATTTCCTGAATCAGTTGTTCCTTATGAGATCACGGTCTACACCAGTGACATCTTTGGAGCTGGCACGGATGCAGATGTTTTCATTGTTCTCTATGGAAGTGATGGGATCTGCACTCAGCAGAAATCCCTGTGCCTCAACAAGAGAGAGCAAAGGATGTATTTTGAAAGGAACTCGGTGAATCAGTTCATTGTGGAGGTAAGATCAAAGATGCTCACTCTCATCTTAGGTTGCCCTAAGGGGATTAAGAAGAGAAAATGGAGTGAAGTGGGAACTTTTCCTCTTTTAGGGAAAGCTATTCAGCTCTTTTACTCAAAGAATGTGGATTCAAAACTCTGTTCTGCAATAGACTTAATGTGTACTGGATCAAATCTTTTCTCACTGACCTCCAGTTAGCAGCAACTCAAAGGTATCAACATGCAGTGTCCCTGTGGCCTAATGCCATGTTAAACCTTGTAAAGGCTGGTGCAATTTTATCATGGAGCTGAGATGTACCAATATGTGGATACGGAGGCTTGCCGTTCCATGTAAAGTTGAGAGCCACTTCGGAAAGTCTTTACATCTTCCATTTCCTAGACCACAGTTGGTAAAGGGAGGGTATCAGTCTCCATGCATGCCAGATCTAATATGTGTACCTCTCCTTATCGCTATTATTTGCTTGCATATGTGCTTTCTCTTGCAATTTGCAGTACTTTGAAAGGTAACAGGAAACAAATGCTTGCAGTATCACTGAAACTAGCTGCCTTGTGTTTAAGGTCCCTATGCATCCTTTCATGTTCCTGTTTCAGCAGATTATGTTGAAGGATGCTCACTGCTTATGTAGCACTTCATTTGGGGTGGATGGTCAATTCATTTTTTCTAACTCTATGGTAACCTAAGCATCATGCTCTGTTTCTGTGTATCCTCAGACAGAGAGACTGTTATTTTGCTGCAGACACCATGATTTTTGAATACCTGAGGCTAACTTTTTGAAAGATCTTATCAAATATTTCCTGAAGTGTTTGCACAACCGTATGCAGATACTAAACCAGTGCACATAAATGAGTGATTTCATTTACATCTACAGTATTCAGCAATTCCTGTTCATAATACATTGTTATTGCTGAGAATCTGTGAGAGGCAAAAATATAGGCAGGCCTGCTCTGGCCTTTGGTACTGCTTCATGTCCTCACCTTCCCTCCCTGGATGCAACACTAACACTGACTTTGTAGAGGACCGCACAACCTCTCTGTTTTGAGTTTGGTTTGGTTTTATAAAATAATTGAGGGCAAATCTTAAACCAAACTTTTTAACAAGTTAAAATGCTTCCAGCCTGCATTGTTGTTATATGGCATGAATCATAAAAAAAATCCCCAGCGTGATTCCTTAAAAACAGAGAATAAGACTTATTTTGGTGGAGTTTCCACACAGTTTTTCATAATAAAGGTTGCATTAATCCATAGGTATAAATCTTAAACTGAGTGTTATTTTTATTTCTTTATTCCATAAGATTTATTTTAGGTTTGGTAGAATCTGAAACATGAGTACTTTTCTTAGATGAAGTGAGCGAAAATGCAGTTTGTTCTCCAGATTTATAACATCATATTAACCTGTCCCCAAACTTCATTCTTCTCCAGTTCCTCTTGCTGCAGGAGATGAGCATGAAGCAAAATATATTCTTCTTTCACCTGCTTGTGTAGAGCCATAATTTGGAGTTCAACAGACCTTAAAAACAATTTGGGGATCTCAGGAAACACAAACTGAGAATTGCCCATTTGTTTTAGTGTTTTTTACTGCCCCTACCATTTTGTATTTTGCAAAAGAGGCAGAAAAGATTAGAGGCTGGTCTCAGCTATGCTCTGAAATGATGATTTGTTGGAGATGCACACAGCAGAGTAAAGACCACTTCTTCTTTAACATGAATCTTTACTGGTCAAGCATCACTTTATTGCTATATATTGATTAAAAGCCTCATTGGAAGTTGAGTATTTAGGCAGGACAAAGGAGGAAGAAAATAATTTTCCTCTAGTGTATACTTGTGTGCATTCATGAGTTTTAAAAATGAATTATTTTGCAATTGATGCTTATGCTGTCTAAAGTCAGGGCAGGGCTGGTGAAATCAAATCCAGTTTGTTTGGGGTGTGAACTGCTTGAGTAGTGCAGTCAGTCTTACGAGTCGAGGAGTCTCCTAAAATTACTGATGTCTTTTCTTCAGTATGGGGCAATCCTGTCAGCTGGGAAGAGAAGAAGGGAGTAGTCTCCAGGGTGCAAACTGAGATGTTCAGTTTTTTCATGTTTCCAAGAAAAAAAGACTCCAAGTCCCTATAGACAGAAAGACAGCTCAGTGTTCTTCTCCTACGTGCAAAGGAGGTTTGCAGCCAGCCTTGACAAAAGCTTGCACTGAAATAACCAAAAGCTACTACTTAGGAGCAAATACCATTTTTCCTGTACAAGCCTTTGGAAGGAAGGTGACTTAAAAGTAATGAACTAGTAACAAATTACTCAAGTAATACGGTGAGGCATAAAAAAAACCAGTAGCCACTTCATAAGATAGTGATCCTGTTGACTTGCTCAGAATGACATTGGGATTCTGAGGCGAAACAGGAGAGAGATAATATAAAATGCCAGGCTGTTAATATTGTATTTTGATCTCAAAGCTATTCTTCCAGGGTTATAACACTGCATGTAAGTGTTTAAAAAGGAAAGGGATATAATTAGGACAATTTAAGATGCAGAAGCATTGCCATTTCTAAAAAATTACCTTCGTTCCCACTCATACAGAGAAGCCTGAGATGCAGGATTGCTGCTGTGCAGCCAAACCTATCTCATACAGTGAGTAATTTGTGTAGATCAAGATTCTCTCCATTTTTGGAACAGAAGTTCAAGAAAAGCCTTTATCTAAAATGCAAATTAGGGCATACATCAACGCTAATATTTGCTCCCCTGGGGCTTCATACGGACTGGAAAAATATGAAATAAGCTAAAGAAGTAGTGTCTCAAAGTCACCTGTTGTTCATGCCATAATCTTTCTCTCTTTTTTTTTTTTTTTTTTCCCTGTAGCTGGAGGATGTTGGTGACATTATTGAAAAGATTCGCATAGGACACAAGGGTGGAGGACTGAACTCCGGATGGCATTTGGACCGTGTGACGATTCGGAGACTGTTGCCAAATGGAAAGGTAGGCTGTGAACCCCAGCACTCTGCAATATGTTTCCATTAGCAGCCTCTTCCATTTCCCAAAGTGCATCTTCTATATACAAAGCATGATTAACAGTGAAAAATTACTCCCTAAAGAACAATGAATACTAATGAACTTGCTAGAGCTTGAGGATCTGGGGACAACAAACATGTATTACCATGTTTTATTCTTCAAATGTTGATTATGAGACTCTGCAATCATTGCTTTTTAAAAAATGCTGTTCTCATTGTACCTTTTGACTAGAATAAAGTTATTTCCTCCTGGCAGTGTATAGGAGCAAAGCAGTGATGTTGCTCCTCAACCTTTTGGAGGTCTTCACTACTCTTTATCTTTTGTGTGAAGGAGGCATCTGCCTGCTGGGTTTGGAGGCAACATTATCATGATTGCTTGCTGGACTGAGAGGGGAGATTGCTGAGTTTGTACCCATTGCTGTGCAAATACAGCTATTGAATTACAGGGCTGGGCAGACATCCCTGAGCTGCACTGCACCACTGTCATAGAGTGCCCAAGGCTAACTTAGATAACGGTGGTTTTGGGCAACACGAGAGGCCAAAGCTTCATATTGTCATGTGTAGTTTTGTTTTGAACAATCGCAGGGAAGGAAGTGGGAAGTGGGTGTACCATTTTAAAATAAAAAGTATTGTTGCTAAACATGGACAAGAAATAATTTCATCAGTCCCTTAATTCTGGAAGAATAAATGCAGGGAGCCAGTACAATTAAAACAAGCAAAAGGCCTGTCAGTGCAACTCCCTGAATCACTCATATAAAAAACATCAAGTTAGATCCTAGGACTTTTGGTTGCTCATATCAACAGGATTAAGGCAGTGCAGCCAGACTGGTCATCTTGATTTTGTCCACATAAGAAACTGTACCTCAGCCCTGCTTTCAGATGCTGGCTGTAGGAACAGGAATGAATCTAACTGCAGGCAAGTTCAGAAGAAAATCACTTCTTCGGGACCAGTTCAGAATTGGAGAAGTAGATGTGTTTGGGAACACCTGGGCTCTCTCCTCTTTCTTGTCCTTTCTCCCCTTACTCTGAAGGGATGTCAGCTTTCATCTCCACCTCAATGCTCAGGTCTGCCCCCTCCTGAAGTGACTTCTAATATCAAGTGCTGGTGTAAACGTGGCTTGCTCAGTCATGGTGAACCTACTTCTCATTTTGCTTCCTCCTTCAAAATTTCCAGGATATGTTTTACTCTCTTTGCCTCAGGATCAACTCAAAGGTCTGCTTTGAACCTACCTCATCATGCTCAAGCCTGTATTCTCCTGTACAAGCTTCTTCACAAGGCAGTACCCTTTGATTATTTCTCATGATCACCCTTTTGCCAGTTTGTTATTATCAGACCCTCTATCTGTGTATTGACTAACCCTTGCCTTGTACAGCTTCATTAAGTTAATGAACAAGATGATACTGTTTTTGGAGATATTGTTATCGGTCATAGGCTAGGGAAGATGAAGAGGGGGATGCACAATGGTATGGAAACCAAGGGAAAAGAGATTCCTGGGCTGTCTCTTTCTACACCTACTGTTAACTGAGCACTTTGGGAAGCTCCCAAGAGCTCCATGTTGGGTGCTCTTCCATTAGCCCAGAAAGGGTCTTGGGGCTGTGCAGCTCTGCAGTCATTACAGCAGCTTTGAAGGACAGACAGTGACAAACCTGGGAAGGTGGAGGAAGGGAGGAAAACCATGAGCAACTTAAAAATGGAGAGATTTACAATTCTGCTGATCTTTTGACTATGGCATGGGAAAAAAAAGAAGAAAGCAGAGCACTGCATGATGCTGCTGATCAGCTGCAGGATATTATGACCTGCCACAGGATAGCAATATGCTGCCAACACTTCTAAAAGCTATGCTACCTGATTAGACTGCTAAGATGAGTCTAGATGTATCTGTAATGCTGCAAAAGAAAAATGAGGTCAGTAACTTTTCAGATTAAATTGAAAGCACTTGGGTAGGAAACTAGGATTGTTGCATGCCAATAAAGCTCTGTCTTGGCATGTCAATTATATCTGATAATTATATTTCATTTGTTACAACTTGGAGAAGGGCAAAGCACTGACTTTTAGCACACTATCATACCCTGCTTCTAGCTTAGGGCCAGACTCAGACTCTAATGAAACAAATTCTGTTCGGAGCTGCAAGAGGATTTTACTGTGGGTAACATAAAACAGCGCACTTTACGTTACTTAAATATTAATGCAATCACTAACAAGGAAACTCCAATAAAAACTGTGGCAATGACATGGTAATTAACAATAATGGTACAATTAACTTTTGCAGTAACTGCACATTATGCCCCACTGTGCAGGCTCTTAAGTCACTAGATATCCTATTACCAAATAAACAGTGTTCATATCAATGGCACCTACAGCCACCGTTATGAATGTTTAGGAGCGAGAGACATGACTGAAGTAGGATCTTTACTGGGAGGAGAGAGTTTCAGCACTGAAGCATCATTCTGGAAAGCCCTCTCTTCCCAGACTGTAGGTGGGCAGATCAGCACCGTTCATCAGCTCAGCATACAGTGAGGTTATGTGGTCAGACAGCCAGTGCAGAAATGAGGAGGCAGAAGTAGTGGTGTGGGCAGTCATTAGGCACTGTATTTTGCTTATACAGCACAAATAACACTTGAAAGTAAAATATTTGAAATCATCTGAAGTGCTGCCAGTTTTGTTTGACACCATTTTGTACAAGTCATGCTCCAAACCGCCTTATGGAGTTAAATATTGCAAGCCTGGGGTTAAACAGTAGCACTGCAGGGAGCGGCAGAGAGGAGGAGAAATGGTGTTTCATTGACAGCAGAAGGTTTGGGCTGTGTGCATTGAAAGGGTGGTTCTGCTGCAGACTCAAGACACTTGATCACACAAGCCCCTTGGAGGGGTTCAGCTCCTGTAGATCACCTTGTCTGGGATCTGTGCACAGTGGTATGTTGACCTGTTGATACCAGGTTAGCAGTGACTGGAGCGGGTCTCTGACCTATTCCTCCCCCGTGACCGTGTCAGGGAGGGCAGGATCTGGCAGCTCAAGGCAGTACAGTGCAGTAGTACACAGTGATAACAATATTGAACATTGCTACAGTGAGAGCTATTCCCTTCTTTTACTATATATTAACATTTTGGTGTTTAAATAGTAAAAAGAGTGAGGAAAGCAGCCTATGTTGGTTTGATAAATAATTACATGAGAGTAATTAAGGTGGACAGTATTTATATGTATGTTAGACATGAAGGCGGTGGCACGCAGAGTACTGCAAACAGCAAAAAGTCCCTGTGCTACTTAGGAGAGAAATGCTGAAGTTGTCAGTAAGGAAAGGGCCATTTTTTTCTTCCTTTATTTAGTTACTGTGAGATTAAAAGTAATTTTTTTTTTTCTGTTCAGACTTGTGGGCTCTACAAGTTACATGATGGCTCATGCCCCTTTCTTTATGGAGACATAGCCTAGGGTGCCCAGCACACAGAAAGCTGCCTGCCTCTTACCATCTTGGAGGCCTTACAGGAGTCTGTTCTTAATGAATTGTCTGGGATTGATTTTGTTTACCAAGTGGAAAACACATGTTCTATTGTTTTTGTTTGTTTGATGATAGAAATCATATTTGTTTCCACCAAAGTGAAGTCAAAACAAAAGATCAAAAATTAAATCACTATTTTTCTCCTCTTAATGCACGTATGGGAATTGCCTGGAAACCAGCTTGACTCACAGAATTATAGACCAAAATCTTGAAGTATTGACTCAGAAAAAAACCCCTACTGACTTCAAAGAGAATGCTGCCTGAATAAGGATTGAAGAGGGATTGCAGAGTCTTGGTAAAACATGGCTTCAGCGGGAATGGTGCAGTCCTGATTAAGAATTTGCAAGACCAAAAACTGGGTAGGGCAGAGATCTACTGGATCATACAACCAGTCTCACACAGCCATTGGGAATACTGTTCTCTGCTACATGTTCAGTGCTTCTTCTCAGAGCCCTCAGATGTCCTCTTTCTGGAGGAAATATATTTCTATGTACTATTCCAGGTCTGAATCGACATACACATGCATACATACATGAGTTGAAAATCCTTGCTTGCATGTCAGAGTATTTTCAAAGGGGAAATGCTAACCATATGTTCACTTTGTTTTGAAGAGATTATCTCTGTCACGTTTGCTTCAGGGCTCAGAAACTGTCACATTTCCATGTGAAAGATGGCTTGCAAAATCTGAAGATGATGGTGAGATTGTTAGAGAACTGGTACCATCTGATATTTTTACTGAAAAACTCATGAAGGACGGGACACTCAAGCAGATAGAGGAAGAAGTTGAAGACCCATTAGAAGGTAATATAACCTTAGGAGTAGGTAAGGACCTGTTTATCTCATTTTTTGGAACAAAACATTTGGATGTGTGGTTCAAGCAAATGCAAAGCTGGTACAACTGTTCACATTTCTTTCCCTTCCTGTTCTCTGGCCTCTCTTATACCTGAAGCACTTCTGTGCAATAATAGCATTATTTTCCTGTAAGGCATTTATAAACCTATCACAGACACCCTTTCACACAGGCATAGTTTGTACATCTCTGATGCCTAACAAATTTCCTCCATCTTGTCCCTGTCTTCCAGGCTCTGCAAACATCTTTATTTATTTGCCCAGCTTCATCTGTCCGGTGCACTCTGCCCCTTCCTTTCCTACCCTACCAGTCTGATTTATGCTCCTCTTTCCTCCCAAAGTTGTTTTTCCTGCTGCTCTTCAGGTACATATGGACACCCTCTAAAAATTTGGCTCTAGGCAGCCACCCTCCCTTCATTAAAGTGCCTCTGGGGAGGACAATAAAGTGTTCACATTCAGTGTTTGGTCCTCCTGGTAGCTGAAGCAACTGAACAAGAACTGAAGTTTCATCCTAAGCCGTTGCTTCTCTGTGTGCCCAGCTGTTCCTAGCTTTTTTTCCTCTAGGACCTCCTTTTCCCCCCCCGAGCTCCTTCTGCCCTTGAGAGAAGTTGTGAACCTTCTTACACCCTGAGCAGAGCAAACTGAATTCAGCTGCCATCTTCATTCTTGGTTCTTGCATCTGGCAACAAGATGATTCAACAGAGAAAACCACTTCTCTCCCTGTTTTTGTCTCAGAGTGATTTGCATTTACAGTACACCATTGTCAGGGTGGAATATATATGTATTGTAAGTGTCTTCCATTGCCAAGGGAAGAGGTGTCTTGCTGTTAGGAAGGCTGGAGCCTTTGCACTGTGCCTTTAGAAGAGACAGGTGTACTTTTTCCTCTGTTAGGAACTATGTGATAGGTCATGGGAGATTTTTTTCCCTGTGGAGGCAAAGACAGTTTTAATATCAATTAGTAAGTGGCATGACTGCTAGATGCCTGCATGGCATTTTCTTTAACTTACTAACTTCTGTTGCTTTACCTTGCATTAGTTACCATGTCTTAACTAAGCTAGGTGACTCATTTTTTCCTTCTAAAGGCAAAGCCTTAAAACAAGTTTTACAATCTATGGAATAGGATTTTTGGATGGCTGAAGATTTCTTTTGGCTGAGGTTAAGGCCAAGTTTGGGAACTTCTGCTTTAGATATAAAATATCTAGGATGGGAATTATATCTTCTGCATCTCCGTGAGTCCTCATATGTCTTGGGCACTGATGCAATGTAAATGACAGCAATGGAAAATCAGCTCGTGGTATTCTGAGGATCATCTTTTACATAGTAGACTGCATTTCAGTCCTGAAGGTCTCCAGAACTGGCAAGCAAAAACCAGAGAGGGATGAATTGACTAATTAGACTATATGCATTGCTTCCTTCGTTACTGATGTAGCAGTTGTCTCGCAAATACGAAGCTGTAATTCTGTAGGACATAATGTGAAGAGTCAAACCAGAAAACCTGCCATTGCACCTAACCTGATGAATGGTCATGATCTGTTTCGTAGAGAAATCGATGGAAATCTTTCATGGAATATGAAGCAGAATAGGCCCTGTTTTACTGGGAAAGCTAGGTATAGAAGAAAAAGACAACATAGATGTTTTCTTTGATGTTGTTAATGTACAAAGAAGAATCCTAACTAAAGCTTGGTGTTGCTTCCTCATTTATATTGCCCTGGGATTTACAAGTAGGCATTCTCCAAGGCTTGTATGCCACCAGGGTAATCAGAGACTTGTACAGTTCCTGATTGTTTTCCTGGCGAGGATGCTTTCAGTAACTGTTTGTTTTCCTTGTGTAATTGGGAAAAGAGTAGCAAAATAAAAACAGAAGTATTTAACAGGTCTAGTAAAGCACATTACTAAAGATTTGATGAGGTTTTATTGGATCATCATTGAGCAAGCTAAAGAGAAAGGGTACTTAAACAGTACAGCTCCAACACTTCCTTAATTAAATACTGTCTCAGCAAAAGGACCCAGAAACCTGTTCTCCTTCTGTTTGGGGAATTTATAGAGATACATGCCATTAACTCTGGTAGTAATTGCACATCTGAATCCCTGGAGTTTGTTTATGGAAGATGGAATATTAAGAATTCACAACACTGAATCACTTGTTTTCAGATGTAGGTCCCTTGAGCCTCTGTAGGAAAAGGTGCTGAGTTCCCTCACCTCTATCGACTTCGCATCCATTAATAACCACAATGATTTTTTGCATTTTTCTGTGATCAAAGCAATACACAGGCATTGATTAGATGGGGTGTTGTGGTTTAACCCAGCAGGCAGCTAAACACCACACAGCTGTTCGGTCACTCCCCTGCCCCCGGGTGGGATGGGGGAGAGAATCGAAGAAGAAGAAGTAAAATTCATGGGCTCAGATAAAGACAGTTTAATAGGACAGAAAAGGAAGGGAAAATAATAATAATTTAATAATAATAATAATAATAATAATAATAATAATAATAATAATAATAATAATAGAGTATACAAAATAAGTGATGCACAATGCAATTGCTCACCACCTACTGACTGATACCCAGCCACTTCCTGAGCAGTGATGGCTGCCCTCTGGCCAACTTCCCCCAGTTTATATGCTGAGCATGACGCCATACGGTATGAAATAGTCCTGGGGCCAGTTTGGGCCAGCTGTCCTGGCTGTGCCCCCTCCCAGCTTCTCACTGGCAGGGCATGAGGAGCCGAAAAGTCCTTGACCAGTGTAGGCACTGCTTAGCAACAACTAAAACACCAGTGTGTTATCAACTTTATTCTCATCCTAAATCCAAAACACAGCACTGTACCAGCTACTAAGAGGAAAATTAACTCTATCCCAGCTGAAATCAGGACATGGGGAAAAGGAAAGTCAGCAAATTTCAGCCCAGTGATTCCCCAGCCTTTGGATCATTATCAGAAGCCTGGAAGGATAAAGCATACGGGATTTTAAACCTCCAAGAACTGAGTGATGAGCAAAAAGTTTTAGGACCATTTTCTTAGGTAAATCCAGTATCTAAGATAGACCTTGATAATTCACCTGGCCAGAAATCATGTCGTTGCTTCTTTCTGCAGTTCACACATACAAGATTAGTGTGTTCACTGGAGATATCTATGGTGCTGGGACAGATGCTAATGTTTTCCTAAATATCTACGGAGATCTGGGGGACACAGGAGAGAGAAAACTCAGCAAATCTGAAACGAACTTCAACAAGTTTGAAAGAGCACAGGTACAAATGCAATGGGTTAATAACACTTTCCATTTCACAGTCTTTAACCTAACAAGTCCATGACTGTCTTTATAGGATGAGTTTCCCTATGAGGGATGAATTGATTGATTCCATTTACTGTGTTCATTACCTCTTAAAATGCTTTTTATGGATTGTCAGCTGGGTATTACGACTGACAGGCACTGCAGCAAATGGGTCGATGTTTCTGTGAAGTCACTGATAGACGAATTATGAGCTTGGTCCATACAAACTGGCTTGAATTGTTAGCTGCAGATTCAAGAGCACACACAATCTGATGTCTCTCATTCCCATAGCCTCTGTGCAACTGATTTGCACGTACATAGTATATCTTGTAACTCACTGCAGAGCATGATAAACTGATGGGGCCTAAACTGCGGCTGTGTTTGACAAAATAACTCCAAAAGTGGTACTCTGTATTCATAGCTGCATATGGAGATAGTCAGATATAATGATGGCAAAGATTGCCTTATCTGGATTGTCCATACCAATCTAACTGGATTAGAAAGGGAACTCTTACTTAGATTTAAAAACCACAATGTAAAATTCCAGGAATTCAATATTGTAATTGGTTGTAAAAGTGACATTTTGTGCAGCTCCCCTCATAGCAGAAGCAGGCTTCAAAATGCTTCCCTGCAGAACAGTTTTAGCGTACAGAGATACCTCTACAGACTGCTGCAAAGCTTTTAACCAAACACCGTTATGATGCAAGATGGAAATTAAACACATATTGTGCTCTGTAGTCTCTGTTTGCTTTTGTCCGGTAGATGATCTGTTGAGAGCTTGTTAATTGAAGCAACTGCTATTGAACACTCTGCAGGAGGATACGTTTACTATACAGGCTGTGGACCTTGGCATTTTGTACAAGATCAAGATTCGTCATGACAATAGCATGTTCAGTCCTGACTGGTTCCTAGAAAAAGTAGAGATCCTGGATGAGACCACAGAGGAGTCCTTCATTTTCCTGTGTGAGCGCTGGCTCTCTAAAAAGAAAGAGGACAAAAAGATAGAGCGTACGCTTTATGAACAGGTATGGTTATGGCTCAAAGCTGTGATCCCAACTCACTGCTACTAATAAATATAAAATGACTGAATATCTGGTTGAAGTCCAAGACAGATCATTAGGGACTTATGCTTTTTGACTTGTCCAAAATGAATTTGTGATTTTCAGACAAGTGCTGAAAGTATGGCCAATCTTAACTCAGTATCACTAGCTCTGTAATTTGCAATTTCAACAGAAAAATCAAGGAGTCTAAGTGAAACTCTTCAGCTGGGAGTCAAAGTACCTTGCTAATGCACAGTAGAGTGCATTTCCGTGCTGCTCTCCTTGCTGTGCTCACAAAGTATGTTAATTATGGATCCCACTATTCAAAGTCCTCAAGCCGAAATATTGGGTCCTTTGACTTCATTGTCACTGGACTGGATGAGTTTATCTTTTCAGATCCTTCTTCCACCACTGCCAAACATAAAAAGTCTAGTCTGTTTGCTACCACTTAAAGCACCAAATGTCTTTTAGTGAAATGCCCTTTCTACTTGCACATTCTCTATTGCTTTATCAGGCTAATATAGCTAATTGGAATTCGAGGTACATGCTCTAATTAAAATGAGCAAACAAGATTAATAGACCTCTCTTGCTTCTATACAGTGATACATAATAAAGCAGCTGATTATAAGTCCATCGTATTTAAGGAGTCCACTTTGCAAAATACTGTGACATTTTAATTGACAGTTATCACTAAAATTATCATCAATGAAATTGAGCCAGACTAATCCTGAATACAACAGAATGGATGTAAGAAGAGTTACACCATGGATGAGTATTGCCATATGCTCCCTAATAAAATTGCAGCAGACAATGCTATGAATGCTTGTGGTCACACTTACCCCATTGCTCATATGAATTCATAATGAGAAAAAGCTAATCACTTTTTTTTTTAATTACATGACTGTATGGTAAGAGCCTCACATTTATTGGACAATGACACTGAATGCATCTGCAGTAACTCTTCAAATACAATAGATGTTTCCTATAATTCAGCTTTGCAGTACCCTCCCTCTTAGCTCTTTGACATGTACCAGGTACATCACTATGACACCACAGTGTGTGCCCTGATAAGCAAACCTGGCACTGTTCCATCCATCTGAATTTTCTGTGGCTATTGCTTACAGAAGTAGCAGAGAAAAAGTCACAACACACCATTAAAGTCTGTTAGGTCCATTATATTTTCTTTTATTATAACTCACATCCAAAACGGCCTGTCAAGGTTACCAATGAAGTAAATGAATGACCTGCAGTAAATTACAAGTCACATTCATTCGAGCTGGACTGAGCAAAAAGCTACCCGGAGAACTACAGGGATTTCTTCTCATGTTGTTCTTGGAGGCACATGGGAACACCTGACAACACTTGAGCACTCAACCTCATTACTCTCCTGTACATGCCTTCCAACTAGAGCTATGATGGCGAACGAAACAGCCTGGATGGCTCATCTCTCAGCCTGTCAAGTCAGGACAGCAATGCAAACCTGAAGGTGATGAAAAAATCCAGCTTGGTCAAGGCAGCAGAAGAAGGATCACGTGAGCAAGCACTGTGTTTGCATGCATGCATGTGTTCTTGGCTTTCAGTGCTTGAGAGCCTGTGTTTGTCCTGGAGAAGAGCAAGGAGAGGCAGAACAGAAAATTCCTTCTCTTCACCTTGTGTTGTGACTGCTTTGGGAAAGGCTGGATCAGTGCTTGTGTTTCTGTGTTTGTTGCTTTTCCTGTAGCTCTCTGACCCTAACAGTGGAATAAGCCATGAAGTTCACAGCAACTTCAGTGTTTCCAGTTCTCTTCTTTCTCTCCTGTGGAAGTCTGTGATGCTGTAGCTTGTGAGAATTAACTTCTCCATTGCCAGCAGATAAAAGTTCTCCAAGCAGTGTGGTGCTTTGGACAGTGTGACAATATCGTTATGTAGGTGGTTGTTCAAGGGTACGCTGTTTTCTGTCACAGTGAGGTAAAATGCACAGGGGACCTCTACGGGCAACTGCAATAACAAATCGTGTCCTCTAGATGCCTAAAGTTAGATGAGTCCATCCACACCACCAAATGTGGGAAAGGAGCTAGTCAACAACATCCATAGAGCCTCTTCAGAAAGAAACCCACTGACCTGAAGAATCATACTCACTCTTCCTCCCCCTCCACTACCAACTTCAGTGCAGACAGCACTTCAGAGGTGGGGAAAAGTGACACTACCCTCTGAACAGCGGGGTCTGATAGACTTAAGGGAAGAATTTATGCAAGTTTTGTATAATTTTGTCTGAAGCGTCCTTCAAAGGATCCATACCTCTTTGTAGTTAGAGGGACAGTAGACAAGTCAGACATGTTATCACCAAAAGAGCCTCCCTTAGACTATCAGCGGCTCTTTTTCACATGCTTCCTTAAAGTAGCTCTTGTTGCTGATATCAGCTTTTTTTCTCCTCTTATATCTCTTTGACCTACCTAAGATAATATTTCATGTAGCATATTAGACCTGAATTACCAAAAGTGGCTTTGAATTTCTTCAGAACTTATTTGCTACATTTAAGCCATCTCCCCTTTTCATGATCAGGCTAGTAGTGCCTCATCACCAAGGATGTTTGTTTAATATGAATTTAAATGTGATTTATTTTAGAACCCTCCAGGTTTTTTCCTTACAACACATAGCTGTATCACAGCAGCTGTTTAGTTGGGAGGGATATGGGAAGCTGAGCAAGAGCACAGATAAGTCTCTTGGTTATCAGAAAACAAGCTTTGACTGAGAGTGCTCAGGTGAGTTTGTTCTTCTCTAGAAGGTAGTCTGTCTTATAACTGGGAGGAGAAGGAGGGTCTGCAAGTGCTGTCACTGAAAGACAGGGAGTCCATGAACTCTGGACTGAGTTTTCTGCTCAAATAACTGATGGAAACAGTTGGCAGCTCTAGTGTAAAGTTTCCTCTTTAGGCTCTGGTTCCTGAGAAAAGGCAAAGCTGAATATAAAACAAAAGTCTGTTTCTGGATTGTATCTTATAAAAATAAAGTATGCTAGACTGTGTCTGCAAAGGCCAGCTTTCATGCAGGGAGGCTAGTCTTGCTTGGCTGCTGCTGATAGGAAGTGGGAAAGTTGCACAGGTTCTGTTTCTGTCCTGGCTGTGAAGGAAGCCTGGAAGATCAGTGTCCATCAGCTAAAGTTAACCTTTGTGGGAAACTTCTTCAGTCCATCAATATTTCCTTATAACTCCATTACCACACAGACTTTTTTCTCTGTATTTATATACCTTTTGATTAACCACCTCTGTGTTCCAGGACAATGACTTATCATCTAAATTTCACCTACAGTTTGTTGTCATCCTACATGGGGTCTTTTAGCTTTAGATTAAGATTTTAGATGTATGGTTAAGATACTGTCTTCTAACAAGTAACTGGGCAGCAGCTGAGTCACATTTACTGTCTGTATATATGCTCTTAGTCCACAGCAAGTGCAAAATAATAAAACCTATCTTAAACTTCCATGGTAAGTCAAGTGTAAAATGATGTAATTTGGCTTAGGAGTTTAAGATAGCTTTCACTGACATGGTCCAAGGGAACTCTCACAAATGGTTGCTGCAGCTCAGCTGATGTCCAGTAGCCTGTTGTGATGTGATACCTGGGTTGCATGTCCCATGCCTTTAAGTTGTGAAGCAGACATAATGCTGCACATTGCTTAACCTGGTCTGCAACCCATGTGTCTTGGGGCAACCCTTCTTTTGTAATCCCATATTGTGCTCAAAAGAAAAATAAGTGATTCCAATGTTCCTTCTGATATTACTTCTGTGGTGAGACAATGGATAACATCTGCCATGTTGGCATTCCATGTAGTTTCACAAATAATGGGTAAAACATCAGCATCTCCCATGAGAATCTCTCTCCAGCAGAGCGAGGATAGTTCCCATCACCCCCATTGTGCAAGGGTGGTCTTTCTTCTCTGATTCCTGAGCTTGTCATCACCAGTATCTCTTTTCTCATGACATGCCTTCATTAAGGAAGCTGCATCTTGAAGGAATGTCAGATAAGATGGACTCAGTCGCTGAGGCAAGCAGCTCTGGGGCCGGCATGAATGGCAGCAGAGCACTCCAGCGTGGTGCACAGGGGAGTTTCGCAAACCAGGGGAACCTCATGGGGAGCCGAGAGAGCCACATGGAGCCCACAGCTCGGGCAGCATTGGCTAATGAGACCTGGACGGGGCCAGGAGTAACAATGGCCAAGCCTGTATAAAAGAATACCTTAGGGAGTGCGAACAACCAGGAGTGCCGCCATCAGGGTGGGCACACAGGGCATGGTGCAGCAGTTTGCATGGCAGTTTGTGTGAAAGGACGTGCAGGAAGGCCAGCTTGACCAGGGAGCAAAGGTCTCCACCTGGCAGAAAGCCATGGCCTCTCTAAGCTCTGCACCCACCACAATGGACACAGCTGCCCAGACAGAGCTCCAGTGGGAACACGCTGCCATCCAGGTGTCAGGCTGCTGGTGGGCCCTGCTCTTACACCAGTACTGGACGGTAGCAGTGAGCACCTCTGTGGGAGGTGCGCCCAGGTAGAGGAGCTCCTCCGCTTAGTGAGAGAGCTCCAGGAGGAGGTGGGTAGGCTGAGGAGTATCAGGGAGTGCGAGAGAGAGAGACTGCTGGAATCGCACCCTGCCTTCCCTGAGACAGTCCCAACAGGCAGACAGGACGCATGATATGGAGGATTCCCTGTCCTCTCTCCACCTGGCTGAACACAGTGACTTAAGGGATATGGGGCAATGGCGACAAGTTCCTGCCCGGCACAGCAGGCATCTCTCCGCCAGGTGCCTTTGCATCATAGGTATGAGGTTCTGCACATGGATCCAAACAATGATGAGGATGATGGTTCATCTAGCTTGGAGGTGTTGCCAAGGTTAAGTCAGCCTTTGCCGTGTGTCAAAACTGCTTCCATAAAGAAAGGGTTGTTGTCACAGGCAACTCCCTTCTGAGGGGAACCGAAGGTCCAATATGCAGACCAGACCCACTTCTTAGGGAACTCTGCTGCCTCCCTGGGGCCCGGATTAAAGAAGTGAAGAGAAAACTTCCTACCCTGCTATGGCCCTCAGATTACTACCCATTATTGATTTTTCAAGTAGGCAGCGATGAAGTTGCAAGAAGAAGTCTGAAGGCAATCAAGGGAGACTTCAGGGCCTTGAGATGATGGGTTAAGGGATCAGGAGTACAAGCAGTGTTCTCTATCTTTCCAGTCGCAGGGAACGATGAGGGAAGTCACAGGAAGAGCCAGTAGATCAATACCTGGCTCTGAGACTGGTGTCACGGGCATGATTTTGGTTTTTTTTATCACAGGTTGCTCTACACAACACCAGACCTGCTGGCAACAGATGGGGTACACATCTCTCAAAGGGGGAAAAGGATCCTTGCACAGGAGTTAGCAGGGCTCATTGAAAGAGCTCTAAACTAGATTTGAAGGGGGAAAGGGATAAAACCAGGCTTGCTAGAGATAAGCCTGGGGGTGGCACATCAATGGTGGAAGGACAGTGTGCTAGAGAGGTCCTTCGGTCTGCTGTCTCAGTGGAGGGAGGGGATGGAGATTCATGTGGCAGCAAAGATGTAAGGGTTACGGATGTGTTAGAAACCAAGGAAGCACCTGGGAATGGTCACATAGGAATTAGGGTTTCTTCCCCCAAAAAGGTGGCAGGATCAATAGCCCAACAGACCACCCAACCAGGATGAAGAGGCAGACTTCAATTTCAGTGAAGGAATTTTTCCTAATATCCAATTGGAACCTCCCCTGGTGCAACTTGAGACTATTTCCTCTTGTCCTATCACTTGTTACTTGGGATTGGATATTTACATTGGAAACATCTCCTCACCGAAAGGTATTTAAAAGGCATGTAGATGTGGTGCTTAGGGACATGGTTTAGTGGTGGACTTGGCAGTGCTAGGTTAACGACTGGACTTGATGATCTTAAAAGTCTTTTCCAAATTAAACAATTCTATGACTCCATGATTCTATGACTGTGTGAGCCAGACAGCCACCTCCTGAGCTGGGTAAGAAGCCAGCTATTAATTAGTGGGTTAGGGGAAGTGGTATTGGGAATTGCCTGGGAAAGGGAGTGACAATTCAAGCAGCCGAGTTCTGACTCTCTCATGCTCAAGATAGTGAATACCTATGAGGGGCAGGAGGTGATGTGAGGATGGAGCACAGAGAAAGGTCCTGTTGACTAGGAACGTGCTTGAGTCTGAACTGGGAACCCTGCTCCATGCTAGAAGGCAGTGCTGAAGATGGTGTTGTCTACAACCCTAATGAAACCCAACTCCTTGTGAGGGGGACACGTGCCCTCAAACAGCCTGAGCTCTGCACAGGGACTCAGGTAAACAGGGGGCAAAGAGAGATGGGCTGGGGCACCTGTGGTGTCCTGCTGTGGCCACATACCTCAGGTTTCTCCCATGTTTGAAGAAGTAGAACTATGGAGTCCCAGAGAAAGAGGGAGATAATGGAGAGGGGAGATAAACAAATTAAAGGATCGCTTTTCTAGTTTTCAAAGGAAAGAACAGCAAACAGTGTTTCCTGCTGTCTGGTAGCAAGCTACTCTATGTCTCTGTATCCATTATTTAAAGTGGGAAATGATAACAATTTCTCATAGTGCTCATTTTTTATATAAGTGTTTCAAGTACGTTGGCTTGAGGATACAACATCAGTTGGAAATCCTGGTATGTCTGTGGACTTAGTCTGTCACAGGAGAACAGGGTAAAAACTGTACAAAAGAAAATTTTGTCCCTATTCAAAATATACTTTATTTAAAAGAGGAGTCTGGAGCTCTTCTAAACATGACCCCTCAACATATTCTTATAAAATCTGTCTTGCCTACAGTTAACCCTTTCTCGTGGTAATACCAGCAACTCCAATGGTTATTTTGTGAAGAATGCATTGCCTATCATTATGCTGTTGTGCTCCCTGAAATGTAAACAATACCGTAAAGGGGAGAATAAGTCTTGCCTAGTCATCAGTTCATTTTGTGTTGGTACACAAAATCCTCAAAGTGGGGCTGAATGAATCACTTTGGGTTCTGCTCTGTCCAGAGGTAAGAACAGATTTGGTCAGCATGAATTCATGCCTTCCCTGGTATTGCACGCATTCTGAGCTTGATGTGATTTTCTAGTACAAGCCCCCACCCCAAATATGTTGTTAGTCATCATAAAGCAAAATTAGATATCAATCCTGGATGATTTGAAAGCCAACCAAGTTTTTTGTCAAGGTTTATAAAACTTTTTTTTAAATCGAAAAAATGATGATGAAGCCAGGCTGAGTTTGGAGTCTGTGACAAGGCAAGTTTCAGAGCTCTGAGTCTTGTCGGAACAGTTTGCACAGCCCTGTGCAAATGTTCTGAGAAATCAAACGAGTATTCAGTGTCTAATTCTGCACCACCCGCTTGGCTTACCCAAATGAGCTTTCGGAAAGCACTTGAAAAGCAGTCTGGCACTTCCTCCCTTTTAACAGCTGAACTGAAATTTCTGAAAGCCACAGAAAACCTGCTAAAAGTCCCAAGCCTTGGCCTGAAGGTTTTTCCCCTAACCAATATTATTACACAATGTATAACATTATTGAGTGACCTACCTTTAATACGAGGATTATTCATAGTTTGCCTGGATTTGCAAAGGGATGCTGAAACCCTGAGCTGCCCCATAGATCACAGCAATCCTTGAATGAAGCACAAAGGAGAACATCTGCAGTTGTACTGAGACATTCAATCAGTGATGGTTTACCTTGGAGTCAGCATAGATTTATTTGCCTTTATTGAACGGTAAGTGTAAGATCGCTTTGGTCTAATAGCCTATTTAAGATTTAGGTGTTCAGTCTCATCTTCAGGAAGGTCTCTTGGTGTAAATAAGGATTCAAGCCCTTTGCTGTTCTGTCATCTATTAGGGAGAAATCTGGACTTATAACCTCCTTGCAGCCAGTAGGGTTGTCAGGGGAAATTAACCCTTGCAGAATTCAGTCCCAGGTGTTTATGGGAAAGTAATCTCCCATGCACATTTGTAGCCCAATGCAGCATGGTGTTATCCATTCTCCAAATGAGTTCAATGGGATGTGAACCTATTTAGCATGCACAACTGCTTCCTCTGATGGGATGAGTCCCTGGTTTTCTGAAGTCTGATGTAAATGCGTATATGTGTGGGTTTTCTGATGATTAAACCTCTGTTTGTTGCAGTGATCCCGTACCACATCACTGTCACGACGGGCACAGAATACGACTCCAGCACCGACAGCCGAGTGTACATCATCATCATGGGTCCTCAGAAAGTGCAGACAGAGAGGCTGTGGCTGGATCTCCCGGAAGGAAAAGACGAGTTTGCAGATGGCTCTGTAGAGAAATTCTCTGTTTGGGGCCTCGAAGTTGGGGAGATCAAAAAAGTGGAGGTACTTTGTGAATGCAGTGAGAGTACTGGAGGCATATGAAATATGAGGCCAAAGAAAGCACATGTTCTTGTTATTCTTAGCAATGAAGGAAAGGCACTTGGGTCTAAAAGGAATGTAAACAGGGATGTGCTAATGAGATTTCACATGTGTCTGAACCTGAAAATAAGTATGCTTTACATCTCACAAAACCAAGATCCTTGGGAGGCAGAAGATAATTTTGAGTTATAAGGAAGTTGTAACATGTCCCAGTTTTGTCCCATCTCTGGCACTGTTTTTTCTTAGTCAAGCCCTGTTATTGACTGATGCAGTGAAGGTTCCCAGGATGCAGTCCTCCATCATTTTCCTAGTTGATTTTTATACTGCTTCCAGTTGGGTTTCATAAATTGTGCCTGCAATGAGAAACACATCTTGTATCATTTTCTAGCTAAACATGAAAATTGTTTTCACAGCTTGGAGGACCCAGGCTTAGAGAAGAAAATTAATCATTGTTCATAAGCAACTTGCACAAATAGATTTCGGTACAGGAACCATTTTTTCTGCTATGGCTCAGGGAGACACAATTTGCATAGACTTTCCATCACTGAGCCTAAACTTCACATGAATCTTTCAGAGCATGTGTGTACATCATTCTTGTTTCACACGGCAGTTCCATCTCCTGAAAGCCTGCTCCAATCCCCTGAGCACTGGAACCCGCAGCATCCGAGGACTTCAAGAGCTTATTTAGTTTTATTTTTAGCCCATGCCCTGTGTTGCAGTAAACCTACCTGTTGATGCACATGCTTGTGTATTTGGAGGGAGACGAGTGAAAAAAATATAAAGGGAGAAATCCTAACTAATTAAAAAATCTTTGCAGTTGTATGTCCTGTTGTAGCAGCTGATAGACTGAAGCACTCCCATTAGCTTTCATTCAAGCAATGGATTCTGACAACTTGAGAAGTCTCCATACTAGATTTGAGTTTATTATCAAGCCATTTTCTTAATGCACTGCAAGTGCCTGGTTATTATGAGTATTAGTGGCACTTTCCATCTAGCCATCTCTAGGTCAAACTTTGAAAGTGAAGCAAGTGCATAAATCCTTCTCTTCCGGACTGTGTGCACATAGAAACAGCCATGGGCTGGGACAGAGAAGGAGGAAAAAGCCAGTGTAAACCCTCAGTGTCAGAGAGAAAGAAAAAGCTGGATGAAGGAAGAAATAGAAAGCGATGCTGGAAAAGAAACAGTGAGTAGGGTGAGGGTGGGACAGAGAATAGGAGAAAGTAGGAACAGACACTTTGAAACAGATGAAAACAAGGAAAAGAAATAATTTGAAAAAGATTACAAATGGGAAGGAAAAGTTTGCAAATGAAATGCAAAGAATTCAAAAAAGAAATAGCATATAGCTTTCAAGCTGGGTGATCTTCTGCACTCTTTCACCCCTGTTCTCAGTGATCTCACCAGTCTGCTGCCTCATCTCTTGCTCATTTTTCCCTTTTAGTTTGTAACCCCCCAGCTTGTGTCTGGAGGAGCCATCTGCTCCTGGCCTTGTGCCTTCCTTCATGCAGTGCCCTCTGCTTGGAAGGTCTCTCCTTGTTGATCCACGTCCCATCGACGTGCCAGTCTGCTGTGGTTACCATGGAATTGGTCCATATTTTCCTTGTAGAAAATTGCAGTGTTCAGGGACATTGCAGAAAATTGCTAGTTATCTACTTGGGAAAAGTGAGGAACAGTTCGTTCTCAGATTTGGCATTTGGCTGCTTCTGGAAGAAGGCGAGAAGTTCTGAATATGAGTTACCATGTGCAAATAGCATAGCATGGGGATTAAGTTTTCAGAAGCCCTCTGTATAACCCAGGCAGCAGACTGCAGGATTTAGTAGGATCGTAAGATTTGCAACGTGATGCCACTTTTAGTTTGGTATTATCCTCCTGCTGCAAATATACTATAGTGAACGCAGAAACAGTGGAACATGAAGTAATTTGAAAAGGGCCCATGTATACCTGCCTTGTAAGCCTACAGATATAATATTTACTACTGGTGTACTTTAATAGACATGCTGACATGAAAATAAATAATACAAGTTATTAAGTAGAGGCACTTTATACTGTGTTTTTAAAACCAGTTTTAATATTTCTTCTTCTAATGAATGAAAGTATCTCTGTTCCTAGACTGCTGTTGCTGCAGATAGACACAGGTGTGATCAGAACAGTCCTGCACTGGTCTGCATTTCTAAACCACTTCTGGCTCAAAGCCTTTCTCCATCACAAGCACAGAGTAAAGTCTAGGATATATAAGCATTGCAAGTCATCCCTCGCTGACAGGGGACATGATCCTGGAAGACCCTTAGGTCTCTCTAGTATTCTCTGGAGCTTCCAGAATAAGCATAAAATCCCATTTTTTGGCATCTTTTCCTTCTATTTACTGCTCAAATTCTCTCCTATTTTTCTCCTGTCACTGTGTTTGGTTTCAACATGATTGTGAGCTGCTCAGTGCAAATTGCGCATCTTAGCCTTGGTGATGTGAAGTACTCAACAGTCCCTCAAGGACAGTGGGAATGAGTTACAAAGATCTTCAAACAGTCCAAGGATCTACCTGTCTTTGAAATTC
Organism: Theristicus caerulescens; assembly: GCA_020745775.1. Classification (NCBI taxonomy): domain Eukaryota; kingdom Metazoa; phylum Chordata; class Aves; order Pelecaniformes; family Threskiornithidae; genus Theristicus; species Theristicus caerulescens. Next base: position 4,633,411 of record CM036583.1, read on the forward strand.
TGTCATTCTAGCTTAGTTCAAACATCTCAGCAACTTGTGACATTTGTATGCACATCCAGGCTATGCTGCTGGTGTGGCCATGGCTTGGGATCATTCACCATATTGGCATGGTCTATCTAAAGAGTTGCTTGGAATTGAAAGGCAAATCCCAGTGCTCTGCTCTAAAAGACCAGCCATAAGGAAGATTCAGCACTGGAAGAGTTTGTCGCAGACGTTACAACATTGTTCTTGGAGCCCTTGGAAATCTGCTTGTGTGCAGGTTATCCAAGGCAGCTGGATGTGCAGGATACTTTCTTCTGGCCCCTCACTGATACCAAAGGAGTTAGAGGTTGCTGTGAAAATCTGGTACTTAGCAATGTCTTGGAATGACGCTCTAGGAGGTGGCTGTAACAAACCCAAAAGAGAAGCAGATTTTAATGGGCTCATTGTGATTTTCCCTCCGGCTGCTCTGTCCCTGCTTCACTGCAGAGCCATTGCCCTGAACTTTTCCCACCACCTCATCTGTACCGTCCTGCAACAGGTCTTGAGAGGCTGTGTGCAGACTCTCAGAGGGGCTTTGGGTTTGGAGAAGCGCAGGCAAGCTGGCAGAGAGGGAATGGGAAGGCAAGTGTTACATTCCCATTCACCTCACACCCCAGGAATCTGAGAATTAATGCATCCATTGTAGACTTGAATTTCCCTAGTGGTTAACTCTAATTTTCTGCAGCTGCAAAGGCATTAGTACAGTAATAATACTCCTAATAGCAGTGATGGCTGAGACAGTCAGATAAAAAAGATCACTTGTTTTTTGGGGGAAAAAAGACACCACAGATATATCACCCTAGATGAACCTGTTATTAAAAATTATTTTCTGAGCAAACCTAAATATCCTAATAATTGTTTAAAAAAAAAAGCAAGACCTAAGGACCTAGTTCTTAGTAATGACACAAACAATGCTTGCTCTGAAAATAATGAACTGTAGGTAGCTCTTTTATTCAACCTTTTCTGTACAGATATCTCACTGGAATGACTGGCTGACTGAGTTTCCTACATCAGCTGGGATACGTAATTATAAATCTTCCCTGAGATGAATTGCCCACATTCTTTTAAGAGGGATACATGCAGTTTCTTGAGAAGTTTGCACCATCAGCATTCTTTTGCTGCTGATATACCCGTAGGAACATTGCTTGTTGCTCTTCATGGCCAGACTCAGTTCCAGGTGGGCTTTGGCTTTCCTAACCTCATCCCTGCAAACTTGGTCAGTGTCTCTGTATTTCTCCAGGTCCCCGGTCCCTACTGCCACCTCTTGCATTCTTCCTTTTTCCATTCAAGTTTTGTCAGGAGCCCCTTGTTCATTCATGTAGGCTTCCTGCCACTCTTGTGTGACTTGCTGCTCTTCAGGATGCATCATTCTGGATCTTGGAGGAGGAGGTCCTTGAAAATCAACAGCTACAGGTGTAAGGCTCCTGGACTAACATGGACCTTTTGCATTTTAAGGAAATGGGAAGCAGAGAAGCAGCCTGATACATATAGGTGCATTAGATGTGGATTTGTGAGTGAAGGAGTGCTTGAATAATGCATGTGGGAGTTTGCCTAGCTGTGTCTTTCATCTTGGCTATGAAGCTTTGGATAGTCACTTCTAAGTGTTGCAACAGCAGTGGAAGGGGTTGGAAAGATGGAGAAATGAGTCTGCAGAGATCATCAAACTAGCAGGTAGAAGTCAATGGAGCAGAGGTAGAGTAGCAAGAGTGTGGACATGTTTTCATGTAGGTCAGTGCAGTCTACGTATTTCATGTTCCTCTTGCTTACTTTTAGGACTGGCTGTGTTTTGCTTTCTCTCATGCTCAGCAGCAGATTACCTGAGCTTCTTTGCCCATATCAGCTACCATGTACACTGATATCCTGCCTGTTGGGCAGCAATGGCACAAACTATTTCACAGCTCGCTCCATTCCACTGTGGAAGTGGTTTGTGTGATGGTGTATATAGTCAAAACTCAGTCTTTCATCAGTGTTTAAAACACCCAATTAGGGCCTCTCCTCTGAAGAAATCCCCTTTAACCAGCAGGTGTTTTGTCACTGGCTCTCACAGGTGGGACATGATGGTGCTACCCCTGAGAGCTGCTGGCTGCTGGAAGAGCTCACCATTGTCGTGCCCACCAAAGGCGTCATGTATAACTTTGTCTGCAAGTGCTGGCTGGCCAGAGACAAAGGTGATGGACTCACCTCACGAATCCTCAACATCCTGGATGCAGACTGTGTTAACATTGGCCTCAAGGTAGGCTCTGGGTTCATCCTGTATCTTTAGCTGTTGCATGGACCTGTGATGATATAGGTTGTGTATCAGCAGTTCTCGAACTTTGACTTCTGCATGTGGTTTAAGCCTTTTATTTGCAGAGGGTTTCTTTGTTATTTCTTTAGTAAAATCTTTAGGAATGGTTTAGCATCATTACCACTCAGAGCACTGTTTAATAATGCTGGCTGGATGCAGCCATGGCATAGGCAGAAGGACAGGGCAGGGCAGAGCAGGTAGGACATGGTTCAGCAGCGTGTCCTCATTTTGTCACCACACCTGGAGCACCCACTGCATCACCTGGTACCCACAGAGTGGGGGCAGCTGTAAGGTGAACACCTTGGTGCAATCTTAACTCCATCATGTTTTGTTTGAGGAGATACTTCTAACTCATTGTCGTGGTTTAACCCCAGCCAGCAGCTAAGCACCACGCAGCCGCTCGCTCACTCCCCCCACCCCAGTGGGATGGGGAAGAGAATTGGGAGGGTTACAGTCAGAAAACTCGTGGATTGAGATAAGAACAGTTTAATAATTGAAGTAAAATGAAATAGAATAGTAGTAATAGTAATAATAATATAATAATAATAATACGATAATAATATACAGAGCAAGGGATACACTATACAATTGGCTCACCACCCACCGACCGATGCCTAGCACGTCCCCGAGCAGCGATCGCTGCCCCCAGTTTATATACTGAGCATGATGTCATACGGTGTGGAATAGCCCTTTGGCTGGTCTGGGTCAGCTGTCCTGGCTGTGCCCCCTCCCAGCTTCTTGTGCACCTGGCAGAGCATGGGAAGCTGAAAAAGTCCTTGACTAGTGTAAGCACTACTTAGCAAGAACCAAAACATCAGTGTGTTATCAACATTATTCTCATCCTAAATCCAAAACACAGCACTCTACTAGCTACTAAGAAGAAAATTAACTCTATCCCAGCTGAAACCAGGACACTCATCAAATTAGAGTAGTGGAGATATTTTAATATCTGCATAGTGTGGCTACATATCAGTTTTTTAATACGGGATAGGGAAACTGAACTCAGTTAGAAACTAATAATAATTGGAAGTTGTTGAAACATGGAGACATTTGTAAGCTTGATCTTTGAAACAAATAACTGATTAAAGTTGAATAAGCAATGAAAAAAACTATGTAGTCTTTTCATCCGTATATATGAAATTTGAAGTAATGTGTGCTATGCCATATTTCAACCAAGTACAAATTGGAAAGCTGAGCTATGCTGATTTTGGATGTAAGATTTATAACAGAAATAAGAGTCTGTATGAATGGGACAATAATACTGTGTTTAATACCTGTATGGCAATTTAAAATCTCTATAGATGTGTTTCTATTTACAGTGAGGTTACACTTTCATAGTACATTAATTTTTCTTTATGCTGTTCTTGATTACCAAGCTAAAGATATTCTCCTGAAATCTTTCTTGTTCTGCAGACACACGAAAGCATGATAACATTTTTAGCATCTATGAAGGATTCAACAACTCAATGCAGGTTTCAGGGGTAGAATTGACCTAAGAGGGAAAAAAAAACTCCCTCAGACTGAATACCAAGGTTAAAACCTAATCTCTTAAAAACTTCCCATCAGTTGTTTAACCTCCTGGATAAGGTTTCCAAACTCCTATCGGTGAGCTGATGGCTTGCCTGAAGATTGAAGTAGATGTTAATGACGACTTATGTTCAGTCTTCCTTTAAAAGCCCAATCTTGAATATTTATTTTTATAAGCATGCCAAAAATAGACATATCTAACTAAAGTTTTTTCTATGATGTTGGGACAGAAATTTGCTGAAAGGTTTGAAGGAAATCAGGGGAGATGCTTGAGACATGAAATCAGAAGTGCCCATTTGACTTTCTGATCAGTCTCCTAGTTGAGGGAATTTGGGACTGTTCTCTCATAAATAGCTGTAGTTAGAAACTAAGTTTATTTTTTTTTTTTTTTAGAGTTCAAAGAAGACTAATACATTTAGCATCTTTGGGAAAGTTAATGTGTTTTTTTTGTTTCGCTTTTGCTTGACTCTTGCACAGCCCTACTTACCCATTTCAATTTAATTTTCTTCTTGGCTTGATATTCCCTCTTTCTGCTTTAGATTGAGTATTTGCCTTCCCATATACAGAGAAACTAGCCAATGTCCGCTACAGTCATTAAAAACATTTAACGCATTGGTAAAAGTGTTTTTCTTCTCCTACATATAGCAAATGTGATGCTTTGCTATGATTTAAAGTGTGTGTGTATGAATATGTGATGGACAGGTTACTGAGGACTGAACGAACATGAAAAATAATTTTTCTATAACGTTATTCCTTTGCGCTGTTTATTTATGTGGCAAACACAATTCAGGCCAATAAAACTTGCCTAGCAGTGCACTATTTGAAATATGTTTTGTTGGGGCTGTTTCTTTATATTCTTCTGCCTCTTAAATCCAGAGGTCTTGTTACCATAGGTACGATCTTGAAAGCATCTAAGTGGCCTAAAAGTCTTAATACCACTGACAGCCACTGGGAATTGCACATGTCAGGAGAAAAGAACAAAGTTCAGCTAATAAGGTGAAAATGATTCAAAACATCTTTTCACAAATTGGCATACACTTAATGTAAGAGATCTGGGAACACTCTGCATTCAATGCAGCAGTGTATGTTCCACTAGGAAATAAGACAGTTGCATTTTTCTGCTGTACAGAGCATTTGGATGTATAGACTTTAAAATTATTAGCGATGTTGGACTGAATGTTGCCCAGATGCATGTCGAACACTTCGGGAAAACATTTTGCAGCCAAGGGAAAGAAAAAATTGTGTCTTTGGGAGCTGTTTTTTAAAAAAGGCAAAAGTTTGGTGCAGTAGGGAGGTCTGGAGTGCTGGGAGGTGGCCAGGAGGAGACGGCAGTAGCAGAGGGTTGGAGACCCACACACTGATGTGAGGGTTGTGACTCCTGTGGAGAAGCAGTTTACCAGGTCTTCATTGCTCCCCAAGCATATGGTTGTCAAAATGAATGTGTCTCTCTCTGAGTCTATCTCAGCTGAGAAAATCTGCAGAAAAAGTCATAAATGATGCAAAGAGGAAGGTACTGTAGCAAGTTACAATCTCTAACTTCACCTCTGGGAACCATGGTGTGGAGAGAAACCAAGAAGCCGTGTTGTAACCATTTCTGGCAAAGAAGCAGATCTCCTGCAGAGCCTGTCTAGCATTTTGCCCAGACTTTTGCATGTGTTAAGGACAGCTGTTTGAATGAGACCTTCTGATTGTTTCAAATCTTCACCAGATCCTCTACGAAGTCACAGTTGTGACTGGAGACATCGAAAGTGGTGGTACCGATGCCAGTATTTTCATGACTGTCTTTGGATCCAATGGGAACACTGAGGAGATGCAGCTGGAAAAAAATGGGGACAGGTACAGTAACTGTCATTTTTGTTGGTTAGAAGTGGAGTGATAACAGATTCTGGTGTCAAGTTAAGAAGCACTTGGGGCTTTGATCATGCTCCCACTAAAGCACAAAGATAAATTCCCGTTGACTTTATAGATTCAGAACTGGGCCTCTTGTGTTATTATGTTATTGTGTAGGGGAATCCTTTGTCATTTGCAGAAGTTTTGTTTGACCTGTTCCTCATGGCTTTAGAGATGAGCACTGAGAACAAAAATATGAATTTTGAAGTCTTGCATCAGCTCCAAGAGGAACTATGGACATTGCATGAAACCATAGGTGCAATTTCTGCAAAATGCATCTTTTGTGGAAAAATAAGTAATTTAATTTAAACATTATTTAATGGGAATGCATGAGCAACTGTATAATGAAAGAAAGACAAACCAACATGCACATACATGCCTTGGGAAGTGCCTGTGATGGGAAGGTGCTGACTCTTCTCCATCTGCTTCTCCCGTTTGCTTTGTTGGCCAGATGTGAGCCACCTTGGTCCAGAAGCCACATGAGAGATGCCAGGGCCTGAGCTGGGAAGCTGAGGGCTCTGCTGAGAAGTGGGCTTCTTAGCTTGGGCTCTGGGCCATGCTAAAGTAACTGCAGTTTTGGAACTGGAGCTGGCTTGTCTGCAGCTGGCACAAAAGGGACACGTGCTGACATCTGTCTGCCCAGATGTGGCCTTATGGTGAAGAGAGATGGAAATGGGCCGTGAGCTGCACAGACTGCGACACTGTGTGCTTTGATTTTACTAAAAAGGTGAAATCACATGGGTTTTTTTCAGCAGAGACAGCTAACAAACACTGTAACCTTAGTCTGACGCCAGCACTTCTGTAAGCCAAAAAAACCCACATGCCACTGATCCATTTCCTCAAGCTTTCCTGTTCCTTTCTAGCACCTCCCTCTGTATTGAAAGCTTTGGCAAGAATGAGCATGGCACTAACCAGCTTTTGGAGATGGGCTTCATCAGCCTTAAATTTAATTAACTAACTACCTCTGATCTTATTCAACAATGCATCTACTGATCATCAGGAGGGCTGGAGCATTTGGCCATGTAGTTTGAGCCCAGCTTGCTGAGGTGATGCTGGACTCTTCCCCCAGCCTCCCGGTGATGAATTTCCTCTGCCGCAGCTTTGTGTATCACATGTAGGCTGGATAATTGAAGAGAAGGCTCCCTGCACCGAGGTGTTTGCTCAGGGGATGTTTTACTTGCAGCTATCACAGCAGAGTGGGTGCCTGGGCAAGTGCGTTCAGCTAAGCTTGTAACCTTCATGTGTTTAGTTAGTAACAAGCACGAGCCTTGTTTACTCTGAAAAAAAAATGTAGCAGAGGTGCTGCTGACTAAACTCTCCATGAGAAACACCACTGAGTCATGCAGAAAGACATAGCTCTTGGCCTTGTTCCCCATCACAGAGAGAAAATGTGCGGGGCAATGCACCGGGGTTACCACCGTGTCTGGCTGTTGGTGACATCCTCCTTCCAAGACCCCAGGCAATCCCAAACTGATCTGTCTTCCACTATTTGAAGCCCAACTTTCAGTTCTAGTAGGTGGGAAAATGTACCATGACTTTTTGTATTTAAAAGTAAAGCGAAATTCACATCAGGGTACATCAACCAAAAATCTCTAAAGGGGACTGAGACATCTCCAGCCCCTCAAGAGAGCGACTGATGTTTCGCTCCAGCTAGCCAGATTAGTGATATCCCTAAACTATGTGGCCTATAAAAACCATCACATTTGTCTACACGCATGGGATGGATAACCTCTGCTATAAGGATATGAAAACACAATAAAGGAGGGCCACACAGTTTGTATGTTATTAGTTGCTTGGGTTGTCTTCTGCTAGTAAAATATCTGCAAAAGGTGATGAAAACTCATTGGGGCTGTATAAAGAAGAAGGACATGTAAAACACAGCTATTAATACGTTAATATCCCCAGGATGCTGTGCTATTCTTTGAGGATGTATTGGCACATCTCTGCTAGCTGGAGGCACTCTATATCACGCCTCCAACTGTACAGAGCTCTTGTTATCACATTAGCACCCTCTGCAGAGGACATGCATGTCCTCAAATACAAATACTGCCTGTTTCCACACCACTCCCACCAGTCTGTTAACAACAAAGACTTCCTCTTGTTTCATACAGTAATCTAGCCAGCCATTGCGCCAGCAGCGAGGGATGGGTGAGAGCCACTGCAACCAAATGGTAAAAGGCACTTCATCTTTACTGGGGCCATCCAGTGCCAATTCACTCACAGCAGCTTAGTGCATTATGAAGAACTGTCTGTCTAACCTGCTGCAGATTTAAGGCAATTTTAGCTACATTACTGTTGTTGCCAAGACCTCTGGGCAATAGAAATATTTATAAGTGCAGGCATGGGTAGGAAAGCTTAATGCAATCCCTTAGATAAAAGCGTCAGTGTCCTGGAAAAGGAATAGCAGCCGTCAGCTTGTCTGGATACTTCTTTCCTTCTCAATTTTTTTCAGGCTTATGTTCATGTTCATATAAAAGAGCTCTGGGGTCACCTAGTTTGTCACTTTAGCAATTGTTTCCCTCTAGTACAATGACTTATTGGAAGTAGCAGGTGAGTATCAGCCTTACAAACTGTAAGCAGGGCATTTACTGAAGATAAATAATAGTTTATTTTGCTAATAGATTGTTTAGCTTAGAGTTACTCAACCTGGAAAGGTGCAGAGTGAGAGACTTCTATGAAGCTTTGTAGGTAACAGTGATTGTAATGAAAACTGATCATAGGATCATGGGATAATTCAGGCTGGAAGGGTCACACCTTTTTCTTAAACAGAAGTGGAAATCAATCCAGTCCAGGCACAAAAGCACATTCTCTTTCTCACAGCGAGACAGGCTGTCTTGGTATCCGGTACCACAGAAAGACAAATAACAAAAGAGGGGAGTTTTTCAAAGAGCAAACATAACCCTTAATAACTAGAAGTGGACTGGGACCAAAACGCCCTATCCAAATGCCTCTGGGAGTGCAGGGAAAGCAATGCCTGGATGAAAACTGAGAGGCTAGAGCCAATCGCTATTGCTAACATCTGCAGCTATGCAGGCTCAGATAATGGTGTGAGGGTAATCACATTCATGCTGCAGGGTGTAATCTGAGCAGAGGTTGGTAAAGAATTTTTTTTTTCTCCATACAGCACTGCACAGCTGTAGGAGGCTGAGTACATTGCCAGGGATGAGATATCATCACTATGGATTGTCTATATTATGGTAGTGCCCACAGTTTGCAGCGCTCTCTCCAAACTTCTCAGCAGAGTCAGGTAGCTCATTCACAAGAAGTCTGCACGAAGGAGGAACCTCAACAGCAGAGTGGTCATGGTGGTGCTTGGTAGAACCCCCTGGATTTGCTGCCCTTCTACTTAGCAAGGGTTGGATTTCCATCTCCCAGCCCACAGCAGGTCTACCAGAGTATTTGGGGGCAAACCTAGAAGATACACTTGCTCTAACAAAGTAATATTGAAGCTGAGGCAGCACTTTCACTGGAGCAAGGCTTTCTTCCTAACATCATTGATGCTAAGAGGGAGGTAAGGTAGCTACAGTCCTAGCCAGTGTAATACCTTCTTCAAGAAGGATATGTTAGCTGCTTTTCCCTTTTTCCTGCTTTCTGTTGATTTCTATGGATGAGCAGTTCCTACACATCCTTGTGCCTGTATACAGCAGCCAAGCATAGGGTAAGATCTTTCATGCAATGTTACACAAACCCACCCTGGCTCTTACCAAAGAAGGTAGTTTTTGCTAGTTTGCAAATCCAAATTCCCCAAATTCAGGAGGGAAGTGTGGGATGGTTGGTTTGGGCTCCTCTCTAACACAATTTTCCTGCTCTTACTAAACTTAGGCGTTGGGTTCTGACTTGCAATCGGGTTGCCGTATTTAGCTGAGCTGCAGTAACTGTCTATCACTGCAGCAAATGCAGAGTTACGTGCTGTGTCTTAGCAAAAGAAGATTAAGCAAAATTGCTTTGCCTTCTAGCTGGAATGGGCTAAGGGCAGGCACGTGGGCTGATGCCAGGAGGAAGGCGATGTGCAGAAATCTGACTGTGAGTCTCTATTGTTCTGGTTACAAACAGAGTGATAATGTATGCTACAGGCTGCCTGGAACGACTCCAGGTGCCTCGTACGGGCTTGATTTTCCAAGGGAGGAGGAATCCCTGTCAAATCTGCGCTGAGGTGTCTTGCCAAAACCACAGTAGCTAGTGATTGCAGGACAGAAAAGCTCCAGTCCAATAAAGTGCACTCATAAACTTTTAATTTGAGGCTGTTGACAAGGTGCGAGTTGCAGCATGGACAGGGGATAGAGATGTAACGATGCTGTAAAGTAGTGGGAAACCTCCTCAGTCTTTCAATCCCTCCAGGTTTGAGCGAGGCCAAGAGGACAGTTTCATTATGGAGATCGCCGATATCGCACCCCTCAGGAAGATGAGGATCCGGACAGATGGGAAGGGGACTCGCCCGCACTGGTTCCTGGAAAGGGTAATGCACTTCACATTGTGCATCTCTTTGCAACCTGCTTGTGCTGAAGCCTCTCAGAGCTTGAGAAAGAGAAAGGCAGCGAGTGACTCGCTTTTATTCATTTCCTACATTTTTTCCATTTAGCTTCTCATGTTTTTTTTCCTGCAGGAGTTGAGTCAAAAAAGAAGAGAGCAAGGGCAAAAGCTGTGCTGTAAAGCTTTACCACAGTCTCTGCTGTTAGATCTCTCTCTCCCTCCCTGCAAAAGAGCCTTGGCTTGCCACCAGGGCACCTGCAATATTTTCTGGTCCCTGGGATGTACCCTGAGCTCCTGCAGACCCCTGCCATGCTCAGATCCTGTGGGAGAGTGGATGCCCCTCTGCCAAGCAGGGACAGCTAGTGTGGGCCTGGGCTGAGTGGGACATCTCCAAATAATCCATCCTTTCAGGTGAAGCATCACCATCTCTCCTCTTCTCCCTCTAGCACACAGGCAGATTTCTTTCTTTTCTTCTTCATACAAGTAAGGTGTCGTTTTCTTATTGTGTTTTCAATACAGCAAGCAAAACGGCTCCCACCACTTCTGTTGATTGTATTTTTCCCTGGTGTCCTATCTCACAAAAAAGCACAGTGCTTGCCTTTATCTTTTCTATCAGACGACCAGCCCCGTGTAAACATCACTTATATTTGGGCAGTAAAATGTATTTTTCTTGCTATGGGTCCCTGTAATTATATTTCTAAGATAGAGATGGAGTGATGTGCTGATTCCACACCATCAGATGTCATTAAGGGAGGAACACATCTCTGTCATGTTTATTTAGCATACTTTTTCTGGAGTGGATATCCGGCTGTATTTCTGTATCTTGACTTTTTTATGAGAATAGGTTAAGACCCAATAGCTTAATCCATGCTCAGAAAGAATAGTGCAGGATTTCTTTGTTGGGTCCTTTATCTTTTTCTACTAGTCTGGAGTTGTCCTTCATTTTCCCATAAATAATGTGTTTCTAAACACCGGTCCTAGGTGGCCACCAGTTTCCGGTAAAGTGATGAACTGCTCTGCAACTCCATTAGCATGGTCCAAAAAGCATTTCTCTGGTGCAGTACCTTTTTGTACTTGAGCATTTTCACTTCTAAGTTTTTTCTCAGCAACTCTTGTGCAGCTTCCAAAGCATTAGACCTCCAGCATATATCTTCCGAATATATGCCACAGACACACAATATTTCTCTCTGTGCCTAAGGAATAACTCAATCTGTTCTCTGATTTGATTCAGTTATCTTGGTCAAACTCCCTTTTCCACTTCCCTGATACCTTCGCAAGTTTTATAAATCATATTCACATAAAATGAAATCAAATAAAGCTTATTCATCCAGAAACATTCCAGATTTTGCAGTCGTGAATTAGCAACAGCTCAGAGGCAAGGGACAGCAGCATCTTTAGTGGCAGGTAGCACCTTCACGTGTTCCTGTTGCCAGCTTCATTCAGTTGTCCAGCCTGCTGGACTGTCCCACCCAAAGCAAGGCTTTCCCAGAGAAGCAGACAAAAAGAACTCTCATGTGGACACATCCGATGGGCTTATAGCCCTCTTATAGCTCTACAGAAGCAACAGGCGGGCCATATACACAACTCTTGGAGACCAGGATTTTAGAAGCTTTTGAAAATTGTACCCGTAGTTTCTATTTTTCTTAGAGAAACAGAGCATGGAGGATCTTCTAGCTCCAGTAATACGTAGAGAACTTTATTTATTAGTTTTCTTTCCCACCTTCCATGCAAAGGTAAACATAACATTTGCATTCCCAGGCAGAGAGTGAGGACCGGAGTGCTCTGGAAGAGGGGAGGAAGGATTTGTGTTCTCTGATTTGTATTCCAGCCTTGAAAACTTATGTAGCCTGGTGTGACATGAAAACTGATCTGAGCCCATTTCCATTTCTGTCAAAAGTGCATATTAAAACTGCATAATGAAATACTTGTGGGGGTAGTGCTAAACTCTCAGACAGATGGTTCACAGTTAGTGCTAACTAGCACAGTGAAATGAGAAGCTAGATTAAGCCATCAACCCCGTAAATAACCATTTGTTGCTCCATTTATCTACAGGATATTCTTGGTTTTCTTGTTCTATTAAAATAACAATAAATGATTTCTTTAATTCTCTTTGGTCTTTTTGTAAAATGTTGCTGGTCATAATTCATACTGCTTTTAGTTTACCAGAAATAGAAGTGCATAAATACCAATTAAAATGCATGAATTATCAATGATGTTGTACACAGCCACAAGATTCAATTTACAAGGAGGGAAGTAGTCTTTTTTTTTTCTTTCTGTCTAGATAAAATACATTGAAATTTCATTCAGAATCTCAGCAAAGTAATGAACTTGGTGCCAAAGATTCAAACTGCACCAAAACTAGCAATAAGATTTAAACACTGATACTTAATCCTCTGGAGGGAACAAAATTTGATTAGTGATGTGTTGGGCCAGAATGAGCATTATTGATTATTGCTATGCACCGAAAGACATACCGACAATTCTCTAAAGCTGAGCAACACATTCTGATCTCACCACTGCTGGGAGAGCCACAGAGTTTAGATATTTTCCTCTGACCTAATGCTGAATCTCATGTTCTTCCACATCAAGCTACCATGACACTGCTCTGTGTTTCTGAAAAATCAGAGAATAGAATCATAGAATTGTAGAATCATAGAATTATAAAATCATAGAATCATAGAATGGTTTGGGTTAGAAGAGACCTTTAAAGCCCATCCAGTCCAACCCCCCTGCAATTGGCAGGGACATCTTCAACCAGATCAGGTTGCTCAGCCCCATTCAACCTGCCCTTGAATGTTTCCAGGGATGGGGCATCTACCACCTCTCTGGGCAACCTGTGCCAGTGCCTCACCACCCTCATTGTAAAAAATTTCTGACTTCTAATTAGGAAACTTATCTAAATGCACGCTTTGGAAACCTCCTCCTGGGACAGCCAGTTCCTCAGTCCACGTGATGATTTCACCCACTGCCCAGTGTCTTAGATATGAAGTTAAAAAGCTAGAAATAAGAAAGGATGAGAGCTCTCTGAGTGAAATATCAGGAATTCTAAGACTGTTGAATTCTGCAGAGTTCTTCCCTCAGAATTTTAATGTTACTTTGTGCTGTTAAAGCCAGGCAGATAAGAAGCTGTCTTAATGAAGCACTAATTGCATTGCATTCAAACGTCACAAATAATCCTGAATGTGGGACTTGATCTTTATTCAGTTCTTTTTCCTTTATGTAAAAGAGATTAAGAGAGTCGGAGACAATTCATTATAGCTGAAGCTGGCTGTTGTTCTTCGCAACAGAGCAAAGTCTTTTTGTTTTACAATCAGAGGGCCCTGTGTTTAAGTGAAGACTAATGACATGCAACAGAACTGTAAAACCATGCAGTTGAGTCTTTAAAGATGAAATCCAGGACCTATGTATTTTGGTGTTAGTGGGGTGTGAGCCCCTGCAGAGTGTGTTTTACACTGCATCTCGGAGAAGGATGGTTTGAGGTAAATCAAATGATCGGACATGTCAAACCTTTCTGTTACAACATACAACACACAATTAATTTCAAGTTGTTGGTTTACGTTCCTGTCAGCTACAATATTTGCTCAGCTACAAAGCAAATTGTCAACATTTTATTCATATGTACCACTCCTGCTTCCTTTTCATTTCAATAGGTGTTCTACAGCCCAGTTAAAACCTATGCATAATTAGTGATAATGTTTTGCGCTTAAAAGCACACAGGACATCCACAGCAAGTTCTAGGTATCCTAAAAAATAGTTTAGATGCAATGTAAAGCAGCAGTCTCATTGCCAAGCGGTAGATATTTTTTCTGAGAGGAAGAGACACAAAAGAAAAATAACTTCAGCTCAGCTTCCTGAGATGACTTTCTTGACCCTCCTGATCCAAATCAAAATCCCGCATCATTCTCCGTGTGTGAAACACCCACAAACATCTCCCTGTAGGATGGGATTCATTTTGTGTTATTTTAGACATGGAAAAAATTACTTTCAGCTTTCACGTCTTCTACCGGACTATTTAAGCCTCCTCTGTAGTCAGCAGAGAGAGACATCTGAGAGAGGGAGAGATGCCTTGAATGGCCGTTTATCTGCCCCCAGTTTGGGTGGGATGTATTACTTCCCTGGTGATACCCAGCTCTGACCACTGACCGTAGGGAGGGCCAACACGACGTGCTTGGGCTGGATGCTCGGTGTTTTGGTGGTTCATGCTAGGTAAGGTAGGCAACGTACCCATGTTGCGACAGCAATCAGCCTGCCACATGTTTTCTGCTGCCTCCGTGTCCCTTGCTGTGATCTCCCCAGAGCAAACTAATCTCTTAAAAATGAAACTCCTGATCCTGTCCACTCCTCTCTGGAGCACCATCCCAGAACGAGATAGCAGAGGCTGCTCCCTCTGGCTGTGCTAACTGCTTACGTGAATCTGCGTACAGATGAAATCACTCACCCTGGGAGAGGAGCTGGGGCAGGAAAGAGAGGGCATTTTGCTCCGGCGGTTTTAGTAGCCAGACAGTTTTTCTCAGACAGCATCTGGAGTGTTGAGCAAGGGCTAGTTATTTGTGAGAGGTCTGATCTCTCTGTCTTCGAGTGCACTCCAGCTGGCAACTCTAATCTGCTTCTACCCCCTGCTGCTTTCCTGACATTTCCCTGCAAGCTTTGCTCAGGACATTTTGCTACTAACAGTGTCACTGTCATTCCCGAGCAGGGCAGAGGTACAGCTGGCCGAACCTTTTCCAGAAAAGAGTTTATGCACCAAGGGGGAAAAAATAGGCATTTTCAGTCAACCTGGGATTATTCATGATTCAAATTGGCAAATTTTAGCCAAAGAAAACTTTCTAGGTTGATCTCCTAAGAGGATGTAGATATTGTTCACGTATCCTTGAGAGAGGAGCTTTCCTTCTGGTCTGCGCCCCAGCAGAGAGGGCACCAGCTGGGGTGGTGGAGACTTGATTTCTGCTTGGTTCAAAGCAAGGATTTGATTCAACATATCTTGACTCACAGAGGAGTTTTCTGACCACAAAGTAATAGTATCACCAGCTGTGAATAAGCAGCTTTTTAGAAAAGTGGGACAGCTTCAACAGCCCAAAATGTCCTGTACCTCTGGGATGAAGGTGCTGTGTTACAGATCCCGGTTTAGCATCAGGCAGAGAGAAAACCCCAGATGAGTGTCCTACCCAAGGAACAGTAAAATGCACAAATAGCACAGCTACTGATTCAGCTTCAGTGTAGCTACTGCCCTCTTTAAAATAGTTTTTTATAACCTGGAGCAATGTTCTTCTTTTGAACTGCTAAAGGCTCCTGCAAAGCTTGGCTGGGGTCAGCAGAAGTGCATGGACTGGGACACACGCAGTTTGAGGACAGAATTTGAGCACATTTTATCTCAAGATAAGTTTTATAAGTTTCTTAGGCTGATATACGAGAGTGCAACAGAAGGTCACTAAGATAGTCAAGGGGTTGAAGCATATGACATACTAGGGAAGGCTAAGGTAAATGGAGTTTTTAAGCCTTGAGAAGAAAAGGCTAAGGGGAAATCTAAGTGCAGTCTTCTGCTGCTTAGAAGGAGGTTACAGAGACCATCATCCAGTCTCTTCTCCGAGGCGAACAGTGAAAGGGCATGAGGCAATGGACACAAGTTGCAACACGGAAAATCCTGATTGGACATAGGGAAAAAAATTCTTCCCAATGAGAGTGATGCAGCCCTAGGATGGAGGCCCACAGTGCCGGGGGAATCCCCACCTTTGAAGATTCTAAAAACTCAGTTGGACATGGCCTTGCAGTTAGCCCTGTTTGGAGCAGGAGGTGGGTCTAGACACCTCCAGGTGCCCCTTTTAACTTAACATTTTCCACGACTCCATGATTCATTTGTTCGTAATATCATGTCACACTTCTCTGATGCGTCTGGGCTCCTGTTTCCATGGCATTTGCAGAGATGTGCCTTGCAAGACACTGTTTCTTGATGCACTGCTTCACTCAGGTGTGGTCTCTGTTTCTGTCAGATGGTAACAAAACAGGTAATTTGCCACCCTGTCTCCACCCTTTCCTCCAACTTCCACAATTTAATGAGAATTTAGTGCTAGGTTTTTGCTGTAGGCAAGTATAATGCCTTTCTCCCAGTAGACTGATGCTCCACTGAGCCCACATTCAACAAGACACATAAAGGTGGGTTTTTATTAGGTGTTTGTTGGAGTAACTCCCTGGCTTGTTCTAAATAGGTTCCTATTCTGTTCTTATCATCACAGCATCTGATCTCCTTCCCGCGACACATTAGACAGTGTGACTAATATCTGTTGCATACTGTTTGTTCTGTCACCTTTTCCCAGAGGGAGAAGAGTGTGAAGCATTAAGTTTTGCTGGCCTAATTTTATCTTGTGCATTGCTTTAACTTGTTTGGGGTTGGTTTGCATATCTCTACAATGATTGTTGTGTGTTTGCACAGAGGAGGCAGGCAGATACTGTGTACTTAAAGGAAAGGTAGTGAAGTTTTCAATAACTCTCTTTTACTTCTTTAGACTTAATTCCATACTGGCTTCCAGGAAAGGTCTGACTCTCTAAGAGATGAGCTTTTTCCCTAACTTATGTCAGAGGAACAAATTTCTTCCTATGCTTTCCATGCCTGAAAAGGGCCAATATTATGAAGACCATTTCTCAGGACAAGTCACCACAGCACGTATTGTCCATAGCAGAGAGCTCTGTTTACCCCAGAAGAGCTCAGTACAGGTTTTGAAGCTATGACCGAGCTCTACCCATGTCCTACCACACTGTGCACTTTATAGGTTTGATCTTTGCTCTCATTCAAATCGTAGTTGAAGTTTCGCTGAAGTTTTTTCCCTTATTTTGGCTCTTCATAGATCATCCTGAAGAACCTGACTAATCAAGAAGTCGCCACATTTACCTACGGTGAATGGCTGTCAAAGCTGAAAAATGCCAAGGGAAGTCTTGTGTGTGAGATGCCAGCTGTGATAAATGATGAGCAGATGATGGAGGACACGACATACACTCTTCAGGTTAAAACCAGTGATATTGGAGGCAAGTCCGTGGTGGATATTTTATGACTTTTCTAGCATGAAGTTTGATTTTTAGCAATGTAAGACATCTTGTGCTTAATTTGAAATCATGTTTAAAAAAGCATAATTTAGCCCTACTATGCTGGAACATCTCCATTTTGGCTGGCTGTTCATCATGACTGTTATGCTGAGCACTGGGCATAAAATATTTAGACACAAAGCCTAGATTTGACTGCTTGCTGTTTCCTCTGAAGACACCTTAACAGAAGCTATTGCCAGACTATATTGCAATGGTCAGCAGCCCCCTTTTTCTTTTTGGTCAGGTAGGACGAAAAAAAAGGCTATGGTCAAAGCGGGTGGACTCCAGGTTTTCAGTCAGCCCTATCTACTTTGGTCAAAGAGAGGAGCAATAATTCACCCTCCTTTTCCAAGTGTTTTGAGACCATTTATCTCAGGCCGTGAAAAACCATCCTTAAATGCGCACCAGATAGAAGAGGTAGAACAGAGTATAAAGAAAGCTGCAGAGCTTCAAGAGCCAAGAAATGGGATTTCTGTGTCATTTCCTGGGATCACTGCCTCTTTTCATGAGAACTTCTGTCAGGCTGCTGAATGAAAGCTGCAACCGCATACAAGCTACCTCATGCCAAAATGGGGCAAGTTAGACATTATCTTGCAGACACCTTGTTTGAAAGTTGACCCTCGAAGGGGATTCTGCCATACCAATGCACATAATCACCTCTTGATCTCGAATTCTCTTTCTTTTTTCCTTTTTTTTTTTTCCCCCTGGATTTACCAGTGGTAATTTATGCAGCTTGTGAGGTTCGATCTCAGAATATCAAAATTCCCCTGGCAGAGTGTCTTCATGCCACCTCACCATTTTTTATCTATCTATCTGCTCTGCCTGCTGCTTGTCTGAAAAACATGTAGTGAAATATGAAAAACAAAAGAGAGAGAAGAAGATTTGTTTATGTATCTGGCAATCTATCTAGTATAATGGTAGATCTTTTTGTGACCTTTTTGTGAAATCCAGCCCTAACTCACAAAGGCGATGGAAATAGAAACGAGAGGGGAATAGAAGATGACAGCAACAGCAGACAGATCTGCCCTTCCCATTGAATGAAGGATGACGGGTATTAATGACGAAACATTTTATTTCATTATGAACAGTGACAACCAGTAGGAAAGAGCAGATTACAGAGAGGTTTCAGAGAGTCTGTTTATGATTAGATCACACAGCGCACTGACATAATGCTGAACTTTATCCAGCTTATCTAAAGAGGGTACAAGTCATGAACCATCTCCCCTCTTTGATCGTTACGTATTCCACAATTGCTCCTGGTTGGACCAATTCAGGAAGAAAGACATTTTATTCTTGACAGTTAGTTTAAACATGTTATATCATCTCCTGCCACACTGCCATTGTCTAGGGGCAGTAATGCTGCACAAAGAATAGAATCAGACATGTTTATTTCTAGGTATAAAGTTTTTATCTGCAATAGCTTTCAACTTTCCAGTGCATCAGAGGCACTGAGGAAAAAAAAGAAAATGAAAAAAAGAAAAAAAAAGAAAATTCATCTCACCTATTTGTCACTCTCCAAAAAATTATACTTCTGGTCTTAATTCCTTCTAGTCTAGACCGTCTCTGGTTAATTCATCTGGGATAGGAGTCTTAATCAGTGGTCTGGATCATCCTCTGGAGGGTCTCTGTCACTCTCTCTTCATCAGATTCTGACAGAGCCAGCACAATTAAGTCAGGCTAGATGGCTAAAGTTAGGGAAAATGAATCCCACAAAAAACGTCCTGCAGCGAGCTAGAAGACATCGTCCATTTCCTCCCCACCACACACACATGTTTAACAACAGTCTTGTTTTACTTTTTCCTCAAAGAAACCTTTGAGTTACAGTTTGGCTTTCCAGAAGTCATTCAACTTGGATGATCATGTAACATACAGAGGCTGCAGCAGGGAAAGACTCCTCTCTTGCAAAGGTCAAATTCACAGGCCACCAGAAGTACCTCAGGTAGCAGCTCTGAGTACACACAGGCAAGGGGAGAAGAGGTTGTTATGGCAGACAAATCCCAAGTCAGATGGGGAATCTTTGGTTAAAACTAAGATCTTGTTTTACTTTTATCTTATAAGAGAAGTAACTCACAATCTTATTTTCTTCAAGGTATGACCCACAGACACAGCTGCAATTGAGCTGGACCATCTGATGGCTCTTTCTGTGGCACAAAAATGTCCTCTCCTGTTAATTTTGATTTATGCAGAATTTCTGTATTCTATATGCAGGCATCATATATATGGTAATGCAATAAAGATGGAGACAGAATAAATACTGCTTTCTCATTTTCCAAGCATTAAAGAAGCAGGAGGTTTTTATCTCTGCTGTTATAAGATTAATTAGTATGTTGTCAGCTCAGCTACAGCCTACAAATTACATAATTTAAGATAGTTGGTGTCAGTTCCTAGTGTGTTATCCAAGTCGCTGTTAAGTCAAAAGAAGGACATTTTTTGGCCTCAGAAGGCTGTGACTCCAGCCCACAGTTTGTTTAAAAATGATGCAGCTGCTCAATAAGTATCATAAAATTGTAGGCACTTTGGTTGGAAAGAGCCTCTTCAGGCTATTTCATCTACCTTCCTGCTCAAAGGACTATTGCCAGCACCAGGTCAGATCAGCCAAGGCTCTGCCCAGCTGAGGGCTTGACACCTCCAGGGATGGTGATGCTGCCACCTCCTCAGGCACCTGATCCAGACCTGTACCATTTTCCTAATGTTTTTTTTTTTTTCCTGATGCCCAACCTGAACCTCCCCAGCAATTTGTGGCTGTGGCTCCTTGGGGTATGGTCTGATATCTCCACAGCACATGACCGTGTCATCGTTATCACTTTCCCTCCATGTGATCACAGGGGCCCTTGTAATGTAGCTGTAGTTCACCTGCCCCAGCTCATCTCCCTTGGCCTTTTCTCACAGCTGTGTGCCCCAGCTCCCGTCCATAGTAGCAGCCATCTGCTGAGCCCTCCTGAGTGGCTCAACATGACCCAGGGGTTCAAACTGGCAGCATGGTCTAAGTGTGGCCTTCTCAGTGCTGAACAAAGGAGATAAGATCTTTCTTTCAGCTGCTGGCCATGCTCCTCCTGATGTAGCCCAATATGCAGTTTGTCTTGAACACTGAGAACTTGCTGTTAGCTCGGATTCAACTTGAATATGAATATGACTGCTATAGCCTCAGGGTCTTCTTCAGCTCCCCAGCATGTACATGTGCAGGGTTTATTCCCCAGATGCAGAACTTCCCATTGCTCCTTGCTGAACTTCATGGCATTTCTGCTTGCCCAGACCTCAAGTTTCTCAAGGTCCATCTGGGTTGGAATTCTGCCATTCGGCATGTCAGTCACTCCCCCAAATTTGATGTTATCTAGAAATCTGCTGAGGATGCGCTCTGTCACTGTTTAGGGTGTTGATGACGAAGTTCAGTGCTGCAGACCCCATTATCGACCCATGAGCTATTGCACTCATTGCCTGTTAAGGCTTGGGCAACTACAGTACCTTCATCTTTTCATTTATCAAATTTTTTACAGTTCCTAAATATGCCTGACAGTTTCCTGGAATTAACAACAACAACAACAACAAAAATCAGAAAAATCATTTCATCCAAATAGGTGAAATGTACATTGATTCAGCAATTTCTTTTCTTTCCCATCTCCTGCTAATTGCTTGTGAGGGAAATGTCACGGCATGAGGCTTCTTCCTGCAGGGAAGGTTTTGCTAAGAAACAGTTGGTTCTGTGCTTTTTGAGACCTTGCATTAATTGGGAGCCTGCTCCTTGTAAGGAAATGGACTTTAGTTTGCTTTGTTCCTCACCTCAGCAAGCTTTAGGGTCATAAAAGGTACTGCCAGATAAACTGCCTGAATCCCTAATGCTTTCTCTTCCTTCTTAAGTCCTTCCCAGGGAACTGCTGAAAATTAGCCACAATTTAACATAGGCAATTTTTCATGTGGACACCAAATGTTGCTTTGCCTTTTCTCTGTGTGACTCTTTTTCTCCTCCTTTTTTCCTTCTTTTAGTATTTTTTTCAGTCCTTCTATAAAGAGAGTTGTGATTTCTTCCTAATTGCTGTATTCAAATAATTATCCCGAAGAAGTGGTAACTTTCTCAAAAAGTTTTTGGTCCCCCTGACTTTGTCTCTGCATTGTGTTGTGAATGGAGCTGTGGGAAATACTGTCCATGTGGTCCAAAGTGGATTTACGTTCCTCTTGTGTAAGAAATGGCTTGGCAGGCAGTTAGAGTTTTCAAAGCTGCAATATCTAACTGAGGGCAGCAGATGCTGAGTTTCTTTGTAAGACAGATTTGGATTTGATGATCTCATTTTCATTTTCCAAAATTGAAGGGCTTCGGTTCTGACACAGCAATGAATGTCTGCCCACGCAGAATAAAATTTCTTTCTATGAATCTGCTATTTCATTATGGCATCAAAAATAAAAAGCAATAATTTTGGTCAAATTATAAATAGTGCCAGGTAAAATTGTTGTAACACCTTCACCTAAAATGTTCTTAAGGTCACTGCACGTGATAGTTTGGCCTTGAACTTTCCAAAAGTCAGGAAAATTTCTGCAGCAAAATATGGGCAGTCATGGGCATATGAAATTCAATATCAGGCAATAAGGATCATCTTAGAAATTATTCTTTTCCTAACATATACAGAAGAAGAGGTGAGGGTTGGTGGGGCAAACTGTTGTATAAGAAACTGGGACTTTTTCCATTGACTTAGCGTGAACAATATTTTGAGAAACAGGAATATAGAAAGAAAACTTATGGGAGGGGAAAGTGGGCCACAAGATGCCATAGTGGTTTGAGTGATGATCTGCACTTCTCTTTCAAATCCCTGTGCCATACAACACAGGGAGAGCAGCACAAGACAGACCTCAGCTGAAGTGTCCTGGCTGCCACAGGACAGCTTGGAGGAGGCTGTGGGACTGCAGAAGGAGACCACAGTGTGGAAAAGGGACTGTGGCCCAGTGGGAAGCCGAGGACAATGTGTATTAATACTTTGACTGTAGCTAGAAAAGTTAAAATATGTTCTTTAATGCTGTTCCATAGATTGATGGATGTTGCTGGGTAAATCACTTTGCTTCCCAAGCGACCTTGGAAAAATGGGAGTCACGACACTGATGTGATGCAATGCACAGTGTTGCATCTGGAGCAGAAACTCCTGCTTCTTCTTAGTACTGCTGTCATCACAGTCACCATACCTTGAATGCAAGGATGAAGCATTCCAGCTGTATTTGGGGGACGGGCTGGAAGGGCTGGCTTGTTAGCTACCACAGGGTGCCCTCCTTGCAGGATTCTGCACAAATTCACTGAAATTTGTTAGCTGTACCCAGAGAAACCTGATCACCACTGCAGCCTCTTCCAGCCTGCCTTTGCTGCCTCCATTTCCATGCAGTTGGAGGCTGGGTGTCAGCCCTACACAGCAGGCTAACTCATGACAACGTGCCTTGCTCTCTCATTCCAGGAGCAGGCACCGACGCCAACGTGTCCTTGATCCTGTTTGGGGAGAACGGGGACAGCGGGACCCTGGCTCTGAAGGAGTCTAACAAGTCTAACAAGTTTGAGCGTAACCAGATGGACGAATTCAACTTCTCGGACATGCTGAGCCTGGGAGATCTCTGCAAAGTGCGGATCTGGCACGACAACAAAGGTCAGGGCAGTGACTTGGTGGGGTGGGAGAGGTCAGGAAAGTGTTTTCACTCGAGGAAAGACATCCTCCTCTGTGGACATGGGGCAGGCTGCAGGCACTGTTCCCAGCTCTGCTGCAGTCTGGGTAATCTCAAGGATTTTACCTGGATCCTGTGTCCCAGCTTGCCTGTCTAGACATATCCCCTTCATGCAGGAAGCCATCTCCCTACATGCTGGTGTAGTCTGTGCTCTAATGGGTCAGCTTCAGTCAGAGCTTACAGCCACCGCTGCAGCACAGATAATGACAGCTCCTCCAAAGCAAAGCCACCCAGCCTGTTATCCCAACACACCAGCTCTATTAGTGCAATACCTTTCTCACAGGCTGGTATGGCACTTTCCTAGCAATTTAATGCTATCAGCTTGACACCGACACATGGGGTAATGCAGCATGGCATAACATAGTGAGCTTTAGAAGACAGAAATGAAGATCTGTGTCTGTCTTTATTAAAATCACTACCTCAGATGGTGACTGTACAGTGCCCTGCTGAGAGAGATTCTGACATTTTCCTGCTGCTGGACACTCAAACTGGTTTCACAAACAGCAGAGCAGCACTGTCGTAGTCATTTGTGTTGTTATTCAGGTACCAAGCAGCATCTTGTAACAAATGCATCACTCACACTGCTGTGATGACATCTCGTCCCATCCCATCTTCATCTAAAAAAGATGATCTTGCATTAGCAATTACTTGCTTGCTAATGGCAAGTCCTTGCTGCAGTCCAAAGGTGAAGCTTGATGGTTCCCATAGACCCACCTGGGTCAGTGTTAATAAGGCTGTTTGGGCAGCAGTACTTATCGAAGTCCTGCAAGGAAGAGCAGCAGGACTACCCAGTCATTGCCTTGTTGTACTGAGGCACCTGGTTTATGGCTGGGCTGGGGTTATATGGCAGTATGGGCTCGTCCTGGCCATCATCTTCTTGACTTCTCCAAGTTGTGGCAGTTGAGGAAGGCCGCATCTCATGCAATATTAATAAAAGATGCTACCTCTGGATGAGATTCTCCCACTCTAAGTTCCGTATTTTTATTAAAAAGAAAAGAGAGAAATCCGTTGTGAAATATGGGAAATACGACCATCCACCTAATCTGGCTTCATGATTGTTTATTTCCAGCCACTGCAAGCTTCAGGCTCATATTTATCTCTCCCACAACACAGGACAATTTAGTTGTTTAAGCTCTGTAACATCATGTTATATAGCTGGTGCTGAATGCAGTAAGGGAGACCATTTTACCTGATTTTAGTTGCCAAAACACTTATTCCTTGAATCTGCGGTTTAGATGCTGAAATGGAAAGAGCTATCAAAATACCCACTGGAGTTTTAGCTCAGCAAACAGGCGTCTCTGCAGTTGCAAGGATGGTTTGGATGTCCTTTGGAGAGCAGCAAGAAATCAGCATGGACTTGCAGATTCATTTTCAAATATATTACAAGCTAAAACGTCTACAAAGAGACCATTTTCCTCAAGAGGCCTTGTGGCTCCCTGGTGATCAGTTGTGCTAACAGAATGAAATACACCCACCAGATCAGAGCTGATCCTTAAGGCTCAGGCACGTGAACAGGCTGGGATGTAGGAAGATAAGAACTGGGTCAGACCGAGGGTCTGTCAAGCCCGGCAGCTGTTTCTAACAGCAGCATCATTGGGTGCCTGAGGAAGAGGGGGAACTGAGCGAGCATGTGTAATCCTTCCCCAATTCTCTGCATCTTACTATGCATAGCTCAGGGCATCTCCTGAACTGGATATAATTTTTGTCCGTTAAGTAACTTTCAGTGAATTTTCTCATTCAAGCGCTTGTCCAACTCTCCAGGAGACATTTAGCACCCATGGCACCCCATGGCAATGAGTCCCACAGGTCTGCCCTCCGCTGTGTGACAAGCAAATCCTGTTAATCCAGGCAGTTTTGCTGCCTTTTCCTTCTTGCACAAATGATCACGGTTCCCCTTCTCCCTGGCACTGATGATGTTGTTGATACAGGTTAGGGAGTTACCACATTGTGGCTGAGCTATAGTAATTGTGATCTGCATTCTCTTAGTTAGTGACAAAGGGAAGTAACAGAGTTTAGCCTTAGGGTAAGAAGGCAATAGGCTCAATTAGTTTAAATTTGCTATAGGCTAAGAGCACGTATCCAGATAGCCACCACAAGTCAGCTAAAATAGTAAACCATGTGTCCAGAACCTGAAAAAAATGCTTCATATTTATGAATATAAACACACATTGCAACCTCATATTCTCTTTCCTTATTTCTCTTATCACTGGTTTCTCTTTATAAATAATAGTTAATAGGGCTTTTACCAGACCTAGATGACTGCATGGTTAAGCCTTGGAGAAACAACATGCTCAGGTTTTGTTTAGCAAAAACTTACTTGTTTTTCCCCTCAGAAAGAAGGACAACTGTAGTTTAAATCATAACATATGTTGTCTTCATTGTTCTTGCATTAGTCATGTGAAAGGCATATCCTATCTAAAACTTCACACAATGCAGCATGACAGTTTGTTGGGTGGATAGAGTATTTATTACTGCTGGGATCCCAGGCTATAGCTATCCTTTGCATATATGCCTGCTTTCTCTATATAATTTATATAAATTGGCTGTGCCATGGATTAGAAATTCCTGGCTCTGTTTTTTGGAAAGGAGTAGTGGGGTCAGGGGTCAAGGGTCATGTATGGTTTTTGTCAGATGCTTGGGGGACTTCGGATATTAAACAAAAATGTGCTTGTATTTAGCATTACTTTGAGGCATCAGATGTTGATCATTCTTAGTTTTTTTTTTCTTTTTTGAACTAAACGGTTCTTTGCCAATGCTCTGTGGAAGACTCAGCCTCACACTGGCCTACCCCATCGCTCCTCACATGCTGAATACTTGGAACATGGATGATGTTCTTTTACTAATTTTTTTAATAATCAGCCTCAGTGACAGCATCAGTCTGTTTTGACTCACATTAGGTGCCTTTAGCACCTATGGGCTAGTGAAGGGAACTACTAACCATCACAAGGCTTCTTTTTCCTTCAAATATCACCTGGTCACAGCAAGAAGTCAACCAACCTGCCTCCATTTCAGGATAAAATACATTTAAATGGCTTGCCCAAGGTGGTTACTTTGCCATGAAGTCCAGTTGAGCATCTGTTTCCATCAGCAAAGTTTTGCTGCAGTGGCTTTGCTCCCAGTTCACATCCCACTTTTGTTTATCCTTTCATTGAAATTTGACTGCAGTGGGGTGTTCAGAGTTGAAGAGGCAGTAATTGCAATGGCAAAGACTGTTGGAAGGTCTTTAAATTGCAAACACTGCATTTGCCTCCTCTGGAAAAGCATGTCAGTTTTATGGTCCCACTTTAATGCCTTTAAATGCCGTTTTCCCCACAAAAACTGCTGAGTGGCATCTCTGTATGAGATATAAAGGAAGAATGAAGCCCCCATCAAATTCCTCTGACTTCAGTAAAATTGATTAGGGAGGAAGTCAGCACTCATTTGAAAACAGGCTGTTTAGAGACTTTGCAACTGTAATTTCAAGGAACTTGTTCCTGATTTTTTAGATGTTTAGAACTCACCAGTGAGAGTGTGGTAACAATGAATTGCTGTGAATGAAATTTAGTTTTAAGTTTTGCTCCATGTCTTTTTATCTTGCTCCTGTTTACTTTCAGATACTGATGTTCAACCTAATATATTTAGACTCCCTGAGCAAATTTAATCATTTCCAGACTCCCCATCTCCTGATCTCAGATAGGCACTATGTATTTTCTCATATCTCAGTTCATTTACTTCTACATTTATGCAAGATCAGTATCTGTAGGTCTGTAGAAATACTGGCTTTCTAAATATAGGCCCCAATTTTTTCTCTGATTTCAGGACTAAATCACCGTTCTGGAGGAATGGCTTAAAGTTTCTCAGTATCACAGTAATGGAATTATTTACCTAGAAAAAGCTCCCCCTCCCCCCCCCCCATTTATTTGTTGCCTTTTTCTCCTTGCAACAAGAAGATATGGGAAATCTGGATTTAGCTCCCTCATCTGCCTGAGTAGATTTGAGCCCAGAAGATAAGCAGTCTTTCTAAAGTCATTAATTTCAGATTCTTGATTATCTCAGTTGCCATCAGCCAAGGGGAGTGAGGAAGAGTCTAATTATGGATAAACCAGACTCCTCTGTGTTATAGGAGCAAAGACAGAAGTAAATAACCAGGTTATGCAGCCCAACTTCTTCTTTGCCTCAACAGGGCCCTTCTCTCAATTACACCAACCACTATGATATTGTCTAATTGAGTTTTAAGTAGCCTCACTGCCCCATTGACTCTTTTTGCATGGCTCTTCCAAAGGAGAAAGTATCTTATTCCCCTTTCTTGATCTGGACCCAACTCAAAAACATTAGTGTGCCCTTGTTTTACCTTTTCTTTCTCCGAAGGAACTACCTTTTTAAGGAGCAGTATCTTGGATCAGATCTTAAATTGCCCAGGCCTTGAACCCCCAGCACATGGCTTTTCCAGAGATACATTTCTGCAATTCACAGACATGATTCCAAGCCTTTTGGGCACTTGTAGGCCATAAATGATTAAAAGAAACCTGAAGATCTGCTGTTTCAACCCCTTGTAAGGATTTGCTCAGCTATCAGGCCTGAGAAGGTCTTTTCTAAGCCCTCTTCTCAGTGCTTGACTCTTGCTTCATAAACTCTGTTGATCCATGGGGCAGATTTGTCGAATAGTTTCTGCTTTAAATAAAAAGTGAAAGGAAGAGAAATAGATGTGTAAAACTGCCCAAGGAGAGGAGAGTCCATCATCCCCCCTGTTTTGCTAATGGCTCAGTACAGAGGAAGATGTCAGCTCCTGCATCTTTCTGGATGGATTGAAGTCAACACCTTAGACAAGGCACAAATAGGCATGTAAGCTGCAGATCCGTGTAGCCTGCCAGCAATTGTGCCATGGCCCCTTAGTCCTTCAGATTGCCCAAATCTGGCTTCAGCCTCTCAGGAGACCCCAGCACCAACCTGCAGAGCACTCCTCACATGCCATGCACCTTACTCTCTCTTCAATTATAGGTTTTTTCCTTACACTCAACAGTCCTATCACAAAGATGTGCTACAGGCATTACAACGCAAGCAGAAGACACTGCAAAGCTCTCGCAGTCCAGAGGTGAAATAAAGTAGGAAAAAAAAAAAAGATGTAAGCAAATAAAACAGCAAAGTTGGAGAGAAGGTGAAGACTTCAGTGTTGACCTTGCACAGTCATTCATTTCTTCCCAGTCTCCTGTAACTGTAGAACCCTTCACTACAGACTGGAAAGAGCCCAAAAGGCCAGATATAGCTGTAGAATTATCAATTCTGTAAAAGCTTCTCTTTTCTACAAGCCTCCTTTGCTCCTTTTGGGGACAAATTACCCTGCACCCTTGTTAAATGCTTTTGCACTAAGTATGTCTCAATAGAACACAAAATATGCTTCAATTGCAAGAATATCAACTGAGAAACTGTTATATCTTCACTCTAAGCTGTTAAGTGTTTTTGCACAGGAGTAGTTTATCTGTAAGATGGGGGGGGATGTCTGAGAGTAATTTATGGGTGGTTTTGACCTGACTCAAGTCCTGGAGTGAACAAGTTGCATAGACAACAGTGCAGGGGGGCAGGGGACCTATTTTCTAAAACTGTCCCAAGTGTTAAGCTTTTGCTTTGTCAAAGGTTGTGAGAGGTTTTGCATTGCCTGTCTGCTCTGATGAGAAACGTTGTGGTGTGAACTAACATGATCCTAAAGGAGAGATATACAAAATGGATCTATTTTTATTCTGCCACTGGCTTGCTGAATGACCTTGCGTAAATCACATCCCCGTACCTCATTTTCAATTATGTAAATTAGGGATAAAAATTATTCACCTTCTTAAAGTGTTTTGAGATGTACTAATGCAAAGCTAGATGCTATGATTTTAACACCTCACAATTAATGCTCCATTTCTAGCGATCCGACGTTGCTATCAAAACTCCCACCACTTTCTGGGTGACGTCTCATGTGGTGGGGTTTAGGGATGGATGGTCATCTAACCAGACAGGGGATAAATAATGTCAGAGGACACAAGGCTGATGAACTGTCTTTGCAGTGGTCATTACTTTATGTTTCAGAAAATGTGAAAAGAAAAAAAAAAAAACGCAATTAGGGAGCTGAGGAGCGCTGGTTGGTGGTTGTGAATGGCTGGGCAGCAGCAATTCTTCACTGGCCCCTGAGCAGTCAATGTCCTGAGCAGGATTTTTCTTTCACTCCTATGGGAACATAAGCACCAGTAATGACAACTGTTATCCTTGATGGGGCATCAACTGCTTTCAAAACCAAACCAAAGATCTGCTACAGATAGACAAGGGACAGAGAGGAAAATCAATTAATATGGCTGCAAAGAGTGGAGACAGTTTAACTTCCACGGACATGTGTGCATCCAAGCCTGGATGTGGATCTGCCAGCACAGATTTGATCCCACCAGCTCTTGCTTTGCAAGGAATAGTTAATATTCAGTAAAGCAAGGTCGGGGACCAGGTGCCTGGTGAGTGGTGAACCCACCAGACTCGATTCATTCTCACTCTTTTTCTCCCATCCTCCCATGTTTCTGCATGTGTCAGGACAACTTAATATTTTAGGGGTGAATATAGGCTGGGGTAAGTGGCGACTGTTCCCAAGAGGGGCTAAAGAAGCTTCTGGTGCTGCAAGTTGGGGTTTTAGTTAAATGAAGCGGTAACTTCATTATCTGTGTTACATCTACTACTTCTAAAGTCAGACTTGATTGCGCTAATCACTGCAGAAATGCATGACAAGGAGCTTACAATCCAACCTGTCTGTCCAACATCAGGAAAGCACAGACTTTTAGCATCACCAGGGAAAAAGGCAAAGTGGTCCTATGAAGACCTTGCAGGCGTACACAGAGGGTCCTTGCCCAGCATTATCCAGTTGTCAGCTTGGGCCCTTTTGGAAAGGAGGATAAATGGGATAAATAGCTGCTCTTTTGGATAAGGACACTTGGGGAAGAGAATACATTTCCCTACATGACACTAAATTATACAACTGCCAGAGTCAAGCAAGCAAAGTGATTCTGTTTTCCCCAAAGCTCTTCTCCTCCTCTAATTACATTTGAAATGTTTTGCATGTCATTGAAAATGTCACTTCCAGCTGCGGACCATTAAAGAGCCTATGTGGCACAGCCACGGGTTTTATTAGGGCAGGTTTGCTGCTGGGGATTTCGATGGCAGCAAAACAGGCCTGGAGTGAAGTACCTTTTGTTACAAACATTGAACACTTGTTATGGTGACAGGGGATCTTCCACAAAGGCACAGTGGTGGCCAAACTATTTTAAAGACTGACACCTGCATAATCAAGCGGTAACTGCTCAGATATGTGCTATTTCTTCCCTTCTGTCCCAAAGCAATAACAGAGACAAATGTAGTGGTGCTGGTTTGTACCAGGGTCACTGCAGAAAAGCCCATGATGCTCTCCAAGGCATTTGTGCAGTTGATTGGTTCCTAAGCCCTTGCTCTCCTGGTACTTCTGGTTGGTCAAGGTGCCAAAGGGATACAACGAGATCTGCTCTGGCTCTTCTGCAAACACGGAAAGCTGAGTGATGGACCAGCTGTGGCTTTCCTGGTGGATGAAGATCCACCATCCAACAGTATCCTGGCACTCAGGGAAAAGGCTGATTAGCCAATACTGCAGAGATCCTCCAGTTTCTCCTGCGTGGCCAGGCAGTGCAAGCAGTGGACATGACCTAGGAAAGTCCTTCCACCCTGCTACATCCACACCACTTTTCTGGCTGCTCTTCCTCACTCCCTCACTGATGCCCACTCCATAAACCAGCTTGTGCTGAGGATTTGATGGCTCCAGGGTTACACCCATGTATGGGATGTAGTTCCCTCTCCTGTCATTTCTCAGGTGCTGTAATGTCTCTGAGCCCATTGCTCTGCAAAAACCGCACAGAAACAGAAGGTGGAAGCAGGGTAACATCCTGAAACCAGGATTTCATGACCTGAAAAGTGGTTCTGCAAACACGGTTTCTTCTCCTTCCAGTGATGTGCCCCCTGGCATGCAGAGCTAGCTCAGCAGAGGGAAAGTCTCACAACTGGACTTTGTGTTTTTTTTCTGTATCAATACAAAAAGAAATTGAATGTATCTTTTCCCAGTCTGAAACAAGAGAGAACTAATTATTTTTCTGGTAAAGCAGAATAATTTCTTCAACCCTGAATCAATCCTTCCATTTCCATATCAGCTTTGAAATGGGGTTTAACATGGAGGCAGTGAAACCCTCAATGTGACACCACTCCTGGCACCAGGGCTCATGGACAGGGTAGGAAGATATGCTGCTGTAACATAGTCAGTACAGCATTCACCTGAGGTGAATTATTTCTCCTGAGAAATGAAAATCACTAAGGATACTTTTACAGCTTTGTTACGAATGAGCGGTTAGGTTGCTTAAATAATCACCACCACAGATATTTGCAAATAGTGATTTAATTTATAAAAAGGTGATTTAACAAAGTTTGATGGTAAGGTTCACTCTATTACTTATTAAATGAATGGAATATATGTAGAGAGAGAGAAGGATTGAAGTAAAAAGGAATACAAGAGGGGAGTAAAGGAGGCCTTCCCTTTGAGTCACAAGGTTCAGAATAGACCCCGTTGCTTTCTAAACTCCTTCTCAGAGAGGAGTCTGGGTGCGGCTGGATCCAATCCTAGTCTCAGACTTGATCAACTGTTTATGTCTAAGGATTATATGTATTTAGCAGCAACTTAGGTTTATTCACAGTAAGGAGACAATTGCAAGAATTTAGTAGTAACTCATCATTGGTTACTCTAGCATCTACAAAGTGATTAAATAAAACGTACTACAATATTTGTATAATATACACACACACAATCACACAATAGGCCTAATAAAGGGTACCTCCTAAAATCCCTGGTGAGTTTGATATGCGCAGATAAAGATACCCATCAAAAATTCCCCTCGAGTTCAGTGAAATACTCACTTCAATGATTGTCTCAGCGGGTGAAGGGTTGAGCCTTGATGAGTGAAGGGCACTGGAGATCAGCCCAGGTCCTGTTGCCAGGCCTCCATATGCAAGCTTAAGAGTTCGCAGCTCTGAGAGGCATCCCGCTCTGAGGGAGATGCTGCTGCAGCCCCCTGCAGTCCAGGAGAGCTCAAAGGGTCTCCTGTGGTACTGCTGTTTATGGAGTTGTAAGATGATTGACTTTAGGCATCAGTAAATTTCCATTCTGGCCACAGCTGCAGTCAGTTATTGCTGAGTTCTCATCAATCTCAGCAAAGCAGGTACGATCCTCCCGTACCGATCCGCCCGAGTTATGATCCACAATGAGGTGTTCCCAAGCTGTCAAGGGGTGACTGATTATGCCAGGTGGGATCAAGGCATTCCTGTTCCCCAGCTCAACCATGAAAGAGTGCCTGGTACGACCAAGGGGCGCCGGATCACCAGATTCATTGCTCAGAGGTCAAGCCTTGGCAGGGGTCCCTGTGTTCATAAGGTGGTCCAGAGGAAGGGGGAGGATGCACCATCACAACCTTCCAGGTCTCCTAATCTAATTTAAGTTGCTAACCATCAGAAAAAAAAACAGTAAAAAGGAAAGACCAATTCTAGTGAGAGGGAAGAGAGATATTTTTTCCTTAAAGCAGATAGGAGGATACTTTGAGGCAGTAGCACCATTTTTCTAAGAGTGACCAGCCAGCTCCTTGTTTCAAGGTACCCTTGTGCTGTAAGGGACACCCTGTTGGCATTTGCTTTTCAGTGTCGATCCTCCGACAGAGCCCAGAGCTTGCTCTTTAAATAGCCCAGAGCTGATAAATGCATCTTTCTCAGGGAACACCAGAAAAAAGCTGCACTTTGTGCTCCCTTTGCCCTCAACTCCAACATGCGCTGGAAAGTCAGCTCTGGCCCATCTCTCCCTGTGATAAAAGAGCAGGTTTTTATTGCAGCTTTCCTGGTGAGCAGCTGCTGGGACCAGGCTGGAGAAGAGGGCATCTCATTCAGTCTTTTTCATGATACCACTGCTTAGCACTGATCCCGTCCCCATCATGCTGTTCACTGCTGGCAACAGGACTAAGATCATGAATTTATTCTATCCTGGTCTGCAGTCGTTGATCTCTCTCGCTGGAGAAGGGTGGGATGTTTTCTTTCTTTCATCCTATATTGTTTTAACTAAAGTTTTGATGGAAGTGGAGCAGCCTCCTGAATATGCTGCAGAGACGTTCATTGAACTTAAATGGAAATGCCCCTGCCAAAAAGATCAAGGGCTGACACTGCCAACATGTTTAGAATAAATTTCCAAACAGCCCCAAAGAGCAAGTTGCTCCAGTTAGAGCCCAGTGGGAGCCCTGGGGAATTTGGTAAGATCTGCCCAGGAGGCAGTAAACTGATGAGGATCTGTGAGGGTACGGCATGCCATCTCACTCCCAAAACCCCTTCATACCCTTGTTCTGCTGCTGGATCTTGGAGGAGGTCATGCATGTTTAGGTGGTGCACCCAGCTCCCCTGCCTGGGTGCTGCACCCGTGGTATTTGCACAGGTCTTGTCCCTGGCACATGGCACTGTCCTCCCAGTGCAAGAGGGATGTGGACATACTGGAGAGAGTCCAGTGAAGGGCCACAAAGATGATTAAGGAATTGGAGTGTCTGTTGTATGAGGAGAGGCTGAGAGAGCTGGGACTGTTCAGCTTGGAGAAGAGGAGGCTCAGGGGGATTTTATCAATGTGTTCAAATACCTGATGGGGGAGTAAGATGGAAGATGGAGCCAGACTCTTCTCAGCAGTGCCCAGTGACAGGACAAGAAGCAATGAGCACAAACTGAAATACAGGAAATTCCAATTTAAACAGAAGAAAAAAGCTTTTTTTTCTCTGCACAGATAATCAAACACTGGCACAGGTTGACCAGAGAGGTTGTGGAGTCTCCATCCTTAGAGATATACAAAACCTGACCAGACACAGCCCTGAGCAACCTGCTTTAGCTGACCTTGCTCTAAGCAGGGGTTTGGACTAAACATTCTCCAGATGTTCCTTCCAGCCACAATGATTCTGCAGTTCTGTGCCCCCTCCATTTAGGGGGCAAGTGGTGTCTTTCGTTGAAGTCTGTGCTTTGTAGGAGGTGATTTACTAGCTTGAAGAAGATCCAGGAGGTCAAAGTACAAAACAGGAATGGCTGTGAGGCTGGTAGAGAACTGCCCACACGTGGTGTGGAGGGATTGCAGTCCACAGGAGCAGGGTGACTTGTTGACATAGCTCAAAAAGGTGTCATAATTTTCTTTTCAGGGCTAAAGAAGATTAATATTTGCAAACTAAGGAAGTAGGCACATGGCAGTGAGTTCTTGGAAGAGCGAGAGCTGTTTAATGTCTCTGGGATGTAAATAATAAGTCAGCAGAGATCTCTTGTCATGAGCATAACCTTTCTTTGTCTGACTAATAACAGGACTTGTAAGTAGAACTGTCAGAACCTCTTGTCCCCCCAAGCTCAATAAGGGCTTCTTCTGTTTCAACAAAGAAATCAGGAAAATGTTCCCAAATGCCCTTTTGATCATTTTCAAGTTGCTTTTCCACTGAAAAAAAAAGGAAGTAGAAAACTAAAAGGGAGCTATGACTCCTCAGAAGGCCCCAAGGCAAAAGTTAGGTGATTTGGTGGTCCCTGCTGGAGCATCCATTACTTTTGTCTGTCCTATGTTCATATCCAGTCAAAGCATTAGTGAATTCACCCTGGTTGCTTGGCAACATCAGGATAGCATGGGTAATTTCCTTGCAGGAAAAGCTGGCAGGGTCAAACAGGCAAGTTGTAATCTACCTTCTGACCTTCAAATCCAAATATGAAGGTTTTGGGGGCCATAGAAAAAGACACTAAACCCTACAGCTTGTGGCCAACTAACACTCCCGAGATGTGAAGGGACCCCCACAAACCATGCACACACTGCTATGTCTTTTTTAATAACTATAGACATATGTGGTGGGAGGATGGGGGTTAGGTGGAATGGGAACTCATATCTTTCTTTTGGCTTTCAGGCTTCATGTTTCCTTTAAAATGGAAGGAAGAATCAGCAGCAGTTCCTATGACAGGAGATACCCCATTAACTTTGCCCCCAAACTCTCTGATTTCCAGGAGATTTCATGCTTCTGGTTCAGGCAAACAGTTCTGCAGGGCCCTGATTTCCCTGCGTCTTTGTAAGGGTTTGTTGTTCCTCAGCCACAGTTGTGCTTCTTCCTGGGACGGTTCCTGTGTTGGTGTGTTGGCAGGGAGCACGCCAGCCCCGGCTCTCCCTGGTCATTGCTGCTGCTACTGGTATTGCAGAAGCCCCATCTTGTCCAAAATGCTGGGCAAGGACAAGAGATGGCCCCTTGCCCCGAGAGCTTGAAATTTAACTTATCTGAGGCCATGTTCCAACATCCTTATATCTCATCAAAAGCCAGCAAGTCCCTCAAAAGCATGGCCTGACTCTAGAAGGGGGATCAGATTATGGTCTTGAGCAGCTTGTCATTGCTTTTGGTATCAGAACAACGTCATGTTCACTGGTGCCATTATCTGAAGCAAATATAGATCATTTCTAGTATCAGCAGAGTGCTCCTGAGGAGAGGTATCTCACCCAAGCTATGTGAAAATATAAAAATCTTTTTTATTTTGTTGTTTTACTAGGAATAGCACCAGGTTGGCACTTGGAGTATATTGATGTGAAAGACTCTGCCATGGACAAGACATTTCGCTTCCAATGTGATCGCTGGCTGGCTAAAGGTGAAGACGATGGGCAGCTCATAAGGGAACTGGCTTGTGCCAATAATGACATCTTGGAACTGAAGGAACGGACTGGTAAGTTTAAAGTTGACTTATGGCATCTGCTGAGGGACCTCAGAGGCCATAGGACCACAGCTCCTGCAAGCTGCTCCACTAAGTGTTCCCATGCAATAGGCGTTTGTATTTGCAGGTTGTAAGGGCTGGATTATTTAAGATACTCTTTAGTTCAAAAGTGCAATGCTGTGATAATAAAGAAACAAATCAGGATTCATGAGGAAGAAAAAGATCTCATTTTGGGTTGAAACTTAAGAGGGGCCCATCTGCAGCGGTTCAATCCAGCAGTAAGCCATAAGGACACATTGTTATGGTCTCATTAAAAATAATGGCCTTGAGTCTTTGAGGTGGAAAATAAGTTCAATCCTTAAAGCTTTTTAAGTAGCATTGCTCCAGCTTTCTCCTTAACATATTCTGGGCTACTAGCTCAAGTATCCCACCTGAACATGATGGCTGAGCTTAACACCCCATAGCCCTGGGTCTGCTCTGGTTAATTCCACTGAGTCCAAGGTAATTATACCGGTGTCTAATGTGGTGAGTGAGCAAGCGAGCAAGAGTTACTTAACCGCTCTGATGATATGCAAAGTGCATCTCAAGAACTCCCGCACTGCAGTGTTCTTGTTCAAGAGAGTCCTCGAGAGTCTATAATCACATTATTTCAGTGTGATATTCACTCTGCCCCTACAAAAAAAACAGCCTTGTGGTTGCCATTTTGGGTACTTACGTGCCACCATGGCATCTGAGCACATCCTGTTGCGTACATGGGTACCCTCACTGTCCCTGTCACGAACAGTGGCACAAAAACTGTAGGATTTGGGCTGTGTTAAAAAGGGAGTGCATAACACAACAGGGAACTGGACACAGCTTGTTCAAGAACAGCTTCATCTACTCTTGCTAGCTGATCGAGCAGTACTCATATTTTTCATGTACTCTATCCCTGCATGAAATCCAAAGCACGTAGAGGTCAAAAGTCCCGCAGATTTCAGTGTGGTTCCATCCTTATTTTGCAAATGCTTTCTTGTGTGCTGTGATAAATATTAGGAAGAGAGTTTTTAAGCAAAGTGACAGCCAAATGAAGAGATCTTTCTGGCCATCTGCTCTTCCTTTTCTGTTTAACATGTGTGTTAATCATGCTTTAAAGCCTATGAGATTGTCACAGTAACAAGCGACAGAGAGGATGCAGAAACAAAGGAAAACATCTGGATCATCTTGGAAGGAAAGCTGGGCCGCTCGAAAGAATTCCTTATGGAAAACTCCTCCAAGAAAAGGAGATTTGAAAGGTAGTGGGACTGGATGGTGGGCTAGAGGAACTCCCACCAGCTGTGTGTCTTCCACAAATGCCACCTCTTCTCCAGGATGGTCTATAGAGTTGTGTTTGTGCGATGCTGTTTCTCATCCCCCTTCCAAAAAGGCTAACAGCTTCCTACCTGGAGCAAAAGGAAGATGTAAAATTAATTTCTGATGGGTAGACACAGAGCAGGTTTAAAAATGATAAGACAAAGGCATTTGGTAAAGGGAAATGTAGATGATGCATGTGTGCATGTGTGTCCTTTTGTATTAGTACATACAAATGGGCTTCTGGCGAGGCCTGGGGGAGGCTGTGTATTTTTGAGCTGGGAGGAGCAGAAGGAAGCTGGAGGTGTTTCTAGTTCCTTTTACAGCATTTCACTGGCAGTGGGAATCAGAGAGAAAGTAAAAATAGTTGGAGGCTAAATGTTGTCAGAGCTGCTCAGATTTGACTTTCCAGACGAATCTGGGGGGTAAGACTGAAAGATCACTGTTGTGCGAGGAAAGCCGAATATCAGCCTCGTGCACAGACAAGGTGGAGGTGTGTCTGTGTAAAGTGGGGCAGATTCCTCTTCCCATGTGGGACCAAAGTGCTTGAGATGTGAGATGGATTTCTACTTTGTTTAAGGACACAGCACACTCTTAGGAGACGGGAACCTCTTCAAAGCCACAGACTCTGCTGGTGTTTCGTTGCTTTGCAGGGAGGAAAAGTTTTTCTTGTGGCTCTGTACAGGAAGATGAAATTACAGCTGATGTGGACTCTAGTATGAATGGCTGAGATTTCATGTGAAACATGACAGATCGGGAGGAGCTTCCTCCTGACTTTCAGCTGATGGTGTCTACAGTGGAGTTAAAGACACCACTCTCCAAAGCATTAATCACAGTCCATCCTTGGAGGCCGGTTGGAACAAGGACCAGTCCAAGGAGATAAACCTAACAGATACGCAGGGGACATGACAGGGAGCCAGCCAAGGGTTTGACAGAGACCTATTGTTTCTCTAAACTGTTTTCAAGCTGAGCTTCAGGAAGGGTGGCTGAACTAGCAAATTTAAAACAGCTATGGTGGGTAGATGTGTAACAGATACAGTATCTGTCAAGAATGAATGAATAAGTGCTGGAGGGGAAATTAGTCATTCTTTAGCTTTATCCGTAATGAGGCAAATTGATTTTGTATGTAGAACAGCTCAAGTTTATCCTGGAAAGTCCTAGTGGCAACAATTTAAAGCGTCACCCCTAATCAGAGAAAATAATAAATTTAAATATGGAAATTATACTTTGTGTTGAATGATTGCAGGTTAAATCAAAATACTTTAAATGAAGGCTTACCTTGTGTCTTCTGTAGCCATATGCAAATTACTTAATGTCCATATGAGACAAGTCACTGCCAGCCTTCAAGATACTAACTGAAACTGCTCCCTGTTTCATGCAGGGGAGCAACAGACACATTTCAGTTTTCTTCAAAGAACGTTGGTGAAATTGCAGCCATCTGTGTTGGTCACTGCCCAAAAGATGGGAAGAAATCATCTGCAAAAGCTGATGTCTTCTGGCATGTCCAAGAGATTACCATAACAGAGATGGAGCTTTGCAACAAGTAAGTGCCTTCTCATCTGCAGGGAGCCATTCCAGGAGGGCATGGGGAAGCTGAGCCGCTCTGCAATGCATCCTCCTGGAGCATTTCAGACTTAAGCGACAGCAGAAAGTCTTACCAAATCTTAATCCCTTTCAGAAAGCTAAGGACAAGCTGTTTGGTGTGTTGGGTGCACAATGTCCCTGCCTGACTTGCCTGTGCAATTTCTGAGTTGTTAGAGAGGGCATTTGTGTGTGCAGATAAGTTTATAAACAAGTTGGCTTGGGTGAATCTTGCAGCTATGACAAATTAATGTCTCTGTGGCAAATACTTTGACTGAAATTTAAGGGGTTTGTAGGATGCTCTGCACAGACTGGCCTTTAGGTAAGTCTTGTAAAAAGAGCTCCTAAAAAAAAATTGAGAGTAAGACAAAACCTGAACCTCCAATTCAGACCAGTTTGGATGAGAGATCCTTCTGGTATGGTCCAAAAGGCCCACTGGAAAGGTTGCAGTCAGTTACTCTGATCTGAATACAGCTGAAATCTGCCATGGCCAAAAAAATGAAAATGTCTGAAGAGCCCTGAGCACATCAGGTCCTACATGCTTTGGTCTGAGCCCCATCTTTGGAAGGGGTGATGTTCACAATTCAGGGCGCAGATAGCACAAGGACTATGCAGGAACCGGAGAAGAACATCCATTTGCAGAACAAACTGCTCTTCAGAGAAAATAAGATAATTAACATTGTGGATTTCTTTTCTTCTCCATGATATTCCCATTGCTGCTAAAGAATTTAACTATAAGGAGTTTGTTCCAACTGAGACAATTGAGTGTTTAAGAAGAAATCCTTGAAGTGGTTTTTTTTTTTTTAGAAGCTGAGAGTCTCTCCTAGCAAATTAATCAGCCAGCAGAAGAGCCACAATAGTATTTGCTGAATGAAAACTCAGTCAATTACATACTAAAACATGTTCTTTTCTCCTGGTGTGGAAAAACCTGGAACCCTTAAGGTCCAGCTGTGTAATCAAATCTGTGCACTAAGCTCACTGGGAGCACGCTGAAGCTGTTGAAACAGTATGTTTTGAAGGGGCCACAAATCTCCTCATAGAGCCACAGGTTTTTTAAAGTTGTTTTAAATTAAAGAGGGCAGCCAGGAGATACCAGTAAAGCCTGCACCCTGTCATTGCACTGAGGGGTCCAGCTCTGCAGACGCAGCACTTCACAACGGTGTTTGCTCTGCGAACGATCAGCTGGAGCAGATTGCACCCTGAGAGCAAGCTCTCGCTTCAGGGATTCCCAACCCCAAACATCCAAACAAACCCACTCAGTCAAGCCAATACCCAAATTAAAAGAGTTATGAGATTGTTGCAGGAATAGTTTTGAATTATACTGGGATTTTCGTCTTTTAGTAGTAGATCTTAGTATGTGAATGGGCTGTATTTAGAAGCTTTTTCTTGCAAATGCCAGGGCTAGAAAGGTCATCTTTTTTCTTATTGCCCCTTATGAAGACTGGCATGCTCAATTGTAAGTCCAGACCATGAGATATTACATAGCCCACGAAATAAAACTGCGGCATCAGGCTACCCTCCACCCCACTCTCATGCAGTTTTTCTGTCCCTGAGCCCAAATTTTGTTCCCACCAAAATTTTTCATTTACAAAGATTCTTTCCAGAGAAAGGAGTGCTTTACTTTGTCTGTGGAAAATGTCAAAATGTTGGAAGGGCTTAAGAAGCACAGTACTGCTGGAATCGCAGTAATCCTTCCTCCAGGTGTTTATTTTACACACACGCACTGCAATCCAGCTACACTCCCTCCAGGAGGACCTGCTGCAGTTTGGTGAAGGCGAGGGAGGGGGAAAAACTCATTTGGAAATGATCTGCATCATTGGAAATGAAATACATCATTAAAAGCAGAGTGCTCCAGCCTCTGGCCGGG
This sequence comes from Theristicus caerulescens, assembly GCA_020745775.1. Classification (NCBI taxonomy): domain Eukaryota; kingdom Metazoa; phylum Chordata; class Aves; order Pelecaniformes; family Threskiornithidae; genus Theristicus; species Theristicus caerulescens. Next base: position 4,673,886 of record CM036583.1, read on the forward strand.
TGCCAGGTACGCAGTAATTTATGGATGTGCTGTGTGTTCCCTGCACATCACCAGAGGCAACACTGCAGAGCCAAGGGCTTTCAGCATCTGGTACCTATCATTTCTGTGCTCGATGCTTTTTTTTTTGCCTGCTAAGGATGAGCTGGGTGATCTAGATGAGAAAAGAGGGGGGATTTAAACATCCTCCTCCCATCTTTCCCATTCCCCTCTTCCTAGTTCCTAGCCCAACCTTAACCCTACCATCAGTGAGGATAATTGCTGATCTCCCTACTCTCAGACCAGTTATACTCAGCAGCTCTGGGCTGCGTTAACTGTGTGGCTGATTGCCTGTCCTGCTTTAATGGGTCTGTAAATGGACATGCCACTGCACAGGCAAAAGAGGTGAAAAGTGCCCCACACCACCCCTCCCATATGCAGGGTGTCTGCAGCTGTCGAGGAAGATGTTGGGTTTTCCAGTGGCAGTTGCGATGTTCAATCATGGCTGTCTTTCTAGAGAGAAATTCTAGTGCTAGCACATACACGGAAAAGAACTGGAACAGCATTAGTATTGGGAAACTTAGTAGCATGCCCAGTCTAACAGTATTTGTCTAATTAAGTGGCCATCCATACCATTAACATGCTGTTAATTTTCCTTTGGCAGATACTTTTTCAGGTGCAATGTGAAAATCCCCCTGCGTTACAAGAGACGGGACTACAAAGTCTTTGAGTGTGCCAAGGTCACCGAGAGCTTTGCTAGCAAAGCCCGGAGCTTGGTGCCAGTCAAATACGAGACCATCGTGGTCACAGGCTTTGAAAAGGGTGCGGGGACCGACGCCAATGTGTTCATCACCATCTTTGGGTTGAACGGGGACTCGGGAAAGCGGGCGCTGAAGCAGAAGTTCAGGAACCTCTTTGAGCGAGGCAAAACCAACAGGTTTTACCTGGAAACGCTGGACATGGGGGAGCTAAAAAAAGTCCGGATTGAGCACGACAACAGCGGTCTGGCACCGGGCTGGCTGGTGGAGCGGGTGGAGATCACCAACTCGGCAACCGGTGTGACCACCATATTTCCCTGCGGGAAGTGGCTGGATGAAAACCGGGGCGATGGATTAATCTGGAGGGAGCTTTTTCCTAGGTACTGAGGAGGGCAGGGCTGCAGGAGGGTTTCCGTCCCTTCTGCATGCACATTTTTCTCGTTATACTGGTTTATATTGCATTTTACTTTTTAAAATGCTGCCTTTTATATTGTGAGATTTTTAGTAGCAAGATGTGCTTCCTGGGTTAACATTTTGTAAAAGTAATACTGCTTTTTTAAAGTGCATATAAAATTGTGAATGAAATAAATACATTTCTCACTTATTTATGATTAAAAGCCGCAACTAGCAGAGCCATAAACTATCCTTTAACAGCTCAGATGCCATCTTCTGCTTTCAGTGCTTTGCCCTGCCAGGGCTGGGAAAGCCCGCCGGCCTCCACCAGTGATGGGCTCCCCTTTTAGATGAGTAAAGAGGATAAGAGAACTGAGCCAATATATTTAAGAAAATTGAGCCTGGAGATGCCAGTGTTTCCCGCTTCTGGCAGCTGTGAACACTGTGTCTCCATACACACACATGCACACCTCCAGAAGGCACCGCATCGAAAGCAGTGGGCATAGCAGGTCTTTCTGCAGGGTGGTTGGGAAGGACCCATTATCCACCCAGTCAGGTCTCAAGGGGTGGGATCTGGGTGGTGTTTTCCACCCATGGGGTTTCCCTCAAGCCAGACCCAGCTCTCCAGCTGAACTCATCCGGGTCTGCCCAGAGCTGAGATCTGGAGTTAGGCAGCTGGAGCAAAAGACCTGCCAGATAATCCACTGCAAGGAAGCTGTCCTAACTGTATTCAAAGTTGTCTCAGGATAATCTTACCCTGTATGGCCTGAATACCAACTCTGTTTCACAGCAGCTGCCACTCATTTAATTTTTTTTCTTTTAATAAGGATTGCTGTTTTGATTTTTTTCTGTGGTGGAGAAGGGATTTCCCAGCCACAATAAGGTCCGGTGCTCCTGTAGATGAGCTCTTCCCAGCTACTTGCATACCAACAAGAAAAGCTGTTTACAAATCATTACTGCTGGAGCCCCGTCTCCCTCCCCAGGGAGCTCACAGGAGGAGCAGAACAGACCTCAGGAGGGCTGGAGGTGGGTACTGGGGCCAGCAGGTGTGTTGCATCCCTGGGACCCTGCTGGGATGGGGCTCGGGCTCCCCGGACAGCCAGGGGGTCCCATGAGCAGAGTGGAGCATTTGCCTTTGCTGTACCTGTGCAGTGTTATTGTAAAGCAGCCATTCCCCAGTGGATGTTTTGAAACAAAAAAAAAGGGTCAGGCTTTTGATCTCTCTGCTTTCCCTCCCATCCCAGTCTACCAGGGCTATGAAAAAACCCTTCCTGTCAATAGATTTGTCCCATTTTAGACAAATTAAAATGTCTAATGCTGTAGTCCCAGTATTTCTAGTTGGCTCCAGTCAGCACCCACTTGGTGCAGAAATGCCAGAGATGCTGGTTTTGCAGCATCGCTGCATCGCAGCAGTTTAACCCCTGCCAGCCCCTGAGCAAATTCACCACAACGCACACAGGTCCTGTACTGCTCCATGCTTCCAGCCCCTGGGAGCAGTGAGGCAGCTCCTGATCCACACACCATCCCTGCATGGGGCAAGGCAGAAAGAGAAATCCTTATCTTGCATATGAGATATGCTCACATCTGGGAGTAATCAGATGTAGCCAGCAGCTACAGCCATGGATTGAGGTCCTGTTGAAGCAGGAATGAACATCTTCAGGGTCACCAAATCCCTGCGTAGTTGAAAGACGGGATTGCAGATACCCAGGTTGCCATCAAAACCACCTACCATTCCTGGACAGGCATGTTCAACCCAAAAGCTGTGCTGACCTCCAGGCAATGCTATCCCAAAAAGGGCCGAGGGGGAATTTGCTGATAGGGGATCAGCAACCTCACTGCCTCCCAGGAAGGCAGCCTTGGCAAAGCATGAAAAAACTCTGCTTTTTTCTTCTACAGACTTAAAGAATGCCCCTTGTTTGTGCAAAACTCAACTCCACCCTGGCTCTGGGGAGCCATTCTGTTGCTACAACAACTAATGCTACAAAAGTAGTGAGGCAAGAGTGGAGTTTTTCCAAGGGCTGGATTTGCATTAAGCTGCTAAAACCAATATGTTCTTGGCCAAGTGGAGAACTGAGGAAGAGAAAAGCCAGAATTGTCCTAGGGCTGTGCCTTTTGCAGGGCTCAGGCAATCTCTGCCTGCTGGGGCAGAGCTCCCCGAAGCTGTTGGGCAGATACACAGCTCCTGCATTCCCTGCCACTGTCTACCTTTTTTATTTTGCTTTTTGTTTCTTAATTGATGTGGTTTTAGTGCACAAGCCTTCAGCCAAAACCATTAATGCAGGTGAGAAGCAAGAGCAAAGGACAAGGGGGGTGACACCCAGCAGGAGTCTTCAAACCCAGGCTATCCCATCATCTCTGTGGTCCCCATCATTTCAGGAGCCCAAAGAAGTGCTGTGTTTATGAAAGTGCTTGGGTCCTGACAGTGAAAACCTGTATAATCAAGGAGTCCTTTGCAGTGTTGGGTGCTAAGAGGGACTGGTTGTCCCTTGCTGCAGGACACAGAGAATTATTTGAAAATCTCTATGAAATTGTTGTGAAATGTTTTTAATAGCATCATATACCTACACAAACCTTATGTGCATGAAGGCAGAATAACTGAGGGCTGTGAAGTATCCATGTTATAAACTCCCAGGCCCCATTGTTATGTGTAGAGGCCTGTTTTGACATAGAAAAAAGCCTCATTAAAAAAGAAAATTAAATTTACTGCTGGGGTTGTACAGCTCTGAGCCGCAACCTGTGGGCCAGCTGAGGATTTAGATACTGCAAAACACAAATAAGGGCTAAGCTTCTTGATCCTGGGCAGCTGCTGCGAGAGCAAATGCTCACAGTGAATAAAGACGTTGCATCTTGGCCCGTGCATTATACCTTAATGGGCACAACCCCGCTGCCTCCCCAGCACAGCCACTGGTTACTGCTCGCCGCACTTGGCAGGGCTGTTATCAGATTGCGGCGGCATTTGCTGCTGCAGCTTTGAAGCAAAACCGATTGCCACCTCAACCAACTCCCTCAGCGCTGTTACCCTTTCGAAGGACATCAGCAAGATCTCAGTGAGCAACTGAGATTTTCCCCAGCTGGACCAGCAGGTCATTTTTAACCTGTTTTCTGTTTTCTGAATTTGTAAAAGCTTCCTATAATGGGAGCTTCATATTGCCTGAATATAGTGCATCTCTTCTGCAGCCTTTGCTGGAGGCTGGAGGAGCTGACAATTCCCCTTGGCTATAGGAACCAAATCTCTATGATCAGCAGCTGCCTGTCTCCAAGGCTTATTTAGTCTAATCACATAGCTAGTGATTAGACCAGTCAAAGCTGGGGACTGATCTCAGCCTTTCTCCATGAAATGCATGAGGAGGAACAGCTGCATCAAGAGTAAGTAGGAGGAGAGACTGGCACCATCCATTGTGGGAAAAAATAAAACTGCAAGAGGACCTATGAAATGAGATGTGCAGGATGCAAAGTTTGTGTATGGCCAATTGGATTCTCCAACAGGTAACAAAAGGATTGAAAATACCCTCAAATATGTTTGTATTAGTTTGAAGAATTTTTTTTTTTCTGGAATAAGTTTCTCTTTCCTTAGTTATTAAACATGAGACCCACAGGGAGGGAGATGCTTCTCCACCGGGAGGATGGAGGACCTGTTGGTATCTCTGCAGGACTTGCTAGAGATATCCTACAGACACCATGGGATGTGTTTAGAGGAGAAATCTCTCCTTAACAGGCAATTTCCAACCAGGTTCTAGAAAGTGATTTTTGGTACCTAGTCACAAAACTGGTGCCACAGGACGTCATGCATGCTGGTGTGCCCAGTGTAGAGAGCCTCACCTCACCTCTGCCACGGAGCTCAAGCACCAACAGTCTCTGCAAACCACCTGGGCAGAGTATTTTATACCCCAGCAGCGTCTCTTTTGCACATCAAAGTCCAAAGGCATAACCAGTGAAAGAATTGACTCTCACCCAAAGAAACAAGAAAGGAGGGGGAAATAAAGACCAAGCAATTGTGCTGCCTTCTGTGTGGCACAGGTTTATAGTTAGCAATGCAGTTTGTTTTATTAGTTATAAATAAAGTACAAAAAATCCACCAAAAGTGAATCTAAGCATTTACACAATTTCTAATGTCTTTTCATTTCTTCAATGCGCTATTGCTTTAATATTAATAATAAATATTTTTCTAGCTTTCTTCTATAAAATAGTCTATGTAGCAAAATGTTGCACAGCACAACAGAACAGCAGTAGGAGTACAAAAATGTGGGTGATCCTTTCACCAGCCCGGGTCATTAAAGGAGAGGATTTTTGTTCACTTGCTCCTTGTTTTACTTATCCCTTTTACAGCGTCTTTGTGGAGGGGAACAACCGACCCACTGTCCCCGCACAGCTCAAAACCGCAGCTCCAGGCTACAGGGGAAGAGTGTTACAGAGCAGCAAGGGAAAAAACACAGACAGGTTTTAAACCCAGGGTAAGGCAAAGTCAACAAAGTAGAGCAGCACCCTGAAGGGACAGAGAAAAAAAAAGTAAGGTACAGTCATTTTGTGCCTTTCTAACCCAAGCGAGAATTGCATCCAAAGCCTTTTGAAGGGGGATGGCTCCTGGCTGAGCATATGCATTGAAACCCACTTCTGTCCGTACATGGCCGAGCATCTACACTGACCAAGAGCGGTTATGGCTTAAAGCTTAAAATATTATCAAAGGTGCTCTAACCCTCTTGCGAGGCTCAAGCACTTGATATTCAGGAGCCTTCTGGGAAAGGGCAGTGCGTTGCAAGAGCGCCGCGGCCATGGCTGGGGACGGGGATGCTTGGCCACCGCTGAAGGAGTGGGACGTCAGCTTGGGGCTGACCCTCTCCTTGGGGACAGGAGGGCTCCAGTGCAGGTCCCAGCTCTACAGTAGATTAAAAAGCTCCAAGCTGAGGTTTCCCCCTTAACAGGGGGGATGAAACCAACTGATCAAGAAGATTGGCGTTGAGGGCTTCTGCTCCATGCATGTTTCACAGCTGGGTTGTAGCAAATTCTCATGGCCAGGCACTAAAAAGGGATGCTGAATCACTCCCACATCCATCGCAGCCCCTCTCAGCTAGACCAGGGGTCAACCCTCAAAAATTGCAATGAATCCCTTGGTTTTCTTGCCTCCAAGCTCAGGCTCAGTCGATTGCCTCGTTCATCCTCCCTGCAGCGCTCAGCTGGGTGCATGCACAGAGGGTGAAAAGAGCCAGACCGAGCACCAATAAGCACCAAAAATTGAACAGAGCCACCACAACTGGGCTTTCTTCCTCGGATTTTGAAGCAATTTACAGAGTCTTGCAATAAATGCATGCATCGCCCCAAGCATAGCCTTGTAGCAGGGGCCCGTCGGGTGTTATTGCAGGGTAACACATGCAGCAAGAACAGTAGCATCACCAGCGGTGTCGGGGATGGGGCAGTAGCAGGAATCGACCAACACGTTTTGGTTTTGCAGAGCGCCTTTAATCGCCTTCAATGCACAAGGACCCAAGTGAAAGGATCACCAGAGTTTGATTATGAGTGCAAATAATATTCATATATATGTGCTAAACACAGTCACTATATTGCAGTTTTCCACTATGTCACAGCATACAGAATCAAAGGTTTGCATTTTTATGGAATGTATCCAAGGTAACAGCACCACAGTAATACAGTTTGTAATCACACACCCTGATTTTTTTCTCTTTTTTTTTTTGACAAGATAAGCATTACCCCCCACATCCCATGTTTAATTTTTTTTAAAGTACCGACGCATGCAAAGCATTCCATTCCCAGAAACAATGCAAAAATGAGGTAATAGGAGTAATAAAAAAAATTAGTATTAATTTCTAAATAAATAAATTATAATTAAAAATGCAAAAACAACTATAAAAATAATTAAATAAGAACCCACAATATCTACAAGTTAGTCATAAATTATGATTGTTAAATATAAGGCATTTAAACTCACAAAACCCTGTAAACTATCAATGTTTTGTTCCTAGAGATTTTTTGTTGTTTGTTTCACTTTGTTTTTAGATTCACCCTATTATCGCAACCTACTCGTACAAATTATTTAAACGCAAAGGAACCTGACACACCGATGCAACTCCAGACGCTGTAAATTCGCACGCACCTCGGGATCAGTCACTCACACGAGATCACGGGAGTTTGGTGCTTTTCTTCACCAAGGTTTTTTTTATTTTTCTTTAAAAACTGTGCTTGTTCGTTAGGCAAATAGTAATACTTTCGCATAGGCTTTAAGAAAACGCGCAGTTCGAAGCGCTCCTCCTTCCCTCCCTGTTCAGGATTCCAATCGCCTCATTCCTCCCCCTGCTTCATCCCCAGCTCACGCCTGGACAGACCAGACTGGCTTACAGTGTATTTTACCAGCAAAGCCTTTGCTTTGCTTGTCCATATTATTAGTAATATTAGTGTTATTTTTAATGCTGCTTCAATCTGCTGCTGCTGGAGCAAGGCCCATAGGAACTGATGGACCACTCCTTGACCCAAGATGTCCGCAGCCCTCCCGACATCTTGGACATGGGGGCTGGGACCACTGCATCTCCTAAGAAGCCATCACTTGTGCTGAGTAGCAAATATGTCATAGAACCACAGAAAGGTTTGGGTGGGAAGGGACATTTAAAGGCCATCTAGTCCAACCTCCTGCAATGAGCAGGGACATCTTCCACTAGAGCAGGTTGCTCAGAGCCCCGTCCAACCTGACCTGGAATGTTTCTAGGAATGGAGCATCTACAGCCTCTCTGGGCAACCTGCTCCAGTGTTTCACCACCCTCATTGTAAAAAATTTCTTCCTCATATGCTACCACGTGTCCCCTCCACTCCCTCTTACCTGCATGGGCACAGGAAGAGAGGGGCTCCTGCATCCTTGCACCCTGTGGGGCTCCCCTCTTTCCCTCCCCTCTCCAGTTGGGAAAAAAAAAATCTCTGGGGTGCCTCTGGTGTTTTCCAATTACATGTCACAGGAATCCCATGATCTCTCCGACAGTAATTTATAATTGTTTCTACTTGGAGAGCATCGCTTGGCTCCAGCGAAGTAGATGCTCAGGGGAGCCAGAAATCATCCCCACCACATGAGCATTTTCAATATATAATGTTCCTGACTAATTCCCCTTGCTCCTTGGCATCTTTCTTTTGCTCCGCTAGTATGCAAAAAAAAAAATATTTAAACAAAAAGAAAAAAAAGTTTTTTGGTTGTGAATGTCAGTTCTCTGGAGGTTTTTTAACTCGGTCCCTACGGTTGGTGTGCTGACGTCTTTATTTCAGGTGGAGCTTGGATTGCAACAACTCACTCCTTTGGGGGCTACCTCCTAATTCTGTTTTGAGCGTTAATGCAATTAGGTTTCATTTGAACAACCACTCCATTCTGCGTATGGATATGGCCTGAAACGTGTGTACAAACGCACGCTGGTGCAGGTGCACGTGCTTTAAGGCAGGGTTACGACCCACCCCCTCTGGAAAGTAACAAACCTCCCTTCCAACCTGCCTTCCCCTCCTGCGCTGAAATGCTCATGGCCTCAGCAGTGCTTTGTGAGCGTCGAGTTTTCTCACATCCTGTTATCAGAGATGCTTTTGCATGGGAGAGGAGTCGGCAGCATACATCTCTCGGCACCTCTCCAACGTTATTATACCCCAAAGCACAACTATAGGCACTGACTCCAGTAACCATCATTTTGGACCAGTGCTGGCAGTGGCTGCTGAAGCCAACCAGCCTCACAGCTTACAGGAGAAAGCATCATGGACAATAGCAATCATGAAGACAGCCCTTCCTTGGATTTTGATATGCCAAGCTATTTTGTTAAGATACAGAAAGCAGAGAAACAGCATCTACTCCAATATTGTGCCCCTACAGAAAGCATCCAGCACCAGCAGATAAGCAGGAATGAAGCTTCTCCCTATCGCTTCATTAATTTCATTCTCAATTTTTATTTTTTTAAGCTTCTCTAAATTTGCAACACACTGTAAATGCAAGGAAAGGAAGCACACGCGGCTGAGGCAAAGAGCGCAACCCTTCTGACTGTAAACAGGATTTTGCTTTTTTGCCTCTTCCCCCCCAAGGGTGGGAAAGCTTGACCTCTTTATTCTCCCTCTGCAATGTATTAATCAGGCACCAAAATAAGGAATCTATGAAAAAATATTTGGTGCAAATTAGGTAACAGCAACATGTCCACCACAAGATGAGTAGGGCATCAAACACAACATTTCTTAAGCTAACATGCTCCAGCTGCCATCCATAGAAATAGCTAAAGGACCCCTAACATGTTTCTACGTATTCGAGAGGTATATATACAATCCTCATGAAATGCAGGATTGACAGGCCAGACTACCACAACTAGTTCCTTCATGTTCAACACTAAATCTTCTGCAGCACGGGGTCTCTGAGCTCCGGGAATGCCAGCTCCCTTTCACCGGGCCCGTATCCTGCGTATGTGCAATATCTCCTACCGCTAGATATTGTACCGCCACCTCCTCCTCCTCCTCACTAACATGCCTGCAGACTTTTCCTCTCAATCAAATGGCTCAGAAGGCAAAAATTTTGCTGCAAGGTTTTATGGCCATACGACCTGGTAAGGAAAATGGTGTGTCCAGCCAGTCCTTTCAGCTGTCCGAGCCGAGCTGTGTTTCAATGTCCACCCTGCAGATCGGGCACTTCTTGCTGGTGGCCAGCCACTGGTCCACGCACACTTGGTGGAAGAGATGCATACAGGGCAACCGCCTGCAGAGAGAGAAGTACCCACCCCGTTAGGATGGTGGAGGTCCAGGGGACCAAGAAGACCCAGAAAGCAGCAGCTGGGGCTGCTTCAAACATGGGGAAGCACCAATGTAGTGACACCAGTGCTGCCTAGGTCCTACATCCTCCCTCAGCCATACCAGCTTACATAGGGCAGTAGGTCAGAGATTGTGTCCTTCTTGGCTAAAAGCCTTTTAGAAAACCCAACACCCTCCTGAACTGAGTCATTCCGGTTATTAATTACCCTGGCTGCTGTTTTTAATCTATCATCAGGAGTATTAGGTTATACTCCAAAGCCTCTTGGTTCATCATTGTGACTCGTTAGCAGTCAAGTGGGTCCCCACTGCTCCTGTGTGGGTGTCTGGTGTGTCCCAGGGAATGTGGTTGCTTTTCACCAACATAACCTTTGTCATCTCTTCACCCACCCTTGTGAGCTGGAGGGACCCTGAACCACAGGAATCCACAGCAAGAGGATCAGAGTTTTTCTTGATGGTTTAAGGAAGTTAAACGATGAGGAGCAGGACCAGGTAGTGCAGCTGCACTGCCTACCTGCAGCCCCTTCAGCCATGGTAGCTCAGCCCCTTGCAATTGCTTGTCCCCATCCCCTGTCACAAGCAGAGATTTGACCCAGCCAAGAGCCTGGGGACATCTGCAAGGGATAACTGAGGCTTTGCTGTTGTCTCAGGACAGTTCCCTGCAACCGTGCGGGTGGAGTAATCTCACTTATTCTACAATAAAGCAGCTCCATCCTGGCCACGAGCCAAACTCCCCTGGACTTCACACCCACACTCCCTTTTATCGTACTCTCATCATCTGTCAAGCTCAGACGTTGACATCCCCGAGCTCCAGATGGCTGTCTGAGACCTGGGACCCATCCTTCTTTGACACTTGCCACCTGACCCATTGTCACAGCCTTGAAGCAGGTGATCCAAACCCAGGAGATACCATAAAAACTTGGCCCTCCTGCTGCTGCAGAGCTCTTCCTACCTACAGCCCATACCAATATCCATCTAAATGGCATTTGGTTTCCCAGACCCTGAAACAGGCCAAGTGAGTTTGTCAGGACAAGAACAAGGACAAGCCCACCAGTGCATGGTGGCATCAATCCCAATAAACACAACTCAGATGGCATTGAGAGGCAGAGGAGCAGATGGAAGGATCGTACCTGACGTCTTCTCCGTCTTCAAGCATGGACAGACAGATTGTGCATTTCTCATCGGTGTCTGACTCCTCTCCATCCTCTTGCTCAGCTTTGCCCTCCTGTGGTCTTCTCTGCAGCAAGGTTAAAGACATAATTTGGTTAGGACTTGACTTTCTAACACTCTCCCAAGCCTAGGTAGTTTCAGGAAGGAAAAGAGCTTCGTCTATCAGCCAGATCCTTCAGCCTGGGGAAGCCAGCCCAGCCTAAACAGACAGTGAGAGGAGGATGCCACCAACATGCTGCTGGTCAGCCCATGTCCTCCTGGACCAGTGGCAGTGGGGCTGGTGGTAGTGCCCCAAGGAGCAGCCTGTCCTCTGCTGCCCTAACACAGCCCCCCTGCCCCCTCCATCCTCCTTGCAGTGGGGATGGCCCCATGGTATCCTTTGCTGGAGGCTTCTCCTGGAGACCCCAAAACATGTGGGGCCACCACTGCCAGGAAGGGCAACCACTGTGCCTGCCCTACGCCAGCTTGGTCACTGGCACAGGCCCACACTGTTCCATGGGGCCGGGCTTAGCTTGTCAGCTCTCCCCTTTTGTCTTCCCCCCTCACATCCATTCCTGTTAATATCATTTTTCTGGATCCACTGGAGATGAGGTCAGAGATAAGCGCAGGAGGAGTTGACTCACTTCCAACTTGGGCAATGCAATGTCCCTACTTGTTACTGCCCAGCCAGGAATGACCAACATGTGAAATTACTATGCGAACAAGCACTTTTCCCATTTTCTATTTAGCACAACCCAAAAACATGGCACCCATTTCTTTATAGGCAGGAGATCAGCTCCAACAGAGGAGCACCTCTTGAAAAACAAGGGGAGGACAAGCTCCCCCATGCCATGGAGCCAGCGCCCTCACGGCAGGGCGTGCGGGCAGTGCCGCTTGCATGCAGAATGGGGTGGGTTTGCATGCACAAAGCCCCTTGGTGTGTGCACTTTCTTACCAGGTGCGGACAGGGGGGAAATTGCACCCGCTGGGTGGGAGAAGGCTGAGACCCTTTTGAAAATTTGGCCCGCAGCTTCCTAGCCTAGAAGTGAGAAACAGCCAGCTGAGCTACACCACCACTTCAGCCCGGGAGCCCCAGAAGATATTAAAGCACCAATTCTGGATTTTACATTCCTCCCCCATTTCGGGGAATATTGACGGCGCCAGTTTGCCAACCCTGAGGATTGCGACCCACCAAAGTCCTTTCTTCTGTCCACTCCATGCCCACAGCCCTTGGCCAACAGAGAGGGGCTGGCAGCCATGCCGCGGTTTTGGGATGCTCACCTTCTTGTACTTGTGGGGGAAAGTGAACCTCTCGATGGTGTTCTGGACGGCACCCCGGCTCACGCTGCCCAGCCTGTCCTCCAGCTGCAGCAGCTCCTGCGGCACAGGAACAGCAGCAAAGCACCATCAGCATTGCTCCCAGGGCATGAGGTCCCACCACCCCACCCCACCCCACCTGCTGGGGACCAAGGTTCCCTCCTGCCCTTTCCTTGGTGGAAATGTCCATCAAACCCAAATCAGCCATGCTTTAATGATGAATCTGAGCCCCGGTTCTTGGGCTAGTAACTAAGGGGTCAAGGCAAACAGCTGGATATCCAGTATTTCAGAAATTAGGGTGGAATTTGAGCTCCATTTGACAGGTTGGGAAACAAAACCCTGTAGAACTGAAGCACTTTGTTCACAGACATGAAGTGAGCCAGAGTAAACCGGAGCCAGACCCAGGCACCCTGGAGTAAACCGTCTTTGACCAAACCCACTCAACCCCTTCACCTCCCAGCTATTATTAAAACTGCTGCAAGATTCAATGCAACTGCCATGCCACGAAACAGTCTTACAAGTTTATGCCAGAGCTTACATAGATTCCCAGCACTTAAAAATTTAATAATAATTCCAGTCCCCGAGATACATACTTCATAGCTCTCCCGCACAGCGGACGTGTGCCTGCTTGGGTTCAGTCCCTGAAGAGCAAGTAACTGAAGCTGAGGATAAGGGTAATTTCTGATTTCATGAACAACCTGCGAGAAGTGAGGGAGAAAAATAAAGCCACCTGTACTTGCACATAGAAATCTCTTGTGTACCCTGATTAAATCTAGTGCTTTAAAAACTCAAAAAGAAAGAGCAGACTGGCACCTTCCCCAATGGAAGCCTTTTAATAACCAAAAAATGAGGTTTTATTAAATAGATCTCCTATAAATGATAACTAAGAACGAGTTTCTTCTGAATAAACTACCTGTTATAATAATTCCTGTTGTGTCTATAACATTGCAGTTCCAAACTCTCAACATGGATTAGCTTAAAAAGAGCTTTTATTTTATTTGTTTTTAAATGGGTGGATTTTTCTTCATCCAAACTTTGATTTTTTTAAAGCCTTGCTGTAGTACGCTGGTGTCAGTGTCTGACTATGGGCATGAGGAAAAAACCATTCTCGTGGGATTCCTGAGGGTGCTTTAAGGACTAGCGGTGCTTGGCATGGCTCAGCTCCAAATGCAGCGCCCTGCTAGGAGAAGGGCCAACAAATGACCCCAGTCATCCCTTCTTCTTGTCAAACTCCATCTCCACCTGTGCAACAGGTCATGCAAAACCTTTATAGATGTAGACAGCAATGATGTGAGGAGGGATGGTCCTCGGGGCTGAGCCTGGGGAAGGGAGTCATCTACTGCCAATACAGGGAGCCCTGGGAGCCCATAATTTGTTGCAGTATTAATAATATTATTTGTAATAACTGCTGAGTCTCTCACATCCTGCCCAGGTTTTGCAGACCAGCTTGTGAGCGTGGTGCTGCACGCAATGGACCGAATCTTTCCAGAGCAGCTGAGCTTTTCTTTCCTTTCTCTAATCCAGAGTGCAATGATGCAACATTATCCTTTCAGACACTCCCTCCCACAGCCGGAGATAAGTGGGATTCGCAGAAGACAGGTGACAGAAAGACAGCAGCCTTTATTTTGACTGCCTTCTGGCAGACAATGCATAAAACATTTCTCGGTAAAAGCATTTCACTTACCATCTGTGTTGAGGATGTGCTTCTGGGGAAATGGTGCATCCGAGGTGTAGCTAAGTAATGCTGATAGGGCTGAGGGACCGCCCGGACCTGGAACTGGGTGTGAGTCAGTCCTGCATCGACACTGAGGTCCCTGTGGGCACAAGGATGAAGATAAAGCTTTGACTGTCCAGGTTTATTGCATGGCCTACAGCAAGTCAGATCGTGCTCATGGGGCAACTTCCACTGGTGGGCTCGAGGCTGCTGTGGGTGCCTCAACCTGGTGTGATGCTACTGCTTGGAAGGGAGTTTCCTCTAATTTGGGCAGTCGTCCGCCAGGCCAGCAAGAAGAAGTGAGGGGTTGTTTTTATGCCAGTTAACATTTGTGTTAGCTGGGGTCACGAGCTGCACAGCAGCCTGCTAAATTCAGAGCAAGAGCATTTTGGTGGTTCCCAATTGATCCCCAGGCTCAGTAACTCAACTCATCTAGACCAGGTCATCCCTGTGCTGCCTTCACTGCAAATAATTATATTTTGCCTTGAATATTTTGCAGGAATACAGCTAAATGCCTCAGGGCACACACCGATGAGCCATTCTGGGTAGTTGTTAGGAGCCAGCTGGGCACCGTCCTGGGGCTTTTTGATGTGCCTGTGATCTCCTTGGAGGTCTCCCAGCCCAGGCCACAGGAGGACCTAGGGATACAGGGGAGACTGCACTTCACCCAAACCTGGCTTCAGGGAACCCCAGAACTGCTGCTTTTGCAGAAAATATAAAGGTTCTAAGAAATTTCTGGATGAGACTGCTGTAGGAAACAGTGTCACATGACCAGCGGATCAACACCAATGAAGCAGGACATCCCCAACGGTCCCACTTGCCTGCATTCAGCCTGGCTTGGGCAAGTAAAGCAGGATCTTCACCTAGGCTGGGGCTCAGCTTGGTGAGTTTGGGAACTTTATGCCAAAACCAACCCAGCTCAAACCTGGGACGCAGCATGACAAAGATCCTGGCAAACACCGCAGCTCTGCCCAATCCAGGCATGCAGAGACAAACTGCAAACCCCATCCCCACACCACGCGGAGGGAACTGGGGGAGACCTAACACAGCATCTCCATCTATAATCCAATTAGCTGATCCCTCGTCTCTCCAGCCAAAGAGTCTCTCAGCAAACAAGTGCTTTGAACATCATTCAGTTTATCATAATTACAAAAGCCGGAGCTCTAATAACCATTGTCTTCACATTTGCCAAAGCTAAGCTAATTTAGAGCACAGGGGTGGCTTCCTGTTTCATCCACGAACTTCTCTTCGTCTCCATGGAGGACAGCGGCAGCGAGTGCCATGGCTTGTTAGGAGCAACCCAGACGTGTCCTCCAGCAGCTGTGAAACTGCATTTGCCCAACAGCAGATAATGGACGTGAGGGGACAGTAAATGCAGAAATCCTATACCCAGAACAGCCTGTGTACCAGGCAGCAGCTCCAATGCTCTAGTACCCCCTAATAAGACACCCGGCACCACATTGAAGCAAAGAGAGGGACTATCTTTGCTGGCCCTGTGCTAGCCATGTGCTAGACAGACAAAACCTGGCAGAGGATAAAGCACAGCAAGCAACTGGCAGGAACACAACCAGGGTGAGAATCCACATGACTGGGTATTTTCCAGCTCCCCTGTCACAATTTTGGATATTTATGTAATTGCTGAAGACTGTTCCCAGGTGGATGGAAGGCTCGACTGGAAATCAGGAGTCTTTGGGTCCATTCACAGCCCTGCCACTGGCCTGATGCGTGATCTTGACTGTTTCCTCTCTGCCTTCCCATATTCCCTGTCTACAAAACAGATGCAGTAATCCAGAGTGCTTTGAGATCAAGGACCAAAGAGATCTCTCAAAGATGAATGGCCATTCTTAACTTGCATGAGTAATTGCAATAACAGCACTGCTGTACTGTTTGTGCAATGGTGTGTCTAGATCCTTAAAATCAGATATTGATGCTCCTGAAGTGATGCTGTGGGTCTACAGAAGGGCATGGGACGGTGTTTTCTCAGGGTTTGTGAGTGAAGAAGCAGAGCACATTAGCTGAAGAAAACCAAAACCAACCACCACCTTCTAGCCTGTGCTACTTGGACAACTATATCACATCTTGATGCTCAGATGCGAGTTTCAAGAGCTATGACGCCTATGGTACACGGGCTGCCAACAACCAAAAAAGTGAAAGATAAGGACCCAGATAACAGGTTGGATGGTCGTCACTAACTGCAGATGCAGAAGACGATTTAAGGAACCAAATGGCAGTTTATTTCTTCTTCACCAGAAGATTTAATCGAGATTGGGCTGTCCGAGATGACTGATCACCTTCAGATTTTACTTCCGTCCGCATTTCCCACGACAGTGCCTACCACCTACTGCCTCCGAGCAAGCGCCGCTGCTGCTCATGCCGTGGTAACACATTAGAGGAAAGTTTTTATATCTGTCACTGGGCAAAACTGTACATGTGCCCCAAGGGGAAGTGAGTCACCCAAATATATATACACAGTATATGATTTCTGTCATCCCCATTCCTTAGGTTTTATAAGGCTATGGAGCAACACAGCAGGGAAAAGGAGGGAGGAGGAGGGGAACATAAAGCGATGCTTTATCAGATCCTTCTAATGATTATAATTAAACACTCTGCACTGAAAGAGAGGCAGAAAGAATGGCTCTATCCAGATAGTACGTGAAGTGCTTTGCAAACTGATCTGAACAATGTCATCCTGGCCAAATTCAGCTCACAGTGGTGCCAGTAATGGGAACACCTGAGAAGAAAATGGCAGGAGGATCTGGCCATATTTTAGGTTGTATATTATTACCCCAGAGGGGGAAAAAAAGAAGCTCTGTGTTAAAAGGACTCTCCATTTGCAGAGCAAAGTGCTCAGATGTTAGGAAATGCCATAATTAAGATTTCCTGTTACATTTTATTTCAGTCCCCTTGTCCATACACATTGCGATTGTCTCTAATTACATGTTCACGTGCTATTTTTTCCATTCAGTGCACAGGATGGACTTTGCTCAGCTAACAAGCAGCTACTCATAAGTACATTTTTATTTTCTTATTCTTCCGAGTAGAGCCCCATACTTTATTAACTGTGCAAGAGCTCAAAACCTGCTCTGAAAATGAAATTATCAATTCCCTGTTAGCCTTTTCCAAGGTATCAAACACTATAGCAGGAGAACGATTAACAACTATTAATTCGTTCACACCACCCTGCAGGGCAGGGCAGCACTGTGCTCCCTAATTTAGACCACGGAAAAAGTTGTGGCCACTGGTTTTTGAGTGCTTGGTGGACAGCAGAAGTTCTATTTCAGGCAGAGACATTGGTCCACAGGAAAAAGACCCTGGCCGTGCCCTGCAGCAGGGAAAGCCCCTGGAGGCAGATTAATGCTTGGCTGCACTTTACATCCATGGATGGAGAGTTATTGGCAATATTGATGCCTCAATGTTATCATGTACATGCATAAAGGCTTTTGCATGCACTCATGGCCCTCCCAGAGGTGAGTTTTCCCATTGCACACTTCCCCCATTGTACCTGTTGAGCTGCACCATTAGCTTTCATGAAAGCATTGATCCATGATGACATTCACCAACCCTTGCAGCCTCCCCAGGACTTATTAAACATTGGATGCGCAAGTGAAATGTGGAACACTTACCAGTCCGTGCCTTCGGCTAAATACCTGGGCTGGGGCCCCATGGGTTGTGGAGTTTGCAATTGGTGGCTGAAGTCAAAGCTGGGGTGTAGACGGTGAGGCTGAACAGACATGCGCTCTTGAGCCCGCCTGAGGGAAGGAGGATGCCAACTGTTAGCCACATGGCAGGCACTGCGTATGTATGGCTTCTGCTCTGAGCCCGTGTCAATAAACTGGAGGAAAACTATTGGGCTTGTGAATACGTGTCCAAGAGAAAAGAGTCCAGGCAGGTGTCAGAGATGATGGGAAGAAGAACCCAGAGCTATGTCGTTTACTCGTGGTCACCACAAACATAACGCAGACCTCCACTCTCACCCCCTGTGGCATCCACATACACTCGGTTTACAAGAGATGCTATTTGGTGGCAACATGGAGAGACAAAGAGGAAACCAAACAACTTCTTCCTTAGTAGTTTTGTGCCATTTGCACTACTTTCTTTTTCTCCACTGTCAGCCCTATAAACAACACACAGATAAAACTTGTCCCTGGTTCAGCCGCTATCCATCATCATAAAGAAGCTGCAGGTTGCCTCACCTCCCCATGCAGTCCATAAACTCGTGGGGAACCTCATTCATAACAGGATTACTCAGGAGTAACTGAAAGCAGAATTTACTCTCATTGGCCTTTGCCAACATTTCTCTGGATGATGGGCAGGCCAGGCTGGGATCCAGCTCCTTCTCTCCCAGCTCTGCTGCCTTTGCAGGCAGGGAAAGGAAGGTGGTAGAAAATATAGCAAGGTTTTTCTAGGGATTTGAGTCTCTTCTTGTGATTGTTACTTATTTGAACTACTCAGGGGAAGAGCATGTGCTGCTTGATCAGTGCCCACATTTGGAGAGAGACAGGTGGATGCACAAGCAGGATTTGCATTACAGACAGACCCATACCCCGTCCTCCCTGCTGAGTCCTTGCTTATCAGTGGAGCTATTACAAAGCAAAGCTATGGGAAAACACTAGAGCAAATGGAGCAGGGAACTGCTAGATGAAGAATTTTTCATGCAGCCACAGCTCAGCGGCTTCACTTTTAAAAGCACAACCCAGAATCCCATTACTGGCACCTCATGCCCCACACCTGTAAGGCTTCTGACACCTCTTCCGAAGCAGCTGTGCTTTCAGAAACAGGCTGTGGGATTCCTGCCCTTTTCCACACCACAACCCACTTGCAAATGTAACATTGACAGCATTTACCAAAGCAGCTTCTGCGTGGAATTGTGGCTCCGTGCTTTTATTTGAATTCAGCTTATGACTAAGAGATAAACACTTGTATCATCAATGCCTCAGCCTCGCACATATTTGCTACCCAATTATTAACTAATCATTAAATCCACCTAAAATCCAGCTTGGGCAAACAAAACAAGGATGAGAAGAACACACAATTTTCAGACAGAAAGGGTATGGAAAGAAAGTGTTTTCTGTCTGTAGCATTCTTTCCAAATGAAGCATTATCACAAAGACTCATCCTCTGATTCTTGATCCATGGGTACAACCCACAAATAGCTTCCATATGTTTCCAAAAAAAGCACTTCTCTCCTACGTGCTATCTAAACCCCTCTCTCAAGAAACAGGACAAGGCCAGGCATCCATTTCCACCTCTGCTGAGTTACAGTAATTCTCTCTGCAGTCATCAGCCAAGTGAATTTAGGCTGCTTTCCATGACTGAATGTGCTTCAGGTCAACAACATCATTCCATCATAGATCTGGGAAGCCTACCTAGACCCAGAGGAGCAAGCTCTTCATGTACAGAACCTGACGGGACAGGTGGATACAATTTCTTACATGGTTTTGAAAGAGCAGCTACGAGGAGGTAGCTTGTACACGCAGTCTATCATTCTCTCTCCCATGCAGGACAGGTTCACTGCAACACCAAGGTGTTACCACCATGATTCTCCTATGAATGACAATAATAGGTGACCTTGGGACATACTAGACGAGCATGGTATGGATCCCCATGGGAAAGGTACACCTGCAGGTGTAACCTGTCCTGCAGCTTCCCTTCTGCTGGATGCATTTTAGGGGGACACAGATGAACATGTGAAGAAAACCTGACATTACTAGCATGTACTGCCGGGGCTTTGCAGAAGCCACTTTGCTGAAGTGAGGCTGATGTAGCTTCTCAGCATCCTTCAGGAAGAGTAAGACCCCCTTACCTGGGATGGGGCATGAGCCGGCGGTGCTGTGCCTCGAGAAGCTGCTGCTGGAGGAGGTATTGCTGGTGAAGCGCCTGAGGTAGGAAGGAGGGTCCGGCCACGTCCTGGAAGGGCAGGGCTGGCACCGGCGCCAGGGGCTGGTGCAGGGGACCGCTGTGCTGGTGCGCGGGGGCCATGTGGGGGGTCAACCCCGGCTGGGGCTGCACCGTGTGAGGCAGGGTGAAGTCAGCAGAGAGCTGAGGCTGGGGACCCAGGTGGAAGTGCCGGCAGGAGGTAGCATGGGGATGCTGAGACCTTTGAAAAGGAGCACCTGGAAGAGAAGAGCATGGCCGTCATAGGGGCCAGTGGCGGCCGGGACACCCCAGCCCGGTGGTTGCCCATCCAGGGCAAGAACTGAGCAAACAGCTATTTCTCTCCTCTGCCAAAAGGGTTAAAAAAGAGAGAACAGGTCAGTTAACATTGATTACATGGAAAAATGTTGGTTTTGACTAATAGTTTTTCTCCTCCAAAAACCATTGGAACAAAAACAGGGTATTGGGTTCAAAGTGGCTTTTGGCTCCAAATTGAAGTGTATACTGATGAAAACTGCTTCAGCTTGCTTTGATTTGCCTGTCTTAAAGAGAAAAGGAACAAAAATTTTAATAGGGTCTGTAGCAATAGAATAAGGGGTAATGGGTTTAGACTAAAAGAGGGTAGATTCAGACTAGATTTAAGGAAGACATTTTTTTACGATGAGGGTGGTGAAGCACTGACACAGGTTGACCGGAGAGGTGGTAGATGCCCCATCCCTGGAAACATTCAAGGTCAGGTTGGATGGGGCTCTGAGCAACCTGATCTGGTTGAAGGTGTCCCTGCTCACTGCAGGGGGGATGGACTAGATGGCCTTTAAAGGTCCCTTCCAACCCAAACCATTCTATGGTTCTATGAAAAAGCTTCAACATTTTAGAAAAGGAAAGAAAAAAAATTGTTTTCTAAAATATGTTTTCATGGGTTATGAGCTCACCAAAGTGTTCAAAGCTTGCTGACTTTCCATGCAATTCAAGGTATTTCTTTGCCTGTCTAAAAATGTCTCATAGGCAAGGAAATAGTATCTGCTCTAAGAAACTGTCTCTTGCTGGCTGCAGGACGTCAATGAGACACCTTCCACCTCTGAGAGCCAGGATTAAGACCATGCATCTTTGCTGAGACCCTTCAATAGCCTGTCCTCTTGAGCTGCATGCAGGGAGAGAGCAGCTGTGGGAAACAAAACATGGACTGCTATGAGACCAGCCATGAGACTGATGGGAATGAGGAAGAAATGAGGTGTGAAAGATATCCCTAGCGGAAGATTTTTGCAAAACATCTGCCACTGTCTTGCACCTCCCTCAAGATCCTTGCTTGGATGGGCCCTTGGCCCAATCTGGCACATTAATTCCCACATTCCCAGAGCATTTACAGGCATCACAGCAAAACTTTTGGCTCTTAAACTAGGGAGAGAAGCAGCTCAGAGGTGAAGGATGAGATTTGAGTGAGGCTATTAGAGATACTGCTTTGCTGAGGATCAGCCCCAGGATAGGACACCTACCCTTTTACACAGTCCTTTGAACACCTCATCTTCCTAAAAACTCTTTTTTTTTTTTTTCCCCCCCCCAGGAAAAACAACAACACCAAGAGACACTGAATGTCATCCCAAGACACAGGCCAGACATGCCCGTGGTGTCTTCACCCAGATCCCTTCTGCTCACATCTCCCTTCTGCTGGCAGGCAGGGCCAGTCCATCACAGCAGCTCAGGGAGCCCCGAGCACTTTCTGTTCATGTCCATATGGAAATGGGAGATGCACAAAGAAAGCCAGATGACAGCAAGAGAATCAATGGGAGAGGACCTAACAGAAAGGAATGGTTTGCAAAACTGTGCATAAGTAACTACACCCAACATCTCTTAAACACAAACTAATCCTCCATAGTGCCCCTCTGAGAGAGGCAGCAGGTAACAAATGCCTGTGCCACCAGCAGCAGAACTTCTTAAGGTGATAATTTCTCATGCTGTCAGATAACGGCATGATTTGGCTACCCTATTAATTAAAACCAGAGGAGGTGGGATCAGACCCACTGTTCCTCAACAATGGAGCTGCAAACCCAGACCCATGAGCCATCCATGCACCCCGTCCCCCGGTACTGCAGGTTATATTTGCTGCTGTTGGCTCGGCCCCAATTCACTGTATCCCACCAAAGGGTAAAGGCTGAGTAATGAAATGGGGATCCTGTGCTGCCCTGGCCCATTGTTCAAGCTGAGCAACACCACAATCATGGGGAGATGCCTCCTAACTGCTGTGTTTGCTGGGTACTTGCAGAGTGACTCATGGTGAATTGCTCAACCTCAAATGGCCGTGGGTATTCTCAATGGAAAACAGCTAGCAAGTCATGGGTGAGCCATTTTACACCTCCAGGTCTCTAGCATCTGAAGACAAGGTGCTAGAGCAGGTTAAAAGTGCTAATCCTTCTGCACACCCAAACACACCAGCCTGTGCCACCAGGCAGCAGTTTAGTTGTATTTCAGACAAAACTGGCTTAGGAGGACGCAAGACAATGAAGCTTAGTCTATTCCCCAACATTTACTGGGACAAATTTTGTAGCACATAAATAAAGCAGAAAAAGCCAGTCTCTCACCCTCTGTGTCTTTCTTGTCTCTTGATGCCTGATGCAACCTTAGCCAAGGATTTCCAGCCTTTTGCTGTATCTTGGGAGGCCTTAGTCTGATTTAGCAAAACATCTGCAGGAGCTCTGATGCCAGAGCCGTGATGAACTAGAGAGCACAGGGTGGGCAGATCGTCTCGTCAGAGCTTTTGACTTGAATTTTTCCTCCCACACCAAGACAGTCCTTGTGAGGTACTTGGTCATACACTTCCCTGCAGCCCAGAAAGGGCCAACTTTATCTCTGGTATCTGGGCAGGCAGGCATGCAGGGCCTGTGCAGAGCCAACATAACCTAAAGTAAAAGTCTAACCCATTTTGTTTTGGTACAGAGTTAATTTGCCTTATTTTTAGGGACTGGTCAATTAAAACAAGCATTTTAAAATATTTTTTCTGGTACCTACTGGTGCAGTGATGCATTTCCCTCCATAGGAAAAATACTATCAAGATGTGACCGAGACCATATGATTAAATAAAACCCAACAATTTGTCTTAACGTAATTCACTATCTTGTGTTGTAATTGTTCATTCCTTACAACTAATCCAATTGCTGATGAGGATTTTTGTGGCAAAGCAAAGACTTTGGGGAATACTTCAGCAAATCTATGCTTATTAGCAGTCATCAAATCATACAGCTGGCATAACTAAACCAGCTTGCACAACAAAGAGCTGGTCCTTGACAAGCATGGAACTGGTGGACTCCAGAAAGCCCTGGCAAACAAATAACAGTGCACAACAGAACACTTCATCTCTGAGTTATCTATTTTCAAGTTTACCCTCTTCTGTTCATTGCATCTAGCCACAAGGGGCCTTGGTGGAGCCTGCTTTCCAAGTCCACACGTTGATCTTGAATACCCAACGTAAATCCAGTGTCACCCTGCTGACACAACACCCTTACTCCAGGTAGCTCACCATGACCAACACCAGAATCTGGCTCGCAGGCGCTCACCTCTATTCAACCTAACAGAGGATCTCACATTAGCAGTGTCTATTAATGATTACTCCACTAACACATCTTCCTTCTCTTTCCCAAGACACAGTTTAGTCCTTGATCACATTTGCATTGGGACTGAGAAGCATTGCCCATAAAATGCTTCAAGAAAATTTGATTCATGGATTTAATCTGTTTTTTGCCTGGACAATAATGTCTGCCAGAACAGAGAGCAATCCATGACTAAAAGCCAGTCCAGATACCCCACTCCAGCTTTGTGTTTACTCCCCAGAACAAGGGCAGGGCTGACATTTTTGTTAGCTAAGCTTTGAGGACATTTCTGCAGCAAAGACGATGAGGTTGGAAACTGTGCCTGTCAAACTCCAGAGCTGCTAATTGCATCCTCCATGAGCCACGTTCCCTACTGCCTGCCCCAATGGTGGCTGCAGGAAGGCAATGTTCCTCTGGGATTGGCAAGACAGAGACCCTCTCCCCACTCAATGTGCTCCAGAGTTTTGGTCCTCATCCTACAGCAGGATTATCCTTCTCCATTGGGCTACTTGGATTTTGCAGGAAGAGGGGTCAGCCAGATCTTGGATGTTTTTGTTATGGCCTACCCCAAAGGCACCTAACAGGTTCATCAGGTGCAGTGGCCTTTGCTGCAAACACTTGTCTCCTCCAGCTGAAGAGGAAGGGGGAAGCCCAGTGTCCTTGCTGCAGAGGCAATGCAGTCCTCACCAGCTCTGAGAGGCTTTTGACCTGAGGCCAACCTGGAAACATGTGTCCCCGTGTCCAGCCTGCTGGTCAGGAGGAGAAGGTCCACCCTGCTGCGAGAGGCTCGTTGACGTGCACCTGCCAGTGGCATGAGTAGCTCCAGCTGTTCATATCTGGAGCCGTGGAGGACTGATTTCTCTGAGCTCACTGTCAGGCTGCCCACCAGCCAGAAATCCATCTTTCCTTGTCCTGTTGCTTCTTCCTTTCATTTGAATGCTGTTGCTGTGGCAGATGACAGCTTAGAGCAACATCAGATCAGCAGCTCTGAGATGAGCAATGCGTCACTTCTGTGTCAGCAAAGCAGACAACTAACTCCAGTTTAGCGTAGTCTCCCATTAACTGGTTGAGGCCAAATGTCATTGAGATCAGAGATTTCTGTGTCAATGCAAGCATCTAAACTGAGTTATTTCTTAGCAGAGCAGGGCGCTATTTCCCCCCCTTCTTTGTCTTTCCTCTCCCTCTCCATATTAGTTCCTCATGCTCTTCTATTGACCATGCACATTTGCAAGGTCTGCTGTCTTTATCAGCCTGCTCACCCACCCACCCAAGCTCCCAGCTTGGACAGCCCTTGTTGCCTTACACCCCTCTGGCCTCAGCTAAGCCACAAAGGCAGCTAAAGTCTGAGCCCAGATAATCCAGGTCTAAAAAGTGCCCTGCAAAAGTCTAAAGGTTTGCCCTAACACATGGAGGCAAAGATGGGATCCAGTGGAGACATGAATCGGGTCTTGGGCAAGTCAGGCTATCTGTGGGGTGGGAAAGAGGAGCTATGTGGTCCTCTGACATGCCTGGAGCCAAGCCTGGCTCAAAAGAAGTTATGGCATGGCGTGATGGTGTAGGACCATGTGCCCATGGGTACCCCATCCACCTTGTGCCTTTGGGTGAGCGCTGGCAACACCTGTGTGATGCTCTGATAGCTGCTGTATCCACTCCTCCTGGGCTTCTTCCGTCAGGTCCCGAAGTCAAGGTCAGTGCCAGGGATCAAGGGGTCGGGGAATTGGCACTTCATTAACTGCTGCCACTGCCAGACCACAAGTGCAGATCAGTAGCTGCCCCAAATGGTCTGGCTCACCTCTGCCACCATGACAGATGCTGCAGCTTCACACCATGATGCCAAGGCCTCACCATGGAGCTGGGTCTGCTATATTCCCCACACCTACACAGCTCAGCAGGGCTGTGGCCCCATCTCCCTACCTGCACCGTGAAGATGATCTTCAGCTAAAAAGCCTGTGGGGAAATTCGCTTAACAGCTATTTGCAAAACACCCAAAAAGCTTAGCTGAAAGATGGCTTTACAGGCTGCAGTCTCAAACTGAGGAGGTATAAATTTGTTTTTAGAAAGCCAACAGATGATGCAGGCACATGGACAGCTGAACCTCTTTGGCTGCTCACCGCCATGCCGTTTCCACCCTTTACGCATGCAGGCTCCGAACGTGGCGGAAACCCGCAGGGAAACTCATCACGTCCGCCTCGCCACCGCTTTCTCACTTCCACAGCTTTTTCTTTTTTTTTTTCCCTCAGTTCTACAGTTATATTTATTGTTTCTATACATTATCTGAAGCAGCCTGGACTTTTTTTAATTAAAAGAAATGCTCCCAATTCCTTCGCACCCCCAGATGAACTCTGTAAACAATAAGCTCATATATTTTTGCAGGTTGGTATGTGACATCGAGTCACAGAAATTTACTGGTCTGATACTGGCTATTTCTGTCACTGGGGATTCTCCTTTAGCATCAGTCAGGATTTGATTACGCATATGCACATGCAAATTTGTCCATCCACCAATATTTCACCCGGAAAGGCTCAAGGGATCCATGTGCTCATTAAACACTGACCCAGCTTGGAGATGCAAAGCCCCTGGGTAAACCCTGCAGAGAGACAGGGCATGCTACGGGCTTTATGAAAAGAAAAACCGAGAAAGCAGAACAATTTATTTCCACCTCCTTTCCTCATGCCAGCAATATTTTGAAGCAATCGGGCTACTGGTAAGGGACACAGGATCAGGCCCAGAGCTGACGTTGGGATAGGTATCTTGAGAGACAGCTGCAGCCCAGGGAGCGTGGCCGCCTTTGAAAGGAAAACAAAATCTGTCTTATGCTGTTAAGCTGCTTGCGATGCATGTGAATTTTTCCCCTGGGTAAGGCAACCTGGCCAGCTTGTTCAGGCATTCACGGTCCGCATGCAAGCGTGTGAGGGCCAGGGGGTGGGAAGGGAGTCTGGGGCTATTTATACATCTCAATCCCATCGTGGCGGAGCAGGAGATGGCAGCTCCTGGAGAGTCCTGGCTTCACTCACCGGCAGATTTTGCAGCCACGGAAGATCTGCCCATTGCAATCAGCTGAGCTGGGGGATGGAGCCATGCTGTCTCGGCCATTTCGTCCTGATTAGAGCCCCCACAACTCCTCCTCCTGTCCTGGGATGGCAGATAAACCCCATAAACCAGAGCCATTTGGGGTGCCTCTCCAAGCACCAGACTCTGCAGAGAGCCTACCAGGCTTTTAATAGCCCAGGCATCTGCAGCTTGTTTCCCTGGACGTGCATTAAAATTCCCCTTGGAGACAGGAACGTGGTGGGAAGTTAGCATCCATCCCAACAGTATACAGCGAGTCAAGGCTAAAATTGTAGGAGCAGCTCTGGCTTGGTACACCAGAAGGACTGCATTTACATACAAGCTACTAATTGCCTGGCACGGTCAGCCACGTATTAACCCTTTGCAAATTATTTGTGGATATACCCTTATTAAGTGAGTTAAACTGACTTATTAATAGGAAAGGAGGGGTGACAATGCACCTGGAAAATTAAAAAAATAACCCCCCAGACCAAATCCACGGTATATTCAGCTGCAGAAAAATTTAGTAGTCTTGCTCAGAGGGAGATATGCTGTTTCATTCCCATTATGGGATAGCAAACTGCAGGGCGAGGAGATCGGGGCAGGGAAGATGGAAAAGGAGGAGGAAAGAATTTGAGAAAAATTTATCAGACGGGAAGGAATCTGTCTCACTTTCAGCACCTTCGCCAACAGCTTTCTCATTTCATTTAGCAAATGGCAAGAACCGTGCCAAACATAATAGGCAGCCAGCTTAAATCCAGCCCAGGGTGCAGCCTGTTAACCCACACATCTAGTGCCATGCAATGGGTAGCAGACCCCAGCACCAGTCTGTAGCTGGGTAAGAAGCTGCCCTGGCGCACATTAGCGATGGATAAAGAGCTTTTTCATTTGCCTTATTTGTTTGGCCAGGCTGTGAAGCACCAGGGACCGAGTCAGGATGCCTTGTGGTGGGCAAAGGGCTGGTCTCTGGTGGTTGTCAGAGCATGGTTGGGTCCTCGGTGGAAACATGAGGTTTTGGAGGTTTGTCATCCTTCTGCTTGGAGTCTTGCACATTTGATGGAAAAGGGGTGCAAAGGGGTTTAGGGGAATGGGGCTGAGATGGGCTCTGCCATCGCCATTTAATGGTTTGATGGTCACTGCCATCCAACAGCCCTCATTGCATGCCGCCTCTACAGACCTGTGTGCAGGCATGGCAAAACCCAGCTCAGCCCGTCCCGAAAAACACATAAACACAGACCTTGGAGACTGCAAATTGTCCCTGCCTGCTTGTACGATCCTTATTCAACGTCCTCTAACCCTAACGAAGCCTCTCATTAATTGCTGAGTGACATGAGCTGGCATGGCTGGAGCACAGGCTCGTACATACATCACAGGGTGAAACCATGTGCAGCCCTGATGCACCCAAAAAAAAGCCAAGGTGGGACTCCTTCCAAAGCCTAGACTCAGCATTCAACCACAACAAAAACACTTACAGCTGGCAATAACCAGCATTTATCAGCATATTTATGTCAGGGCTGAAGCAATGCTGAGCAGTGGGGATGGGGAGGAGTGAGAGCTAGTGATGGGATACAGCCGGGCAGCCTGGACCCATCACAGGAGAGAGATGGGTGTTTATACAGTGCTGGTTGAGGTTTTTTTTCCTGCAACCCTTTTCCACTGTAGCTTTGATGGGGGGGGGAAGTTTTGTTGAAGATGATGTTTCACAGGAACATGTTGAATTCAGCAATATTTTCCAAGGAGGAAGGAGAAACACTTTGGCAGCATTGCTACACTTAAATCCGTCTTTTTGCTTTTGTACTTCGCACTGTGTTTTAATTATAGCTTTATTCTCATGTATGGCATTCGAGGGTGTATTTATGATTTTCGGATCATCACACCAAAAAAACCAAGCCAAACCATGCTAAAGAAAATGTTTTCTGAGATTTAATGGTCCCAGTTTCACTCCTCCCCTCCCAGGCTCTCATGTGCCTGGAGGGATGGGTGGCCCCAGCAGCCTGGCATGATGTTTTCCACCCAGCCCAGCTCTTCCTCCCCAAACCACCCCATTTCTCACAGTTTTTGGCTCAGCTCTGTGCATATTCCAGGAAAGGGCATTGGAGGAAACCCAGCTTTGGAGATATTGCAAAACCCCTCTGTGACTTTTTTCATTTTTGTTCAGTCTGAAGGCACCAGGAAGGATGGAGAATGAATGGCCAACAGGAATTTCTTGCCCTCAAATCCTACACTAAAAGCAGGGGTGGCATCTCAGGTCTCACCAACATTTTTGGGCTGCTCAGCCATTTGCAGGGCTTATGCCTGAGTAAAACCCCTGTGCTGCCGAGGGAAGAGAGGGTTTGGCTGGTACCTGAACAAGGCAGTTACTGGGGCTTTGGCCATTGGCCAGGCACACTGATTTGCTCACCCATCCCTTCTCCCCCAACATCATCCCACCCAGCTCCTCTGTGTAACCCAAGCCCATGTTACGTGCCATATGGTGGGGAAGGCAAACAAAATCAGAGCTTTTCCCAGTTCATTGGCAGGAGCCTGGGTTCAACAGGGTTTGGACTGTTAGCCTAATTAAAAAAAAGAAGTTGAAAAAGGAGTTGGAGGGGGCCAAGGGCCCCTGTGCTCAAAGAAAACGAGAGCCCATCTTTTTTGTGGTTGTACATTATTAGCAGGGTGTTATATCCACGTGAATTAGTCCCCAACTTGGAAATGGGAAAATTAACCAGGGGAAGGAATTCATCCTTAATTTAAAAATAAAGAATCAAAAATCCTGATGTGACAGCAGTCTATTACTTGGCTCTGCCTGCAGAGAGCAATGGGGAAGCACTCAGAGAGAGCCCGATCCCTGCCCTTGGGAATGTAAAAACGTGCTGACTTGTGCAGGCAGGAGCCTTCGACTTTGACAGGCAGCGATATGCTGCAGCCAGTTGTTTGGAAAGGGAAATTCAATACTTGGGTTTCCAATGTTTCCTTGCTTTCACAGTGTCCAAAGCCCTCCCCAGGCATTTGGAAGTGCTCAACACCTGCCTTAAAACACTCTTAACTGCTCCTAATGACCGGCTGGGGGGTTTGCAGCAGCTCCCTCTTACCAGTAATGATATGCAGGACATCCAGAAACAGGCAAAAAGCCAAAACCACAGGGGAAAAACCCCAGCCACACACTGCAAGGACCTGGAAGGATCTCAAGTGTTGTGCTACATCGCTCATGGAGCCTCTTAATTCTGCAACAGCCCAAACTGAAACCCTCTATCCAAATGCTGCCAGACCTGGTGGGTCTGAAATCCAAACGCAACTTTAACCCTTCTCCAGAGAAGGTACTAATGGGAAAAGGCACTAATGGGAAAAGCCAATGCTCTCAGCTGTCTCTTGTCTCTGTTTCAACAAAAGATTTCGTGATCCCACCTGGTCTCAAACCTACATCCGCTCAGCATCAGTCCGTGCCACGCTGCAGCAGCTCAGGCAGGAGCTGAGCCCTTCAGTACCCCTGTACCCCGTGGGCACTCGGGAACCAGGGCTTATCCACAGTGCCGGCACAGCCCAGGGGATGGGACTGCTCTGCCCTGCAAGGCTGTGGGGATGCTGGCCCCAATATCCCCTCCCTCCCCACCAGCAGCTTTTGGGTGAGGACCAGTGGCATCGGTGCCAGCCCTCTCCTGTCCGCATACCTTGTCTCCCCTATCCATAGGATTTCCAGCGAAGATATCCACCCTGATCTCCCCTTATCATCAAAGAAGGGAGGGGTGATTCTGGGGGCATGGTTTGCCTGATCTGCTTTAAACCTCCCTGCTAGGGAGGTTACATCAAACCCATCCATCTCCATTTTGCATGCATTGATTTTTTCCCTCCACCCCATTTCAAATGGGACTGTAATCACCAGCTGGGTTTTTCTGCTTGATTTATTTATCTGCAGCTTAAGCCTGGAGGTGGGAGATCCCACCCCACAGGTCCGCACAGCTCCAGAGCGAGTGGCAGTGATTTGGAGGGTGGGTTTGGGAAATGGGTAGAGCGTTTCGCCATTTCTGGGAACAACACATAAGGTTAGATGGGGGACGTTTTTGCAGCCATAGAATCACAGGATCATTAAGGTTGGAAAAGACCTTCAAGATTGCCGAGTCCAACTGTAAACAGTCCAGCCTTTCTTCATTGCTGGCTCTCTGGCAAATCAGCCGAAATGCCAGAATTTTTTGACAGCGGAGCACAGCTCTGAGTTTTGTTTCTCCTAGCATCTGCAGAAATGTGCCACCAAAAACAGCTGTCTGACCTCACAGAGAGAGTGCAGCCCTGGGGAGCAGCAAGAAGTCAGGCCAGCTATTAAAGAAAGGGAGGTGGCAAGTGATGGGTGTGTCATTAGTGCCACAATTAATGCTGAGGGCTAATAGAGTTCTTAGCGGTGAAAGGTAAGGATGAGACTCAGGACATGGGACATCCACTTACAAAGGGATCGGTTGATCCCATGTTGCAGGTCACCTTCTGGATTTCATCCTAGACCTTGCAGAGACATGCCAGGTGATGTGCACAGCTTTTACCAGGCTGCATGAGACTCTCAGTGGGGCCAGGAGGGCAACACTGCAGCATGTGCAGTACCTGCCACCCAGGGAAACAATATACTGTATGGTCCCTCTCGACTTTTTTATAGACCACTTGAAAACCACACCAAAAACTACCCCTCCTCATCCCACAAGGCAGAAGGCAGGAGCCATTCAGCAGCTGGCACTTCCTCCAAGTGACAACATAAAGATGACAGGAATGTCTTACAAAAGCTAGGGGACAAAAAATGAAAATTATCTCTTAAGAGAGAGAAGAGAAGCTCCTGGTAGCTGGGTCCATGGGATGCAGCGAATGCAACAAGGTTAGCAAGTTCCCCCATACAACACTATCAGGTCCTGTCCTCAGCCCACGAGCTCACCACCTGGTCCAAGAGCAGCCCTTAGCAGGGGGGCTTGCACCTGTGGAGCTCCTGCAAGTCCCAGTACCCACTGGACCTCTTTATTTAATTAACCTAAAGGACTTTGGAGGTTAGACCATCACTGTGCGCTGCTTGCACCACAGCAGCAGCCAGGGCCACGGTCCATCCCAGGGACCAAGGCTGAAGAGAAGCCACATGAGATGTGGTGGGTGTCAGCAGCGAGCTGGCACGGGTCAGGGCGGCTCAGCAGCTCTTTACACTGAACTGACATGAACTCAGGTCTGGGAAAACCCCAGCTACTGCGAGTCCTGACACTCCGTGTCCTGGCAATTCCCCTTTTACGCTCCATGAATAAGAAGTTTGTAGCTAAAAATCAAAGATCTTGGAAGCCTGTTCCCTATTAAACTTAATATCCTGAACTTTATAGGTATGTGTCACTCGAGGAGAGAGAGCTGTGTTTAAAGTACAAGTAAAACATCAGTTTCTCGATGTGGAAATAGCTCTTACTTTACATTTCTGCATAAGGTCCTGGCATGAGTTAGTGCTGCTAAGCCCTGCTGTAATAACATACAAGGGAAAACTCTACCTAGACAGCAAGAAATATGTATTTTATAGGGCTAAATGTAAAGTCATCCATCTAAGAAAAAACATACAGGTCCTATTTGCAGGTGGCAGGCTATCCGAGGGAAAGTGATTTTTGGTAATCAGCAAACCATGAGCTCCCAGAGCCCCAGCAGCATCCGAAGGCACAAGTGTTTGCTATATAAAAAGCAGGGGGTAGGGTCACTTGGGAACAATAAGCCCCTTATATTGATGCCAAAGCTAGGAAGGAGGCTTGGAGAGGAGCCCAAGGGTGCCATGCATGAACCCTGGAGGGATACACTGCAGGGGACCTGTGTCTCCACATCAGCAAGAGCAAAGACGAAACCGTGGTTGAGCACAGCCTAAAACGGTACCTTGCACTGGTTGGGCAGGATGAGGCTCATCAGCCTGGTAATGAGTCTGACAAAACCCATCGGCCAAGACTGACCTGCAGCCAGCACAAGCTGAAACACCGGACACCGCATACCCACAGCCAAAATCCTTTCCTCAGCACCAGGGCTGATAAAGCCCAGGCTGGATGGTTTCCTAAAGGACTTCCCCTCACTTGGACAAGAATTAATTTTGGGATGTAGGATGGAGAAGGTGACAACAGCTGTCATGCTTCCAGCATGAAAAATCCACCCACTTGTTGGTATTTTCCCCTCCCACTGAAGTCAAAGGAGGCTCATTGCAAGGGACTCGCTTTTCCACAGCGGGTATAGGAAATCAGGTTCCTGCTTATTCCATCAAGAATATCCCACAGGGCTGCAGGTGACCCAGCAGCAACCAGGTAGGATGCTGCAGATATGGCTCCACATCACAGGCAGCATCTCATTTCCCTGCAACCAGCTTCTGAAATAGCTCAACAAGCATCTGGCATCCTGAGAGAATTAAGACTAAGTCAATGTTTCCGTCATCAACCTCACTTTCGAGGGGCTCGTAAGTCTTGATGTTTGTGCTCTCGTGAGGCCCAAACTTGGCACAGAAGCACATGGTGCAGATGCAGTTTTATTTGGTAATAAATAGTTTAAATCTCATAAGCCTTTTTTTTTTTTTTTTGCTTAAACATGTAAAATGGGAAAAGAAAATCTGTGGGATTTTTTTTCCTACCTTCAATAGTTTTGGAAAAGCAGCTTATACTGAATAATGACAGGTTTTTTTCAGATACGCGAAGTCCACAATGCCGTTTCTCAGATATCTTGCCTTTTTAATATCCGCTCTTTAGCAGGATCAATGTTCTTCACCCAGTGCAGCGCCAGCATTGCAGCCTGAGATTTCCAGGGGTGACTGGCAACCCTGGATTATTCGATCTCTGGCACATTAAGCCTGATGTTCAGGAAGAGCTAAAACACAGCAAAATTCCCCAAGCCCTTTAATCAATGTCAGTAATGTTTTGAGGATGGATTGCTGTTTTAATTGTGCCCCTGTGACATCCCACTTCTCTAGAGTTCAGGTAGTTATTGCAGCCCAGCACTATCTAACCAGCCCCTGGGCGAGCATTGGTTTTTGTCAGCTACCTGCTGGGATTTAACACTTTCAGATTTACCCCAAACAGAGTTTGCTCTGTCGAGGGCAGCTACTTTTCACTGGCCAAAAGTCAAGGAGACACCCCAAGCCCCCAGCCTGAGGGCTTGCTTGCCCTTCAGAAGTTCACCTCAGCTGGAGCAGGGAGAAATAGCAGTGATTTTGCTCATACGGTCAGCTCCAGACACCGGAGGGTCCCCAGTGGGATGCTGGGCTACTGTCCAGCTGGTGCTGTTATCTGAATGCTTCCTTATCTGCAGGGCTGGGATTTTGTGTAGGAGGCAGCGGGGGGCTGCTGCATATGGGAACGTTGCACTGGTATGGGGAGATGGGCTGATGTTGGGTCAGGGTCATGCAACGTGGCCCGAGGAGGACTATGCAGATGTTTAGGAAAATGTCCTTTCTGTGGGGTAGGGATCCGCCGGTTGTCCCCTCTGAGCCATGTCCCCATTTGCTGGGAGGGAGGATTGAAAGCAACCCTACAGAGTTGGAAATCTTCTCCCAAAGCATCCTTCCACCAAGTTCTCCATCTCAATGCCAGGCTTGCAACCCAAGAGCATGCACAAAGCCTCCGCACACACTTGTCCCACATCTCAGCCTCCCCAAATTCCAGCAGACCCAGCGAAGAATTACTTGCAGGAGAGGTACGTAGAATTTGCTGGCTGGAAGCAAGGCAGGTGGCTTGTACTGCAGAGCACACCCCTTATCCCAGAAGATCCCAGCCTGCTGCCAGCACTGTGGACGTGTAGTCTTCAGGAGGAGCGGGAATAGCCCCCCTATGGTATGGATTTTCACAGAATCCAGGTGACTCACTGAATGAGGGAGTGGTGAATCAGAAGAAAAACTCGCAAATATACAGGTACACTTTGGGCCGTCTGTCCTTGAGCAACACGAGCCACATTATAAAGCCCGCAGGAGATGTCACAGCAAGAAGTCATTCATGTGAAACTACTCTGACATGGCATAGCAATTGCACCCAAGGAAGAAGCATCCTCCTGCTGCAATGAGGCCATTGCAGGAATTTTCAGTGGATAAATTGCAACGCTGCATCCAAAGCTACCTCCAACCACAGCAAGAGCTTCCTGCTTCTCTTTCACATAAGAGGTAATCAGCTCCCACAGCTGGGTCTCTGGAGAAAACACCAGGCATGGTCCACAGCTGGCAAGCATTTGCTTAACATCAGGCCAGTGCCAGCTGTGCCTGCTGCAAACCACACAGGCTGGCTTCAGTCTGCCTGCAGGAAAGACGGCAGCGGTGGGTCTGCGCTCCCTGTGCTTGCCATCAATGAATGGCTTTTTTTTTCTTTTAGATTTCAAGGCAATAGGGTGCTAGTAATTAAACTAGTTTAAAGAAGCAAACCCAGCTACCTCAAATAGAAAAGCTGTCGCAGAGCCAAAAGGTTAATCCCTGTGAACATTAAAGACCCAGAAACTACCAACAAATCTAGAATGAACCAAGCCAGGTGACGAGGGAGACCCATATGCAAACCTTCATCCCTGGTTTCATGTCTTCTCCAGCTGGTGCGGGAGGAACGAGGGGCTCGAGCATATGAGGATGATGCAGGGGAGGAGGAGACGGACCCTGGCAGCAAAGTCTGCTCCCTCCTTTGAGCAAAACACAACCTCCAGCAGTCTGCTCCCCGTCAAATTAATTCACGCAGAGCTAAACTGAGCATCACAGGGTGG
Source organism: Theristicus caerulescens (assembly GCA_020745775.1). Classification (NCBI taxonomy): domain Eukaryota; kingdom Metazoa; phylum Chordata; class Aves; order Pelecaniformes; family Threskiornithidae; genus Theristicus; species Theristicus caerulescens. The sequence goes on from CM036583.1 coordinate 4,709,135, forward strand.
GAAACCGCTGGGTCCAGAGTCCTCACACTGCATCCGAACTCTTGGTTGGACATGGTGGGCATCTCGTGGGGTGGAGAGCATCAGGGACCTGGGGGAGCTGCTGGGAGAAGAAAATGCTTCTCAGCAGGGGACAAGCCAAACCAGGTGGCCTTAAGACACCCGAAGGGAGGGTTACCAAGGCAGTGGCAGTGGAGTTTATCTTCCTCCACTGTTTCCTTTAAAAGAACTGCCTCCTCCCATTGTGTGCAGGAGCAAACCACCCATCTGGGACCCGAGCTGACCTCCCATTATGATTTTTACCATTCCTGACAGTGGTTTTGCCGAGCCCACTCAGACAGAAACATTTCTCCTCTCTCACGTGGATGTTATTTTTATTACATCTACCGTGGAAACCTACACGCTGCCATTCAGCATAACCAGCGAGCACAGCACAGGTATGGGGAGGCTACGCAGCCCTCAGCCCCTCTGGACCAGCAAACCCCCTTGGAGAAGCCCACTAACAGCACCAGGTTGCCACTGTTATCTTGCTTTCCAAAGCCAGCCTTGCTGTTGAGAAACAAAACTAGCATTCAGAGGGAATTCAGCTCCCCGGGCTGCGAATGCTGCTCTTAAGAGAGACAACAAAAGAAGAGGTTTTCAGTTACAGGTTGCAGAATAACCTGTAAATTGTTGTTTATAGGGCTGGTTAAGTGTTCCCATAAATACAAATAGTGGCAATGACGGGAATCAGGTGAGCTGTTAGCTGTAGGGAGGAAAAGGGGATGCTGTGGCAGGGAAAGCATGTGTCCCCGGGGCTTTCTGCACACCAGGCACTTTTTAACTTAACTGATGCATCCACCCACATGTTTTCGGGATCAGTCACTGCCCGCCACATATGAGGTGAGATTTCTCTCATGCCAATGGATTATTTCATGTTTGCAGGGTGTCTCGTATGGGCTTTTAGTGGTTTCAATGGGTGTGATGTTCAGCTGCTCCTCAACCTCCTGCTCTTGGACCTCTGGAGGTCGTAGGAGACCCTGTATCAGACACCAGAAATTGATCTAGGGAGAATTACTGAACCCAGTTAGACCAGCCATCCATGCCAGCACAAGAGCCGAGGAATTTGCCAGTTAATTAGCACAATACCATTAGGAGAAGGTTGGTGGCCTTGGGGAGAAGCCTGTAGCCTTCTTAAGCTCTTTCTACAAAAGTCTAACCCCCTGGTTAAACTGATGCTTTGACTCTGCTTTTCCCAGATGAAATTAATCTCCAGTACAGTTCTTGCATGGGCAACTTTTATGACAGACGAAGCCTTTAAAAGACCAGATTTTCAAACAAATACGGGATGTGGTGATGTGCCTAATGGACATCCAGAAATGGCCAAGCAGATGCAACCACACAGCAGACCATAGCCCAACAGGACTGACTGTTCCCACCTCACTGGGGCCTAAACAAGTAGTTAATCAATCTCAGACTGGCTCAAGCTTTCCTCCACCCCCAGAAACTCATTTTTCAAAACTGTTGTCCATCCATTGAGGCCATCGCCAGGAAGCCAGGACAGGAGGCTGGCAGACGGACAACGCTCTGTTTCACAGCTGCTGATTAAAGTGGGATGACAATGCTTGGCAAAACGCCAAGTTAATTAGTGCTAGCCACACGATCTACAAGTCCCTTTTAGCTTTACAAAAAAATCTAAGAATTTTCCAAATTCATTTTCACATACCTCACCGGCCTGACATTTTCCCTTGAATTTGCTGTTCCTGAAGTTGCATCTCAATTTCGTAGGGGGTTTGTGCCATTTTTAGATGCCATGCGTTTGAACGTGCAGCAGAAGGGACTCAGAGCCTTTATAGCTCTTGGCCTTTTGGAGAGGATGGACTAATCTTTGGCTGATATTTAGCAGAGACTTGCAGTGCCGCACACGACCTCCTGCTTGATATTGTTATGACCTTTCAGCTTCATTTGTGAGACCATCTGAAATTTGTTTGATTTCAGTTCCTCTGCAGGGCCTTCAAGCAGACTTTCCGTGCCGTGGTGAATCACGGCACACCCAAATTAGCTGTTTCTGTAATTAAATGGCATGGAGGGACACTTACCCAGCACAGTGAAAACCAGGCTGGTTAATGCACCCTGTTTTACAGGGGAGGAGACGGGAGCTGTGCAGAGGACAAAGCTGTCCTGGGCAGCAGAAGTGGTGGATGGTGGACCCAGGACCAGACCGTCTCCTCTGCGTATCTCTCATGAAAAGGTATTTGTACAACCACAGGTCGCTGCCGTGCTGTTCCCTTCCCCACTGCCTCTTGGTGATGCTTCAGGGACTGAAGCCACCTTTTCCCCTACGACCAGCCAAGGTCTCCTACGTCATCCCATGCTTGCAGGGCATTTACAGATGCCGCCCCACCCAGGGCTCTCACATGTGTTACCATTGCTAGTTAAAATGAGCCAAAGAAGAACAACAGGGCTGTTTCTACCACTAGCAGCCTAGATACCCTTTTTTGCCTTACACGAACCATTTTTCTCAGCAGCAGGTGGTTTTCTGCCCTGCAAGCCATGCACATCCATAACCAAGACCAGGAAGATTCATCCCAGAGGGCACTGGGTCAGCCCCAGGGAGGTGGGCAGCAGATTTACAGACCATAAAATAGCTCAGCTTTGTCTACATATGTCAATCCTGCATTTTAGGGAGTGGAGACCTTTCCTTCCCAAAGGATGACAAAGCACCTTTTACAACGTCATGGCCCTAGATATTCAGGAGGCATTTAGGAAATTGTAATTTGATCTTTTAGCTGACACTGCGCCGGCCCAGAGCTTCCTCCTGGCTCCAGGAGACATCTTTGTCTGCTCCGGATTGAGGAGGGACCACGCTTTTCCCTGCCAAACAGCTGGGATGGTGGGCTCATTCTCCAATTTTACTTTTTCCCACAAGAGCCCCATGCTGGGAACCCCCTGCCTGCACCTCGCCTGCCTGCCCTGCTGCACCAAGGGGCAAGTGCGGCTCGCGGGGAGAGGGGAACAGGCAATAAACCTGTTTGATGGTCCCAGCCCAGACACCTACTCGTACCTTTTATCTTTGGCACTTACAGGGCAGGAACTGGCCAGTGCTGGGTCCCAGGCAGAGCCCAAAGCCCTGAGCCTCAGGCAGAGGTTTGTACTTTTTCCCACAGTCTCAAAAATCCTGTGGGATGGGAGGAAAACAGCCCCTGCCCGGTCCAGCTTGTGACCCATCTGCACAGATGTTCTCAACCTGCTGCCTGCACATCCCACCAGAGCAAGAACTGCAACTGAGCACCAGGGATGGGGGGTGACCACATCCACTCTGGGCACGCAGCTGGATTTTTAGCAGATGACCATCCCGGAGGCCAGACAGGGACCATAGGGAGCCCAATTGCTGCAGGTAACACACCTGCAAGGAGGGACCCCGTGGGGCTATGGGTGCATCAGGAGAAACCCCATGGATGAGGGTCTCGGGGGTACAGGGCCTGTGCATCTCAGCAAAGCAAAGGAGACCAGGAGGGTGATGGTGATGGCTATGGGGCTGGAGATGCACCCATCTGAGTGGGGCCAGGAGCACCTCAAAACTTCCCACCAGTCCAAGGCGAATAGACTATACCATGTTCCTCCCCACAGCATACAAGACACTACCAGGAACCCATGCAGTTGCAAAGTGGAAAAAAACCAAATACACTTTTTTTTAGTTCCACGTGTGACCTCTAGGCCCCAAGGATTTTTGCTAATTACTAAATGTAGTTTATCTTGCTCTCTGCTCGGGGCTAAGGCTTTGCGTCGCTGGGCCTGTATTGTTTCCGTTACAGCCTGCTGGTGTCCAGAGAAACTTCAAATTAAATATCAGTCACACATTAAGGTCAGGCAGCTCAATTCCATTAACAGGCGGTGAAACTCAGCCTCCCCGTAATGAATGCTGCCCACGTCTCCTAATGATACCGGCAGAGGAACCAGGCAGCACCAGCACAGAGTGATTGGCACCCCACTGACACCAGGGACCACAAAATTGATTTTAAAAGTCCATTCATCTTCTACAAATCATGGCTTAAGTTTTTCTGACCTGTGACAAATCTGCACGAGCTTTAGTTGAAAGACAGAGCCAAGAAGTGGGGGAAAAAAAAGAAAAAAATACACAAAAAATCCCAAAAGCAAGAAACAGATTTCAGCAGGGTTGTTTTGTCTCAGTTTCCAGCCCTCACCCCAAGCCATGAATTTCTACCCCTTGCTCTGTGAGCAATGCAAGTGCCCACCACATCATCTGCCCATACCCTCCTGGCATGGCCTCTCGGCTGGTGGCTCACTTCTCTCCCTGCTTCTACAACAAAGTGGTGTAGCTACTGTCACTCATGGGCAAAGGAGGACCTACCACTAAAAAACATCAGAAAACACTTTTCCTACTCTTTAGCACAATTAACCCAAATCTGGGGTGCATCCAGCTCATGTCTATACCAGACCAGTACAAACTTTGACTTCTTATAGAGCCTTAATTTATCAAAGTCCCTTTTGGGTATCAAGGTGAGGATGTTCTCCACCACGTAACGCAACAACACAGAGAAGCAGCTGACTTGGGCTGAAGTCAGGAGTTGCTCTGCTGAAGCAAGATAGCAATTTTAGTTGTGTGTGACTACCCAAGGTCTAACCAGCTGTGCGCCCATCGTTTCAGAGACATTTTGGAAATGTAATTGGGGTGAGGGAGAAGAGGAGGTGGGGAAGGGGATGAAATAGGACTTTAAGGCACTACCACAGTATAAGGAGTTTAGATTTCACGCTGCAAGCTGTCACGTCGTTATTGCTGAGGCACTTGGGAGTTTTATAATAGCTCTTTTACTCTGTAAAATTCATCCTTCCTAAAGGAAAACATTTATTCCACTCAAGTACAAACAAGAGTTAAATGCAGGCAGATCAGTTTAATAGTGTAGTTATGCCTATTAAAGCAACTGTAAAGCTAACATTATATTATATAACATTATAAAGGCATTTCACATTAATTCCCTCTCCGTGACTCCAGATCTGATTTACTTCAATAGATCCATTGCTAGTGAGAAGCGGCCGAAGTCTCCATGGCCCTGTATCAGCTGGCATTGCAAAAAGTTGCTGTCGGACTCAAAAAGTCAAGATCTATCAGCTACATGGGGAAAGCAAACCTATTGATCAGAGCAGCTAGATAAGGAAGTCATACGGTTAATGTCAGCAGCCAGGTTTTCCCCCAGATCATTATTTTTAAGCAGATTTCATAGAGGACATGGGGCCTGAGTCACTCTTTCCACTACTGCAGTGGGTGACCTTGGGAAAATACCTCCCCCAGATTAAAACAAAATAATGTTAAAACCATTCTTTAAAAAAGTATATATATATATGACACTAAGAAAGAACTGAGGTTTTTGTTTTTCATCCAAAACCCTCAGCTTTCTCAGCTTTCTGTTTAATTTCTAAATCTATTTCCTGAAGAAAGCAGAGACATCTGACCGAGTTTTTATGGCTAAATACAATTCTTCAGACATAGCCTGTAACACATTTCCTCAATAAGTGACCACAGAAAGGAGGATGAAAACCAGAAATCCCCTTTTCCTCATCCATGTTTACATTTTCCCAGGGATTTTACCTATAAAGGAGCAGAATCGTCCGCATTTGCCTTGTTCCCTGAATTTTATACCCAGTGGCTTGCAAGGTGGGCACTGGTGCATTGTACAGATGGAGAAATGAAGGTGAGAGACCAAAAGCACTTACTCTATCTTAGGGAAGGCCAGAGGGTCTGAGTGGAGATCCATGGAGCTGGAGGTCAGCATCTTGTGCCCGCTGCCCGCCTGGACCCACACGTGTTGTTTGGGCATGCAGGAGCGTGTCCAGCACTTTGGGGAGACATGGTTTCTGCTCCAGGTGTTGGACATGGCCCAACTGCTTAGCCTTGGACCAGGCCCATGGTGTTTGGGATCTTCCCCATGCAGATGAGGCCATAGAAGTGGATCTCCCTGCCCACAGAAAGTCCCCTTGTGTGGAGGGGAGAACCAGTGCAGAATGGACAGAAAGTGTCCAACATTGAATTTTATGGCAAGGGAGAGCATGTCTGCACCCTGCCCACACCATCTGACTGCCCATCCAGCCCTGGGAGCAGCTGTACCCTCAGGGACTGCTGTCCAGAGAGCAGGCACCTCCGAGGTGCTGTCCTCTCCATCCTTGACTATATCACAGATGGGCTGGGCAAGACCCTGGGGCACTCAATAACTGTGAAGGTAGACCTGCCCTGAGCAGGAGGCTTGGCTGGAGACCTCCAGACGTCCCTTCCCAGCTGAATTATTCTGCAACTCTATCAGCCAGTGGAAGATGCTCTTAAAAAAAAAAAATATAGCATCTGCTGGGGCAGCTGGGTATGAACCTCCACATTACAGCTTCAAAAGCACCAACAACATGGAAAAAACTCCTCTACCCTTGCAAGGGGTGTGCTTGTAAATGCACACACATGCACAGAGCAGTGCAGCGCACAGCACTTCTGCATCACAAGGAGCGCAGACTTCACACAAAGACTGGAATGAAAATAATCCTAGATGTGCGTTTTCCATTTATATTGTCAGTTCACAGCGTAACTGAACCTTTAGAGAAAGCAGAAAAAGATTACAAGATTTTTTTCACAGCACTAATCGCTGAATCCAGGAGAAGATTTCTGCCTGAGTTGAAATAATACAGCATGAATAACACTAACCCATGTAATATCCGTTGGTCAGTGATTCTGGCAGATATCATGTAGAAGAGAGAAAAACAGCAATTATAAAGGTGTATTTCAGATTCAGCCCAGCTCTGGGGAAAAAAAAAATAACATCTGCTCAAGCCACAAGATCTGTTGACTCCTCAGAGCTCCCCGTTACAAACAAAAAGGAATTAAAGCTGGGATCTGAACTTCTTAGTGATGTTAATTAAAGCTTGGTGCCTCTAGAACATCAGTCAAGCTGCACGCTGCTTTTCTAAATTTTCTCTCGTGTTTTTGAGAAACAGACTACGAAGCACCTAATCCTGTTTCTCCATTCAGAAGAAGCATTTTGACCAAGCAAATCAAACCAAGCCCCATTAGGAGGTGCTGGCTGGCTCAGAAGCTGTCCAAAATTTGGCAGATCTGCAAACATCTAGCCCCAAAGAGTTGTCTGCAGGCAGTCCTCAAGCCCTGAATACCCTCACACAGAAAGCTGGATGGGTGAATCTTGATTTCTGACATTTTACAGTGGGATCATTCTTATTTTTTTAGAGAAACAACAAAAGCGGTGTGGATGGCAAACTTCCTGCTGGGACCCCTGGGTTTGGGTCATTTACTCTTCTGTTCTAATGGAGCATATGGATTTCTGCTCTTTGTGTTTCAGGGTCGCAGCACAGCAGTGTAAAGCCCCACTAGCATTATTCTGCTTGTAGTTTTAAATGCGGAGATGCCCTGGTATTACAGGTGCAGCTTGGGCAGAGTTGCCACACTCCTGAATGCCCCATTTTCTCTATGACAAGTGGTGGCTCATTCAACAAAAGTGCCCAGCCCTTCAGAGCAGCTCAGCTTGCCTGACAAAGGTCTCCTTTTCTCTTAATATTGTGGAAACCAGTTAATGGCCACCCTCAAACCCTGCCCAGCTTGGATGCGGTGGAGACCCACATTACCAAGCCTTACTGACAAGCATTCCCAGCCCGCGGTGTGGGATCCCTCTCTGCACGTTGCTGCTTTTTCTTGACTTTCTGGTTCATCACCCACTGCCCTGAAAGCCTCTTGGGCTTTCCACTGTGTATTGCCCTCCCTCCTTCACCGTCACGCAGGACTTCCACGCCACACCTCATCTAAAACCTCTCTCACAGATGCAAATTTGCCAGGAATTTTAAATCCTGCTCCTTGGAGAGAGCAGGACACCAGAGGTGAAAGCCACCTTTCTCACCATGGAAGGTGGTATTCACGTGGACACACAGAGAAAGCAACTCCTACAGCTGAAGGACTGCGCCACAGCCAACCCCAGGAGAGGTAGGGAGCAGACCCCACGTGGCAAGTATCGATAAGAACAAAGCACCTTTTCATTGGCTTTTTGGTGTCTGAACCTTGGCAAGCACTTTGCATTTTCATGTTACTGTTGTGTTCTGGGCTTTTATCCCTTTTTTCTATACTTTTTTTTTTTTTAAATCACAAAGTCTCATTATATTTGTTGGCTTTCTCAGAGCTCCAGCTCCCTGGCGTGATGCAAAAGTGCGTGCGTCACCGCATCACTAGAAACGGACTTGTTCTTTACGCTGAAAAAAAGAAAATCAACCAGGAGCTGGGTCTATTCATGGGCTACAGAGGAGCATTTCGGCTCAGGGGGCAGGGTGCCAACTCTGCACACTCACTCGCTCTGTTAAACTTACCTCCAACGGGCTGCTTTCAAAGAGGACTCCCCAAAGTCCTCTGCAAAGGTGGCTGCTCCAAGCAGGGTTAGTTGTTGGATGCCCTGGTACATCCCTCCTCCCCTGCACCATCCATCTGCCTGGCCCTATCTCACAGGAGAGTCCCGGCACCACTTTGATGCCCTTTGGCTCTCGTGCTGGCCTGGATGTCACCTCCCCTCAAGGGAAGCCACCAGTGAGCTGGGTTTCTGCAAATCATGTCCACCCCTGTGTTTCCCATTTGCATTGCAGGGCATTGGGAAGGGGTCCTTGCTGCCTCCCCATTCCCATCATGGGGTCAGAAAGCTGTGACCAGTTGTGCCGGTGCACCAAAAACAGGAGGCGGGGGAGAGGAGAGGCACCAGTGCTCCCTGTTCAACGTGATGAAAGAGCAGCAGTGCTTTTTGCACAGGTATTTTCTGCAGAGCATCCATCAAAACCAGCCCCCCTCTAAAAGTAATATTTTCTAGAAGTGAAGCCAGATGAGATGTGTACCTAGAGGCCACTCAGCACCACACCATGATGCTCATTTTCACTGGCCAAATGACCAATGTGACTATGCTTTAAAGCTAGTACTCAGGTTACGAGACAGACTTCCCCATCTCTGTGTTCCCAACACCAGCATCAATCACGGCCATCTCCTGACACAGCAGCCAGAGGACAGCACTTGTTCTTCAGCCTCCTCATCCCTTCAGCCCATATAGAGGTCCCAAGGAGGTCCTCCATCTTCTGGAGACACTATCCCATGGACAGCAGTGCCTTACCCTCCCCTGCACCAACACACACCAGATCAGTGTGCTTGAGCATCTCACGTGTTTCCAGTAGGCTTAAGCCCCAAAGCCAGCACCAGCCCTGAGGAAGACTTTGGTGCTTGGGGAATGAATGCGAGGAAGGACCAATTCAGAAAAACCCATCACATCCATGGTGGAAAACATGGCAGATATTTAAAAACATGGTGGGAAAAGAGAGAGGTAAAGGTGAAAAAAGTGAAGGTAATACCAACAGCAGTCCTGGCCAGGAGGACTTCCCATCTGGCACATAACCAGCCTCGTAATGCATTTGTTGAAGAGCAGCAAATGTTGTATGTCTGCAGAGAGCCAGAGGATGGGTCTAAGTCTGGGTCTGCCAGCATCGAGGTCAGCCCAGGCTGAAAAAGACTTCCTCTCATTCCTTATTTTCTAATCAATGAGAGATGCTGGGCTGTGAATAAGGAATCCTAGGACAAGGACAGGGGCTCAGCACAGCTGGTCCCGCATGGGCTGGATGAATGCATGAGCCAGCGTAACAAGTCCCAAAAACTACTATGAGCTTTCTGGATGTTGTTGAAGTCTGGCCCTTGATTTTGTTAATGGGGCTCAAAATTGCTTGTTACAGGAAGAACAGAGTCACACCGGACACCTAACAAACATACTTTGGCTTCCCTAACAGCACCCCAACTCCTTTCAGGAGCAACTGCTTTCTGTCCAAGGAACGGGGGGGTTTTGCCTTGCCTCCCTTCCCCTTGGTCCATGTCCTATTTTTCTAAGCTTGTAGCTGCCTCCTGGTAATATTTTCCTTCCCCAGGACACCCCTGAACCCTGTAGAACCACCTGGATGGCCTCACGTGCCTTCTGAATCTGGCAATACGGGACTCTCCTTGCAGATGACCCATGACAAGATGATCCTTATCTCCAGGGTACTTCTATGGTCTCCTTTGGCAAAACACTCAGGATTTCCACCGGCAAGTTTGTAATCACACGTGCCAGACAGATTTTCCTACTCAAATCAAGCAATGCCATGGAAAAGGTATCATTTGTCCCTGCAGGCTGAAGTAACTCAGGTGGATGAGCCCAGTGAGGAGCAAAGCAGTGGTTGCACATCCCCTTCAAGACCTCAGCTCTCATTTTCATTTTGGAAACCGCCTCCGGTCCTCGCAAGCCTGGAAACCCACCCTCGTTGCCAATAGAGGTGAGAAGGAAGGAGAGGCAGGGGCTGACATGACCTCCCTCATTTTGTGAAGGGTCAATGACATTTTGCAACCTCACGCACCTGGAACACAGCCTTTGCGTCTCCAAGACTCATCTCAGGCGTTAAAGCACTTTCTGTTGATTAAATAAATCTGATTCCTGCACACACTGAAGTCACAACATGGTTTCACAGTACAAGAACACGGAGGACTGGGGCTGTCTATTCCTCACCATTGCATGCTTTCCAAGTGAGTACAAAACACCGAATCCATCTCTCGGGTAAGAAAAAAATTACGTCTAGGCAAAACATTTCTGTATGAAAAATCCAACTGAAAAATTATGATGAATTGGGTTTATTCCCTGCATCCAGTTGATGCCGTTTCATTTTGTGCCATAAGATAGCATTTCACTTCTGGGGTTGTGGCATATTCCATCTCACTTCAAATGATCCATTTAAAAGCCTTTTTTTCCCCCTCTCATTTTGCTGGGAAAAAAAAAAAAATCAAAGACAATATAAAACTAGGTAAATAAATTTTCAGCCAATGAACCAGAAAATAATAATCATCATCAAAACCAGATATCTCTGTTTTCACGTAGCTCTGGTCTCCGGCAACTCAGGTCAATAGAAGTGCCATCAGCTGAGCTGCTGGTCCACCGTGCATCCCCCCACTGCCCCTGGGACACAACATCCCTCACTCTGGGGCCCAATTCCCGTGCAATATTCCTCCACATCGCAAATGAGTTGCTATTTTTTTCAGCTCACAGCTTCAAGGAGCGACCTCAGAGACAAGAGCCCAGCCACCGCTCGTTAATTTAACACAGGAAGGAGTCAGGCAGAGAGGCAACAGATTAAGGATGGACGATGAGTTTTGCTGCTGCTTTGGGAAGAGCAAGCAGGTACTTCACTCCCTGGGCTGTGGGTCACCCTTCAGCCCTTGTAGATGGGAAGTTGAGGGGCTCCACCTCCCCACATTCCCGCAACCTCTGGCTGCCTCCTGCCCACCCAGATTCACTCATGCCATCGTTTCCCACCCAGGCCAGGTTCACGCACCAGTAATCAAAATGCCAGATGGTGTAGGTCAGTCTACATCCCCGGGCCAGGTTTGTTGCTTACCTCCAGACTCTCCCAGAATTGCACTTGACGCACGATACAACTGTTATATCAGGTTCATATAGACTTTTCCCACTCAGGGCAACGAGGGCTGAGCAAAACCAGCTCAGAAAGTGCTTTTGGTACATGATGGATAAAATTTTCTCTGTTCAGCCTCATGGAGAGCTGCCTGCAGCCCATCAGTCTCAAAGGGAGCCCTGCCCAGAGGAGGGAGCTTGGGCTGCTGAACCAGCTTTGCAGGTTGCCAGTGTGGGAGAGGATCCTTTTTTATAGGGTTGCATGCAACTATTATTACGTTTACTATTAAATGTAATAGTTACATTCACTATTAAAAAAAAGCCTTGCAACCCCAAGCCCACTCATGTCGTGCTATTTCTGTGCATAAAGCTTCCTCGTTCCTTATCTCAGCCCCCAGAGATTAGTGGGATATCACAAATAATGGCTGGACAAGGTAAGGCTTCTTCCAACACACTGGTTGCTCCTAACATTTATAAAGCCCCATCGTGACAGGCCTGAATGGGCCAGTGCCTGGGGATGCTGCATCTCATCTATTTTCAGTCCAACCCTGATCTTTTCCAGATGTTTTAAGCACACATTGTGGTTTCATCCCCCCTGAGCTCTCACACCTTGGATGCCCATCTCAAAACCTTACCAACACCCTTGCCTCCCACCAAGGAAGAGCAGAGACCAAAGATGCTCAATCTTGACCAAGCAAAGCTTAATCCAGTCCCGGTCCCTCAACACTCCTAGTGTTGAGGGAACATCTTAATTTCAATTAGCAGTAAAACTCCCCGAGGAGGAGGAGAGCTGTCAGGATTCGACCCTCCAGGGTTTACCACCATGGTAATGCAAACCCAGGCACGCCGGCAACAAGATGTTTATAGCCCAGTGATTCATAATACTGCAGAGTTTGCAGGAAATGTAACAACATTCATGATTAAAAAATGCTCTTGTTTTCTGCTAAATATATAAAATAATCACTCATTCCCTGAGCAGCAGATGCAAATTATACATAGTATTAGCCTCATATGCCAACCACTATAGTTCCAGTGCAGCATGAAGCCGTTTCCCAAGGCTCTAGAAGTCCCCTAATCTGCCTTTTGACGTCAAATGACAAATTTATTGCCTGGGATCATTAACAGGATGACTAATGAAAACTGATAAGTGAATCTATAAATGAAATTAAAGGTATTAATATTAAAGGCCAGGCTACAAGAAAGAGAAATGTGGATTTCGCAAACCACAACAACAAGTGCAGTAATCTGCATGAGAATTCCAGCTCCTTTCCTGCCGGGCAAATTAGAGACGTGGTATTTTCCACCTGGAGGATGTGGAAACTGCCAGGCTTGATGGACACCTCTCCTGAAGCGTTAGCACCCCCATTACCTTCACAGGCTGCCCAAGATTTAAAAAAAAAGGCTCCTGCTCAAATTTGCCAGCAAAGGCCATGCCAAGGCTGAAAATACGCTGATAGTCCTGCAAAGATAACTGCATTACCAAACCCTCATGCAAAGAAAATACCTTTAGACTGTCGTTAGTTTCCTGCCAATTACTTTCTTTTTTTAATTTAAAAAAAACCACCTCAAAGTAGATTCTCATCTTACTCACCCCAGTATAAATGCCAAGCAACTCTTCTAAAAGTTGAGGACTTATTTTGGATTTATTCACATACGAACAAGTTCAGACCTTTCCAGCTTGGTGTCTGATCCCACGTCCAGGCAGCTTCACCATGAACCCACAGCTCACTTCTGACTCCAGCTGCTCCTCACTGAGATTTGGGGCTCACAGGGGAGTCTGTTCAAATCTCAGGTCCCACCAGCTGATGATGATCAGCCCTGAATGCACCAGACAAACATCCTCCGCTGCCCCAAGGGGCAGAGACAAATGAGATCCTACCCAATGCTGCAGGGCTACATAAGAACAGGCACCTCCTCTGCTATTAAAAAAAAAAATAAAAGAGGAGAAAGCTTTGTTTTATCTGTAGATGCCCAGTTTTCAAGCAGGCGTATGATGGAAACAAGTTGGCTGGGCAAGTACTCATGAGTGGTGCCTCCTCATGCACCCACAGCTTCCAAAAAAACTCAAGATCCCTTTGGATATTTCAGGACCTTGAGCTAGCAGCGTGACCAAAGGAAGAGTCAGATGCCACCAGGAGAATGAGAAAGCCCAGAGACACAACACGAAGCACTGCTGGGGAGGGCACTTTTGCTATGGGGATGTTTCCCAATCCCACCCGCCGCTGGAGGAGCCCAACATGGGGAGCAGCCGCAGCATGGCAGGTGCCTGAGGGACTGTGTTTCTGAATGTCTTTTAGAGACCCACCAAGCCTGGAGAAGATGCGAGCACATTTTTGGAGCAGCTCCTAGCCCAACCCCAGCATTGGGTGCCTGGACACCTGGCCTGGGAGGCTGTCCAGCTCCATCAGTCCTGCTCAAGGTCCCTTCAAAGAAGTCCCAGAAGGTACCCATGGCCCAGCTTTCTCCTCGGTTAGAGAAACGGCTGCTCCTTGTACCATTTGGGGAAGGAGGTGGAGGAGAGACGCACAGTAACAGCTCCACAGCATCACTTGAGCCCCCCAGGGAAAAACAGCAGTGGCCAGTGGCTCTGTCTAAGCTGACGGTCACCCACATCTTGGGGCATCACCTCCAGGCAGGGCAGCCGCTGCGAGCGGCCAGGAGCACAGGGATGCGGGGTGAGAGACAGAGACATCCAGGTCCTTCTCCAAGCTACCAAAATCCTCATCCGAACATCTCGCCACAGGCATGTCCTCACTTTGAAGGGTCCCAGCCCACGGGTACCAAGCTGCCCCTTATTGCCTCTCCCCATAACCTGCATCTTCACTGCTTCCAGCATCGGCTTTGCTCCTGACCCTGCTGGGCTTATTCACTCAAACCAAAGCAATAATCTTCATTAAAGAGCTACAAACCACACATGTGCAACTTTCCTGCAGGCACATTTTGCAGCCTTTAAAGGGAGGGAGAGAAAACAAGAGCGGTTAAGGACACTTACCAAGAGGGATCCACCATAGCACGTGCCAACCAGCCCAACCCAGCTGGGGCTGGGAAATGTAAAGGATGAGCAGGCAGGAAAATGGGTGAGAAAAGGTCCCAGGAGACTGCAAAACTGAGCAGAGGAGGAGCAGGAAGGGTTAAGCAAAGGTGGTGGGGAGGCATGGAGCAGACATGGGTTTGCTTTCCCTGTGTCCTGGCTCTGCCAAGCTCTGCCAAGTTCAGCTCTCCAGCACGGGAGCCTGGTCCCTGCAACGGCCAGGATCTGCTGCTCTGGCTGAAAAGTGATTTGTTGGGTTTTTTTTATTTTGCAGGGAGAATTTAGCCACTCCCAAAAGCCCTAAGTTTCTCTGTAAGAAGGTTTAGGAGTAAGACGACCACGCAAGGATTAAACTGGGAGGTTTCCCATGGGATCCTGTATGGAGCTGCTCACGGGCACAGCACGGCTTGGGAAACCCTGACCCCTCTGCCGACAGACCCACTCCATCTCCCTAAATTGAACCCCAAAAGGGAGAAAATTATCATTTTCCCCACTGGGTCTTAGCCCCACTCTTGCTGCCCACCTGCAGGTCCCTGCCCTGGCCCCACCGCAGCCACACGTTGCCCTTCTCCGTCCTAAACCACCGCATCGGCTGAAAAACCTCCCGAGTGTTGTAGCTGAGTTTTGAGCACCAAGTTTGCCATAAGCAGCAATTTGAAGCTTTACTTTACATACTACCCTTTACTTGAAAAGCCTTGTGCTATTGCCCGACTCCAGGAGCTGCAGGTTTATGTAGAAACACCCAAATACCGTGAGATGCCCAAGAGTCACGCGACATTTGGCAGTGCCATCACACCTCTCTCAACTGCAAAACCAACTCCGGTCTTGGAGGTTATGGACATGAAAGTTGATCTAGATATAGGAGAAGACCTTCTGCAAAGTCTCCCCTTGCATTTCTGGCACATTTATGTAATGCTCCCCAAAATGAGTGTCCCCAGGTTAAGGAGAGGGGAAGGCTTTTCTCTGCTGACCTGCTGCAGCACGTGTTCCCTGTTGAACACCTCTAGAGGTAAGGACCTTCCAGTTTTGACACGAGGCAGCCCCACCGCACGGTTTGGGTTTAAACCAGCGTGTAACCAGGCTGGAGGGGATGCCCGTGCCTTCGCTACCCAGTGTCGTGCCCCGGAAGAGCCATCCTCCCTTCTCCGGCCACCCCTGCACCTCCAGCGGTTGCGACCACCATTCATCTGGTCGGTGGAGAGGGATGAGCCGGTCTTGGATGCCGCACGTGCTCCCCGCGGCACCTGGAGGGGGTTGTCCCACAGGTTTGGGAGGACGGGGCTCCCGCGCCTGCCCCAGCAGTGCTCCATCCTCCCCTTTCAGCTAACGAGGTGCTCCCCAAATTACCAGCAGGGTTTAAAACAACAACAACAACAACAGAAAAAGGAAGCTCAGACTTACTCTAGGACAGTCCTTCCAGGAGGTTCACGGAGGAGGACTCGGCGCCAGACCGGCGACTCGGCGAGGCCCGAGGGGGTTACGGCAGCGTCCTGGCGCCTACGGATCTCGCCCCCCGGGTTCGCACCCCACGCTCTGTCCGGGACGCACCGAGCGATGCCGGACGGTGTCCCCAGCGCGTCCCCGCCGCCTCGTGTCCCCCCCGGCCACGGCAGCTCCTGGGTTTTGTGGCAAACACCCCCCGGCCTCCCCCCGCAGCTTCGCAGCTGCGTTTGCTTTCTCGCTCGGGCACCAACTCACCGGTTCTTAAATAACACATTTCCACGGGGCCGGATCCGCACACAGCGAGGTAAATCCAGATCAGCTTTCATTAGACTTCGCTGATAATTCCCAATATGAGCAAAATGTGACCACTGTTTGTTTACCTTTTTCTTAAAAATAATGGAAATTGTGACAACACCCCAAACCCTGTGTGAGAGACAGACCGGTCCAGCTCCCATTTGGCATCGTTAAGTGCACACAGGTGCGTGTAAGACCTTTACACAACCCTTATATAAATGAACCTCAGAGCCTGTTTTGTTCGTGTTCGGGATTATCCGTCTCCTTGTTATCGAAAGAAGTTATTGAAAGCAGCCCAGGAATACAGGTTGGTGCTGGAGAGAGGTATAGGCTTTATAGAAATCACTGCATGTGCCTCCACACCCACAGCAGCACCACCAGCACGTGACTCGTCTTGGATTTCCTCAGCCCGCGATGCTAAAAATCAAAAAAGATTATTTTCTTTGTACCAGGTGGCTTTTCAAGACTCAGGGTGTCAAAGGCATTAAGTCATTAAATTGTGGATGCATTTGATGGATTATGAGCTATGAAAGCCTGGTGGTTACTGACTAACAAGGCTGGGAGGTGGAGGCGGGGGGGAAATGTTTCCTCTCGTAAGAACGTGTTTCTAACAAGACAGGTCAAAATATGACGCGGATGATAAATTGCTTAGCACGAGTCGCCATTAACCCAGCAGCTTTCTGTATTAGATTACCGAGGTATCCTCAGAGTATATTGACCAAACAGTTTTGCTCTGTATTAGCGCTAATTTGCAGAAGAAGATCTGGGGGGTTATTACGCTCGCCGCAGTGAATCCGCCGCTCCTAACAAAGGGGCAGCTGCCGGCAGGTGTCCGTAGCGCGAGGTGCATTTCGGAGGGGACTGGGTTTATCCGTGTCGGGGTTTCGGGGTGGGGTGGGGTATTAATTTTTTTCCACGCCGTAACGCAAATCTCATTGTCTCACGTGGGGGTTGAATTAAAAAAAAAAGAAAAAGAAAAAAAAAGGAGTAAAAAAAAAAAAATCACATTGGAAAATGATCAGCCCCAACAGGCATGCATGTCTCCCTTCATGCAAGCGAGAAGCACAGCCTCCCTCCTCGGGATGCGTATGGGGACATGTGTCACGCACGGAGCTCAGCGCTGGCCCGGGGAGAGGATGGAGCGAGAACAAAGGGCCACAGCATACACTACATCCAGGGGGGAGCAGGGGGCAACCCGCTTGTGCTCATACGGGGGGGACAGGATGGCCAAACAGTCACCGAGATACACGGAAAAGGAAATATGGAGAAGGAAATAATAAATAAATGTTTAAAAAAAAAAGAAAACCAACCAACCAAACTCGGGATAAAGCTAAGAGGGAGGTGGAAAGGCACGGCCTTGCAAAATGATGCGTCTCTTCGAGGGATGCTGGGGTAAGGCAGGGCGGGTTGACGGAGCCACTCGCTTTTGTTTTTGTTTGCGAGCGGCTCCTCTTGAAATTTTAACCACCGACCTGCTGAATTTGTCTTCCTCTCATTAAAGACAAATAACCAATCCTGTGTCTCCCCACCTTCCGTGGAAATGCAATTAAGACAAGATGCTCTCCCCGCCTCCCCCACCAGCCCCAGCCCCATCTCCTGCTTTCGGGAGCCCTGACTTCCCTCGGTTCCTGGTGGCATCCAAGCCAAAGTTGGGAGGTTTTACAGGACCATTTTGCAGACCTGGGAAAGGAGGTCTGGCGCAGGAACAGGGAGAGGTGACCGGTATTATTATCGCTTTGCAGCTGCAGCAAAATTGCTCGCTGACCGCGATTTGTTTGTCCATCCCTCCCTACTTCCCATATTTTAAGGTTTCCCCGTGACTTTCTCCCAACCCCATAGTTGGCTCTTTTAACCAAATCGGGTTATTCAGATGATGGTGGGCCTGGAGGCTCCAAGCAGGAAAATGTAGTTACAACATTAGCAGCTGGGATGGGTTTTAGGAGCCCTGCCTTGCAGGGGTCTAGTGAAGATATTTATAGCGTGCCAGTCGCCGCGGGACCCAGGCACGGCAACTTCTCGCCTAGCAGATGGTGGGCAGGGCACTCGCATATATGTATATGTTTAAAAATACAGCTAATAGATTAGAGGGATTTTTTTTTCCCCTCACAGGTTCATTTACCTCTTGTTAATCAGAGTTTAAAAAAGAAATAATTCCCCGCATCCATCCGGAGGTAGCCCCTCTCATTTTGGTATCAGTCTGGTAAGGAATGTGTAATGTTGTAACTAGAATGAAATAAGCAGCAGACCCTTCATCAAATATCTATTTTTTTTTTTTGATTAATAACGAGGGCTTGGATTTATACACTTTTTTTTTTTGCTATTCTGCAGTAAAACAGAATTCTGCATCGGCACAACAGTAATATGGGCTGTGCGTCTAGGGAGTATGTACACACAGACTAATGCTGAGGGTAGATATGGGGTAGGAGGAAAAAAAAAATATGTATTAAAAAGCCCCCATATCTGCACTACGGGGAAAAAAATCCACTCACTCAAACCTCACGATGGGGGAAAGCAAGGAAAAAATCTAAACAGCAGGATACGACAATAAATGGGAAAACAGCAATAGAAAAAGCACACTAGGTTAATATAGGAAAACTAGTTTCTTTATTGAGAGATCGTATATTAGTATTAGTGGAATCGTGTGTAACAATGTCATCATGCACACAATACAAAAAGGCAAGGCCCACCATGCTATGGAAGGGCAACAGAACAAAAGCAGCGTACACTGAGCAGATGTATAGGCTACAGCACATTACATTTCAGCAGGGTATGTCTCTACAGAGAGATTTACATCAGAAACTAGGTAATGTAAAAAAATACAGACCATGCTTTAGTTTTAGTACAAGAAAAAGGTGAAGATACACAACCAAAGGATATTCGATACAGAAAATTACCCACAAAATAAGAACAGGAAGTAATTTAGCACAGCAGAAAAAAATGTTATCCCTGTTTAATGGAAAACCATTTTGCCAGTCGTCTCTTTCCGCAATCGAATTTTAGGGGGTGGGGGGGTGGGGGGGTGTTCGCCACATCGGGGGTGAGCCAACGGGATGGGACACTTGTGGCTGACGGGGGCGGGACGGGGCGCGGGGCGGCCGGCGAGCGGCTGGGTGGGCGCCCATGGGGGGCAGCTGTCGGCTGCGGTGACGGGGATGCGGCACCCCTCTGCGGGCGGCTCTCGCCAGCGGCGGCCAGCAGCTTTTGGGGGGGATTTTAGCCCCTTTTAGACCTTACTCTCCCAACTCTATTCCGATTTTATTTTTGGAACGAAGGCCAATTGCCGGATTTCCCCTCCCCAATTTGATTTTTTTGGGGGGGAGGGAGGCGGTTTGCCGCAATTTGGGTGCTTTTGGCCCCCCCCAAGAGACTCAGCGCCTGACGACCACAGCAAAATGAATCCACTTAACAGGAATTTACAGTGCAATGTACTCAGCTAAACGGGATGGAGGTACAAAAATGGCTGTTATCCGCTACAGCTACGCTGAAATGGCCTGGTGGCTACGCTACACGGCGAGACGGGGGGGGGAGGAAGGGGGGGGGGGGAAAGTGGGTGGGTTAAAGTAAAAAATAAAATAAAATTTAAAAGAAACAACAGAAGGAGAATGGACCTACCCAAGCGCGGAGGGGAGGCGCGGGGACCCCAGCTGAGGGGGGCGCGGAGCCCTGACGCTGCGAGAGCGGGGAGGGAAGCGGCGGGGATGGGGGGGGGGGGGGCCGGGGAGCGGCGGCTCCCCTCCTCCTGCCCGGGGGGGGACCCGGAGCGCCGGGCCGAGCCCGCCCACCCCCCCCCATCCCCTCCCCGGCGCGGCCCCGGGACGCGAACCCCCGGCGCGGTACCTCTGTTGCGCACGGAGCCGAAGACGGGCAGCACCAGGTAACCGACGTGCACCAGGACCATGCTGCGGCCTTTGTGGCGCGGCGCGGCGCGGCCCGGCCCGCTCCCGCCGGCCCCTCCGACGCGGCGGCGGCGAGTGGCGCCCGCCCGCTCCGCCGCCGCACAAAGGCGCCCGCCGCCAATGGCGGGGCGCGGCGGCGCGGGGGACACGCCCCCTCCGCCGGCGGGCCACGCCCCCGCGCCGAGACACCGGCCAATAGGGGCGGAGGGGCGGGGCGGAGGGGGCGGGGCTGCGCGGACGCTCGGTCGCGCTGCCGGGGGGCGCGCGCGGACGGGCGGACGCGCGCGCGGGCACGCGGTCGGGTACGCTCTGCGCGCGCGCACGTGCGCAAGCGGCACGTGCACGGGCAGGCGCGCGCGCGCATACGTAGGCGTGTGGGTGCGCGCGCGCGGGCGCGCGAGTGTGCGCGCACAGGGGCACTGGCACGCGGGCACAAACGCGTGCGCACACGTGCGCTCACGCTCCGGCACGTGCACGCGCGTCAGCGTGCACAAACACCTGCGCGCTCACACTCAGGCACGTGCATGCACATCCGTGTGCACAAACACACACGCTCGGGCACGTGCATGCACGTCAGCGTGCACAAGCACATGCACACTCACGCTCGGGCCCATGCACACTCATGCTTGAGCACGTGCATGCACGTCAGTGTGCACAAACACCTGCGCGCTCACGCTCAGGCCCGTGCACGCACATCAGCGTGCACAAACAGATGCACACTCACACTCAGGCACGTGCACGCGCATCAGTGTGCACTAACGTGCACTCGCACTGGGAAACGCGTACACACTCGCGCTTGGGCGCACGCATGCACATCAGCGTGCACAAACACACGCTCACTCAGCACGCATGCACGTCAGCATGCACTCACACATCATATCCACGCACACCTACCCGCGCACATATGCAACTCCAGAGGCGCGCACGCACGCACGCACGCAAACAGGCGTGCAAACACACCTGCTCCCCCACAAAACAGGGGCACACCCCCCGCCCCGAGGCCAGCGGTCAGCACGCGTCGCGCCGCGGGCCGCGGCCCTGCTCTCCCCGCCATACGTCCCTCCGCACCGACGCCCCGGCCGTGGCACGTATGGGACGCACACGTTAAGCCGGGCCCAAAGCAGAGGATCGCACCGGCTGCAGGAGCGCGAAGGGGGATGCAGCGAGCTCGACGCCCTCCTCACGGGGCAAAGAACCCCCAGGCTTGAAGGAGGACACCCCCGCCAAAAAACACCCAGCCCAGCTCATCCCTGTTTAGTTAAAACCATTTTAAAGGAGTGGGTGCGGCCCGCGTTGCACAGGACAGGTTTCTGTCAGGGCACAGGGCCCCGGGAAGCGTTTTACTGTGCCGCAAAGCAATTTTTTGGTGGCCTTTCCACCCCGGGCAGGCCGGGGGTTGCTGTTGCCGCCGGCCGCTGTCCTGCCGCGGGGAGCCCCCTTAATCCCGGCTCAGCTTTATCCATCCCCTGCATCTGGCAGGTTTAAGCGCTCGGCAGCCTCCTAACGTACGTGCACGATGGATTTGTTCGCCTGGATTATTGCGTTGGGTTTGTCGTTGAGTTTATTTTGTGGATTTTTTTGCCTGATTGGAATTAAAACAGCGGCTTGGCAACCTGGATCTAGTTAACCCTTTCCCTCCCATCCCCACAGCTTAAGGGCAGATGCCGGCTCCGGCAGGCAGCTGCCTGCGCATCCTCGCTGCCCCCTTCGGAGCTGTGACACCCCCCCAAAAGGAGCCTTTTGGGTAGGATTTCACACCGCTGCTGCGCCGAACTCCCCTCAAATGGGAGCAGGAAAAGTCCCAGGTGCCCAGTGCCTCCCAGTGCCCGCCCGATTGCATCCCAGTTTGGATTTTCCCTCCATGCTGTGTCTCCCAGGAGGGTTTTCCCTGGGGGAAGGCTGGATCTTGTCCCCCGCTGTCACCGTGCTGGCCAGACCCAGTCTGCAACACTTGTTATTTGCAGGTGCTGCACATCATCCACACCAGCACGAATGTTTCCAAGGAAGGAGCAAACTTGGGGGTTTTTTTCCATGCTTATGCTGTAACGAAACGCTTCCCATGCCCTGTTTGTGGTGCAGCATGGAAAAATTACTGCTTTCCACCCATTTCTGCTAGCAGCAAGAAATCATTTCCAGCAGCAAGGTGTGATCTGCTTGATCACGCTGGATTACACACATCCTACAAAGGGACATGTCTTTAAGTGTTAAAAAGCCTGGAGGGAGTTAACGTAGACAAATCCATGCATGGATCAACCAAGGAGAGATTTCCACCTTGTCTCCTCCTGCCCATCCCACCATGACGGCTGCAGGACGGGCCCCAGGGGACTCCCAGGACGTGCACGGACCCTGCAAAGCACCCAGCGTCCCCTCTGTAGTCCCCCGAGACCACTGCTGGCCCCGGGCCGGGGGCTGCGGCCCCGCCGCCGGCTCTGGTTGCCTTGGGCAGCTGGTCCCGTGGCCGCCGGCCCCGCCGCGGCAGTTGTCGCGGGTATCTGCTGGGGCTCAGCCCTCGCTGCTGTTGCTTTTCATCCGTGCACGCTCCCCCTGCCCCGGACACCTGATCCGTGGCTGGGGCTACGTGTGTCGCGCAGATGCCACGGGCACAGGTTGACGTTAAAATTAGCCCTTGGCTTCCTCCCACCAGCACAGCCGGTGCCTGTTGGTGTCCCCCAGTGCAGCTTTTGGCATCCCAGCACCCCCAGTTTGGGGCATCCTCCCACTTTTGCCCCAAGATCTCTTTAAAAATTAACACCATGAAATTATTCTTCAATGGGATGTTCGCCAGTCTCGTGGATGTC
The DNA here is from genome assembly GCA_020745775.1 of Theristicus caerulescens. NCBI lineage: Eukaryota > Metazoa > Chordata > Aves > Pelecaniformes > Threskiornithidae > Theristicus > Theristicus caerulescens. Next base: position 4,732,029 of record CM036583.1, read on the forward strand.
ACACGTGCCACCAGTGTACCTATGGAGTAGATGTTTTGGAGATGCTGCAGCGCAGGCATCGAGGCACCGGGGCTGTCTCACCCCTTGATCCCACGGGGAAGGCTTCTCCCCTTACCCAGGCATGCACAGAGGATAATCAAGAAATATAAAAGTGATACAGAGCAGTTGAGAGGTCCTGTGGCAGATACGGCACATCAGCCACCGTCCTTGGGCACGTCTGGGGGTGACCATGGCTCTCAGCTCATTTCCAGACCTGGCACTCGCCTTCTGCCCTCCTACTTTTACCCGCCACCTGCTCGGTAATTTTGATGTGATACAGGATTTTTCACCTCCTCTGCAAAACCAAGCTGGGTGACGTCCTTTGGAAAGCTGGGATGGGATCAACCGGCTCAAAAACTGATGAGTCAGCATCCTTCAAACTTTGGGGTTTTTTGGCTGACTTCTGGCAGTATAGCGGAAAAAAACATGGTAAAGGGCTTTTTCTGGCAGTTTTGAAGCCATGGTTTTCTCAAGATGGACATCTCGCACCCCCAGAGGCCATTTTATGGCAGGATCTGGATCACTGGGATTGACGGCATGAAAAGACCTGATGCCTCGCTCCTGGTAGGGATGAAGTATATGGACAGCATGATCTCTTTGCTAGACGATGGTCTGAGCCTTTGATTATTTTCTGATATTCAGCTACATTTTAGATAATGATTTCCTTGGGAGCACGTCTTGACGTGTGTTAATGACGATAAAACCATGACATGGCCATGGCTGGATCTTTGATGGAGCTCCTAGGGCAAGGGTGGTGGGTCTTACAAACCCCATGAAGAAGAACAGCTCTGGGGTTTTGAGGGTCTCAAGTCTGAGATGGGGAGGAGACAAAAAGCTGCTTGGGAGACCAGCACTGAAGAAGAGAACCTGCAGGGAAAAGTGAAGGTGGAAAAATTAAAGGCAAAATGGAGAAGGGATAGAGAAAGAAGAAATCTCTCCAGCAAACACTGTAGCATCACACCATGCCTGGGAGCGACAGTAACCCAAACCCAGGTGGGAAGCCAGAAAGTGGGGGGCTCCTGGTTCATGAAAGGGCTTTATTTGAGATTTATTTACACTGAAAATTAATCTATGCTTTTTTGGCTCCTTTATTTTCTGCCTCACTCTAATTTTCTCTATTCTGTCTTTTACCCTTTCTTTCTTTTTCTTTTCTCCAAAAAAAAAGAGAGGCAAGGTAGAGAAAATCATTATGCATTCACTTAAAATTAAAATGAAATATTTCAGCATTTCAATTTTCCAGTTTTATGGAGAGAAAATAAGAAAACAGGTAAAAACGGCACATCCAAAGAGCAACCATTTGGGAGATGAGAAAGAAAACACCGTGCCCCTATTTTGCCAGAGCAGATTTCAAACGTGCATCCCAGGACTTTCTCCGGAGGAAAGCAGGAGGCAGTTTTTCCTCTTCCTCTGAGAGTGGGGATTTTTGGGAACTCACAGCTGCTCAATTTATTGCAGCAAAGGGGGACAGGGCGTTGCGATGCCCCCATTTATGTCTCATCATTTTGCTAAAATGGAACTATTTTGCTTCGAGGAATTTCATTCTCCATTTCTGCAGGTACGACAGCCTACAAAATAATGTCATTTTTCTGACATGCGATAGTTGTTGCAAAATGGGAGCTGGCGATGTTTCGCTGCAGCGAGTTCGGAGCGGGATATTAGGGCTGATTAAATGCTTCCTTCAAATTACACTTTTAACTGCACATCCTTGACATCGACCTTGTGCCTCCCTACGGAGAGGGCAGGGATTGGGCTTTAGGATATTTCGCATCACCCTTTTTCAAGAAGAATGGCCCCAAACTCATCCCTTCTCCTCCATTCTGCCCATATTTTTGGGGAGCAGAGGTTTTGGTGTGTTCTCCTTGGTGATCCCCCGATGTTCTCCCCATCCCAGCATCCCGCCAGCTCCCTGTGGCAGCGGCTTTGGGATGCAACCGCAGCCGGTGCGAGAGTCGGGGCAAAAGGAAAGCCCTCTCCTGGCAACACGCTCAGCAGCATATTTGCTGCAAAACCCCACCGTTTCTGCCGCTAATCAAGGACGTTGCAATATTTTACCTGTGAAATTTGCTCCTTGCTCTCAAGGTGGCTTTGCGCTAACCAAAAACAAGGCAAGGTCAATGACCCCTGTCTGCATTCCCAGATCCCAGGCTGGAAACCTGGAGCTACGACCCTCTGTCAGACCCATCGGTGATTAATTACCTTGAAATCACAGCTGGCTGATTTAATTTTGGCATTATGTCCGGATGATTTGATTTCTTTTGCGCTTCCTGGGGCCCGTTTCCCCGCTGCGGGATGGATGCTGGCTGCACGGGCAGGGTCCGGCCAAAACGATGGAGTCCAGCATGGTTAGGAAAACCAAAAAAACTGGTGTTTTCACATCCATGAGCCCAAGTGCCTTGATCTTGGCGGCACTTTCCCCCATCCTGGGGGATGCAGCGGAGGGTGCGATGGCAGCCCAGAGCCTGTATCCTCCGGCTTTGGTGCCATCTAGTGCCTTCCCACGGGCTGCTTCCAGCTCTCAGTGACCAAATTGCATTAAAAACCATGAATATTTCCTGCCAAATTACCTCTTTTGCAGACAGGGTGCTGCTGAGACCCCTCACCTCCACCCGCAAGCCTCCCCTCAGCCTTTCCGTGGGGCTGGAATCCCGTTGGGATGAGCCTGGAGCACGAGGAATTAAGGGGATTCCTCCCTGGGGCACGGGGAAGGGGAGGATATGGGTGTAAAGCTAATTTTGAAACATTTTTGAAAACTTTTCTGAGCATTTTAGAGTTTTGCTATACCCTTGCGCAAGCTGGGAGTGCTGGTCCAGGGCAAGACCTCACATTGGGCATGGAAGGATGGGGGAGCTCAGCATCACCTCTCCGAAAACTTGGCCGTAGCATGCAGTGCTGCTGCTTACCGGGGTATGGAGCATTATAAACACACTTTTTTGGCTGGCAGGGAGCTCAGACCCTCCTGGAAAGCATGCTCCCTGCCTTGTGCCATGCCCAGGTGGGACTGCTTTAAAAATTGCCCTAGTGCTTCCTCCTAACAAGCAGCTGGAGGAAGGAGAGATTGCACAAGGAGCCTGCGGTTCTGCAGCTCCAAGTGGGATGGGGTTTTGTCCTGGTTTCAGCTGGGATAGAGTTAATTTTCTTCTTGGTAGCCGGTATGGGGCTGTGTTTTGGGTTTAGGATGAGAACAATGTCGATGCTAAGTATCGCTAAATAGTCGCTAAGTAGCGCTTACACTGGTCAAGGACTTTTCAGCTTCCCGTGCTCTGCCCAGTGCACGGGGGGCTGGGAGGGAGCACAGCCAGGGGCACTGACCCAGACTGGCCAAAGGGCTATGCCATACCACATGACGTCATGCTCAGTATATAAGCTGGGGGAAGAAGAAGGAAGGGGGGGACATCTGGCGTGATGGCGTTTGTCTTCCCAAGTAACCGTTACGCGTGATGGAGCCCTGCTTTCCTGGGGATGGCCGAACACCTGCCTGCCGATGGGAAGTAGCAAATTAATTCCTTGTTTTGCCTTGTTTGCGTGCGCAGCTTTTGCTTTACCTATTTAACCGTTCTCTTTTATTTTACTTCAACTATTAACCTGTTCTTATCTCAACCCACGAGTTCTCTCCCTTTTACCCTTCCGATTCTCTCCCCCATCCCACCGGGGGCGAGTGAGCGAGTGGCTGTGTGGTGCTTAGTTGCTAGCTGGGGTTAAACCACGACAGGTTTTTAATTGCCTGAGACTATGTTTTAGCAGCATCCCAGCCACAGAAAAGGTCTTCAAATGCTCTCGGGAGATGTGGAGGGCAGTCAGGTGTGCACCAGGGACTCATCCTCCTTTTGCAATGTAGGAGATGCACTAAACAGCATTTTCAACTCACCAAGTCTTGTCCGAGACATGCTGTGAGCTGCCTTTTGAAGTTACCCTTCCTTTCATTAGGATTTACTCACTATGTTTTGTCTTCTGCTCTGGGTGTCTTAAACCTCCAGCCTGCTCTTCACCTTCCCACTGTTGACTTCTAATGGCTTGGGTCTGCCCTGGGTTCCCCCAAAGGCGACCTGCACCCATCTCCCCACCTCTGCAGGAGACAGTGGTCTTCAAACCTAGGGCTGAACCCATGGGGGAACCCACCATGAGCGATGGAAATAAGATGGAAAAAATAAAACCCAACTGAATGAAGAATGATATTGAGACTGGTTTTACACCTCCCTGCAGCAGCCGTGGGGCAGCACGCTGCTCTCCGGTCCCTTAATCACACCCTAGGCGTCACGTCTCAGGGCCTGAGGTGGTGGCATGGGCTTGGTTGCACAAGAGGAGTCCAAGAGCTGTATTGGGCCTGTCTGATGCTCGTCATCAAGAACACGTCTACAACACACCCATGGCAAATGAATGCATCAGCACAGGTAAACACACGATCTTCAATTATTCAAGGGAAGGCATCTGCTTACTCTCTCCAGCCGAAGTAATGCAGGATCATTTGAGCAGCTTCACACTTCCCCTGAAGCCAACAGACACCAAAAAGCCACAAGATTGTGTTAGGTGTTTAGGGATGGGTTGAGCGTCTGGTTATTTAGTACGTCCCGGGGCTGTTGGAGAAAACCTCCACCCAGCCCCGAGCGCCTGGGGAAGGTCGTACTGCATATACACTGCTTCCCCTACATGCTCCTGGCTCCCATGTCTGGCTTTTTCTGGGTGAGACGTGGTTTGTGGACACATAACGACTCCCAGTGATTGGATTTTTCATTGTTTCAGGGACCTTTTTTAATGAAAGGTATTTAGGAGGCTGGTTGGGCAAAGCACAGAAATGTGGGTGTTTCTACACACTGGTGCTCCCATGTCTGGTTGTCCACCAGGATTTTGTCTGGATAATCTCCATTGCTCACCTGTCCGGAGCTGAAAACGGCTCTGAAGAGCTCCACTTCTTCCACAGACCGAGGGTGAGCTCCCATCACCACCTGTCCAGCCTAATGTTCAGCATGGGATTCGAAATGTGACACTAACAGTCCAAGAAAAGACCCAGCATGTGTAAAGAACCATCAGAAATGAAAAAGATTTGACAAAATACCCAAACCTGTGGTTTTTCCTCCTTGGGATGCATCTCTCAGACAGGCAGGGCCCATCTCCCTCTTTGCTGAGACCGTCCCCACCAAGGATGTGTTTACAAGCTGAGGTTTTGGCTGCATCTCCCCACTGTGCTGGGGTTGCCCAGGGATTGGGGAGCTCCTCCAGAAGCAAGAGGCAAAGCTGGAGAAGCAGTTAAGGAGTCACCCATCAGCTGCCCTCAATGATGTCCTGCTTCCATGGGTCCCATCCTTGTTGGTACCCTACGTTGTGAAGATGCCTCCATCCCTCCCCACTCCCAAGCAATGGAGACAGAAAGCTGAGCAAGTGCAATCCCTCACCTTCAAGAGCCAACCCCGAATGCTCAGAAGAACCACCGCTTTGCCCAGATCTATTAATTAACCCACACCACCACTATATTTAAGTGCAATGTGGGTTTCTTAGGGTGGCCTTCCCTCTTGCTGCAAGACGAGGAGGGGGTATCCTCCTCTCGGGGATGTGCTGCTGGCCAAGAGAAGAAGAAGAGCCCAGACAAAGTGCTTTCCAGCCCATTGTCACGTCGTGGAGAGCTTTGCTGTGGCTCTTCATGCAGACGACGGATCTCATTAGAGCTGTAAAACACTGGCAGAAGGGAGGCGTTAGTGAGATGTCAGAAGATAGATCTGTGGCACTCAGATGGTGATTTGTAACTGGCAGAGCTCCTGCGAAGGGTATTTTTATTTGCCGTTTTGTCACACATGGTCCAGGGAGAGTGTGAATAAATGGACCTGAATGGGAAGTGTAATTATGTGGAAAAGCAATAAAATTACCCTTTCATGAATCTCTGTCATATCCTGTGCCAGGTAAGATGAGTTTTGAGTGAGAACACATAACGCAAGTGACACATTCCCCATTAGGATCTTAAAATCATCACTCCAGCCCAACCACCTCGGACTTGAAAGCTCCTCTTTGGATTTCCAGGACCACTGCCGGCTCATAACACCATGGATAAACATCTCCTATGTATCTACAGCCCCAGCGGGGGGGAATTTGAATGCGCCGTGCTTCGAAATGGCAGCCTCCCGTGGAAGTCCATGCTGCCAAACACTATGGCATCCAGACGGCTATAGTTGTAATGACAGGGGGAAATCAAGAGTATTTTAGGATGCAGATAATTAAATCGTTTGGACTTGATGATCTTAAAGGTCTTTTCCAGCCTAAATGATTCTATGTGGGTGGTAACATTAGAAAAGATGCATTTCCAAAGAAGCAATGGCAAGTCACTATTTTAATGCGTGACTTTGGCATCCAGAGTTGGAGATTTCTACTAAAAACTGCTGATCACATGGAGTTGTGCAGCAGTGCTGTCACTGCTGGAAGACATGGATGAGGTTGGATGAGCTGGAGTGATGGATGCGACACTGGAGTTCAATCATGTCAAGTTTAAGGTAGACACACAAGCACCCGGCAGAAAGGAAACGGGAAAGATTTGAGCGTCCTTGATCATGGGCCAGTCAAAAGCTATCGATGCTTTGAAGCCACGGACAAAGCAAATGTGAACCTCGGCTGTATGAGATGAAGGCAGAGGCCAGCGTAGGAAAGCTCCTGGAAAAGGCACCAGTCAGACTCCAGGAGTTCTGCATTCAATTTGCATCACCTACAGTAATGAAAAATGAATTTGACAGGGGGCTTTTATTTGGGTTTTTTGTTTGTTTTATTTATTTATTTATTTTTTTTTTATTTATTTATTTGGGTTTTTTTCCAGCTCTGATGTGGTTGCCCTGGATTCACCCAAAGCTGCCAATGCAGCTAACAAATGTAGGAAATTATCTGAAATTAAACTTTCAGACAATTTTCCCATGTCCATTCCAGCTTTGCCCCGAGGTTTACTGTCTGAAAGATCCTTCCTTCCCAGTAGCTGGCACTCAATTCTAATTTTAAACTGAATTACAAATCCAGATGACTAACCAGCTCCAAGAGAAAACTTCCAAGGGGCATTTATGAATCAGTAGTCGTAAAGACTCTTAGGAATGCATTTATACTTTCATAAACTCCCTGGTATTGAGATACAGACCTAGGGGGGCTGGAATCCTCAGCTGCTGTTTAGTTGCAATAAAAGGAGGGTGTTCACCTTATTTGTACCAAAGACAAAAGTAAATGCAGGGTTTGTCCATCGCAAGTTTGCATTGTGCAGGCATGCTGCTCCTTTCCTTTGCGGACAGAAGGGAAACCGCATCCCTGTGATGCTCGGGAGAGAAAACCACGGCAGCTGACATTCACAAATGACAACCCTAAAAAAGAGAGGGGGAAAAACAACTACTATTTCAGCAGATGAAGGTGATAGACTCAGCAAAGGACACCATTTACAGACTCTCCAGGGAACTGGGGAACTAATCCACTTAGTAAAACACCTTCGGTCCTCATTTTAAGGCAGACGAACTAAATTTTCAAGCAAAAAAATTAATCTGCATTGCAACGATTTCATTGGGGAAAGCAATACAAAATCTAACCTGTTTGGGTAGGTTTTGTCAGTTCTCGTATTGCCCCAGAAATGACAGCTCCTGCAAAGCAAAGCGGCCCGAGCCACGAGGGATGTGCTGAGTGCCGCAGGAGAAATTTTAAGCTTTCCATTTGGTGTATCCTGAAGTCCAAAGACTCTGGGTATCTCTCGGTGATGGACAAAAGAAGATTCAGGAGCTAGGTCAGCTCTCATCTTTCCACATCTGCACCAGCGCTGCCCTCCCTCAGCTGGTGATACACGTGAAATAAAATCCGAGTCTGGTGCCCACCTCCACAACCACCACCAGGCCCGGAATTTGTATTTTCAAGCTTCACAAAAGCCGAGGACTCAGCGGGGCTGAAAAGCCAACTCACTTCACTCGTAATCAATCCTGACATTTAAAATACATGGATAAACACCACTCGTTGTTTGCGCCACTGAGAGCCTTCTCATGTGATAAAAACATCAGAACTAAAGCAAACTCCCCTATTTAGCTGGAAATGTAATGGATTTTATTATTATTTCTATTTCCGTATTGGCTGTGAGAAGACTGGCAGGCAGCGGGACCCTAAGTTCAGCACAGTGCAGTTACACTTACCATCCTTCTCTTTACTTGTGGCTGTAAATTCCCCGGTATAATTTAATTTAGTGCTTCTCCAAACGGCGTTCAGCCTGGCACCACCTCTCGTGGTCCGTGGGGACGTGCCCAGAGCTTCATAGCTGGCCTACACATCCATTCCAAACGGCAGTAGATCTGAGCTCGTCGGCACTGCCTGGCTGCGTGAGAAAATCCGAGTGTGACATCGGTCTCTTGGTCAAACGGTCTCACTGAGCAGCAGAAGACAGCCCTGAGGATGGGACGAGGGGATGCGGTTGCAGAAATACGGGTATGAAGGTTGCTCAGGCGTCTGAAGGACTGCGGCGTGCGGGAAGATGGGAGGCTGCTCGTTACCGCTGCCTGCGCATCCCCCGCCAGCGCTGCAGGAGGAGCGGTGGTCCTCTTCTGGTCTGGGAGATAAAAGCGAGCTTTTGCGGTCAGGAAATCGCGTTTACATTCTGGACGTTCAAAATTAAACGCGGGGAACAGTGATGAATTTGGGCAGTTTTAACCCATTCCCAGAGTTTAAGGCTTTATTTCGGAGACGTGACAAACGGCAGCGTATTGAATGGAAGTGGGGAAAAAAAATCCCAAACAAGTTGATATTGTTTAAATAATACACTCTATTTTATTTTGTCTTAAAATAGTTTAACCTTTATGCTACAGACTTGTTTCAAAAAACAGAAGGTCTCATCTTGCACCAAAAATATATATATTTATATATATATAACACTCTGTTTTATTATTATTTTTTCTCCAAAGACCATTAAATACTAGATGGAAAATGAGAACTAAATAACGAGTGTCGAGAAGAATCAAATTTTTTAACTAGAGTCGCACGTTTTAAACATTTATATTCTAAGCAATGATTTGTCTTCACTACAGAAGATTCCAAGTTCACACTCCAGCAACTCAGGAACTGCTAAAACCGTGAAGGGCTTGAGCCAGCACACACTGAAGTCGATGGAAAGCCCCACATCAGCTCCAGTGGGTTCTGGATCAGGCCCCAAGTGCACTGGTTCTTAGCCATACAACGGCTAGCATTTCTCTTTCCTGCTGAGAAGAGCAAAACCATCCAGGCACCTTTTGCTCTTTTTTTTTTTAAAAAAAAAAAAAGAAAACAAAAAACCAAAACAAAAACACTTCCTAGCTATCCAGTGATTGCGGTTTTCAGATCACTACCCTTTCAAATTTGTGAAGAATAAGAGAAAATACGTAGTGTTTTAAATAAAAGAAAAGAAAACCTGCATCAGACTACGATACATGAATTGTTTAAACAAACACAGTGCACAATTGGAGGAAGTTTGGTTAGGACGCAGTCGTTTTTATATATACATGGAAGTCACATCATATACAAACTGAAAAACAAGAAAGTTAGTTTGCATTTTTCATGGAAGGACTACGAATGGGTCCCTGCAGCTTTCTTCAAAACTGATCTTTAAAAGACTTTGTGAAACAGGAAACAGCAGCCACACTAAATCACTGTTCCAAAGTTTTACCTTTACAGCATGTGTGCTAGCCCACTAAAACGACGGCTGAGTTGCGTGATTAAAATACGAGGAGAAAAGATCGACGGCCGCTACCGGTATAGTGCCCCAACAGTACAGGGCTTTTCCCTGCTGCAATGCGGACGGGCTCCATCCACCGCCGCTCCCTCCCTCCCACCCCCAGAGAAAGAAATCGGCCACTAGAAGCACCACATACATTTTTCTGGCCATGCAATACACTGATGGTCAATGTTTTAGAAAGCTTGAAATTGGAATATCAATCCCTTACCTAGTTGTTCTTTAAAGTGCAGTCAGAACCGTTCTGCTTATTAAAGAAAAAGCGGTTTGTTACTAACTATACCACCACTGCTGGTTTTTTTTCCTTTAAGTTAAGTGACAACAAAGGTAATTTTATTTATTTTTTTTTTTTTTTCCCACCGATAAAACTATTGGAAGCCAAATAAATTTAGAAATCAACCAACACAAAAAGAAAACAGAACTTTCCATGTGCTGACTACCCCCGTTCAGCCTAAATGGCAAAAAATCTGATGATAGAGCTGTACAAAATTCCCACTAGAAACATTTTGAATACAAAGGAACATTTTAATTGCACAATAGACATTTAAAGTGAATATCATCTTTTTAAAGTCTAATCTTTGGTTTTTGCCTTGAGAAAGGCTCAAAATGACAGATAAGGGGCAGGAATTTCCACATACACTACACAAACCACAGCCTGCTAAAGTAAGTTCCACTGATTTTGGTAAATATTCTGGTAGAAAGTGTTTTGTGGATCATACCCTAAAACAATTCCAAAACTAGGATAAGAGATATGACCTAATGCCAGGAAAATGGTGCAGATCTAGTTTAAAAAAAACAAAACAAAACAAAACAAACCCAAAAAACGGAGCCCACAACCTTAAGCCCTGATCCGGCAACATCTTTTAGGACAGAGTTTTAAGCACATGAATGGCCCCACGAGTTTCAGCGAACTGTCCAAGCTGAACGTTACGCATCTCCTAAAGTGCTTTGCCAGACTGGGGCTTTGCAAGTTTGGTTTGGTGGTTGGTTTTTTTTTTTTGAGATGGTCAATGAAGCAAATAAGTAACAGCAGAAATGAGGACTACAAGCAAAATGTTTCGTTTCTCTCCTTCTCCTATTCCAGGCAAGACTTGGATATAGGTAAAAAAGTTCAGCTATATTTAAAAAGGAGAGGGATGCTGGGCCTTTTTATTACTTCTCTTTTTCTTGTGCTTTTGCAATAATCAGCTGCTAGTAAGTCACTACTATTACTATTTTAAACCGTAACAAGCTGTGGGAAATGATCAGTGAAACACAGTAGTCAAGTAGACAGAAGACTCAGCACTGAAAAGAGTGTAAACTATAAATTATATTGAAAATAAAAATCCTTTAATTAAAAGCTGTTCAGTGCATATGTTATGGGCCGTTTGTATTAAAGACAGTCCCTCCTGCTGGTAACATAACCAAATCAGTGTGGGTATAAATACTCTTGGCCCAATTTTCAGAAGTGTTGAATACCCCCCAGTTCCACTGACATCAGTGAGGACACAGCATTTCTCAAAATCACTGATGCTCACACAGCAAAACACTAACTTCTACTAACAAACTCAATATACCGATAAATTAAAAATGTTCTGGAGTTGGAGGTGGGAAAGGGTGGGAGGATGTAAGTTTGCACACAGTTATTTCTTCAGATTAACACACACACAAGTTAGTAACTGTAGATGTGTTTTAAATTTGGAGCTATTGGCTTTTAATTCTGGGAGGAATCCTCCTTTGAGAAGGCAAAAACATTTTAAATGATACTGAAATTATAGTACATTCTTATGGAAATGAAAAACTTCATGAGTTTGAATTTCGTGATGCCAGGAACAGGGCTTCTGAAGCTGAAGCTTTAACAATGAACTCCTGTGCCACAAAGGGGAGGAGGGGTGGGGACACAAACACAGTGACACCGCATTACAGTAGATATTTGCGTCTGGTATCCTCATCCAAAGTGAGGTCTACTACTTCTGGGGGTGAAGACCAATTCTGCTGGGGGGTCACAGCTGTCCATGATTGTGTTTGCTGAGTGCTAATGTACTGTGAGCCTGAGCCATGCTTCCAGGAAGACACACTCTGGATCACGCCTCCCCTGGGATGCACACACCTGTAGTAAGGCAAGAAACAAAACAGGATTAAAGCTACTATTGAATTCAGGCACAAGATTCTTAGCTGCAGTGTTTTATCACTTAGGCATCTTGTTAACGTGTCCCTCTCCGAAATCTCCTCATGGATTTTCCATTTGTAGAGTCCGTGACATCTTAAATACCCAGTAAACAAAGCTGAGACTAAACTTTAATTTAAACGTGGGGGTGGTGGTGGGGATTAAATTATTTTTAAGAACTGAATTCTGCCAGTGGGTGTAAAGTGATATTCCTTACAAAATACGTGCATGGATCCCCAGGATCTTGAAGTCTGCCCCATCATGCGTAGTACCATACACTATTCAGAAGCATAGCTTCCTGCTAGCAGTTTTACCCACTGGACTTTTAAAAAGAGAAAAATTTTAAGTGAGGCTTGATGAGACAAAGAGAAAAGCTATCTTTCTATAAGAAATCAAAACCATGTTAAAATAAGCACATAATGATACTTTCATTAAAATAATTACAAGACAGATCCTGTAATTACATGATTACATTTGATTTTTCTTCGGTGGTCTTAACTTTTTAACTAAAAATTACAAGCATGCTGGGAAATGCTCACTGGTTAACAGTACAGCCCCACTTCAGCAAAACATTTAAGCTTTCGGTGATTATAGTCAGTGAGACTAAATCATGTATTTAAAGATAAGCACATGCTCAAGTGCCTTGCTCAAGTGAGGTACCTATCTACTTATTTGCACAGTATTTTTACCTATTATATTCATAAAAGGTAAGTGACAATTTAAGTACAAGCAAATAATAACTAGAAAAAAAAACAAAATGAAAGACAGACTCATTTTTTTACATGATGAAGTGAGGACAAGCATTTACTGGAGTTTTTAAGATGATCCCTCTATTCCCAGCTGTAAATCTTAAACTAGTGCTAGTAAAACTCTATACCTAGTGCTCCCAAAAATTGTTTTGCTCTTGTAAGCACTGGTGGTGGCTGTAGCTGCTCCTGGCTGCATACTGAAGCAGGAGATGTTTGGCGGCTGGGGTAACCTTTTTCCGTTTCTACGTGAAAGCATGTGTACCGCATTTCAGGAACCCAAGTTTTCCGTGCTGGTCAAATCATAGAATCACAGAATGGTTTGGGTTAAAAGAGACCTGTAAAGGCCATCTAGTCCAACCCCTCTGCCATGGGCAGGGACATCTTCAACCAGATCAGGTTGCTCATAGCCCCATCCAACCTGGCCTTGAATGTTTCCAGGGACGGGGCATCTACCACCTCTCTGGGCAACCTGGGCCAGTGCCTCACCACCCTCATTGTAAAACATTTCTTCCTTATATCCAGTCTGAATCTCCCCTCTTTTAGTTTAAAACCATCACCCCTTGCCTTATCACAACAGGCCCTGCTAAAAAGTCCGTCCCCATCTTTCTTCTAAGCCCCCTTTAAGCACTGCAAGGCCACAATAAGGTCTCCCCGCAGCCTCCTCTTCTCCAGGCTGAACACCCCCAGCTCTCTCAGCCTCTCCTCCCAGCAGAGCTGTTCCACCCTCGGACCATTGCTGGGGCCTCCTCTGGCCCCGCTCCAACAGCTCCCTGTCCTTCCCGTGCTGAGGACCCCCGAGCTGGATGCAGGGCTCCAAGGGGGTCTCCCCCGAGTGGAGCAGAGGGGCAGAATCCCCTCCCTCGCCCCGCTGGCCACGCTGCGGGGGATGCAGCCCAGGAGACGGGTGGCTTTCTGGGCTGCGAGAGCACATTGCCGGCTCATGTCCAGCTTTTCGTCTGTCAGTACCCCCAAGTCCTTCTCTGCAGGGCTGCTCTCCATCCCTCCATCCCCCAGCCTGTCCTGATACCGGGGGTTGCCCCAACCCAGGTGCAGGACCTTGCACTTGGCCTTGTTGAACCCCATGAGGTTCACACAGGCCCACCTCTCCAGCCTGTCCAGGTCCCTCTGGATGGCATCCCGTCCCTCAGGCGGGTCAACTGCACCGCTCAGCTTGGTGTCATCTGCTGAAGGTTCACTCGATCCCACTGTTTATGTCGTTTATGAAGTTATTAAACAGTACTGGTCCCAATATGGACCCCTGAGAGACACCGCTTGTCACCGATCTCAATCTGGACATCGAGCCATTGACCACTACCCTCTGGATGCAACCATCCAACCAATTCCTCATCCACCGAACAGTCCACCCATCAAATCCATACCCTTCCAATTTAGAGAGAAGGATATTGGGGGGGACCATGTCAAAGGCCTTACAGAAGTCCAGACAGATGACATCCATAGCTCTTCCCTTGTTCACTGATGCAGTCACTCCATCACAGAAGCCCACTAGGTTGGTCAGGCAGGACTTGCCCTTGGTGAAGCTGTGCTGGCTGTCTCGAATCCCCTCCCTGTCCTCCATGTGCCTCAGCATAGCTTCTAGGAGGATCTGTTCCATGATCTTCCCAGGCACAGAGGTGAGGCTGACAGGTCGGTAGTTCCCAGGGTCCTCCTTTCTACCCTTTTTAAAAATGGGTGCAATGTTTCCCTTTTTCCAGTCCCCAGGGACTTCACCTGACTGCCATGACTTTTCAAGTATCATGGAGAGTGGCTTGGCAACTACATCAGCCACTTCCCTCAGGACTCTGGGATGCATCTCGTCAGGACCCATAGACTTATGTACATTCAGGTTCCTCAGGTGGTGGCAAATCTGATCTTCTCTTGCAGTGGGAGGGACTTTGCTCCCCCAGTCCCTGTCTTGCCATCCATCCACTCAAGAGGTGTGGAAAGAGAGGTTGCCAGTGAAGACTGAGGCAATGAAGCTGTTGAGTACCTTAGCCTTCTCCTTGTCCTTTGTCACCAGTTTGCCAATCTTGCTCATCAGGGGGGTACGCTTTCTTTTGCCTTCCTTTTCTGGCTGACGCACCTGTGCAAGCCCTTGTTATTATTCTTTGCATCCCTTGCCAAGTTCAGCTCCATCCATGCCTTCGCCTTCCTGACCCCATCCCTACACAACCAGGCAATGTCCCTATACTCTTCCCAGGATACCTGTCCCCGCTTCCACTGCCTGTGCATTTCCTTCTTGCCCTTCAGTTTGACCAGCAGGTCTTGACTCAGCTGTGCTGGTCTCTTGCCTTCCTTGCCTGATTTCTTACACGTGGGGATTGACAGCTCTTGCATCTGCCAGGTCTGTTCTGCTCCCTTGTCCCTGAAGGCAGTTTCCAAGGGTGTTGTATTGACCAACTCCTTGAACAGATGGAAATTTGCTTTCCTAAAATTCAGGGTCCTGACTACTCTTCACCTGACCCATATCCCTCAGGACTGTGAACTCCAACAGTGCATGATCACTGCAGCCCAGGCTGCCTCCAGTCTTGCCATCACCGATTAGCTCGCTTGCAATGGTGACCGACAGGTCCGGTACCACATCCCCTCTGGTAGGGCTGTCTGTTACCTGGCTTAAGAAGTTATCCTCAGTGCTCACCAGGAGTCTCCTGGATTGCCTGCAGCTTGCCGTGCTACTTTGCCAGCAGGTGTCGGGGTGGAGTCCCCCAGCAGGACGAGAGCCTGCAAGCCCCATGCCTCCTAGTGCTGGAGGAAGATGTCTTCATCAATAGGCTCCCCTTGATCGGGCGGCCTGTAGACACCAACCACAAGGTTCCCTTTGTCTCCCTCGGTCTCTAATTCCTACCCATAAGCTTTCAACATTCTCATGGCTGTTCTTTAGAGACAGCTCTTCACACTCTCCATTTCTTGATGCAGAGGGCAACCCCTCCACCCCTCCTTCCTCGCCTGTCCCTTCTGAACAGCCTGTAGCCTTAGATAGCCATGCTCCAGTCATAGAATTTGTCCCACCAAGTTTCAGTAATGGCAACTAGGTCGTAGCTTTCTAGCAGTACGGTGGCTTCCAGCTCCTCCTGTTTGTTGCCCATGCTGCATGCATTGGTGTAGAGGCACTTCAGCTGGGCTGTTGGCTGTGTCACCTTTTTAGAGGAACACCCCTTAATTCCTTTGAGGTATTTCCCTGGTGTTTCCCTGTTGGCTTCTATTATCTCAGGAGCCCCTGGCTCATCTCTGTAAGACTTCAAGCATGCTCCAGTGTAGCCAGCACGTCTCAAGAGCAACAGGCTGAGGGCCCTTGCTAGCACCTCATCCCTCTAACCTTGACCTGGTATCCCATGGCTTCTCACAGGCAAGCCTGATATTATCCCCCTCCCCCTTCAAGTCTAGTTTAAAGCTCTGTCAATGAGCCCTGCTAGCTCGTGAGCAAAGACCCTCTTCCCCCTTTGAGAAAGGTCAATCCCATCTAATGCCAGCAGGCCTGGTGCCGTGTAAGCCATCCCATTATCAAAAAACCCAAAATTGTGGCGGTGACACCAGCCACGGAGCCACGTATTAATAGACCGGGTGTGTCTGTTTCTTCTAATCACTGCCCACAACTGGAAGGAGAAAGGAAAAAATAACCTGTGCTCCAGATCCCTCACCAACCATCCCAAGGCCCTGAAGTCACTTTTGATCGTCCTTGGACTATACATTGCGGATTCATTGCCACACACATGGAAGAGCAATCATGGGTAACAGTCCGAGGGCCGTACCAGGCTAGGAAGTTTTGTAGTGGCATCCCTGACATTTACATTTTATTTGTTTTAATTTAAGGTAGTGCAATTTATTTTCTCCAGAACTACTTAGGTTATGCTCATCTCTCTTGGCTCTGGTTAGAGTTTCATGAAATAGAATGAAAAATCTCATTCTCCGAGCTCTAACTTCTCTGAATATAAATGCCTCATTTCCTTTTCAGATACACTATT
Organism: Theristicus caerulescens; assembly: GCA_020745775.1. Taxonomy (NCBI): domain Eukaryota; kingdom Metazoa; phylum Chordata; class Aves; order Pelecaniformes; family Threskiornithidae; genus Theristicus; species Theristicus caerulescens. The sequence goes on from CM036583.1 coordinate 4,748,610, forward strand.
TGGTTTTGGATGTGATGTTCAGAATGACTTTTTTATTACTTCTTCAGTCTTAAAAATACATTCTTAAAGTACATATCTACAAAGAATAAGTAATAAGAGACTGGAACTCTAACAAATGTAGGGCATTTTTTTAAAAAGCTTTCTTTTAAGAAGAAATATTTTTAAGTGTAACTGACAAGAAAAGCTCATAGCCAAAGCAAACTAAATATGATGTTAGGTCTCAGGGACTATGGTCCATCATTCAGATACAGAACAGTCCTCAATGCTTAGGTAAAGATAATACTAACTTTTCTCCCTGGAGGTGACAAAAAGCAAGCTATAAATTATCTCATAGAAATGATACCTCACAAAAATAAAAGTGTTTACCCTCAAACAAGTCACACAAGCAGCCAACAGCAAAACATTCAATCAAACATTATCTTCGGGAACATGCTTTCCAATCTGTAGCTAAGAGGAAGATACTGAGGTAACCTCTGAGTACCTGAGTACCTCTGCAAGGTAAAGGCAACCAAAAAAAGAAAAAAACACCTAGAAGAAAAAACAGAGGAAGACTGTTTTATACACATGTGTATATATAAAAAAAAAATCTATTGGACAAAAATTAAACAAACTGAAAAACATGACTTGGTGTGCTAAATAGATGCCAAGTAATATTCTGATGATGAGAAACACCACCAATTCACTAGCAATCGGAAAAACTACAAATGATGGACAAACTCTGGGGTGTCACAACTCACATCAGTCCAACAACGACATGGAATATGCAGCACGATAAAAAACTGTGTGAGCAAAAGAACTGAATCCAAACATCATACTAACTAAGCATGCAAAAATACTGATCAAAAACCTAAACCTTTTCCAAACGACAACCCTGTCAGAAGCCCATCAATACTTCATAACTGCAAGCCTAGACCTGCAAGAGAAATAAAATTCTAAATAGGATTCGAACAACTGAAATGTGTGAATATTCAATGGAGCTAGTAAGACTTCAGGAGATGGCAGATAAACTGATTTTCAACAGAAACTCTGAATTTACTTAACATTTCCATTCTTGTACATGGTAAATATTACCAAGGCAAGCAGCATGGAAAGCTTTTGAACAGCGGACCTCAAGAAGAAGGGTTGTGTGTACATAGTGCTAGACAGATTTACATGAACTAGTACTGGAGGACAAGTCCACACTGCCTATCATTAGGACCAAGATCCTCTAAGCCCTGGGTCTGCTGGATAAACAGCCAGGAGACCTACTTCCTAAGGAATTAGTGTCTTCCAAAAGAGTTAGCCATGCAAGGACTTTCACTGTTCTAAAGGAGAAGACCAAATCTCTCTTCCTTCAGCACCTTAAAATTTCCTTTTTTCACATCCAACAGCACTGGATTGTACCCACACTATCTGTACAGTTTCCTGCCTGGGCAATTGGGTCCTGTACACCTTCCTTCTTCCTTTCCTTAAGAAAGATGCAGTGAAGGGATGACAAGAAACAGCTCTGTTCCTTGTCCCTCGCACCCCTTTTCTGCCTCCAAGCATCCACCAGGCAGCAGACTAGTTTTAGAAAGAGCCTGTCTGTATACTGTTTTAACTTGCTTTTATTCCATGAAATTAACCCTCCATACTATATGAAAATCCCAGGCTTCTTCAACTGCTTCATAGTACCTTAAGCCAAGGAAAGATCATAGACTAAAGATGAAGAGTAACATCAAAAAATGCCTATCAAGAATAACAGCTGAAGCACAGCTGGGCAGCTTACTATCTGAGCTTGAGAGAAACCTCTGGCTTCCTTACTTTCATCTACTTGGGAGATTTGAACTCTCTGTACCTTGAAATAAAACCAAGATTAGTAAGGATCTGATTTTTAATCTAAAGAGGCTATCTTATGACATTAGCCATTGAAAAGCTGGTAGTATTTTTACAACTACTGATGAATTAAATAAGCTGGAAGCTGACTAAAAGCTTAAAGTAAGTGAATATTTTGAAAGGAAATGAACCCACATAAATATTTTTGTTTACATATTTGCATGTTCACACTACACGCTTAAAATCTGAATTCCTGATGTGTATAAATTTGGTATCTCAATATTTGGTATTTTGATACTACATATGCTTAGCCTGTTAATGTTTGACATCGAATCACAAGCTTAATCTAAGTACTTACCAAGTTGGTAACGTTCTAAAGAAAAACACATTCTGACATCACTGTGACCAGCAGAACAGAAAAAACAAGTGCAATGTTTGCTACCTGTTGGGCATCAATCATGGATGGGTAACTACAGAAGTGGAAGTCAGCGGGTTTTTACCTTTATTAATTTTGGCAAAACAGATATTCTGATAAAATGAAAGAAATATTACAGCAAGAAAAAGGAGTTAATACCTGGCATGTTCCTGAACTCCAACAATCTCTACTTCACTATCAGAAGAGGCGATATTAATTTCTTCATTGATCTGGGCATTACCGGAAGAGGTTTTGTCACTTGCAAGGAAGCCTGGATCCAAATGACCTACAGATGGGGAAAATGCAAATACAGCCAATGTTTAACAGCTCACACAACTCAGAAATCAGCTGGAAAAGGAATTTCCCAAGCTAACAAAAAAAAAAAAGACTGAAACACTGAGATTGGAAAATCTTATTAGATCAAGTTCAGTTCATCACCTGATACAGGGTGACCACTGGATTTATCCAGTCTCAATAGCTCTAGTGATGGTGTTATCACACAGATGTGAACAAAGCCCGACTATTGCATCAAGAACACTTGATGTAATTAGGCTTTCCAGCTATTACTTTACAACAATGTGAGGAGTCAGACTGTGCCTAAACCTCTCTGAAATAAAGAAACACAACAATCTATTGTCAATAAATCAAACTCAGTAATACTGGGGCAAACAAAGCCTATAGGCTGGACAGAAATATCACACACACAAAGGAAAATGAATTTGCTTTCTTTTTTTAAAAAAAAAAACAGGGAAAGCCAGTCAATGAAGAAAACACAACAAACCCATCAGTTTCTGGTTGCACTGCTTCACGCATCTGCTCTAACATTATTACAAATACTTGGAAAAAAAAAATCTTTCATAAGTTCCATATACATCAGTGTTGGTTTTTTTTACAGTTCCTCAATGCTATCCAGTTCATCAGTCTGTCAAAAAACAAGTCCTTTCTAAATACTCACAATGAGTGTGGCAGGTTTTGTCTTTTCCTGCCAAGTACTGCTAAGAAGGCTCCACCACAATTAGTGAAGCGGTGTTGTGACACATTAAATACTACTTGCATGGAAAACACAAAACAGCCAAAATTATTATTTGTTTTACAGAAAATAAACGATTTTAAAAAATCAATTAAAAATAAGATTTCAATAAAAAGAGATAACTTCTAGGGCTTTTTCCCTAAAAAAGAAAAGAAAAAAAAGAGATCACTTCTACTCTCTCTCTTTAGCAGTAACCCAGGGGACGCTGGGCAGCCCTCAAGCAGATAAGACTCCCTACTTCTTGGAAACCACTCACTCAGCTGTATTACACACGGGAAGAATCATTTATCAAGCAGAAAATTTGAGATTACATGAATATATCATGTGTGTCTAGTTTGACTGGACACTGCTTCAAAGATGAGAGGAGGAGGGTGCAATAACGATCCACTGAATTTCAAAGGTGTGCGAACGTGCAGAACTGATTATAACCCCAGGCAGATCAAAAGAACACAGAGAGAAGAAATTAAACTTAAAACAAGTGCCAGGGAAACCTGCTAATGACTGCTTAAAGTACCTGGAAAAGATGCAAGCAAATAGAGGGGCAGAGAACATACTGTATGTTCAATTTTTAGAAAGCAAAGACCTTTGGTGCAACATCTGATCAGGGTTAGCAAAGGAAGGAAACCTGTGTGCTGCCATGTACCCACAGGAGGAGTTTCCACCTCACAAGACAAAAAAGATTTGTCAGCTGAACTTAAAATGAATTAATAGCCCAGGAAGACTTTTCCTAACGTTACAGTTCAGCTGAACATTTCTTGGCAAATATCACTGACTTCCAGAAAGTCCCAAAATGGGTCACGGATATTTCTTTAATGGAAGTGGCTGGGCACACCATGAAAACATGAAATGGAAACGCTCTGAGGCTTTGATTCATGTGCTGGCCATGCAAACCATGAGCTTTACATGATCGCTGCCCCAGTGATTCGCATCGCCCCGCTCCTGAACGTCACTGCTGCTACAGCACTGGCAGCAGACCAGCAAAACTCAATCCTTGGTCACTGATTCATGCAAACTGGTATGGATTACCAACCTGCCTTAATATGTTGTATTAATGCATTAATGACGTACCACCATTCTGCACCCTTTGCTAGACAGGGTGATGCCTGGTAGAGGGGGAAAGCAGACCACCTCTTAAATAGCCCCCAAATGAATCCCCAGAGGTATAAATGAGAGCCCCAAAAGAGCTTTCATATATTACCATGGCTTTAAGTTCAGACAACAAAAACGTAGTTAGCAGTAGAGAAACCAAGATTAGCAGCATAAATATTGCAACAGTAGCTGAGTGTAAATCAGGATTATAGCATACAGATAGATTTACAGCCTCTGGCCATACAAATTTCATGCCTAATAACATGCCTACGCTGTTAATTTCTTTGCACAAACATTAGGATGACACCCAAAGGAGATGTTTTGTTTGCTCTACAACATCAGGGCTTGCAACACAGCCCAAAATATTTGCCTGTACACAAAGATGTGATAGTGTGTCCTAATAAGATTTTTCACTTAGATAAAGCTTATGTTGTTCTTTTCCCACGGGAACACATCATTTAATGTCTGTTAAACTAGACACTGGCTGAAGATTAAATTTGGGAACAAGATGTAAGATTTGAAAACTCTGCTTTCCAAATGTGCAATCCCAGACATGGTAAGAAAAGGCCAGTGCTGACAAATGTGCCGTCAGAGGTGTATGGAGGCTACAGGGCTCTGGGGCAAGGTGTATGCACAAAGAAAAAAGAGATTCATCCTTTCAGATGTTGAAATGACCGTAGCACCAGGAGCAAATTTGTCTGGACACATTCCCATGGGGTCAGGAATGAAGAAGTTTCTTGAAGCTTTCTAGTTTTCTTTTACCTGGCAACCTCTTCCTTGCAAGTCCCCTTGGATACCGGTGCAGGAAGGAAGACAAATTTCTACCTGCATTGCAGCATTGTACTCGTAAGTGGAAGAAAGCTTGGTAAGAAACATTACTTTTTATTTCGTTACACTCCTTTGAAGTACCAGTCCATTAGTGTACATGGTAACGTTAATTTCAGCTGTTCTAATAGTTTAATGAATCGCTTTATAAAGAAGTGGGCTTGTTTGGGGTCAAACAGCTAACTATCAGTCAGCTGCTATCCTGCAAACAATACCAGTGAGCTTGGAAAACACCAGCTAGCTTCAAAAAGGTTGGAACAACATCCAGCCACAGACCACAGTGAAAATAATGCAACAGAGATTCTCATATTCAAATAACAGACTTGTCCACTATACAATAATGGAACATCTCTTTCAAAATCTGCCATGTACTTGTATTTCTTTAAGCCTTATAGACATTGAAAAGTAGCTCAGAGCTACCAGGACACTTCCAGTGTAGGTGTCCGATGGCAGGCTTACGTTTGGAAAACACAGCATGAAACAAAAAAATGCTGTGCTCCACCACTGCAGGCAAGACTCTGTCTTATGCAGCTAAAAATCGTAACACGGGTATTAAAAAAATGAGTGGAAAGGAAGGCAATATGTTGGCACACAAGGCTAGGGGATGAAGTCGATAGGAAATATCCCGTTAGCTCTCTGCATCCAAAACACAGTAGCATTTCATGTTGTTTAACTCTCTTGTTAGTGAAGAGAGCACTTAGGGGAGCTGAACAATTTTTATGAGCTATGTGAACTTCTCTGAATTCTTCCACAGTATTCCTGCTCTTACTTTCTTGAAGGAAATTTCTTTGCTGTCTCTTGATGCTAAGCCCACTTACCAGCACCTTTTCACCCTTCATCTTTCTCTGATGCTGGTCTGTCCAATTTTCTAAGGTATGTTAGAAATGCAGATGGAACATGGGAATAATTAATGCTTGTATTTTAAGGAAACAGAGAGCCAAACAAAAAAAGACATACACAGACAATTACAATACTTAAAATGAGATTATGATCGGTTTACTAGCTGGTGGCATGGGTCATCATAATCGACCATTCAGTAACAAGCTTAGCTCACTTTCATTTTAAGAAAAACAACACTAAAACCCCAGATCTAAGTTCCAAAAAGTAATTAGAGGGAAAAGAAGGAGAAAAAATAATTAAGAAAATTAGTGTCAAAAATACATTGCAGGAATCTTTGTCAATTTTTATCAGTTTTATTTTGGAATAAACGTCAGGCCCTTTCAATAAGCACCTGTACTGTTTTATTGCAAAATCCACACCGGGAGCTTTTAAAGCTGTATAAATTACAAAAACACTGAAAGCAAGAAAGGGAGAGACAGCAGCTGAGATGCTGGAACAAATGTCCAGAGGAAGAGAATTTAAACGAACCTGTATCAGTACTCAGTTCACCTAGCAGCCCTCTGGTTCTCCAGGAAGATCCCGAGTCTTGATTTCCTAAAGAATTATTGTGCTCTTGAACTACTGCAGCTGCCAACAGATTGTCCACATTTACCACTTCTGGATCTGAATTTGTGTCTGATATATCATAATGAGCTACAACTGGAGGTCCATCTGCAAGAGGAGAGAAAAGCAACACGTATTAGAAGTTAGCATACTGTGAAAGACACCTTTAAAAGTACTAATAGTTTGTTTAAGTATTAATGCAATCTCCTACATGAAGCTTTTAAAGAACTATAAATTATATGAATTATTAAATTTCAGTTAATGAATGTATTCTGAGATTACAGAGACATTTTAACCTTTGCATACACAGAAAACACAAATGTAAGAAAAACACATTTATCAATATATCAGTTATTTGTGTATTATCTTTTACATTAACACATAAACATCTCCATATCTGACAACATTACATTTACAATCGTAAAAGGATAAAACCTTCAGTTTAAAATAAGAAATAGTAGGTTACAGGACATTAAATTTGGCAAGACAAGATATTTATCTAGAGAATTTTACAAAACTCAAGTGACAGCTTACATTACTTTAGGGTTGATTGAATAAAACTAACTTTTTGACATAACTGATCCAGCGACAAGAAATTTAACATTAGGCAACTTTCCTTTCATAACATTTACCTGTCAAGGACAGGGGAATTTTTCAAAATCGCAGTGTTTTTTGGTGTTATTTTTTTAAGATCGAGAATAACAAGACACAAAACTATACTGTGCAGTGATAAAAATGTTTTGAGTTATGATTACCATACACGTTTTTGGCCACCAAAGTGACGGGGGAAAGAAGGACAGAAAATTGCTTACATGATTCTGAAATCTATTTTTGAGGAATAACAAAAAGCTATTTTTGGTCTATTTTGTTAGGATGGACTTTTTTCTTTGTGAGGAATGAAAATCAATGATAATTGGAAAGCATGCTAGAAACAGAAGCAGCTCAGAAAAAAGTGAAATTCAAGACAAGGATCAATGTGGAAACACAGAGAGAATGGATAAATATCGTAATTCTGAAAGGATGCACATTTTAACTTAAATGCCTCATCTCAGCTATAGCTTAGCATCTCAGTGGATGAAAGTGGTTGGAGTTCCCACTCGCCAAATGGCAGAATCAAAACTTCTCTTTGGGCCAAGACTTCATCCACAAAAACTAGTCTGAAATAGAAAAACAGGCTGGGCCAAAGCTCAGCTGCTTTGCTACTGCAGTTCTTTAACTCCAAGGAAGTTCTGGCAGTTAAGTTCTGCAGAACTTTTCTGTTATGGGTATGATACCCAGAGGGTACAATTTGTATGGGATAATATAAAATCATTAATGTGTTTAGGAAGATAGGACCTTCAGAATTACAAAAAGACTAAAGAAATCTTTAGAAGTCACAAAGAATAAAATGAAAAGACTTTTCAGGAAAGATTGGTTTCTTTTAGGAGTGTCAAGTGCTTGTTGAAGACAGAAAGAAGATGACGAACTAAAAATTTCAAATTTAGTTCTCTGGAAAGCTGTTTCTACTGAGGTTTTTAGGGTGGGTTTTGGTTTTTGGTTGGTTTTTTTTTTTTGTAACTTGGTCCCTGAAACATAATTCAACCCACTATTTGAAGAAATGCCTATTTTGTGATTAGCAACACACTTCATTAAAGAGTGACCATATTGCTTAAGTCATACTAAAGATCAGTTTTGCAACAAGGTATGAAGAAATTCACAAAATATTTCTGATCAGACCTGCCTCCACAACAACAATTTCATAAACTAATGTTATATTACAAACTTAAAACAGACCCAACAAAAATAAACGGGTAGTTAAATGCCAATGTATTAAAGACCAAACTGTTCGCAACATGAAACACTGATGATTATATGACTGGAAAAGAAGTCCTGATAATTAACTGAAAGGCAATCTTTGTCTTTTTAAAGGGCAATTACAAAATAATGGAATACCAAGTTCAAAATTAAGCTGGTTGATGTTCAGTTAATTATTTGTGAAAGCCGATGATTAAATTACATGCAGAAGTTACAACTGGACTGAATCATGAGAGGCATGTTTTCTTTCAGTCTCATCATCAGAGTTCAGCGTGAACATAATATAATGTGATCTATAAAAATAAACAGTTGAGTGCAGAAGATACGAGGGTCAAGTACAATATTGACTATTTGACCATTTTTTCAATAGGTTATCTAAAATTTCAGGAGCTATGTACTGTTCTTTCAGATCTTTGTTTCTCTCGCTTCTTACTAAGATCTCCAAAAGCAGAAGCGAAATTTGATTTTAGATAAGATGTGTCTACACAAGTAAAATTATATTTGGACAAAAGGCACCAACAGTCTCAAGTCAAAATTGTACCACTCCTACATGTATAATCATGCAAAATGTATAATAAATGTATATACATGCAGAGTGATATTCTCATCACCTACCCATAGAAATAACTTGTGTGAAAGTCTTCATCAGTAGGAAATACAAGCATAAACTTGTTATCTGTAGCTCCACTCTTGTATCTTCCACACTTCCAAAGAGCACACCTTATAACTTAGCTTAAATTTAGTATACATCAAACAGACAAAAATATTTTCAATATAATTTATATACTGTAATTATATTTGTCAGTGTAATCGCCACCAATTTAACAATCTGGAAAAAACAAGCTGCCTATTTACAAAGCAATCACAGCAGAGATCTATTTTTGCTTTTCTCAGCCTTGCCTTTCAGGATCAGATTTGGAAACGAAAGGCCCCTGACACAGGGGTTATCCACACCTATCACCAGTAAATGACCAACGAGGCCAAGATAATGATGATGATGCCGCAACAAATCCTAGGATTCCCAGCATGTATAGAAGAAGAAATAAGCAATAAATACCTATGTGTGCTTAAAAAAAAAAAAAAAAAAGTTGTAGACAACTACAACTAGATGAAAGTTGCAGCAAAGGCATATAAAAAAAATCCTCTAAAAATTGTTCATTCCCAAAAGCCTGTTTCCTTTTCAGTGCTACAAGTATGGGACAGCAGGAGTTAAATTTGGAAGTAAATAATACTTCCCTAGCCAACTACGTGATCATCCGATGATGTGATGCAAAGCAAATGTGTGGTACCAAGAAATAAGGACAACTGGCTTCAGCTAAGAAATAAGTGAAAAAATGCTTTCATGTTGAAAAGGTAAAAGGATTAACTACAACCATAGCTGTAACTTATCTTTTCTTTACAATAGAGCCACTCCTCGTAATTACTGACTGTAACAGGATTTCAACAGATAGAAAAACAGACATCAAAACAAACCATGCCAGAATCAAAATTTAATGTAGCACAATTAGGAGGTTCCCTGGTCAGTAATTCAAACAATCTGTTTAAGAAAGATCATATCTTTTGAGAAGCCAAGGTAGCTGGAAGACTTACATTTCCCTGGTGATAAGCTTTAATTCATTTCTAAAGCAATAAGTGCTTGAAAAAGACAAGGCTGAAAGTTAATAAGTACCAGCAGCAAAATACAGCTGTTGACATTTAATATTAACAGGGGGAGGGAAAGACTGCTTTTTTATTTTTTTTTAAAGAATTCAGAGGCAGAGGTCATCGTGGGGACAGCATTTCCAAGTGCCCAATTCTCCCTTAATTTACACAGCTCATCAAAACTAATTCTGCTCAGGACAACAGAATCAGAAGCCACATGCACAAAAATTCAGGTCTATACAGGTCCAATTTTATTTTAAGCTTGCAACATAGAAAATTCAATTATTTCTTATCTGCTAGCCACTCACATGCTTTTCACAGAGCCACATCTCAACATTCAGCGGTCTACACTGTGCTGTAAGATCCACACTCCTATTATCCCTTAATTCATTATAATGGCAGCACAAGGAAAAAGGGGGAATCAACTGTAAAATTTCAGCTGCAGGTTAAAAGCAGCGATCCTATAAGAAGCACCATACCTTTGCGCTGCAACAGCTGTGTATAAACGCACAGCAGTACATTATCGCAGGAAACAAAAGATATTAGCTAGCAGAACCTGAATGGGGAATTTAGTCCTTTAAGTCATTATTTCTCTCTAGCTTTCTTAAATTTAGGCATGTAGTGCCAAGCTTATCACCTAAACTCCCTCCCACTGTAGCCAGAGAGAGGAACGTCAGGGTCAAGTAATCTCAGCCTGGAAATTGCAGCCTGGAGCATCATCTCCCCTCCTTCCCCAGTACACAGAAAAAGCTTAGACAACCACTTTAGACAATGTACCTAACTTTTACACTGATGAAGTTCAGCAAGATGAATTCCAGCCTTAGGGATGGGATATAAACTTCGCTGTATTTTCTCTACAAGTAGTGGAAAAAGACTGAAATCTCCAGAGGACTATCCTGATTGAAATAATTTCAAAATTAAGAGCCTAATTTTGGCGGTCTGAATCGCCCTCTGGAGCCATTAGTGTCTTTGCAATGAGGAGACGTGGAGCCTTATTTAGGTGTGAGTATCACCCTAAGCTTTAAAACGCACAGAACAGGTACAACAGTAATAGCAATAATAACTATAGCACTTTATTCTTACAAAAAACTTTTCATTAGTGGATCTCAAAGAGCTCCAAGGTGGTTATTAACCTCCTTTTGCCTACGGAGGAAACTAAGGCAAGTAGAGATTTGCAGCTTGCTCAAAGCTAACAAGCAGAGGAACTCAGCTTTGCTGAAAACAACGCTCCCCTCAAATTGCTGAGCTACTTTTAACTGGCAAATTATTGAGGAGTTTAAAAATAGCATTTAGGAATTCTTTCGCGAAACATGCAAAAGCTAAAAAGGCAACACACAGAGGCACCCAGGTAATCGCAAGCCCAAGGAGACGCGACTGCTTCCAGCCTCACCTCTGCATCTTCACTGTGAATGCAGGCACTGCTTTGTCTCAATCGCAGTACTCTAAACTAAAGTGCATTTACATTTATATAACAAAAGAGAATACTGAGAAGTTTTAAAATAATATAAGATCTAAGAATGCCCTCATTTACATTTGACAAATTTAAGAGCTAACTCCATTTACTTCAAGATTAAGCAAAATGTAGAATGGACTTTAATACCTATAGAAATTTTAAGATCAGATGATCATTCCAGTAATCGAAATAATCTTATTTTGTCTGCCAAAAACTAGAAGATTCATCCTGACTTGCCAAAATAGTTTTACAGTAGACACATCAGTAACTTTAATCCAAACAGAAAGGCTTCACATGCAAGACTACAGGCTGAATGACAGTCTTTCTGTTTTAGATAAACAAAACAAACCTGGTATTATTTAAAACATGATCCAGAGTTGCGGTTTCATAAAGTATGCGCAGTTCAAATGGCATAAACTAGCGGAACCCTAAAACAATTCTCAAAGGGCGATGGGGGGCAGGAGATCTGTCTGTGCTTTTTTATGTTGTTTAGCAACATGAAACGCTTCATTACTATTTATATTTATTTATTTATTCCAGGTTACAGTAGTTACATTTCAAAATTTACAGGGTTAGGCAAAGAATACATTGTAAATACAATAAAAAACAATAGCAGTGTAACAACCTTCTCTCTAAAATCATAAAGTGAACAAGAAGTTATCGATGAATCCACTTTCCTCACATCTTCCTTCATTTCACACAATAAAGCTTTTGTGTTTGGTTTTTTTTTTACCATAATAATAAAATAATAAAATCAAAACAACATGATCAAATGAGTATCTGTTCTCAGACTGGATCATTTTTAACATATCACATCAAAAGAGATCTCAAAAATTCAAGTCTTGCTGATCAACATTCATTCTTTCAGGCTTTTTGATGACTAGATGGAAAATATCTTGGATTTGTTTTACCAAATTATATATAAAGACATAATAAAGTCCTTTTTCATTGTGCGTTAAGCAAAGGCACATGGAACATGGCTGTGTATTGAAAATATCAGGAAGTGGCATGCACTTTATATCTCATTATAGGATTTATTTTCCCTGATGCCACCTAATGATTCATTAATTATGGAAGCAGATACATTAGCCAGATCTCTTCCCCAGGTTTACTTGCAAAAGTGTCTCAGGAGGGTTTTGGAAATCATCACACCCTACTCTTACATAGCTGTGACAGTTAAAAAATAAAATTTCCCTATGTAAATACAACTTACAATAGGAAAAGGCAGGCAAACGCACACCCCACGCACACCCCTCCAGACAACATCACATTTTTGCAAGTACAAACTGCATCTTCCCATGAAAGGACCAGTACAGCCTTGAGGCAAAACTTCTGATGGTCCGGACTAACCCCCTGCTCGATCAGCCTGCGAGATTTAACAGAGCACTTGAAATCGTTTCTAACTTAATAAGCCTATTTTCCATGTGCCTTCATTTCGCTGATCTAACACTATGAGACTAATAAAATCTGTGAGAAAGACCAGTTTCCAGCTGCATGTTTTGCAAGGTACTGTCCACCTCCATCAATCAGCCTGAATATTTCAGCTTCTACAGTACAAATTACACAGCGCATTTGTTTTAATGCTTCCAAATGTAACTGCAGTGATCACAGTACAGACCTTGATTATTTTAAAAACATCTACTCAACTGGCCTGATTTACACACACTCATCGGGCAAAGACTCCCCTTAAAGTCAGCTGAAGAATTCTCTGACCAAACTGCGGAATAAATTCAATTTCTAATGAGGTGAAATGCTAGCCCCACTGAAATCAGTAGAAATTTTCTACTGGTTTGAATGGGGCTAGGATTTAATTTCCTAATGCCCTTGAAATATTACTTTAAAAAAAAAAAAGAGATTTACAGTATGCGGATACAGGAAGAGACAAAATATATTAACAAGAGAAATTAGTGATAATAAATATGTTTCAATTTGTAAAATAACTGCCAAATATAATCCCGTTTCATTGAAGTTAAGATTGGTCCTCCAGTCTTAACTCTAGCAGCTCAGATAAAATAACCTAACAATCCTGCAAAAACACTAAAAGACACTGTGAACTTAAAAAAATAGAAGTCTATTTCTGCCTGAATTATTTTGTCCTAATACTGTTAAAAATAACACTGAAGAGCAGTATATCTGAAACGTTTAAGATTTTTCCCTTTTTTTCCCCTGCTTAGTTATTTTTAGCAATAGAAACACTGAATAAAGTTTCACTGCCTTTACTTGAATTTATGTTGTATATTACCTTAATTTTTTTTTCTAAATAAAACCTGAAAATTCAGATGTTTTGTTAGAAGCATGTGAAGCAAAACCCCAAACCCTCAGATAAAATGACGTGTGAAGGGTGGAATTTCCTATAGACCTTCCTTACCAAACCCCACTTGAGGGAGGGAAGCAGCACAAATGCCTGGGGAAGAACCTGCAGCCAAGCCTGCAAAAACACCGCACACTAAAGCCCCTGGACTTCCAAAGACTCCTACGTAGGGTCCAATTCTAGGAGCAGATCCTTTAATTTTTCATTTACTGAATTGTCAGTTTGACATTTAGTGACATTTAAATTGAGCCTTTATATAAAGACTTATTTCTTTTGCACTTGCACAAAAAAACGCTCACAAAGTAGCTGTGTTTCACCTGCTACTAAATCCCGACTCTGCAGTCGTATGGGCGTTCAGTTATTCCCATGCAAACAGCTGCCACATTGAAAACATATAATTCGGTATTAAAAATGGCAATATAGAAACTTGAATAAGCCATTTGGGGTTAAACTGGCAACATCTTGCCCAGAATTACACCAGTCTACACCAGCTGATCTGACTTGATGCATTTACTCTTTCCAACCATAAGATCAGTAAAATTCTTTAGAGAAACTAGAATGTTTCTTTAGTCCATTCTGAAGTATAAAACGTAGGGCAATTAGAGAAACTCTAAGATATCATCTGTGATTCTCCACATCTGTGCAAAACTTCTACTGTTTTCTCCTCTACTTGTTAAATTTGGTGGTTTTGAAGTAATTTGTTGAGATGTGAGCAAAAACATACATACAAATTGTAACTCTGGGCTGGAAAGTAGAAGAGTTTCCTTCTGATAATCTTAAAATAGTCTTAAATAAGGCTAGACTGCTTTAATGAAATACGGAACGGATGAGATTATAATTTGTTAAAATCTCAGCTGAAGAAATTTTAACTCCCTGAAAGTTTCTAGTCAAAGCCCTTTGAAAATAAGAGCTTATAGTGGAAATCGTGACAAACTTAACTGCAGCCATATAACATAGCAAAAATATTTCCAGGAGAAAAAAAAACCTCTGAGAAATTATCTATTAGGAATGTGTTTTTCTCAAAGAGATGCCAAAGGCTGTCACACACACATTTAAAATACAGACTCATCACTAGTATTGGTATCTGAAGGGTGGTTTCTTCACTCCTCTGCATCTTTCAAATTCACAATGCAAAGCAAGAAGAGAGATGCTCCTGTTTAATTGCACAGCCTGCCAAATCCTTCATCAGGTAGGTTATACCACACCTGAACAACAGAAAGGTGGGGTTCCCCTCTCAGCTCCTAGAAGGAGAAACATACTTCTTCACATGGAAAACAAGCTCATCGACCAGATAGTCAACTGTGTAAATCAGTGCACATTTTTCATTTCAGAGGAGCTGATTTATGACAGCTGAAGATCTGGCTCCAGGTTTGAGGCAAGTTTTCACTTTCAGAGCAACCAAACAAAATAATATTTACCATTTACAAAACTGTTTACAACCACTGGTCTTGCCCAGGTGTTCTTAACACTAGGTGGCTTTGGTGGGGAAATTTAAGTTAAAATTACATCTAATATGAACTATTCCCTCAGTCTTCTGGGTGCCTTGGAATAATTTTATCCTAGAAAGAGTACAGTTTGTATGCTCAACTGCTATAATCCTCTGCTTGTTCTTTCACATTCATAGCTACTTGCTTTGAAAAAAAAAAAACCAATTAACATAAATGGATAAAAATGTTTTACAATTTTTCATTTTTGCCTATAGTAACCAAATCCATTTTTTAAATCTATTAATACACTGAATGATTTCAATATTTTTTACTTTTTTGAAGAGATTACGTAACTAAGACATTGAAAGTTGGCAGAAATTTTACTGGCTACATCCCTAACAAAGTTATCATCCATTTATGAGATCAGTACGTAGAAGTCTGTTTCAGTCTGAGAGATAAATAAGTTCAACTGATCTCCTTACACATTTTGTTTTGAAATACCTAATTGCTCCATATATACTATTTTATAAAAAAGGTTAAGGGCATGCTTACAGACATATCGAGTTAAGTGACTCTTACACATCAGAAGAAACCAGTCACTGCAAAAAGCTGCTTCTGCATGCATGGGAAGACTTGTAAAGCTGTCATGCTTTAAAAAATGCTGCTCTTATCATCATCATAAAGGTGTGTGTATATATATATATAAAATCTATGAACACCAAAAGGATCCAATTTTTTTTATATTAGCAAATAATCTTCCCTGAAGGATCTTAAATTTTAAACAGATGTTGTCAAGTTTACTTAATTGCAATTAAACATAAAATAACTCATTTAACCTTTACCTATAATTACGTTAAAAATGCACACAATTTCAGATGTGAGAGTTTTCTTACAAGTTCATATCAAAATCTTTGTATCAAAATTATGCATGAAGGTGATCTGTAAAGAATTTATTCCAGTACTTAAAAATTATCTCCTGCATAGTCTCTCAAACAGTTACTCTGAAAATAACATAGCACTCCGACCTAATTTTTTTTTAATGAAGGCATCACATACTTAAAAAAAAGTAACTCTGGGCCAAGAATAATGTTAAAACACCAGTGTTAGTATTACGCTGATAACAAAAAGCATTTTTTGAGTTCCTGTTACAGGTTTGATCCAAACCCCCATATAAATTGATGGAAAAACTCCCACTGACTTCAGGGAAGGAAAAAAAAAAAAAAATCAGACCTACAGAAGATACAGTGGTTATTTCCAACAGGAAGAAAAGAAATTAAACTAAAATAATTAGGAAAAAAAAAGTGACTGTGGTTTAAAAAAAACAAAATAACAGAGCTAAAGGAGACCTACAGTGTTCTTTTTACTTAAACTACATCTATGCAAAGACTTTCAATTTCCATTATTAGAATTTTAACTTTAATTAGAAACTTTTAGCAAGTTCTAACTGATGATAAATATACATTTTTGGTAGCTACGGAGAAGTTCCTTCACATGAAGAAAGGTCTTAATGGAGAGGTGACCAAAAAATCCCTGTGTGTAGTGATAATAATAAGAATTAAATAGAGATTTCGAATATATAGTTTAAATTAATCCTACTTTAAACATCACAGTTTCAAGCCTGCCTATTCAGGATAACTACCAGTATAAAAAAATCCACACAATAGCAAGTTATTGTATTATTTAAATGAAACTAATGTTCTGGCATTCCCCATCACAAGTAAATAATGATTTCAGTGGCATTCAGACATAGTTCAGAAGAAGCTCTTGCTGTCTCACCCAGACCAGCAACCCATACCTTCAGACCACCAGTGTTTACTAATCTGACTGTCAAGCCTTCCTTTAAATTCCTGTGCCAAGACTCAATCCATCCACCGACGGCTGCTTATCTTAGGACTGACACGACTATTTTTGTTCCAGCATGAAGGATGCAGTTTGATCGTATATACAGAAGGAAGCAGCAGTGCTTTGTGTGCACAGGTCATGCATGCACACACAGTTGGGTGTGATTCATCTCACCTAACTTTAGCCAAAAGTCATCTATTCTAAACTGTTTATAAGGGAGGTTTAGATAACTAATGGAAGAGAAAGACGCTGCCAGGAGGTATTTTCTGTAGGTGCTTATCTCTTCCCATTGACTCAGAAGGAGATCCACGGAACAGCAAACTAGACACCTAAAATTAGAGGAGATGACTTCCACCCAAACCAAACACATATATATAATGTATACATGTGCATATTTGTGCACACAATATAAGACAGCTGCTTCCATAAATATGCCATGTGCAACACAGCAGTAACATTAATAAAAACTCTGGACAGAAAATGAACTACTAAATGGGAGACAAAAAAAAAAATCAGTTGTGCACATTTGTTATATATAGCTAAACCTTTAGGGTAAACTTATTTATTACTTCTGCCTAAAAAGGAAGAAGCAAAAACTAATGTGTGACATGTTCAAGCTGCAAAGCTTGGGAGTAAACAGATAGTTAAGGAAATTTTACGCGTCTGTATCTAGTCTTGTTCTCTAGGGTATTTTACATCTTTAAATATAAAACTTATTTCGTTATACAAATGTTTTAACATGCAAAAGAGCATTTGGATGAATACTCTGAATGCTCCTATTGTAACAAACATAGCTCTACTGATTTTGGGGTAGCTAAACAAGGATTTTATTTTCCCAAGTTTGGTGATGAAAGCTTAGGGTGGTTCCCCCATATACTTATAAAGGTATTTGTATGTGTGTGTTGGCACATGCACGTGAGTATACTGTGGGGTTTTTTTTAAACTACATATATATTCTCTATAAATTAAAAAAAAAAATACCATGGTAATAAAACCCAAAAGAGAAAAACAAAACAAACATCTACAAAGAGAAAAGCAAACCTTGTTTTTAGCATAATCCAAAGTAACATCAAGATTGCAAAGATCGGATTTTTTTAAGTTTATGATTGATTCAGATCAGGCTCTGCAATATTCCCATTCTCTGGAAAGATGGGTGGAAAATTGTTATTAAAAGTCGCTGGAAACTCTAGCGTAGCATCGACATTTTGATAGCCCATGTAAGAATTAAACGACTGCTGTGGAAGTACTTGGCTATCAGGCATCTGTATGAAAGCCCCTGACTGTGTGGTAGGGGGGATTCTTTGGCCAACTAGTTGAATTTTAGGTTCCCTGGGCTCCAGTTGTTGCTTGCTTTCTTCATCTGTGTCAAGACGGGTTAGCTTTTCTATCCACATGCGAAATTTCTCCTCTGTCTGCCTCTGCATCTCGGCAAAGCAGTTCATGGCCTCTTCCAGGACATTGCCTATGCAGTTCCTATCCCACACGGTGCCCCTGTCAAGCAATCCTGGAATTTCCCTGGTCGCTCCTCCAGATCCCCCAGCACGACTGAAGCCAGCTTTAAAGACATTGAGGCCATTTGATAAGACATCATTAAGTAAGAACATAATATTGTTTATTAAGGCATGTTAACTCAGGAAAACAAACTTTTCTAATTGTGTCCCTTGGATATAACAATGGGGGAGGAATTAGCAAATATTAACCAACAGTATTACCGTTAAAAAAAAAGGCATTTTACACTCACTGAGGTTATAATAGAAATTTTGTCTTCAAAATCATTTTTATTCTAGAATTCTCAGACAATTCTGTCACAAAGGTCTTTTTTTTTTCAATAAACCAAATTAGTCCAATTCCCTTGCAATTTCTGTTTTGAATTCAACTGAAGGTGTCAAAAACATTGTACAATAACATGTTTAGTTCTGTTAAGCTGAGATGCAAAATACTACTGTTTAACTAATAAACCTTAATAATTATGCATATTTTACTTACATACTTGAACCTTTTTATAATGGACTGTCAAACATACACAAAATTGTACACAAGATAACAGAGATAAAGGCTGATATAGTGATTGCAGCATCTAAAGTAGCCAAGCCCAAAGCTCATGGTCTAATGTTGGAAAACACACTGAACACCAATGAAGAGAATACACAGCACAAACATATACACACAAACATGAAAAGATATGTGAATGCTATGCTAATACATGAGGTGAAAGCACCCTGTGAGGCCTGACGGACACAGCTACATCACAGGGGTAACCCACACGACACGAAGGAGTGGTCAACCTGACACCAACGAGAAGCTCGCCCTTCATTGCACGAGCCACCGGCTGTGCAGCATTTCCAACGTTACTTCTAGCCGAGGCAGAAAAGAGACAGGGCATAGTTGGAAGGAAATTGTTCTTCTTCCTTCTATCCATCAAAGAGATGGTTAAAATGACTGGGTTTGGGATTATCGGGAAGAACTTTAGCAGCAAGAAGAGAAGGCCATCCTCATTATCTTACTCTACAGATCAGTAAGAAAAGGCAGTGGTATCTATATTTTTAAGTTTAGAGTTGACTCAGGAATCCTCTAGGAAGCAATAAATCCCCAAGAAAAGGAGGCTCTGTACCTGTTTGAGCAACAATAAACAATATGTGCATGCTGTCTGAACACACAAACGTTACCTAACGTAATTCCAAAACAAGACAAGCATCACATTAAACTACACAAAGCAGCTACAGAACCTGACAATTTAGTATGTAAACATGAAACCTGCGGGATCCTCTAGCTTAAGAATAATACAAAATACCCTAAGAATGAGAGAAATCACTGCACAATCTAAGCAAATATTTACTAATAAAAACATAAGGCACTAAATCTTTATTGGGATTTCACTGTGTACATGAAATTACAGTATTACTTAAACAATACATTCTTTTTAGGAGCTATTTAAATGAGGTATACATAAGTCCTTCAGTAACAGCTAAAAAAAGCCAGGATTATTCTCTGATTTCTGAGCAGCAGCAATGCTACCCACCAGGGGCCAAAATGGCTCTATTAAAACTATACTTTTTAAGTCTTCTCTCCCATCTCTTTACCTATCAGACAGGCTGGAAATTCAATATTCAGGTCCTCCGCTCAAAAATAAATCACTTTATAGCAACTAATTTACATCCCTCTGACTGCATTTTAACTAAAGGTAATTAAGTAAAATGGTACCTTTTTCCTAAAACGTGGTTCCTTTTGTATATTCTTTCTCCTCCCTGACAAAAATGTTTCTTCTGTTCATACACTCCTAGTGTTGAACATCCAATATGATTCTGTTTGTTTATCTTTAGTCAGGGATCTTATCCCAAGATCAAGTAACTGAACGGCAGTCTTTCTGACTTCCACAGGCTTACAATCACACACCTTCAAGTAACGTTGAGTATGTTTTAACTGCAATTTAAATAAAAACTATTGATGGTGATATGTGAGACATAATCTAGCTAGGCTTTTAAAGTTAATAATGAACTAGCATGGTCAGAGTTGACAAAACTGTTTTGTAAATTGAAGCGACTATGTATTGAAATATATATTACCCTGCAATACTGTTTTTAAAAGGCATCATTCACAGTATATCTACAATTTACAGTAGCAGCAAATCAATGTTTCAAATGCTTCCCTTGCAGTTCTTATAACAAGCCTAATTCAATCTTTTCTTTACTGGTGGCCTTCAGGGTTAAAAAGAAAATCAAACCTAAAAATGCATTTTCATTATATTCAAAATGCTAGCATTTATCTAATTGGTCCCTTCGCTATCTGTAAACTTACAGCTCTATAGGTTTTGAAACTACGCCAAGTTAAAAGGTGAAGAAATTTGCAGTCACAAAGGGGTCAGAATCCAAGACTCTTATCTTATTTTCAAGACAATACCTCCTGCAAAACAGTACCTAAGAAATGCCCCAATGCTGTCTCTTTATGGGATCTATTAAGTACTATCTAAATAATAACCAAATCCAAAGTTATTTAGTTTAGGAAGTCTGACAATATAACAATTTAAGACGATATGCCGTATCCCCAGTCCAATTAGCAATGGTGGATTCCTCCGTGTTGTTATGCTACCTGACATCTCCAAATGAGTATTTTACTGCAAATCATTCTTAACAGATTTTCTTCCCCCCCCGTTCTTATATAATTGTCATTTTGAGTCACTTCAACTAAATTCAACCCTTGCAAGATGCTTCATCCAAGGTCTATGCACAATTCTTAGGCAGAAGTAACCTGGCTGAGAGTCCCTCACACACATTGTTCTCCTCTCTCTGGATTTCTACATACTAAATCCCCTTTTCTTCTTTTTTAAAACGTGAGCTGCAAATCCTTTTTTAACATCAATATGCAAACTTTTCAACAGATTCTTTTGAAAGCCTAAAACATGAGTCACCTTGATTTCAATTCAGATTTTTCCGAGTTGTAGAAAGCACAATGGTGGTGAAATGCCAATTTTTTCGTATATTTGAATTTTTAAAACCCCCTTCCTTCCTCCAAAGAAAAGTGTTTACACAGAAATAAATATTGATTCCCAGACTTGCGCTCATGCCAATTTCATTCAGAGTTAATTTGTATGGTCAAATTTAAAATTGTTTAAAGGAAAAACTTTCAAAAGCAGGAGGTCTAGCAGAACCTATTTCAGGACTCTTATGCTCAAAGTGAATGCTACCTAGTACTTGTTAAAGAATGGCAAAATCCTAAATGCCAACAGAGAGGCTCAGTCATGAAGAGATAAGAAATTGTTCCTCATCTGCAATAATTCAAAAATCACAGCATTGCCTGAATTAAAGATCCCAAGCTTATGACTGCTCAGGTCAGTGGCAAGATTCTCAGTAGCATCCATGAAGTTTAGATCGAACCTGTGTTTTCAGGTATAAATTAACACCATATAATATATTCAGAATAACTTATCATATTGTGCTTAGCTCCTAATAAGCTCACAATATTTGTATTGAAGTACCACCGGTAAGATCTCAACTCCTTACTCTTCAATCTTTTTTGAGAAGAAAAAGAAGCCTGCCAGTATTTTAATCTACATTACATCAAAGTTCAGCAGAGAGAACTGACTCTCTATTGCACAACTGCTCAGTTCACCACTTGGGCTCATGCACAAAATTAAGCTAATAACACTACAGATGTTCACAGCATTATTATGTATTTTGCTGAACATTTTCCTTGCCTAACCAATTTAGCCAAACATATTTCAGAGCCAGTCATGTGGATGGTTTGAAAAAAATAACTGCACTATTAAAATGGAAGAGGTTTAGTAACATGACATGAAAGACTACTACTGTATTCTCTCATGTGGCACACACAAGTGAACCGTCTTCTGTAACGCTGTATGTGTCAATAGAAGGTTAAAAGCCAGAGTATGTACAACCTTTGTACAAGGCCATATTAAATTAACTGTCAGTAAAAATTTTAGAGCATCTCTGTTGGCAAAGCTATTTTTCAGACAACAGACATTTGAAAATCAGTCCCAATAATAAGCTGTGTTGAGACAGTAACCAACACTACAGCTGAAGTGTCCAAATACAGTAATGCTAAGGGGAACACAGGCTACCTGTAAAACTCTTCTGCATCAATGTGTACAGACTTTTTTTTTTTCAAAAGGCAAAAGTTTTTCCATGCTTACGACCTTCTGACAGGTGCATTGTAGTTTCTTGACACTCAAGTTTAAGTATCGAGCTTTAATTCAAGTCCTAGCTTTTGACTGTGTGCAGAGGACACTTGTGGCCTGTATTTCCAATAATACTTTTTGATACCCTCTATTATTTTCTGACTACGTGTTCATTCCCTAAATTTTGAGGATATTCACAGTGTAATGCTAAGTGAACTAAAATGGCTTTCTAGTCAAGAAAATAATTCAAGTTAAGCACTTTGCCAGTTCCAAGAAGAGGGATCGCAGATGGCAAGTGAACCTGCCACTACAACGGAGAGCTGGGAGTCCTACCCAGACTCACAGCTCCACTGCATCTGTTAAGACCACAACGTTTCATTAACCCACAAGTAGCACAGGATGCATTTTTGGCCAACCTTGTCCTTATCTCTATAGAGAATATTTTTCTCTTGTACTTGGAGACTGTTTCCCACAAACCAAAGTCGTTTCTATTTAAAGGAAAACCGCAATAGGGCAGGTATGCATTGCACCTAATTCCAAAAGGACAGCTCAAAAGTTTTAATGTCTTAAATGTAATTTAGTATCAAGCAGATTATACCGGCTATGAAACAAAATTAGACGTCACTGTTCCTCGGGATGGTTTTTGCACTCCCACATTTTGCATCGCAGGTGAAATCGGGCCTTGGTGTAATCATCACTAAATCATCACGCTCTTTCGTGCACTGCAATGGGACCCTTTCACTGCAAGCATCTTGTGGTTACGACTGAGAGCTGAAATACAGAAGAGCCTAGTGACACAGAACAAGTACCCTAGAGTGGTGCCAGGCCTCTGCAATGGAAGTCAGAAATCTAAGCATATCTAAGCATACTATATGGTGCCTTCCTGGGTCACAAGGTACTTCTATGACTTCCAAAGGAATATAGCCTGGGGGATTTACTCTGTGTGTTCTGAGTTTTTTAAGAGTGGGGAGGATCCTGTCCCAAAACTCAATTAAATAGTCTTTTTCAACAGGCTTTAAATCAGGCTTTAATTGCCCAGCAAAGTGTAAATATAGTAAATAAAAAGGCACAAAACTATGAAACCTAGAAGTTTGACTAACTACTAAATCGGTAAAAATAATTTTAGAATTTCTATTAAAAGTTTACTGCACAATAATTATAGGACTATGCCTTTCCCAGACTTTCTAATAATAAACATTAACTTCCTTTGTGCAACCTGCTTCCTAGCAATATGTGGGAAAAATGCCAGTTCTCATGGTGACAGAATCATTCACCATAATCAAGTCAGTTGAAACAGTTATTTGTAAAATCTGCTGCAAATATTTTAAATAATTCATCTAGCAAACATTAGTTCAGCAACTTAAGACTAATTATTGCAGTTTTCCTTTAAATGTTCTTGCCCTATATAAGCTGATACTTATCTCAAAAAAAAAAAAATCTTCTAGCACAGGAGGCAAAAAGGCATGCAACCCAGTAAAAATTGGCAAGCCAAAAAGTTTATTTGGATGCGATTTTATTTTGATTGCCATATGATGACGGTTCTATGGTATAATATGCTGCAAGAATAATTCACACAAAATCCTGTCCACGGCACTTGGGCTAATAAAACAACAAAGACTCAGCAGACAAAAAACTTGAAGAATTCATCTTTCTTTTGCTAATAAAATCGTGAGAAGGCCCCCATAATTTGCTGTCTCCAATCTTAACACAAATGTGTCAGAAAATTAAAAGTATAGAAATTATATATCCTTATGACATAGGAAAATGGTAACAGTTTTGTCTAAAATGTTGAAAATTTAGGTGTGGCTATAGCTCGGGCACCTGTGTAAACAAATTCCTATTTATGTCCTAAAATAGGTGACCAGCTGCAATCTGCAAGAATTTACAATAAGGCTAAGTAGGTTTGTCATGCACTGAAACGTAGAGCTGAAAGCACAGCATAAGTGCAGTAATGAACAGGGCCTTACTGTAACACGGGCAAGAGGTATGCCATGTTATTTCTAACACAGCTGCCAAGCTGTGGTCTTAATACATTAAAGCAAAGCTGGCCACTTATCTTAAGAATGTATTTATTAGATTATCACCATCTAATGGGATTTGACAGCACTGATCGAAGTTCATATAGGCTTACAAAGGAAAAGATCTGAAAATTCCAGAATTCAAAGATAGTCCTTCCTCCAATTTACCATTTCTATGCTTTGTTGGTGTGCAAAAGTGCACTAAAACCTCAGAACAGATTTTAAAATTTTCCCATGTCTTGTTAATATACTGCAGTCTTCAAATTTACACAGAGCTGCAGTTCTCCTGGTTTTTCTCAAGTGTCACTCATCTAATTTAGCATGACAGCTGAGAAACGATGTCAGATGCGTTACAGTTCAGTTTAAAAAACATCCTCTACCTGGTATCTCTGCAGTGATTGTCTTGCTGCTCCCTGAAACCTCTTCATCATCATCTGATGAACTCGTGCTCGAGTCACACGTCAGGTCACTATCACTGGTACTGCTGTCCTGCAGCAGGTTGTACTTCTTGCGAGCAGCTGCCTCCCGTTTCTGTCTTAACAGCCGGATTCTTTCTTTGTGCTTTTGGCTTCGATGACCTTTTACCTTGGTAACTCGACCATTCTGCTTATCACTAGACTGTCGGTTTTTCTTGGCAGCCATTGTTGAAGTTTCACTTTCGGACCTGGATCGCCTGGATTTCCTCCCAACTGCAGCCCCAGACACCGCAGAAGGGTCTCCCTCTACAGCAGCTTCAGCTTGACAGGGCTCATTCTCTTCTGTGGAAGACAATGTATCTGAGTCAGCCAAATGCCCGCTGGAAGAAGGGGAAAGCATGCAATGATTAGAAGAGTCACTCTCGTAAACTCGACTACCCGTTGGCTTATCGCTCTCTGTAGATGCTAGCTGAGACTCCGAGGAGTCTCGCCTCAGTTCCATCAGTAAGCAAGGCATCGAAGAGAGCACTGCAGAGTCTGCTGCAGTGGGCACGTTGTCTTTCTGAGTTTGTGTCTCCAGTTCTATAGGTCCGTCTTCATCAGGAGCAGTCTCTTGCTTTTCAGAAGTCTTTGGTGGAACTTCTGAATCGACAAGTTCCTCTGCTTTTCCCACTGCCTCCATCTTCATTTCAGAACACCAAGGTCCTCCTGGTCTCAAAGCATGGAGCACGTGGTCTGGAAGACTGGGTGAACTGGATATGGACGTCAGCAATACAGCAGCCTGCACAAGAACAGAACAGTAAGAATAATTTACCCAAATAACTCACTCCATCCCGCTCTTCACAGTATTAGCAAAACAACTCATTGCTTTCAAGTACAGACGGTATGGTTCAGTATCATATTGGTTTCCTTGATTTACCCTTTCCTAGCGAACTCATCCTGTTACACCAAACTATTCTTCCTTTTACACAGCCATGACAGATGGTACTGGAATCACATTAAACATGGTTCACCTCACTAGAATAATAAAAACAGATCAGAAAATAACAAAAGTATTTCTAAACTCTTACTTTATAAAATTTAAATCAATATATTATAAGCAATATATGCTAAAGTTCTTTAAAGTTCTTTACCTAGAACTTTCAACATATTTTAGCTCTTATGAACAATGCCAGCCTGAAAATTCCCAGATTTAGTAGGCATCTACCTGGACAGACCAGAATATAGTTCTGGTTTCAGCTGGGATAGAGTTAATTTTCCTCTTAGTAGCTGGTATAGTGCTGTTTTTTGGATTTTGTATGAGAATAATGTTGATAACACACTGGTGTTTTAGTTGTTGCTAAGCAGTGCTTACACTGGTCAAGGACTTTTCGGCTCCTCATGTCCTGCCAGTGAGAAGCTGGGAGGGGGCACAGCCAGGACAGCTGGCCCAAACTGGCCCAAGGGCTATTCCATACCGAAAGACATCATGCTCAGTATATAAACTGGGGGAAGAAGAAGAAAGAAGGGGGGGACGTTCGGAGTGATGGCGTTTTTCTTCCCAAGTAACCGTTATGCATGATGGAGCCCTGCTTTCCTGGAGATGGCTGTGTGGTGCTCAGTTGTCGGCTGGGGTTAAACCACGACAACAGTTCAGTTTCCGTATCTATGAGAAATCTACTTTCAGTTGAACAGCACCTCAACCTTATAAAATTACAATGGTTTTATGGTAACTTGCAAACTTACAGTACCAACATAGGAGAAATCCAGTCAACTTTGAACAGAAACCAAGCAGCTGCTGAACATTACAGAGCAAGACTACAAACACTTTCCTTTTCCAGTGGAACCACTCTGCCAGCAGATCTCACGTACCAAAGACTTATTTACAAGAAGTGCCATGAAGTGATACTAAATTGTCAGGGACACGGGGTTTACGACATCTACAGGCAAGGTCTTTAGAAGCATTAGCTATGTGTAACACGGATTTGTTCTCAGCAGACAACCACCATGCCGGTGAGCCACGTAAAGACTTTTTAGGAGTTTCTGACACACCATTCAAGTGCTCCTTGAGTGTCTCCCATACAAGTCCTGGTTGTATGAAAACCTACAGGCTGACCTAGTTTCTCTCAAATCTGCCAGGAAAATAGCATCAAATAGTATGGGCTGCAAGCAAGAAACAGTATCCGCCCACACCAGTATCCTACACATTACTTCAAGTTATAATTTAATAAATTGCATTGCTTCAGTGCAAATACAAAACCCAAACTATTTATCTGATTGATAACTTGCACGTTATCAACCCAAAAGTACCTGAAGCACCTTCAGGGAAATTTTATTTGAGAGATCAATATTTATCATTTTATATTTATTATTCACACTTTGCCTTCCACCTAAATTTTCACTTGGAATTCAACATAGAATAAAGATCTTTCAACTACCACATTTTCTTACAGATGAATGGTATGGAAAAAATCGTTTATGGGTTTAGAAGTATAGTAAATGATAAATTTATGGCACTTCAAAAAAGTGTAGACAAGAAAAAGCAGTAGTAAGATTTAATCTACTGCTTTTAAAAAATGCATTTCTGTAGACAAGGGCAATTAGTACTTGAGCAGCCTGAGAAAGCATGGATGGCTCAGAGAGATTTTTTCTGTAGCCTGACAATCCTTCTTCAGTTTCCTGATCCACCCCAAGCTGCCTGTAATTGTATGTATGTAATTGTATGCTGCTCCCCCCCCTCCATCTGCAGCACAGAATAAGGCTACTTCCCTGCTTCTAAAAGGTGCTGTGAAAAGCTCAATGTTGTCCTGTCTGCCCTAACCCACTTTCAAACTTCATTTTTAAAGAATATTAAAATAGGAGTTCATGCTTCATTTAGGCTAATGAATGAAATGCTGGATGGTACAAGGGAATTATTAAAATATTTATGGGAGAGAAACATCAGTTAAGGAAAGAAAGCTTAGTTAATACCAGACAACACAAAAAAGACAGAGATGACAACTCTAGGTCTGCTACATATGAAAAAAAAAAACAAACCAAAACCAAACCAACAACCACCCCAAACCCCAAACAAACAGTAAACCCAGCATTTTACTTCCAAAAAAAAAGAATAATATACATACTGTAAAATACAGGAACATATATATAAAGAAAAATGCTTGCCAATGCTTGCTCTGAGTAAAATTCTCATGAAAGCAAATTAAAAGAAGAATTTCTGAACATGGTAATTTAAGGTAGGCAATAAATATCATGTAAGAACCAATTTATTTCCAAGGCCATAGCACAGAATCAACAAACTCAAATGATGAATACACATGTTCTGAGACAAAAATGCATCCCCATACTGTAATAAAATCAGTATTTCTATATATTTCATCTGCAAATCTACATTATCAAATAATTCTCCTATTATACAGATAAATAAAACACAGATCTGATGACTGAATGATTGGCCAAGAGTTATACACAGTGGGATATGTATTGTACCTGCTAGTGCAACGCCCAGCTTTGCTCTGGTCACGCACTTTGAAATGAAAAATATCTTTTGTAAGAGTTTTGAAATGTACATGAAAGGAAAAACTTGGTTGCTCAAACACATACAAAAACAATATTAGGCTGGCCAAAAGAAATGTATTTAAATATTCATACTAATAACTGCAGAACAGCTTTTGCACTATTCATCCTTTTAGCCGGGGGAGCACAAAGGACAGAGCTCAACACAAAGCTAAAGGGCAGCCAAAGTGAACTAGAGACTCTTTTTTCACAAACATCCTACTTGGGAACATCATCTACCTCACAGCTCCCAAAGGGACTATAAGAACATCTGTACTTGCCTTTCCATCTCTCTGGCCTATCAGCCGGCAAAAAATTACGTTTCATCTACATGGTACCACCTTGCTAACAGTCTGTTCAATGACTTCAGAAGATTTTTTATTATTAAGTAGGATCTTACTTTAACTACTCAAACCATGCTGGTTTGATCCCTCACACAGGGATCAGCGAATTATATTTGCAGTGAGAAGGCGGCACAGGGACTAGTAACTTCGCAAAAGTATATATGGTCAACATTGACGTGTGTTTCTGTGTGTGTGGAAAAAATACTTGCTCTGATGAGGTTTGTACTCTCCAGATTCCTTGAACTGGCTATTTAAAAAGTCAACAATTCTGGTATTAGTATGTATATAAAAAAGAACTTGATATTTATCTCAGTGGAAAAAAAGTCCATCATGACTCAAACAGACTTTGCTGCAGGGAAGAATACAGGCAGTTCAGAAGGAAGTATTTATGACAAGCAAAGCCTTATCTCAAAGAAAGAAAAAAGCTACTGATTTAGTTCTACTTGAGAAATTTATAGATCAGAGAGAGGAAGAGACTATAGTGAAAAACTCCCATTCCTTTCTTGCCACTCACTTTTCTAGTAACAGTACTAGAAAAGGTAATCTCAAGGTGATGCTACAGAAAGACCAGTTTCTTGCTTAAATGAGAACAACGTAGCACTGAAAAATAAGCTGTGATGCTTACAGACACAGATGGATACTTAATTAGACATTGCTCAGAAATGTCATTCTCCTTTTTCTGATGAACAGATACTGCACTGATGATTTTAAAAGGCAATTCTGTAAAAACTTCTGTGCTAGATTTTTCCAACAGAAGTTATTTTATTTTCCAGCCACACGCAGAACGCACCAGTATGCAGATACCATTATATATCTAACTGTACCTTTACCTGGGAAGTATTTTCAAATCATTTGTGAAGGCACACACTTTGTACAGTATGAAAACTGCTCTTAGTGAAGAAATCCAGAAGGATTCTGAAGGTCAGATTAGCAGAGACAGCCCAGCCAGCCTAACAGTTTGCTGCCACTAACAGGGATGGGTTTTACCCCCTAGTCTTTTAGCACCTAATCGTGACTGCACAGTCATATTCCCTCCATTGCACCAGAATTGGCTCATACTTTCTTGGGTAGACTCACATCACTAAGTCAGCAGAAAACAAACCCATAAAATAAGTGAAATTTTCTGCCAGAGCTGACAGGAAGACAAGGGAAGGGAGGACAAGCAACAAATCATCCCTTTAGAAAAAACAAATCTGATTAAAAACTACCCGCTGTTTGGCCTTATCACACCTTGAACTCACAGGTTCCAACTAGACACAGGAGAGGGTACCGAGTGTTTCTTTCACATCACTGTTTGCTCTGAGAAGAGATTTTTGAAGATAAAAATGATTAAAAAGCAAAAAAATTAAATTCAAACAGAGGCGCTAGTAGCTTCCTGAAGAACAACTATCATGGAATGTATGCTATTAAGTAATATGTACTACTGCACAAAGAATTATATCAAAGATGGCATGCATGCCCTTTATCAATCAATAACTGGCCACTCATACAGCCTTCATAATATCTTTGTTTGGTTTGCTCTCAGTAAATGTTCTTTAGAATTGTATATCCTGCAGTGTCAGAAGGAAAGGAGTTTCACCCAAACAAATGATAAGGCCTGAAATACTTAATAAACACCATGATACCCTAACCTTAATTGCACATTATCATTTTAGGTGTTATTGAACCGATTCACGATAAAGAATGCCTAGCCTATATGAAGCAAACCAGCTCTTTTTCTCAGTAGCTGTGGATATGACAGATTCTCACTTCAAAAGTACTAAGTTTTTCACAGCAGCTTGCTGTTAGAAGCCACTTAAGTTCATTACTGACACATTTCCTCTTATTCAGAGTTCAACCGACCACTACTTTTCCCTGCTTACAACTGTATCACCTTCTTATGCCAGTTCTAGCAATTGTTTAAATGAAAAAAATTCTCTAGCAGAACATTGTCTTTTAATGCCATTTTAGCACTGAAAGAAAACAGTTTGAACAACCTACCTCCTCGCACCACTAGCCATTCATTCGCAAGCTGTAATTTAAGAAAAAATGAGAAACTGTACCTACATTTTTGCAGAAAATAACATCAAGTACGTTCTTTAAGCTTTTGTGACTACGTACATGAAAAGTTAAACTGCACTGCTGCATAGGAGTTACTTGTTCAGAATACACAGCTAACCACAGAGATCCTTCCAGAGCATCTACTACTTTACAGCTCCAGCATCACAGAAGTCAGTATTTTCATCTAAATCTGAATATATTTTCGTAAAGACTAACAGTGGCTTGTACTTACATAAACAATTACTTCCATCACCAGTGGATTACATTATCTCACATTTACCCAATGTTATGTCCTCTTCTGACAGAGAGCCACATAATTCTGAAGATGTGAAGATGTGACTCTGGCCACTTCCGAAACTGCACCAAAACCTTTGTAGGTGTATCTGTGTGTTGGTTATGCTTTTTTCCTATTCCAATCACCTTCCTTTCTGTTAAGAGCCAACGTGCTTAATTCAGCAAACTCCCAGTGACAGTCTAGTATGAATAACATATACAGACATGCCCAAAACCAAAATGTCTAAGTAACTAAAAAATAATAAATCCAAATAATTAGACCTCTATCCGAAAAAACTAACCTGCATCCAGACAAATGTAGAAGTACCAACGCTTTCTGCACTTCTCAGCTGCTGTCTTTTGGACTTGTTCATCTCTTCCCCAAGATACCATACATTCTTTTTTATTTTCTTACAGGTGTCACACATACCCGTGCACTTAAAACAACAGAAGTGTGACCAGCGCTCAATTTAACTCAAGACAGTTGACTCAGCTCTGTGTGGATGTGTGTGCACGATGCTCGAGAGCAGATTTTTCATAACACTAAGCCACCCCCACATGGATACTGTGTAATTTATATAGTGTTCCTTTGAAAATGTTGCCCTAAAGCTGACTCACTGGCATACAATTCTACCTAAGGCACATTTATGGGAGTGGAGCTGGCTCTTTATCAGATGATTCATAAATCAGGCCTGGTAGCAATTCTAAAGAATAGGACCCTGGTAAGAGAATTGCAGTGCGAAACAAAAGAAGAAAGGATTAAACTAATGCTGTGTTTCAACTGGTTTTGCATAAACAAATGAAGGTTAAAAATAGACTGCTCCTACTGAGTGCTCAACAGGCTGTTTATGCAAATTATCCAAGACTGAACAAAAATTACAAGTATATGTGTTAAAGGTCTACAGAGCATCCTTTGCAACCTCGAAAAGCAAAATTTTTCATCATAAATAAAAAACTTTACATGTAAATACAGGTTTTTGCATTGTAATGCTTAATGCCCATATCCTGCCTCTTTCAAATGAAAGGTAACTACCAGCTATGGGTTAGTTTACAAGCCTGCACACAGGCTTCCAGAAACATTCACCAGCTGCACTGGAATCCCACCAAAAAAAAAAAAAATCTTAGTCCTCGTAAAAATAAATTCATTAGCATAGAAATAAAGGTACATAGGGTTGGCTGCACTTAGCCTTCTAAAAATCTCATTTCTTTCTCATAGTGAAACCATTTTTCTCAAGTGCGCAGTCATTTAAAGTCTACAATGGTCTCTATTCTAAAAATTAGAGGGGGCATATTTTTATTACTATCTGTTCATAAAAATTTAAGCCACTTGCTCTTAGATTTTTCATTATTCTTTCAACAAAACTAGTGGCAGAAATCAATGCTAGGATAGCCATGCTTCATTTCTTTTTCTCTCTGCCATATATTAGCTTGCAGAAGATCACCCTACTGAGGATAGTCATAGGGATGTACCATCTTTTTCCAAGATTGTGAGTTTAATAAGTTTTCCCACTTTACCTATCCATTTCTGTTACTCAAAGGAAATGTATTCTGCGCTTCCTCCGCTGGTTCATGCCGCTCTATACAAACAGACCTCTTCTCCTCAAGAAGTGTTGGTCTGTTGTTCTACCATGGTCAATAAAGTAGCGCTCACAGAAAAGCCACATTTTAAATTGCTTGAGCGTAACACTAACAAACTAATCCTGATTTTCAGAGCCCAGATTTTTTTCCTATTAAGAACATTTATCTGAAATATCCTGAAAGTAATCAAACATTGTGTTATCCGCTAATCACTCCAACTGGCAGATCAGGACAACTGCAACGTAACTTCTAAGTAGTAAAGTCATCTCAGTACTGCAGTATTTGTTCGAGAAGGGGTTGTGCTGTCTCCCGCAAAAATCAAAGCTGGTCCAGCACGGACAGGCACAGAAGTACCTTGCTATTGCTGTTACATGGAAACGTGAAGCAGCAACGAGTGCCATGGGACACGGGCTGCAGTTCCAGGAGCCCTTGAGTCCATCCCGCAAGTCCACTGCCAGTGCAAAGAGAACTGCCGACCTGCAGGGCCAGTTCGCACCCATCAAGTTCTTTCGTAATTCAGCTTCCCAGAGGAAAGCTGTGCACCTTACCATCGGGCTAGCTGGCCGAATGAGATCGGAGTCAGGGTCCAGAAGCTGAGCAAGGTGAGCATCTTACGCAACAGACAGCGGCAACAGGCCTGGAGCAAGGGAGAGCGTTGGATGCTTCGCCTGATCTTGCAAAACACCGCTCCAAAATTGCACAACCCTTGACATCAGGAGGACAGATACTCTCAGCAGATAAGAGAGCTGTTTTGTCAAGCTCTGTGTAACGTTCTTTTCCACTAACAGCGCGACGCTACAACCGCCCGGGCTGTCTTGCGGGTACGACCGTAGCTCTCGCTACGATGCAGCGACTCGCCAGCATCTCCTCATCTCTTACAGCTATCTAAAAGCTCAAGCTGAATGAGAAGCGGTATGGATTTATGACCGCCATTTAACAAAGATGAGTTAAGCGATATTAAGTGACTCTACATTTTGTATTTTATGATCAGTCCTTTATAGGTGCCTTTGCCACATACTAGTACACAGGAAATAAACAAAAACGACCCTTGGGTATTTTAAAGCGTCAAATACTTTTATTCAATACCAGCGCTGTGTCTTTGCCTTAAGCCAAGGGCAATACCGCATCCATTTTATGGTCTGGCCAACTGAAGGAGAGGGATCAGGTGACGTGCCCAAATTCTACAGAAAGGCTGGAAAGGAACTGTAAGCCCAACCCTGATCTGCAGTCATTTTCTCATCCACCAGCTACTAAGATTATTCACTTGTTGCTTTAATTATTCAGTTAGCAGCATAAAATCCAAATATTGCAATGTGAATTTGCAGTAGGTATATAAATGAAAAATAAATTATATCATTACACTAAAGGCAAAGTCACATTGCATTCAAATTATGAAAATTTTAGTAACAGTAAGGTACCAACTGCTGTTGGGCTGTTCTTGACACCAAACCCTTGATCATTTTTTGACCGGTAATAAGAGGAGCCAATTGATTTCAGCATCCACCAGACTGCTAACAATCCATACCGTAGTCTTTACGTGTCCGAAGTACTCCTAAAGAAGAAAGCGCTCATGACACTGGTCTGTCCTGACCTAATTAGGACTCGCTACCTTCTCACCAAGAAAGCTCACCCATACCACCGAACCATACTCAAGAGCCCAGCTAACTCAAGACAGCTAACCTCTGAGTCTGTATCTTTACAAATCCTAACATTCTCCTCCTTAGTTGAGCTTTCCTAAGAAGCTAATGCAACAAAAAGTTAAATTCTTGTAGGACGCCGCAGCCATAGACAAGCGTCTGTGGACACTGGCAGAATTAGAGGGACTGTGGCAGGGTCTGTTATGGAAGGAGAACGAAGCCTGGTAAAGAAAAAGGACAGTGCAGGAGAGGGTTAATTTAGGATAAGCTTTTGACGAACAACAGATGAAAGAAATCGTATGAAGTAATTACATGTCAGTTCTACAAATGAACAAAAGCTACTTTGGATATTTCAAAAACCAGAACTGACTGGGTCAAAAGCCAGTTACATGTGCGTTATGAATAATGCCTCTAACACAGGTTTTACTATCAGATACTTCCAGCATTTACTCCCAGTTGGCACAGGTGAAGAAATTTGACCTCTACTTTGGGAGGATAACAGAGCAGGAAACAGACGTTTCTTTCCCACAAAATACAGAAGACTTTGCATATATTTGACTACAGAAATTAAATAACAGCATGTAAGAAGATACCAAGTTACCAGCTATAAAAAGGGCAAAAGAAAATTAAAAGGTAGTTTTCATCAGTACCATGCAAGTACTGACGGGGCGGGGGGAATCACCACCAAAAAACTTACCCTTAAATAAAAGCATCATTTACCCCAAAATTATTTATTGCATTTTTGTTCTTGATTTAGGGAAAAGAGGCTCAGCTGGCAGAGCTTTCTTAAGACTAAAACTAATGGTTAGCAACAGGAGACGGAAACAATATATACAACTTCCCCAGCAAAAGGCGAGATAGAAGAAAAAAGAGCATCAAGCCTGGAGTATCAATTCAACCCCATTCTGTTGATTCAACACAGCCTTATTATTGCTGTAGCTTCATGAGTTCGATACAGACAAACAGTGAAATCCACTACAGGTGTTAGAAAGTACAAAAAACATTTTGATCCTGTAAAACATAAAAGGGAAATCAAGTGTGTTATCAAAACAACTTTAAATTGAGGTGAGGTCTATAACTTCATAAGCCCTCAACAATTAGCTAACTCTGACAAGATACTCACTAAAATTCAATAATATTGAACAATTTCTGGATCTTCTTTATTACAGTGCGCAGATCTTTATTACAGTGAGCCTGTGAATTGCCTTTAAGATGACTTATCAATATCAGTAACTAGAACCATAGAAAACAAAACTTTACCTTAAAGGCTTTTTAAAAACAATACTCAAAGAAATTTTTTTTATAACTTCGCACAGATTCTGCACAGTGACGATCAAAAGGTATTACCAGCTCTGGAGGAACCATAGCTATTGACAGCTCAAATTGTATTTATCAGTAATTCAGCTCATGGGCACTGCTACCCACAAGCCCATTCTTTCCCACAATGACTACTTCATATCTTATTAAACACAATGAGGCCTCAGGCTACCAGCATTTCATGCAACTCACTTCATTAGGAGACAGCCTCTAAACCCCCCTTATCTTACATTGCATTTCCAACCACAAGCACATGGAATTAGTAGACAGCTTCCTGACCTACTTTTTACCAAGCTTTTCCCTAAAATTTTTCTTTTGCCAGATTACTTAGAACTGTCTCTCTAGCAGGAGTTGGCATTCCCAGAGAGCAAGAACGGGGAGAGAGAACGCTGAGGAGTCAGGAGATTACCAGCTGATGAGAAGGCCACAGTACAGGAGAATAGTACTGTCTTAACCTTACCCGGCTATCGTGTTAAGTTGCTTCTCTTTATTTCAGAAAGTTTGACAATACCGTTGAAGCATACAGTGCCAACCTCAAACTGGTATAATGGAAATGTAATATTCCCAATGAAAAACAAATTGCGGAAATGGTAATAACTGCATCATCACACAGACAACTGGTATTATAAAGCCTGGCTCTTAGTTATTCCCAGCTCTGCTACTGTGAATCACTTGGTCTCTACCCGTTTTGGATGAATGGAAGTGAAAGCTGCCTTCTCTAAAATAAGTCTTGAAAGACTAATGACCAAGCACTGTGAAACAAGACATTACAGCAGAAACGTAGCAAGAAGAACACTTATCCAATCACGGTCTGGCTCTTCCTGCTGATTTCCAGGAAATTTTGAAGCATCAAAGCAGAATAGCATTGTGCAGGACACTGCAGGAGTCTCACTATAAAGTCAAATCCACAATCCACATATATTGAAACAAAAAGGCTAGCCTGAAAGAGTCTTAAATATTTGCATTTAATTAAAAAGTGAGCACCTGTTTTGCTTATGATTAAGAAGCTGTCAAATCCGAGTCCTAACAGCTTTTAAGCTGTCTTCTTGGAGACCAAATATCACAAGGATGGTAAGGCTGAAGCCTGTACACTATTCTGCTACTTGAATCAATTTCTGAGCATTCAGAAGACAGACTATGTGGTCAAATTGATATAAAACCTTAAACACCTTCTTAAATAAAAAGGGATATTAGGTTGGATCATTCCCAATCTAAAGCTGACTCACCACATGACCACAGGCATGTTACTTGACCTCCCCGTGCATTCAGTAATGCATCTGCAACGGTGTAACGGTAACACCTCAGTGATGAGGCGCATCTCATTTTCAGTCCTGAATGAGTAATCGATGCGTGCCCGAACTGCAGAAAGTAAGTCATAGCCGTGGAGAAACTGCTGTACTGTACAGGCTCTATTCATGCTGATCAGACATGTGAAGAGGGAACACTAACAAGGGGGAATGGGCAACCACAAATTTAAATTCTAACCCTTAGCAGTAATGCTGAATAAGTGACAAGGTATCAGTCACGCCAGTCTAGCTCAGAGATGTACTCTGTTATGAGAATGCAACTGCAGAGGCTAATATTCACACTATATGCACATTTTCATTTACAGTGTCTTTCATCCAGTTTTATTTTTGCTCAGAATCGCACATTTGTAGACGCTGCATTCTAGACCTCAAGTCAGAGACTCCGAACTGCATTATGCATTAAAAACCTGGAACAAAGATGCGACAGAAAGACAACACGAATCACCACGAAAATCATGCTAAGTTCCCTGCAATAATGTTTGCTGCCACAGATTCTGCTGTCGTAACAGTCCAGCTGCTCCTGAGCTACAGTGTTGTACAGGCACGAGTTTCGGTTCTCTGCTGAACTTCCACGCACGTACTGGAGAACCAGGACAAAAGCGGTTTCCTTGCAACACAAGCCTCAGGTTATCTCAGAGCTGTAACTGTGCAGCGACATGCGCTGCACCACACAACTTTACCCCCGGGCTCTTTCCCAGCACTGTGCCTTGTCCACCTTTCCCACCGCTGCTTCATTTTTGTTTCCTGATTGCTACCGATAATGTTCAAGCCAGCAAAGATTTTCAAGTTTTGGTACTTTTTTTCCAGAGTGCTTGTTCTGAGGTGCAAGCTATACGCCTGCAACTATGGTACTTAAATCCTTCACTCTGATCTAGTAAATGTGTTATTAAATCTGCTGCTCAGTTTCTGTCAATGTTTACAGTTTTCTAAGTCTTTAGACAACTGCAGATAAAAACACAGAAGCTGAGATTGACCATAGACCCAATTCTGTCAAAAAGCACCATCAACACACTAACTTTGAAATGTCATAGAAAATTAAATACAGGTTGCTTGAAACTATTTACTCATTTGACAAGCTTCCAAAGCTTTAACAGATCTAGTGGTGACATTTTGGTCAGAGGGTAACCAGACAGTTGCGAACGCTCCGTCTGCAGCCGCTTTCACGGTGTGGTACGTAGGGACTCCCATCTCATTAACAGATGTTTAAGTGAGATGTTGATATACAGGTGGGTCATAGATGGCACATACATCCTTGGCGGAGCAGGGAGTTGATGTGATAATATACAAGAGATAGCGAAGAAAGTGAAC
This sequence comes from Theristicus caerulescens, assembly GCA_020745775.1. NCBI lineage: Eukaryota > Metazoa > Chordata > Aves > Pelecaniformes > Threskiornithidae > Theristicus > Theristicus caerulescens. The sequence continues at coordinate 4,787,075 of CM036583.1, forward strand.
AAAATCAAGGCAAGGCAAAGAAGCCTGCATTTTAAAGGCAGATACACAGCAAGGAGATGAGGGGTCAGGACAACCAAGGCAGTTATTTCTCATTGCTCCAATCAAGTTACACCAACTTATCTCCCTAACGCTTCGTGTTCAAAGCCCCTCATGATTCTCTATATTTACTCTTTGTTCATCCAATCTTATCTTACCTCATTAATCCCCACCTCCTCCACACTGTCAGCTGCCAGCGTGATCTGCCCATTTGCCAAACGCGCACAAACATCCTTCCTACCTCTCTTTTATCAGTTAGAGCAGCGCTTGGTTTGTGTGTTGTGACCACTCCGTATCGACTGTTCTCAACTGCCTTGTGGTTGGCTTCAGGTTCCTTCCCTTTCCCCCTCCCTCCGCAGCACCCGGTTTTATGTATCCACTCATTTCCCAACTTGTTTGTGGACTTCAATTTCTACCAAGCAGGCAGCTTTCGTGCACTTATCGAGCGCAAGCATAGATGGCCAGGCTGTACTGCAGCACGCATCGTACGCTTGGATGTGTAAGACCACAGTCCTTTCCTCTTCCTGATTTCTCAGGAATTTCTCATCGCACCTCTTCATGATGCCAACTAGCAATTAGGCTGAGGAGCAAACAGAAATAGTCGACACATTATAATTAAAAATTCAAGTGTTTAAAAATGAGTCAGAACTGTTATACTTGAGCATAAACACCAGCTGCCCAAACTCACGTAACACCTTCCATCACCCCCACCGTCCCTCCTCCTAATCCCCTAGACAAAACACCAGTGTTACTGGTATACCAAAACCACAGAAAGCAGTGTTTTATTAGCTTTCAGTAGCCATATAGCCGCCCCCTTTGGAGCTTCTTTTGCCAACACCACACTCCTCTAGATCACTAGATGTGAGAAATACTCAGAAAATGATGCTTAAAAACGATTGCTGTTGAACACTCACTCATCTCACCGCTTTTGTATCATACATGTATATGGGGGGGATGTTTGGGTTTAGCAGACACATGACAAGCAACTCACTGTTCTCCTCAGTGCTTGTTACAAACCTATTCACCCCACAAAGGCAATGTTTCCCTCCTCCAGGGCACCAGTGGAAGCTGCACTGTTGTGACTGCCTGACTTTCAGCTCTTGTATCACAGAAAGAGCAATTACAGGTGTTAACTAGGGCAGGAGAACCACAAGATGAAGACCTCAAAGGGCACCATACCCTGTTTCCACCTCAAGGTCAAACATTACATTTTTTAATAGACTTAAGCAACATAAGACACTTTAAGGGAAACATTTTAAATTTAACATTTGTTTGCTGTTCTAAGGGGAGAGCTATTATTGTCTGTACCTAAAATTTTAGCTTGAAAACTGGAAATAGGCTAGCACTTGCCTGTAAGTGAAACTATTATTTGGTCTTCTGCTTCACAAGTACCACAGAAGACTTAAAACCAAATAAAATCTTTGGGGGGAGGGGAGGAAATTAAGAGAAATTTTACATTTTTAAAGAGATGCTCAAGGGTTCCAAGATTTACTACACATTCATTTTTAAAAGCTAGAATTACCTGCCAGTAAAAAAACAAGCAAATCCAAACAGGATCTACACTTACATCATAGCACCTCTACGCACAAGTTTTTTCAGCCTTTGAAATGCTGTTAGGTACTTTGCGCTGGTTTAAAGTATGTAACTAGCTACAACCGAGACCTTGTTTAACTAAGGTATTGCTGTTGTGGAATCATAAAGGTACCTACAAACTTCAATACAAGTAGCCAAGTTCTACTACTAACAAACTAAGACATAAATGTAATTCGATGCTACTTAACAAAGGTGGAAGCTCTCCCTACCAGCTACACAACGTAAAACTAACAAAAAAAACCCGCCACGTCTTTCAAAAAGCGGCCTTTTAAGTAGTTGTCCAATAACCTCAATGCAAATAAAGTTACAATACTAGAATTAGGGAAATAGTTAAAATATTACAAGTCTGCTCAGGCTGCCTTTTTCCTTTTTAAAAAGAACAAGTAGCACAGTTAAATTTTATACTCTCCTTGGATGGCTGTGTCGCTCAAAGCCACATCTGCAACCCATTAGATGTTAGGAGCTCAAGGGGAACTCGGGCTAGATAAGCATCGAACAACTTGAACTTTCTTTTTTTCCACATAAAATACATATTCCCACATCACCCAAGGTAAACAAAGCAGCAAAAAAAACTAGAGAAGCGTAAAACTGGAGCAGTTACACGCCTTGTTTTTCACAGGGTTGCTCTCCACAGCGCTAACACGATCCCACAGCGCATCACAGAAGTCCTCGCAAACACAAAGTGGCCAGAAGTTGCTTCCAGGAGCTGTGGCGAGGTTTTCATCCGCTGACTCCGGGCAAGGTTAGGACAAAAAAAAAAAAAAAAAAAAAAAGCGGCGGCCAGGCTGGACTCCTGCCTTCCAGGATGGACTCCTGCCTCTCAGGATGGAGGTCACCCCTCGCCCAGCGCTGAGAGCCGCCCACCGGCCACCCGCCTTTTCCTCAGACCCCTCGCCCGGCGCGGAGGATGCCCGGGGCGAGCAGGGCCGCCTCCCCGGCCCCGGTGGTGGGGACCAGGCCCCCCGCAAGGCACCGCCGGGCCGCCCGCTCCCGCCCCCGCCGGCCCCGGAAGAAGGGAGGACGGGGGGACGGGGGAACCGGTACCCGCCCCCCGCGGTGGTGGCGGCGAGGCGGCCCGGCCCGGCCGCGCCGGAGCGCGCAGCGGGCGAGCCCCCGGCCCCACTCACCTGGACGACGCAGGGCCCCTCCTGGCCTCCCCCGCGGGGGGGCAGCAGCTGGGGCATGGGCGGCCGGGAGGAGCCGGGTCTCAGCCGCGCCGCCGCCGCCCCCCGCCGCCACAGAAAATGTCACCGGAGGCCGCGGGGCTCCGCGGCGCGGCGTCACTTCCTCCCCCCGCCGCCGCCGGAGCAGCCGCGCGCCCGCCCAGAGCGGCCCAGCGCCCGCCCCGCCCCACAGCGCCCCCCCGCGGCCGCCTGAGGGCAGCGGCGGGCGCAGCGCCCGCCCCGGCCCCGCGGGTGCCGTGCCGCCCCCGCCCCCTCCGGCTGCGCCCCCCGGCGACACCCGCCCCGCCCGCCCCCCGCCGCAGGGACCCCCGCGCTGCCGCAGCCCCGGCGCCGCGTCGGCTGAGGGGAGGCGGCCGGACTCGGCCCCTCGAGGGGGCTGGGCCCTGGCGGCGGGGCCGAGGTGCGAGGGGCCGGCAGCCCGTGAGGAGCACGGCGGCGGGCCCCCGGCTCAGGCCGGCTGCAGCCACGGGTCGCCCACCGCAGGGGAAAGCTGAGGCAGCCGAGGGCTGGTAAATCATAGAATCGTGGAGTCGTTAAGGTTGGAAAAGACCTTTACGATCATAACATCCAACCGTTAACCCAGCACTGCCAAGGCCACCCAGCACTGCCATGTCCCTAAGCACCACATCTGCCCGGCTTTTAAATCCCCCCAGGGATGGGGACTCAGCCCCTGCCCTGGGCAGCCTGTGCCAGGCCCTGACAGCCCTTTGGGGAAGGAGTTTTTCCCAATCCCCAACCTAACCCTGCCCTGGCGCAGCTTGAGGCCGTTCCCTCTCGTCCCATCGCTTGTTCCTGGGGAGAAGAGACCGACCCCCCCGGCTCCAGCCTCCTTGCAGGCAGTTGCAGAGAGCGATGAGGGCTCCCCTCAGCCTCCTCTTCTCCAGGCTGAGCACCCCCAGCTCCCCCAGCCGCCCCTCCCCACCCTTGTGCTCCAGCCCCTTCCCCAGCCTCGCTGCCCTGCTCTGCCCACGCTCCAGCCCCTCCAGCTCCTTCTGGGGGTGAGGGGCCCAGCGCTGAGCACAGGATTCCAGGGGCGGCCTCACCCGTGCCCAGCACGGGGGGACGATCCCTGCCCTGCTCCTGCTGGCCACACCGTTCCTGATACAAGCCAGGATGCCGTTGGCCCTCTTGGCCACCTGGGCACACTGCTGGGGCCAGGAGGGAGGCCTGCCTGCGGGCTAACGGCACGGCACTTTCTTTGGTTTCCCAGCAGGGAAGCAGATGCTTGCAGACCAAGCACGGCGTTTGGAGGCGACTGACTGGGGGAAAAGAGCGGAGGAGGAAGCAGAAGGAAACCAGGAAACGAGGGGAAAGAAACGTCTTCCCCCGGCGCAGGGGCCGGGCGACGAGGAGGGCCGAGCGCGGGAGGGACGCGGGCGAGGGCGGCAGGAGCCCAGCACCGCAAACGCCTCCCGCCAGCCTCTGCCTCCACCGCTGATCCTGGTGATCCTGCCTCCGCGCTCCCCGAGATCAGAGACCCGGGGGCTGGGTGGGGGAAGCGCGGTGCGCAATTAGGGCGACGTTATAATGCATACATTAAACGTCGTTCTGATGTTACTTAATCAGAGTAGTTAGCTTTGCAGCCCCGGGGTACATACGCTGCACAACTGCACACTACATCGTAGGTACTGCTCCGCAGTTTGAAAACGCGGCAGCGATCATTTCAGTGTACTCCCTAAATACTGATCAGGGCCTACAAACGCCTGGGAAGTCCAAGTGTTAAACACGCATCGTACGGCAGAGGCACCCTTGGAGGGTCCCGCTCCTCCACAGCCACTGCTCGTGGCACAGAATCGGTTATAGGGTTGATAGTATAGAAACGTGCATATGCATCTACCCCACCACCACCGAAATCACCTGCATGGACTTGGGGAAACAAAGACAGACATCACCTACTACCTCAGGAGAATTTATCGCACTGAGGAGAAATAAGAATGAGAGAGAGAGTCAGATAGAAGTAGAGCTACGTACTCAGGACTCCATTATTCTCTTTTAAAACAGTACTTTGCAAGCTATTTCTCACCAAACACGTAAAAAACTTCCTTTGCAAGAGCACCAGCCTCAGTGCATCCAATATTGGCGGTGTCGGCATAAGAGGGAAGAAGCAGGGCGCTAACGAAATCCGTACTTAGGAAAAGATAAAACCTGCCCCGGGTGGGGCTGCTGGGGGCTCTAATCCAGAGTCTGCGCTGATGCCCTGCGCGGCTCTAGCCGTGCCTTGCCACCAACCAAAATCAACCTCCACGACCCTGCCCGCCTACTTCTGGGAAAATAATCCCAAATCTGTGTTTGCAGGGAGGGATGTGCTTTGGAGGCACAACTCCTGAGAGGCGCCCGGAGGACGGCGTGCTGTTGCACAGGCGTTAGGACGCGGCAGCGAGGAACAGGCAATGCAGTTTTGGACGGCGTACAGAAAAGCATAACGATACAGGCGAGGGCGGCGAGCATCTGCCTCGCGTTTGCAAGAAGAGTGATAAATGGAAAGGAGCTCAAAGAGCCACGACTGAAGGAATCGGCAGCCTGGAGGCATTATGGAAGAAAAAAAAGACATTCTGACTATCATAGGTACAACGGAATTAGTAAACTAAGCAGGGAGACATTAGTGATCTGTAAATACTCGAATGAAGTAAGTGGCATGAAGGGAGAAGACTGGTGATACGTTAATGATTTTAATGGGGTGAAATTAAGGAAGGGCATGTTTCAGCTGAGAATCAGGGTGGAAAGCTTTTGAATGGAGAACCGTAGGCTGGAAAATTGTCTCCCTGAGGGAAGTGGTGAAAGCTTTATTGCCTGAGATTTTAAATGCCAGATTAAGAGAAACACCAGGGGACTCATTCTGAATTTTCAGGGAGATAGGCTGAAAGATTAGGGAGCGAGGAGGGAAGGCAAGAGGTGGCGCTGGCTCCAGGAATTTAGGGAGTACAGCCCAGCGCTTCTGCGCTCCTTTGGCTCCGTTTTATCGCTCTTCGACCGCCTCTGCCAAGAGTGAAATGATTTCAGCATTAGTTACCTCCACGAGGAAGCGATAAGTACTCCTCCGCCTTGAAGAAACACTGTTGAGAAATGTGAGTCTCGGCGGGACATCTCTAGAGAGGATCACGGGGAAGGGAGCGGCGGAGGCTCCCCCAGCTGCCGAGGGGCCTGGCGGTGCAGCCCCGCGCCTGAGCTTCCAGGGGACCGTCACCGCCGCCGCCACCTCTCCTCTGTTGCGCTTCCCCAAAGACAATGGGAGGAAATTAGCTCAGCGCTGGAGCAGACGGCAGGAGCGGCCCCGAGACACGCTCCCGTGTCAAAGTAAAAGCTGGTTGCGAGAGCACTTTGGCTCGTACAGGTTTCCCGGCCGGCTTCCCTCTCCCGGCTCTTCGCAGGCGGAGCGGAGCTCCTCCGTCCCTGCTCCATCCCGCCACCAGCCCCAAGCCAGAAGTTTCCCTCCAACTCCAGACTGGGAGAGTGACTTTTCACGAGCTCATCCTCATGCATGCGACGGCGGTATCCGTAGGCACATGACTAAGCGTCCTCTGCAGAAGGAATATATAGAAACTTCACCTTCTGAGTAACATTTAAACAACGCCCATTTTCCAAGCTGGGCTGCGGGCTGCCAAGCATCTGAAATCACAAATGCGCTGCTGAAACCCGGCCAAGCCGTCCCCTCGCTGCGCTCCCGCTCCTTCACGGCGAAGTCACGCAGGCTGCTCCGCAGCCACCAGCGGTGGGACCACGGGAGAGGTGCTCAGGACACCGAGGGGCGCACCCACCCCCGAGCTACAGCTCACATCCTCTGGGGAAGGAAGAGATACAAAGTCTTTCCTTGCTGATGGGTTTTACCAGCCAATATTGGCTAATTAAGCATCTGTGCTGCTTAATTAGCATTAAAGGCATCTTTAGCAAGGGGCTAGAGGAAGCATTTATTAGATTAGGTCCTGGTTTTGGAGTTGTTAGTTGTTTTTTTTTTACCAGAGATGACTTGGTTCAGGAAGGACGGCGTAGTGCTGAATGACTTCACGGCAGATGGGATCCTCCCACGTAGGTGGTACCCAGCGAAGAGAGAAGGAATGGCAAGTTTTACTTTAAACACACACTTATTGGTAAAGCCTCTGCTTACTCGCTTGTGTTTTTTTTTTTTTTTCAGCAGAAATATTTCTGAATTGGAGAAGCAGAAATCCTTCCAGCCTGGTACTGAATTTTTTTTAATGAAGTGAGCGTATAAGAAAATGAAAAATGTGTCTAAAGCTGCTTGAAGTTACTAACAGCAACTGCATGCTCAAAGTGAAGGATTTCCTGCGGCGCACAAGGCTGCGCAGACCAGCATTACTATTGTTTCACTGCTGACCCTGTAATTTAAAAATTAAAAGAATAACTCATAAATACAAAATCTCCCCCAGACCTGTAAGACCTATTCAGTACTAGATGTAATTAAAAAAATCTTAAGTACACCTACAATTTGACACATCACATTTTTTGCTTATAAGTACCCAAAACAGAGTTCAGTATCAAAAGAATATTTGGAGTGTTTTACTGGAGATGGTACGAAATGCAACCAACTAACTTTTAAAATAAATCTCGAAACTATTTTAATATTTTTCAAAGTCATATTTAATTACAAAGTCCCATATTAATAGTCTGTATCTACTAAAGGACTGATATGAACGAAAAACATTTTGAACACTTTCAGTCAAAGGAAGATTGAAAAGCAACAACGAAATGTTTGCAACAAATAGAGTATTTCTATAGTACTAGCTGAAATATATAGCCAAGAGATTCCATCCACATCTTTTGATTCAACGCATTTTGAGTAAATAGATACATATTTCAGCTCAGCAGCCTTAAATCTGCCTCACATATTTTGCACTTCTCTAGCATTTTATTTTTATTATTCTCTCTATATATTCTATTATAACCTAAATGTTTTCTTTTAAATAAATCCCTATCCCCTAGCTAATTTGGGGGTGAATTCTAATTTTTTCCCTAAAGCAGTTACTATTTTGCATCTTGGCCTGATATAGCAGCATGTCTCTTTTTGGTAAAATGTATACAAGTTTACACTTGAGGCTGACCACTGGTTTTCATGTCTAGTGCATAATTTTAATTCTTTTTTTTTTCTTTCAGGTGGAATTTGGATCCTCACATTTTCCAGGAGGAGGAATCAAGCGCAGGGCGATAAAGCATGCGCACGTTTTGCACTCTGTCTATAAAACCCAAGGGATCCACAGCTCAGCCTGGCTCCAGCTCCGGCCCTGCCGCGTCCCACGCTGCGGGCAGCTGTCCCGGAGCTCCCCGTGAGCACAACTGCTCTCGGCTTGCAGGTGTTGATAGACAGGTGTCTCCAAAAATCGGGCTGGGAGTTCAGAGCGGAGCAGCTGATGTAATCTGAAGTGAGGCAGAAGCAGCGGAGGCCTCTCCAGGCGTTGGTGTCATTCTCAGTTGGGCGATTATTTCGTAATACACAACAGCCGAGGGGTCCAGCTGGCAGCCTCCCTCCAAGCTACTGCACGGCTCCTCGCCACCCGCTGCGACCTCCATGGAAACACTCAACAGCTGCCAAGGGCAGAAGGTGAAGCCCAAAATCGAACATTTTCTCAGCCGAGCACTCAGGCTGGTGCGCTCCTGTCTTGGCAGGACCTCCGCGAGGCGTTCCTGCGCCGGCATCCCCTCCCCGCGCTGGCGAAGCCGGACTGCCCCAACACAGCAGCAGCGAGGAAGGACACCTCCGCTCCCTGCCCATGCAAACACGTAACTGAAGAGCTGAGAAATCCTACTGACAGCCCACGGGCTGCATAAATCTCGTTTATTTGACTTTCCTTGTTTCCATCAAAAGCCGAACTGTTGGACCCGACGACTGGCCGCTGATTTATGTCGCGCACGCTGCAGATGGCTCAGCCGCGGCACACAGCTCGAATGCAGCTGCTGGGTATTTTTTTCTCCTTGCGTTTCCAATGCTGGGAAGCAACACGTGGCTATCTTTGGACGGCTCTTCAGTCAGAGTCTGGCCCTGCCGCTGTCTGTATTCAGGCTCTTTGCCAATGAACGCGACACGGCCCATGCTGTGAAACAGCAGCAGCCGGGGAGCGGTGCAGCTGCCCCGGGGGCGCAGGGGGAGAACAGCCCCTGGCTTTCACAACTGGTGCAGTATTACGTGATGAAGGGGTGCTAAGGGACTGCCGCAGTCCTGGGAAATCCTCCCAAGCCTCGAGCCATGGTTACATGTGTGCGATAAAAAGCCTTCATCTAATGGTTAGCCGAGTAAGTCTTGAGGCTCTCACTGAAAAGCGGGGCTGGTACCATCCTCAAGCCCTCATCTAATCCATCTTTCTATCCCAAAGCATGATCAATACTCTCTTGCATTATAAATACTTCAGCAAAGCACTTCTGATCTGCTCTTAAAAGTCTCCAGTGATTGAGATTCCTTAATTGTCAGGCCATGACCTCCCCTGCCTTACAATGGCTTTCTCGTTAAATCATTCTCTGACATCTACCCAGCTACGTCCTGGTGCCTTTGAAGATGATGACTTCTTTCCCCTTCCACAACAGGAAAGATCAGATCATGTTGGACTCGATGATCTCAGAAAAATTTTATGAAAAATGATTACAGGTTGGACCCGATGATCTCCGAGGTCCTTTCTGACCTTAACAATTCTATGATTCTATGTTCTTGCTCTTTCCAGATTCAAAGACTACTCCCTTGCCTTCTTTCGGTGGTGTTTTTGTTAAGCAGTAGCCGTACCTGCAGCCATCCCTGCGCTACTGTGCCTGCTCTAGATTTCACATCAGTTACCTTTGAGGGAATTTCCCCTTAGCCAGTTTAGCCCACGTGTACAAAAGATGGCTTGTCCACTCGCTTCTGCCGTCTTGGTTTCTAGCCCAGAAGGAACTTGAGATAAATAGCCATGAAACTAAGGCAACTGACCCTAACCTAACGTCTTGATTTAGAAACCTGAAACTAAACAGCAACTCCCTCTGGCATACCGAAGATGAGGCCGAAGATTCCCACGAGCAGTGGCTCTCTGAACATCCTTCAATTCTTCCCAGCTACAGTGAGACAAACGAGGTGAAGGCGGCCACAAGGTGAGGAGGCTGTGGCACTTCACCGACACCAGTGTCACTCTGAGTTTGTGGCTTCAGAAATCAGAGCTACACCCTAAGCATAATCCAATACAAATCTCAAGGCCCTATCGCTTCAAGGGAGGACATGAAGCAATAAAATCTCTCTTCCTGCAGATCAGTGAAATCAAATTTCTGCAGTGAAGCAACAGCTCCTGGGGACAGGTGCACCTCGCTAAATCATTACCATAATCTTTGCAACTCTAATTGCAAACAAATTGTAGCTATAAATTGTCACCGAGAGCACCACTGCTATTTGTCTGGACGCTGCCCAGTACAAACGGGCCCTAGTCCACGCTTGACGTCCTCAGGTGCTGCCACTATTTCTAGATTTTGATTTTTTCCCGTCCACAGGAGATTTTCAGATTTTTGGCTTTAGTACAAAACAACTTTTCAAAGGTGGGGTGTTTAAGGCTGGTGTGGTGGTGGCATGGAAATAAGAGGAGGGCTCTGGGGACCCTTTTGGAAGATGACATTTGAGGTAGAATTGGAAAGTACAAACTAGCTTCAAAATGATAGCATCCCACAGTGGTTCTGCAAAAAATATTCATGTATTTTCAGACCTAGAAAGGTCTTACTATAAAGCCCTTTTTTGTTTTTAAAGCTATCGCTTCTCTATCCATAAAGCTATTTATCTACTTTCATTTGCTTGGCTCTATTTATAATGTCAGGAGAAACACCAAGTAGTCAACAGTAGACTGGTATTCTCTCAAAGCCCTGAACATGGGCAAACCTTGCAGGTTGATGCTGCTACATCTCGTCTCATCTCTTACATGTGAGCAGTACCATTTGCTGATCTGTGAAGCCAATGCTGTGACCCATGTGAAACAAGTCAGAGCTCAGCCTGTTCCCATGAAGGTCGACAGCCATCACACACACAGGAAAATCCCCTGTGGGCTGCCCCAGAGGCTGCAGGGCTTTAGAAGGCAATGGGAGCTAGTCTTCTGAGCCCTAGATCACAACTTCCATATCATTCACGTTCATTAACATATCAAATCCCTGCTGCAGACATAAAGGAGAAATTTAACTGTTCACTGCTGTTTAAAGAAAACACTCAAACTAAGAAGCACTAGAGTCTAGAACTCATCTTCACAAACTTGGTAAACATCAGACGTGCTATGAGTGGGAAAAAAAATTGTGTCTCCCCAACCCTGAAATGACGAGAGAAAATAAAACAGGGGAGCAAAAGCCAATGATCTAGTAGATGTAAAGACAGTCTGTCATCACTTGCACCACCAAAGAGAGGACTCCAGGAAAAAGCACAGTGCGGACCCTGGACAGGGAAAAAGGAGAAAACCAGACTCCCTGATCAGTTCAATTCGAAGTGGTAATGGTCAGCCAAATCCTGACAGGGACATCTCCTGGTGAAGGTGCCATCTGGAGGCCAATTACAGGTGTGTATCACATATGGAAAAAGAACTGATAACGAAAACAGTAAGTTTGGGGGTTATTTTATGAAAAATAGGTGATGTTTACAAATGCAAGGCTACATGAACCCTTAAAAATGTGCATGCTTGCTGGAAGGTCACAAGCGTGCCATCCAACAGCAAGAAGATTAAAGCGGAAAGCTGCAGAAGTACAGTAAGAATTCCAAAATGTTTTACTAGTGCAAATAAATAGACAGTAGAAGGGAAATCTTCCACGCAGGCCATTTCAGGGCAACTTGGGATTTCTGAGCTGTGGCATCTCAAAAGTCAGCATGTTAATCTCCTTTGAGAACTCTGACTCCAAGGCATTCTAGCGGGAGAGAAAACCAAGAGGAATCAGTGACCATGCAACAGTTTTCTTACCTTCTTGTTAGACAAACATATCTACAATGATCAAACCTTGGGATATTATTAGCACTAATTAACTCAAGTGTTGAAGTGGGAGGTCTCACTACTGGAAACGGCTGTAGTCTCTGTAGGCAGCTAGAGAAATCTCCAAATGAAGAGCTAAACAAGCTCAGTTGCCTTTATACTGTGCCCCGGTGTGATATTAGACGTCTTCAAGCTGAACAGGCACACTCCAGAGGTGCGTACTCTGACCCGATAAAAGCCTCAGGCTGGTAAAGTGAGCTTGTATTTCTGAATCAGAAACAAGTGGCTTACTAACCTGAGCAGTCCCATCTGAAAACGTACAAAATACTCGCAAATCACTGTGATTTTTGATCACAGCTTTAAGGCTTATCACTGAATACCTTGTGCTTTATCTATGAGCAAGCAGACAGTAGCCCAAAGAAATAAAAGACAGGTTTTGTGCTCAAATGTGGCCCAGCTTACTCAGGAAAGCTACGTATAAACTCCCCAAACAGCTTTATATGAGTGTTTCCCAACAACCATGCCTGCAGATTACACAAGCATGGATGAAATGGGCATTATGTTTTATAGGGGAAGGTCCCCATTGCAGTCTACAAGGCAGCTGTTAAATAAAATACGGTCCCTAGAGCCCTCTGAGAGTTCAGGAGCAGCAAGGAAGGTTGTGAGACCGATCAGCTGCAACACATCTGAGTGAATAAACATTCTGACAGTTGAAGCAGACAAAATCCTGGGGGATAGAGATACCTAATCCCCACTGATACCATTCCCCGACCAGTTCCTCCTACCAATATGCACGGCTTCTGCCTTACCAGAGCAAAATTTCCCTCTAGAGATCATTAAGACTACAATCTGAGGTAGATAAATCCACAACCAATTAATATATATAGCTTGTTTTGGAACGACAGCACTCATTTAAACCTCCATGAAAGATAAAAAACTCTTACCAGTTCTCGTTTTAATTCTTCAATCTTCACTTGTGCAAGGGAATGACTCTAATGAGAGAAAATGGCATTTTAAAAAAAAAAAAAAATATCAATATTTCAGCTGGAAACACAGAGTCCCTGCATCATTGCAAGAGCCTAATGACGTGCCGCAGGGGAATTCGTGGATAATGAAATCAGTTTTGTGTACACCCTTCACATGCAAAAGGTACTGACATGAAAAGCCTAGTATCGGTTTGATTGGGCAATCACATGTTTTTCAGAAGTCTGGTATGGCCTAAAGTCTAAAAAACCGCCATTTTTAGCAATTTTCCAAACCTACCAATCAAGGAACTGGATTTTAAACATATCCGTGCATGAATTTTCCAAAGCATGATAAGCTTTGGAATAAGGATAAACCTTCCTCCCTCCTTCTGCCTGCAGCAGAAGCGAGGCATCGGGGCTCTCCCTGTCTCCACTGACAGCAAGATGGAGGGAGGGGGGAATGGGAGAACCTAATCCAATTTTAGTGTCCTGTTTCGCTTGAGGAAAGGAGGCAGCTGCCTCTTGGGGTAAGATGGATTTAAAAGAGAAGCAGTCCCACACTCTCCCTTCATCCTTTTCTTCTAGGAGACAGCAGTAGCTGTACAAGGGAGATGTGTTGAGAGGCAGGAACTCGGTGGAGGGACTAAGGAGGGGCAGAGAGAAGCGCGGCCCAGCAGCCAGATCCAGAGTTCATAATACAAGAGACGTGATTCATCGCAGAGTTTCTATGTGATTTTGGACAAGTCTCTTTGTTTCTCTGGACCTCTATGCCCCGTTTATAAGAACTGGAATAAATCTTTTTCACCTTTTACACAGAAAGGTCTGAGGTTAGCTCTGCTAAAGGCTGTGGGGTGCTCAGATGAGGTAACGGGGGCTGTATCAGGTAACTCAGATACAGAACTGTAAACTAGACAGTCACAATTGTATTTAATAAAACCCAAACCCATTCAACTATTGGCTCCGGTTTTTGCTACTTCTCCCCTGAATGACAAAGAGAAAAGTCCTTAATACTTATCCATAAAAGCAATGGCAATCTTCCAAAGGAGACTGGAAACACTTGGGTTTAGCGGTCCCAAATATCACAGGTGGTGACGTACAGATGTCACACAAAGCCAAGGGCTTCTGTTTCACGGGCTAAAGCCCTGTTTAGCAATGACTTCTTTAAGCCACTATAAAGTTGTTCACAAAATTACCCTTAACTGAAACAGTCTTTTGTAACAAGTGTTCCAATTTGAAAAGAGTAAAATCCTTTTTATAACAGATGCTTCACATGGCAGTCTGATAGTAACTCCTAGTGCAGGGACCAACAGTGACAATAGCCAAAATATAAAATGAAGAAAAGATACACAGACAGGGGCTTTCAAAACTGCAATTTAGTCACCTAAATGAGAAACCTGCGTTTTCCGAGAGCTGAGTACCCTGCACCCTCAAGGGAAATCAAAGAAAATGATGGAGCAGCCAGTACTCGCACAAGCTAAAGTACTTGTTTAGGGGACAATGACTACATTTGGCTATTTCGTCCAAATTGTTAAAATCTGGCTCAGAGCTCCAACCTCTGCACAATGTGCTGTGTCTACCATATTGACAGCCTGATGACATGTAGAGCTAATATACTGGTAAATCTCAAAAGATTTGTTATACTAAGGAGTTATCTTTTCTTCCACATTTCTTTGTCTAATTTCTAGCTAATTCACCTTGATACTGAGCTCACCCAGCACATCTGCACATTTTGTTAGAATAAAGTTTGCCTGGTAAGCATGCTTAATTTCTTGCCTTTGATTAATAAATAGATAGCCTTCTGTTTACACCATTAATAGACCTGTAGGACATCTACCTGTCCACTGAAACCATCACAATATCCTTTACATTCTGAAGTCCATTAAAATTAATCTGGTGGCAAATACAATAGAAAAATGGAAAAAATAATTACAGGAGATAAATCTAGGTAGGCCTTCAGTTTCTCCTTCAAAGGCACAATTTCTTCCTGCAGTCCAGCCACTTTCTGTGAAGACAGCGAAGCAGATTATATTCTTTAGTCTTACTTGTAGAAGTGATGTAAATGAGTGAAATAGATCCACAATTATCTACAGCATTTCAGAATTCACAGATATTGGTGAGAGCTTTCACAATCCTTCTTAAAGCCCATGGAAGACTAAAGATCTGCAATTCATTCCGTTACCGGTCAGACAAACCCCATTCAAATTTTACACAGAGGTATCAATTAATTTTTCTTCGTTCTGAAGACATCTTCAGATGTCTTTTCTTACAGAGTAACGACCTGATCTCACCTGCCTGAAAGGAGAGGGGATTTCAAATGAGAATCCACCAAACAGAGCACTTTCACTGCCAACCTCACTGTAGGCCAGAGAGAGAACTGAGCCCCAAGGAAGCGGATATGTTCTCATGCCTATGGCTTCTGTGTGACAACAGTTTTGCACATGGAGCAGCAAAAACGCTCCCCTTACACTTGCACTGCTTTGCTTACTCTGTTAACAAGGGGAAATACTGTCTCTTTGGGGCTGAAAACTCAGCACCTTCCACAGCCCTCAACTCTTTTCAAGTAATCAATTTAAAGTAAAAAACATGCACTCCGAAGATAAAGCCATTTGTGCTGCCCGATTCACTGAGCTCTTGGCAAAGCAGATACAGAAATGTCAGGGAGTCAGACCTGCCCTTATGCTCAGGTTCTAGAAGATTACAAGTCTAGAAAAATTGCCTAAGGCTTTTGGTACGTAAAATTCCAACGCAAATGATTTTCGGTTAGTGCTCTTCTGAAACACTGTGCAAAGTACACATTGCCACCCAGTGCTGGTTCATGAGAACGACAACATAAAAATCAGGAAACCTATTTTCATTGTTCAACTTAACTAACATGCAGTAAAAGCTAGCAAAAGAAATGGGGAGAGAGACTAAGTTACTCATTAGAGTAATAGCAAATAATATTAAAACGTGGTGAGCACAGACAGAACAACACAAATACACGTTACACGTGTATAAATGCTTCAGCACAAAGCTGGAGAATCTATAGCTAGTAACTCAAGAAATGGGCTTTTTCCTTTAACAAATTGCCCCGCTGGGCTTACAATAGAGCTGAAAAATGTTATAAAGACGTAAGAAAAAAAACACACAGTGGTTCAGAATTTGGGTTTCACTTGACCTCCTCCCCTTGCACTGAAGTATTCGAAAGCAGGTTTATTTCACACGAACTAGTAAGAATCACCTGGGTCACTCTGTCAAGTAACTGCAATACACAGGCAGCCATGTAACAGACTGTAGTCCACAGAATATCCACTCTGTTTACAACGTGGATCACAAAGAAAGGAGGCAGATCACGGCCTGCCAATTTTCTTTCCATGGCAGGGAATTTATTCCATGGAAATTCTCTAGTAGGCTATATTCCCAATTACAGACAGAGGCAGAAAGAGAAGAGAGGGAAAAACAAAAGGCAACAAAAATAAAGATTCCAATTGTTCCCCACAATCAGCCCAGAAGGAAAGCTTCTTCCCAAGTCCAAAATAAGCCTGCATCTAACCCTGAAGAAAAGGTACCCCTTCAGCACCCACAGATGCCTCTCCGTTTCTAGGAGAGACAAACCCATCCAACATACCCCAGTTCAGAGGTATCCATCTACGGGATTTTTATTTGTACTTCTTTTTACCGTTAATATTTGTTCAGTTACCCGAATAGCAAACTACATTTCCTGAAACCACCCAACAAACAAGCCTGGTCTGTAGCACTGTAGAAACATCCATCTTGTACCGAAAGACCTACCTCAGACAGGCTGACGAGTGCCTCGTGTGTCAGCGATTCGTCCAACCCCACGGCAGCAAGCTGCTCCTACAAACAGGAAAGAGTTTGTTCATATCTGACCACAAAATATAACAGGGAGGAGAAAGATTTAAACCATTTCCTTGGGTTCTGGTCTAAACAGGCAACCAAGAACACAGCTTGTCAACAACAGAAACGTGCTATTTGAACCACAGCTATAGCTGGTACATGAAATCTGTTGCTACTAAAATTTATATCAAGAATAACAAGTCTTTCCAGAAAACTACTGGGAGAAGAGCACATGGCAAGACCGGGAGGAGGCTTCTCAGTAAAATGTCATCAACTCTGTTTTCCCTCTCATATTTGTCAAGGTATCAGACAGCATCCAAGTGTTATATAAAGCATTCACATGTCCTTCATCATGTAGGAAAGGTGAAGGAGAAGACAGTACAACTTCTGCCTTCTGTGTTTAATCATTCATTAATTTAAAAAACCGGCAATATTAATAATTTTGACACACAATTTACCTCAGTGTATCAGCTGCTCTACTGGTAGCTGTCTGTATACTCTTATGTGACAGTACCGCACAATAACCACAAGGTAGCCTGAGCTAATACAGTTCTTGGTGAAAGAAGAGAAAGTGTCCTTGCATTTACCATAGGATGTCCTGGAGAGAGACCATGAAATAGCAGGAACAACTGAAGTGTAGTAACACATTGTCCTGTTAGCCCAAGATTCCTAAATCCTGGAGTTTAGGAAGCTCCAGGGATGTCTTTAACTACAATTTTTGGCCCATCCAACCATGACTGTGCCATCCTGTCACAACGTCTTGTTAGAAAATTCCTTCCATCTACCTCAGCATGCTTGACCCTGATTCTTAAATCCTCAGATTTCCTTTTCAGGAACTGCAAGGTCTGGGATTCTCTGTCAGCTTTGATGTTTTCTGCTTCCAGAAGGTCCTCTGTTTTTTTAAGATCCCTTAAAAAAACACAAAAAGAAACAAACTTTTACCTTCAAAAAGATGCCAGTATACAAATACTGCTTAATTATCTATGCTCAAGCTAAACCCTGTAATACAATCAACACGAGCAGGGAGAGAATGAAGAAAAACTGGCATTTGCCTGTGAGATTTCCCAGTGGAAACATCCACAGCTGTTACATCCAGAGTCCCGAAGGCCAGGAAAAAAAAAGGCCAAGGGAAAAGCCATCTGCATAAAAGCAAAGAGTAATAGCCTTCTCCATAATTCCCTAATTCAGTCAGAGACCTGTTACGCAAGCTTAACTGAAGGTCACAGAGAGGGGCCATGGCAAACCTGCACAAAGCACACAGGTCTGGCACCTCTGCTACAAGCAGTGCTGCAATTACTACTTTAAATGACAAAAAACAGAAAATAATTAGACTGGAAGGGGGCTGTGGAGATCATCTGGGCCAATCCCCACTCAAGGCAGGGGTTGATCCTGCTATGCTTGGCAAAGCACTTCAGATTACATCCTCTAGGGAATGGACTCGGTACCAATTTTTTAATTTTTTTTTTAAGCCTCCCACACACTGGTTAAAGGAAATTCTTATCTGGGAATGGTTTTTGTTTCACCTGGCTCCTTCGCTCTGACTACAGAGCCCATGCTAAATGTGGTAAAGAAAATCAGGTTTGCCTTCAACCTCAGACAAAGGCAACTGGTGCAAGATGCCAGCCCATATCTGAAAACTGCTTCTAGACTGTTTCTGGTTTAAAATATGCATTTGATGGTACCCCAAATCTCTTTTGATTACTGAACGTGTCCGTAGCACGTGGCTTTTGATAGATACTTCCAAATATTGTGAATTAGAGATGCGTCAAACCCCTGAAAATTCAGTTACCCTTGTTAGTTATCGCAACCAATGTTCCACATTGCAGGGATCAGCAGTATTGCTTACATCTTTCCCTTTTCTCATCCATTACTCACTGCTCTAACTGTTTTTCCAGCATCAGCGCTGCAGTTAGTTTTTTCCTCATGCTGGTCAGTTCTGCTTCCAGTTCTCTGTTTTTTGATTCTGTTGCATACAGCTCCGAAGTCATATCATTGATGGCACAGAAGAAGCTGGTGAAAAGAGAGGGATTCAATGGGAATGCTTGGGAGTCAGCTCTCCTGAAACTAATAATAATAATAATAATAATAATAATAATAATTATTATTATTATTATTATTATTATTATTATTATTATTTTCTCCATGCTTTCCACAAATGACTTCTTTTTTCTTCTTATATTATGACAGATCAGATAACTGCCAGCTATTTTTAGAGGAGAGTCGTGGTTTAACCCCAGCCAGCAACCAAGCACCACACAGCTGCTCGCTCGCTCACTCCCCCCCAATGGGATGGGGGAAAGAATCAGAAGGGCAAAAGTAGGAAAACTTGTGGGTTGAGATAAGAACAGTTTAATAACTGAAATATTATAATAATAACAACAACAATAATTTGTAGTGAAAAGTAAAACAACAACAACAAAGAGAGGAACAAAACCCAGGAAAAACAAGTGATGCAATCGCTCACCACCCACCGACCGATGCCTATCCCATCCCTGAGCAGCGATCGCTGCCCCCTGTCCAACTCCCCCCAGTTTATATACTGGGCATGACGTCATACGGTATGGAATAGCCCTTTGGCCAGTCTGGGCCAGCTGCCCTGGCTGTGCCCCCCCCAGCTCCTTGTGCCCCTGGCAGAGCACGGGAAGCTGAAAAGTCCTTGACCAGTGTAAGCACTACTCAGCAAGAACCAAAACATTAATGTGTTATCAACATTATTCTCATCCTAAATCCAAAACACAGCACTATGGCAGCTACTAGGAAGAAAATTAACTCTATCCCAGCCGAAACCAGACAAGGAGGAAAGTAAAATAAGTCACTAAGGGTATTTGCTTTCCTTAACTAGCAAAGATTTCATCTGGAAGGGGAAATGGCCCAGCAATCTCAGCAGGAGGAAATGAGCAAGACCTGGCACTCCGGTGAATATAACCACTGGGTTTGACACAATCAGATGTTCCACTCCTGGCTTGCCGAATTGCCTTTGAGAGAAACTGCATTCAGTCACTCAAAATGCACGTCCCCGGGAGACACCCAGCAGTATTTCAGTCTCTTCCTCTTCCCAAATGGTTCAAAGCTGCTTGCCCCTCCACCTGAGGAGAAGAGCTGTATAATCCAAGCTCCTGAACATCATACAAAGACTGGATTCCAAGGCAGATTTTGCCCTCCCTTACTGCCAGTGCTCAGCGCAAACCTGTTGTGTTACGGGTCAAAGCCAGGCTAGGGAAAGGGGCCCAGGAAGAGAAGACTAACAGTTTCTATTTCTCTGTGGCTGAGCTAAGGAAATCTCCTTACACTAACTGAGGCCAGGTAAGAGAGGGAAGAGAGGAGCCGAGACTGAAAGACCAGTTACGGTTCCCCAGTCCTTGCCTAAGCAGTATGAAACCTGCTCTAGCTTGTGCCGCCTGGCATGACAGTCTGAGTGGTCCTGCAGCCACTGACCGCAAAAGCAGGGGCAAAAGAGGGATTTAACTGTGGCCAAGGCACCTCTCAGGCTTCAGAGACTTCCTTTGCTGGGATGGTCAAGAATCAGAGCTTTGCGCTCAGTTCCTGCGTCCTCCAAAGCCACCCAAGGGGTGCAAAAGAAGGTGGACAAGTAAGGTTCCTGGTATGAAAGTCAAGTTTGAAACTGTTGAATTGAAAAACCAGAGGGAAACAGCACACACCATCACCCCTGATGCACAGTGGGAAGAATTACCTGCCAAGAGAAGTGTCCTTTGTTTCAAGTACCATTGCACTGTCTACCAGGACATCCAGGAAGCTGGCGCCTTCACTGGACAGACTGCCTGGGGAAAGATCCAGGCTTTCTGTGAGAATGCCCTGTAGATAGTTAGCTGGAAAACAAACACAACCCAAAATAGTAATTTTTTTAATATTATTCTTCTTTTAAGGCCTAGATGGGACTCTCTCTTTTAAGAAGTGTGTTGAAATTCTATTATGGTCCTCTGAACCACTCACTTGCTCAAAAAAACCTACATTATCAAATACCCACTCTAGACAGCTCGAGCATAACTTAATCACCTCACTGTTGTTTCAGATTCCTCAAGCGCTTTCCTTAACAGCGGATTAGCACCAGCTCAGACTCTTAAATCAGCTGGAGGGTTGCTTCCCTGTCTATCCAGCCAATATATCAATGCTGTGCTACTCAGCCCAGCAGGCTAGGTTTTAGCAATTAATCTGCTTGTCCATATTTACAGCCTGCTCAAGATGGCTTAAAAAATTGCTCTTGACCAACCTTATGTCACTGTAAATTTTGCTGAAAGGAAGGCATGAGATGCATTGCAGTAAAAGCTGTATCAGAATAACAGCTGACTTCGTTCCAATTCTGTTTTACATTTATATTTTTTAACAAATATATATATATATTTATTTGTTTGTAAGATTTCAACAAAGACAATCTTGAGAGTCACTAAGAAAAACTAACTTTGATGGAACCGAGAAGTGGAGCTTCAGACTCACCTTCTGCTTCATATTCTGTTGCCTTCTGCTTCATGTCCTCTATCAGCAAAGAAACATCCCTGTCTCTGGCTTCGTTGCATTCCATAATCTCATACAAGATATCAACAGTCCTTTCATTCACTTCATACTCTGGAATAGGCTGATTCTCATATATTTTCTTTAGCCATGCTGTAACCTGCCAGAGAAGGGGGGGGGGGGGGGAGAGTAAACTGTCAAGAAACAACAGAAAATAGCTGATAGATGTGAGAAATGTAAAGTGCTGCACGCTCTGTGTTGCTGAAGAATACCTCCTACTACCTCAGTCGAGGCACGGGTGGAAAAAGGGGAGACAACTTCCTTTGGTGGAAAAAGGGGAGACAAGTCTCTTCTTCAAACACCCTCTGTAGATTAGAAAACCATTTCCCTTTTAATCTCCCTCATTTCACTGGACACCTGCTTATCTCCAGGTGATAAAATTTTACGTTTTTATTCACATGACCTGTTTGCTACAGACACACTAATGATCCAAGAGATCTTAAACGGGCATTTGGGCAGCTGGTGAAAACTGCATTAAAGCAGTGTGGGATAAAACTGCCCAAACCATTACCATTGTGAACAGTCTCTGAGGGGTGACAGGAGAGAAAGAGTTACTACAGTGCGCAGGCATAAGCCCTGCAGAGTGCAATTTCTGTCACTGAAAAGAAGGTCAGAAATGGGACAGAGATTAACAGGTAGCACCGAAAGATTAGATTATGACTAATAATAATTGAAAACATGGAAGTTCAACACTGAGGAAACATAAATTCTTGTCTAAGGCTATCTAAGCAACCTGATGATGGAAAAGGACCCAGCCTTATATCTGAAAAAGACATTTCCTTCTAGCGTGTCCTTCTTTATGCTTCCGCCATACCAGCATCTTGGCTGCATACGCTGCACATGGCAAACATCACCCTCAACTATTCTGGGGAGAAAACCATCAAGCCCTCAGAAGCAAACAGCACTAGCTGTGTGTCGATGAAAACTCTAATACTGCAAAAATGCCAAGTTCACGATCAAAGGATGAATTGCATCTTTCTGCCACTTTCTGTAAGGACAACGGTTTCAAATGCAAAAAATTCAGGCACCCAAGAGCTTCATAACCGAGCATTTTAAACCAGCTGTGAGCTTACACTGAAAGGTCAGTGAGCTCGGGCTGTTACCTAGCAGGCAGCAGAGGATGAAGTGGGTGAACGCAGACTTTGCTGCTGCAAAACCCACCCAGCGACCGCGTCCTGCCTCCCCCCAGCGCTCACGGGGGCAAGAACACCCCACGGGCCCCTTCCTGCCCTCAAAGCCCCCAGACCCGGGCGCCAGCTGCCAGGGCCCGGCAAAGCCTTCAGCAGCACCTCTGGGGTCCCTCGCCTGTCAGGACTGGAGGAGGCGCCCTCGGGAGAGCGGGACGAGGCCTCCTGTAACGCGCCGCTGCCTTCCCCGCTGCCCCCCACCAGGCCCCGGGCCGAGCCGGCGGGGAGGAGCCCCCGGGGCGGGCGAGGGGCAGCCGGAGGACGGGGCCGCCTGCGGAAACCCCGCACGGTGAGAGGAGAGCCGAGCCGCGCCCCGGCCCCGCCGTTACCCGCTGCAGCTTCTCCTCCATGGCGGCCGCCACCGCCGCCTCGAGCTTCCCGCCGCCGCCCCGGCTTCCGCCGCGCCGCGGGGGCTGACGGGACCTGTAGTTCGCGGCGGGGCTTCCCATTCTTGAAAGACAAGAGAAAATAGTAATAAAAAACGCGGTTCAATTCGCTAGCTGCAGTGAACTGCTTTACCAAACTGTATTATAAATGCTCTAAATGTTTTCAAAGGATCTGCTTTTCCCCCATACGCAACACTTAACAAAATAGTCTTGAACCACTAAAATAATTGGAGGCGATTTCGTTTTTTGATGGAATTGTATGTTTCGTGTATATCATAAGGCAAATTACAAATAAAGGCATATAAAGCCCTGCATCAAAAAGGCTTTAACTGTATTTTTAAGGGTAAAAACTGAAATTTGAATAGCTTGTATATCACTGCTTACATAAATAGATATAAAAGCCGTACTCCTTATTAGGAAATACGCCATAAAACCTCATCTTCTGAGTCAAACCCTTTAAACAATCATCAAGGAACCACCTTTCTTTAGCATTATAGAAAAAGTGCAAATGCACAAGACTTAAATGGGTTATTTAAATCAATTTGGTTTGTTTTTTTTTTCAGGCAGTTTTACAGACCTCACAGCGATTACTGAAATAATCAGCACGAGAAACACTGCTGAAGCATCACGCTAGATACAACGCATGCCGAAATGGTTGGGGATTTGTCACTTAACCTTTTAAATTCCCAGAAAGCTCTGCTGGGATCTGCGCTTTACTACCCGCCCTGGATTACTGCGGGGACACCATCACACTGCGCCCGCCTGAGTTTTGGCACCTTCTGCCCTGCGGACTAAATCCTGTGTCTCACACACGGGATAGGCTGCGGAGCGCGCTGTCCCTGCGGGGTTAGGGCTTGGTAGATGGATCATGACAAGGGAGAGACCCCCACACACCGTAAGCGCGACCGCCTCTTGCAGCGAGGTCCTCCTCAGCTTGTGACGCTGCTGTCCTGTCACCGTCACCTGCCACAGCACCTGTGGGGTCGGCTCTTAGGTTTCATACAATCATAGAATTGTTTAGGTTGGAAAAGACCTTTACGATCATAACATCCAACCGTTAACCCAGCACTGCCAAGGCCACCACTAAACCATGTCCCTCAGCACCAATCTCCCCGGCTTTTAAATCCCCCCAGGGATGGGGACTCAGCCCCTGCCCTGGGCAGCCTGTGCCAGGCCCTGACAGCCCTTTGGGGAAGGAGTTTTTCCCAATCCCCAACCTAACCCTGCCCTGGCGCAGCTTGAGGCCGTTCCCTCTCGCCCCATCGCTTGTTCCTGGGGAGAAGAGACCGACCCCCCCGGCTCCAGCCTCCTTTCAGGCAGTTGCAGAGAGCGATGAGGGCTCCCCTCAGCCTCCTCTTCTCCAGGCTGAGCACCCCCAGCTCCCCCAGCCGCCCCTCCCCACCCTTGTGCTCCAGCCCCTTCCCCAGCCTCGCTGCCCTGCTCTGCCCACGCTCCAGCCCCTCCAGCTCCTTCTGGGGGTGAGGGGCCCAGCGCTGAGCACAGGATTCCAGGGGCGGCCTCCCCAGTGCCCAGCACGGGGGGACGATCCCTGCCCTGCTCCTGCTGGCCACACCGTTCCTGATACAAGCCAGGATGCCATTGGCCCTCTTGGCCACCTGGGCACACTGCTGGCTCATGTTCAGCTCATTTCACATGTTATCAGCAGACTGCCTAAAATATTTAAGTTCCTCTGTTGTATCGGTAAGGAAACCGACACGGCGCTGCATATCACATCCCTTTTACCCCCATTTCCAGAGCACAACATCACAGCACTCCCCTCCCACGCTTTCTTCTGCCACCAGCAGCTGCTACCAGGCAGGGCGGACAGGAGCGCCAACACCCCGCAAAGGGGGGACAGCCCCAACCACCCCTTGCCCCACACCACCGCTCTCTGCCTCCCAGCCCCTCACACTCCTGCACTCCGCCCCCATGCCACTGCCTCACAGCCCTCACACCCCGGCCTCCTGCGCCTCGCACCGGCCCCTGCCCACCTCATCCCCCCAGCCCAGCCCCCCCGCCGCTCCCCGCCCCTTCCGGGGCCACTTCAAGGGCACCTGCCGCAACGGGGCATTTTCCTAAAAGCCCCCTTTCTTTTTTTTTCTTTTAAATTATTTCCTATAATGTGTATATTCCCCCCTCGCTCAGGGGGCCGGGAGGGGGAAGGCGCCACGCCGCCTGAAGGGACGGTGGCGGCGGGGGAAGCACTTCCGGTCCGCGCCCCGCCCCGCGCCGTGGGCGTGGCCTGGCCCCCACAAGGGGCGGAGCGCGCCGCCGCCATTTTGTGGAGAGAGCGCGGGGCCGGCAGCCGCCTCTCGTTTGCTTCGGTCTTCTCTGGAGGAGCCGCCGCCGCCATCGCCATGCTCTCCGCCCGTGTGGCTGCCGCCCTCGCCCGCTCCCTGCCGCGGCAGGCCGGCCTGGTGAGCGCGCCTTCTCGTTGGAGCGAGCGGGCGAGTGGGGGGGGGGGTACGGGCGCCACCGCCGCCATCTTGGGGGCCGCGGTGACATTGAGGGGCCGCGGCCTCCCGCTCTCGGGAGGGGGCTGTGCGTGGGGCTCGCCTCACCGCTGGGTGACAGCGGGGCCGGGCCCCCTGCTGAGGAGCGGGGGTGCCCTCACCTGAGGGGCGGGGGGGTCAAGGGGACGGCGTGCCCTTCACTGGAGATGCGGATCGGCACTGCTGGGCTGCAGGTTAATGCCCGAAAGGTGCTAGATCCCAGCCAGGGGTAGGGATTTGAGCTGTGAGGCTTTGTCAGGTGGCATTTTTTTCCCCGTGTTTGTGGGAAGAGAGGGGATCTGTCAGGACGCGTTGCTGGCCGGTGTCCCTTCTGAAGGTGAATGGAGGAGAGGCCTGCCCAGGCTGTCAGGGAAATATTAACGCTACATGGGACTGCACAGGGAGCTTTGCTTGGGATGTAGGATTATAATATTTTAATGCATTCATTATCGCAGTGGGCTTTTTTTGCTTTCTGCTATTGTATATTTTCTACCCATGTTTCAGAAATTCTGCAGTTAGATTTTTCTTAGAAAGGTCAACCATTAGAAGACACAATCTTATTTCTTCCTTCTGCATAACCATGAAGGGTGCACTGATTTCTCTGTGGCAGGCAAGAGGAGGTGTTGTTTTGGGAGCTGCTGCAGTGCTGTGGTGGTGACATCAGTGCAATGCAGAGAAATGCAGCAAGTAATTTAGAGCAACCTCCTTTACCATCTGTCCTTGCTTAGTAGTGCTGGACTTGGTTCCATAACTGCAGCTTGTGAATGGAGTGCTGTGGAGCTCAACTCAAAATTGAGGCACATTAAATGTATAAGCGTATGATCAAAATTTTCAGTGTGTTACATTTTAACATTTTTTTGAATGATTGAGGAAATGTCATTGTTACTGAAACAATTACTTATTTTAGATCTCCAGAAACACCCTGGGTGCAGCATTTGTTGCTACAAGAAACATCCATGCCTCCAAAACATGCTTTCAGAAAACTGGTGAGTCTGAGAAAGGCCTTCATATAAGAGTGCAGTTTAAGAACATGCTCTATCAGATAAAAAGGAATTTAAATACGGAGCGCGAGGAGTGTGTGTGTCAGTTGACAAAAGACTTGCAGACATTTATGTACTGACAGTGTTTGACAGTAAACTCTCTGTTACACGGTCACATCCAGAAGACTTCAATAACTATTCAGCTCATGCCCAAACCAAAGGAGTGGCCACATGTCAGCTTACTTGCTTGACAGGGATTTGATTTAGTCTTCAACTCCTGCAGAATTATTTGAAAAGATGCCTCAAATTCCGGTTTCCTGTCTTGTTTGATGACTTTCCCAGGCCTGCCTGGGTTTGACCTTGTGTCCTTGAGTACAATTTTTTTTGCTGCCAGCATCTTGGTGTTTAGAGAAGGAAGCGGCATTGCATAGCTGTATTTTTGGTAGTGGTTCATGTACAACTTTTTAAGTGATTTAGGATGATTAAAGGTATTATTAGGAAGTAACAGTTTCAGAGTGTTATTTACTGTTTCCTAGCTGTGGAAGTAAAAAGCTGTTGGAGGTACACTGCCAAACAAATTTGAGGAAGATGGAGAATACATTTTTATAGCTTATATCGAACAACTTGCTCCTTAAATGTATTGAGTTCCTTTAAATATATTTGGATCTTGGATTACAAATCAGTTGACAGGGTGTTTTGATGCCTCCAGTCTTAAGTAAATGCTCTGCAAGCGGAGCTAGCGTGTCTGTTTCTTCTGAGCTAAGTCTCATCTATTTAATCTAATTGCTTTCTAGGGGGAGGAATCGCTAATAGTGTAGGACATAATGAAGGAAACTGATAACTAAACAGCCATCAATGTTTTGATTGAAGCTGACTCCTGATGAGTTGAAGCTGCTTTTATTGGCTGTGAATGCAGAAGCTGTTATTTTATGCATCATATGTCAGGAAGAGTGTTGCTTGCTAGACTTTGGGGCATACGTGAGAAAAAGGGTACCTTGGCTTGCGAGTTCAAGACAAGCTTGCTGAATTCATACTGTGCCTTAACGTGCTAAATCGGGTTTGAAACGTCTCTTTCCAGGCACCGCTGAGGTATCCTCTATTCTTGAGGAACGTATTTTGGGAGCTGACACCTCTGCTGAGCTTGAGGAGACAGGCCGTGTGCTCTCGATTGGTGATGGCATTGCCCGTGTGTACGGCCTAAGAAATGTCCAGGCAGAAGAAATGGTTGAATTCTCTTCTGGCCTGAAGGTAAGCTTTCACTAAAGCAGTTTGTTTAGCCTAGAAAGAGAAAGACTTCTTTTAGGAGAATCTGAGACTGTGCTTGGAGTTACCCATATGGACCTTTTGCAGACTTCAATGCAACTTTAATGTGTTGTAACTAGTTGAAATAATACTACAAAAAAGCAAATATTGAATTTGTAATATTTTGCTTTCAATATTAGTATATGGTTCTTGGCCAACATTTGAGCTTTATATGTCTTCATCTAGGAAGTATTAAGAATGAATCTTTGGTTTCAGGCTGGCTTGTCTGTTTACTGTTGAATAATAGCCTCTGTGCTCCAATACAGTGTGCTGTTTGCTGACTTCTTATAGTCCTAAGATTAGACTAGAGTTAAAAAGCTGTCTGACTGTTCCGAGGGTACTGCAAACATATCTTCTAGTATTTTTAATGACCTAACTCGCCTTAGGCACAGAAGAAGCCAGTGCTTTTCCCTTGTACAATTCCTAGGCAGGAGAGAAATGTTGTATTTGAACCCTGCTTATCCTTTCTGCTCTTTTTAGAGAGATAAATGACTTCATGCTAGACTGCTGCAAGTATAATTAATGATGTAGTAAGCTGAAGGCTTAGGCAGGTTCTCTCAGCAGTATGGAAGAACATACACAGATTGTACGTTACAGCAGCACATTGACTGTTGTTACAAATAAGATTGAGATGAGACGATGTTGGATGTTCTACACTGTGGAATAATCCTATTGGTATTAAACTGTCAAAATTTTGTAAATATTGGCATGTTTTTTCTCAGGATAATGTGATCTTTGTCCTAGGGTATGTCCTTGAATTTGGAGCCCGACAATGTTGGTGTTGTCGTGTTTGGTAATGACAGACTGATCAAGGAAGGGGATGTTGTGAAGAGGACTGGTGCCATCGTGGATGTTCCAGTTGGGGAAGAGCTGCTGGGCCGCGTTGTAGATGCCCTGGGCAATCCAATTGATGGGAAGGTAAGTGTAACAAGGTGTTTACTACCTTGGCTTGTATCTGTGTGATACAGACTGCAAGACCCTTTTTGCTTTCTTTTAAGGGTCCTATTACATCTAAGACGCGTCGAAGAGTTGGCTTAAAGGCCCCTGGGATCATTCCCAGAATCTCTGTGCGTGAACCTATGCAGACTGGCATTAAGGCTGTGGACAGTTTGGTGCCAATTGGTCGTGGCCAGCGTGAGCTGATCATTGGTGACAGGCAGACTGGGTAAGTTAAATGCCCAAGCTAAGAACGTTTCGTTAAACAGACACACGAGTACAGCGTGCTCCGCTGTACAAAGCTGAACACAGAGCTGCGTAGAGGTTGGGAGAACCATAAGCAGCTTAACTTACCGATTTCTGCGTTACACAGGAAAACTTCTATTGCGATTGACACAATAATCAACCAGAAACGATTTAATGATGGAACAGATGAGAAAAAGAAGCTGTACTGTATCTATGTTGCAATTGGCCAGAAGAGGTCTACTGTTGCTCAGCTGGTGAAGAGGCTCACTGATGCAGGTACAGATTTTTGGAGACGCTTGAGCCTGGCAGCTAGTGACATCCTGTTCTTGTTATAATGCTGAATACAACTATGAACTCTCCTAGCTGCGAGTATGGACAGAAATCTTTTCTTGTTAGATATGAGAACTGCTTGCTTTTCTGGACAAGAAATCTTTCTTAGGTATCTGGGGGGGGCGGGGAAAACCACCCTCTTTTGCTACATTGCATTAGAAGACTAGTATAAGGCCCCAAAACTGCTGAATGGCTTCTGGGAAAGTCACCTTCCATGTTGTTTTGTTTTGTGTGGGGGTTTTTTTTGTTTGTTTTGTTTTTTTTTAAGCAGAGGTCAGAGAGCTTCCTCTTGGCAGTCAGGCAGGCCTGATGACAAGCTGTGGCCTACAAGTATTTATGGACTCGGCATTTGTTTCATATGTACGCCAGTCAGTGTAAATGGCAGTTGCAAGGTCAGCGGAGAGACTTTAGTGCCAAAACATAGACTTTGCAGCCCAAATGTAAGGTATTAAATGATAGCATCTTTTCAGAAACAGTGGTCTCATTGACCAAGGCTGCATACATCACAGAGCCTGCAAGAGGTCAGGCACCTTACGTCTTGCCTGCTGGTCAAGTGGAGTTGTACCTAGCAGGAAAATAAACCCATTTTAAAGACAATAATTTGTTTGGTGCTATGAAACAAAAGGTAGTATCTCCTTGAAGAAGCCAGGAAATCACAGACTTTAAGGCTGAGTTACTTCTAGAACCACAGTGTATCTTAGCGAAAGTTTAAACTTGATTTTAAATGGGAAATAAGTCTGCAAGTGTTAGACATTAGCTGCCATGAACTTGCTTTTGAACCTTCTTGAATTAGTTGAGCTAACGGACGTGTTAATCTAGTATGGTGTTCTTTCCTGTGACAATGTAGTGATGCTGCCTGGGCTTGCTTCAGCAGGCAGTTCTTCACGTTTGCTGATGACAGGCATGATGAGGTAATACACTCAGTGGTGCGTGTCTCCAATTCTTTGCAGATGCCATGAAGTACACTATTGTGGTGTCTGCCACAGCATCCGATGCAGCACCCCTTCAGTATCTGGCTCCCTATTCAGGCTGCTCCATGGGGGAATACTTCAGAGACAATGGAAAACACGCGTTAATCATCTATGATGACTTATCCAAACAGGTCAGGAAACATTGTTTATAGGCCTCATAGTCTAGCCTTGGTGTTTGTAACTGTAAGATCACCTCAGGTTTAGAAGTTCAAAATTTTAAACGAGCTACTGAAGTCTGAGAGCTTTCTTTGTGCCACACAGGCTGTTGCCTATCGCCAGATGTCTCTGCTGCTGCGTCGTCCACCCGGCCGTGAAGCCTACCCAGGCGACGTGTTCTACCTGCACTCTCGCCTGCTGGAGAGAGCAGCCAAAATGAATGATTCCTTCGGAGGTGGCTCTCTGACCGCCTTGCCCGTCATTGAAACGCAGGCTGGTGATGTGTCTGCTTACATTCCAACCAATGTCATCTCCATCACTGATGGACAGGTGGGACTTCTTCACACGCCAGTACTTCTGTGTAACTCACTGGCAGGTCTCTGAGGAGGCTTCCAGGCTTCTGACCAAGATGATAAAACAACTTTCTCCTACAGATCTTCTTGGAAACTGAGTTGTTCTACAAAGGTATCCGTCCCGCCATCAATGTCGGTCTGTCCGTGTCCCGTGTAGGTTCTGCTGCTCAGACCAGGGCTATGAAGCAGGTAAGCACGAAACTGCTGCTCCTCCTTTCACTAGAGACGAGTAGTGTGTAGGTTTTCCAGCCCGTTTCACTCTGAAGAGTTGTGAATAGAGAGAGAATAAAGCTTTGGATTCCTTTAGTGTTAGGAAATTTATGAAAGAAGAAACTTTGGGGATCTCTTTGATATTTCCATTGCTGGCTGAGAGAGGAGGGAGAAAGGAAAATAGTATCTGCATAAAGATGTAGGACTATTAAGTTTCAGTATGCTGAACTGGGTACTGATCTAACTGGAAATAGAGAATGCTCTCTTAACCCCACGCTGCTTTTAATCCAGATATGGAATTAGAGAAGTTTAATATCAGCTGTGCCCATTTTAGGGAGGAATGGCGTGCTCATGTCAAAAGGCCAAGCAGACGGTGGGATTTTTATAAATGCATATAATGATCTGTCAGAGTCTTGAGATTCACTCGGCTGGTATGGAAGGCGAAGCTGTCTTGTGGCAGCTGTCAGCTGAAGATAACCTGCAAACTTCTAGACTCACTTAAAATCGGGTCAAACTGGGCCTGTACCTTGTGTTGCAGGTGGCAGGTACCATGAAGCTGGAATTGGCTCAGTATCGTGAAGTAGCTGCCTTCGCTCAGTTCGGGTCTGATCTGGATGCTGCCACACAACAGCTGCTGAACCGTGGCGTGCGTCTGACGGAGCTGCTCAAACAAGGACAGTACGGTGAGCCTCTTGGGCGTAACAAGTCTGTGTTTCCCGCTCGTCTCTTGCGCTAACAAGGCTGGTCTTTGTGGCAGTTAAGACATTCTGCGGACGTGGTAGATGTAGGTTTATTTGACCCATGTTGCGTATGTACAGTTGATCTTCAAAGGAGGATCTGTAGTACTGATGTGTCCTGATGTAAGAGTTACCAGCGGCATGAATGCTTTCTTTTCTGCAGTTCCCATGGCTATTGAGGAGCAGGTTGCAGTCATCTATGCTGGTGTAAGAGGTCACTTGGACAAGCTGGAGCCCAGCAAAATCACTAAATTTGAGAGTGCTTTCCTAGCTCACGTACTGAGCCAGCACCAGGCCCTCCTCTCCACGATCAGGTATGATGATGTCTCTTCCTTCGTCCTGAGGGTGTTGACTTGATGGCTGGAGTGCAGGTAATGGCCACTGAACTGTTAATTCAGTGTATCCTAGAACATCAGGCCTTAAGCTGCCTGTACCAGAACGGGAGGTTAAATCAGCCTTCCTACGGTCCTGGCACTGTCCAGAGCGCAGCTTCTTGTCTCCAGTCTTTATTTAGGAAATCCGGCTGATGCTTACAGTGAACCTACCCGAATACCCCTCCTAACCTGGTATTGAAATCGCTTAATCTAGTCAGTTCCCATATTTCTGATAGCTTTAAGCTAGTACAGTGCTGTGGATTAAGTGCCGCTCGCTCCCTTCCCTGCCGCTGGGTGCGGACTGTTGGGGACTGAGTATGGTCCTGTCCTGAACACTGGCCCTAGCTTCTTGTGTCGTGAGTCAAATCATGTGCCCCTCGGGAGATGGAGCCGTGTTGAACTACGTGCAGCTGTTTTGAAAGTATTTGGTGACAAACTGTAGTTCCTGAACAGGACTAACTTAGGAGGAGGGATGTGACGTGCGTTTCGGCGGTACAGCTTCATGCATCAAACAGAAATGTGTTCATTCGTCTGCTAATTTTGTGAGAAATTGGAAGGTTCATTGTAAAGTTTTTCTTTGCCTTAGTCAAGGATTGACCATATCTCTATTTCTGCGTCAGAAGTTTAACTGCGCTCTTCCAACAGGACCGAAGGAAAGATCTCTGACCAGACGGAAGCTAAGTTGAAGGAAATAGTCACAAATTTCCTGGCTACTTTCGAGGCATAAACTCTTACCTGTTCAAACAGCCCAGGCTGTTGTCGTGTTCCCGTGCTCCAGCTCCATCGAAGACTTCACAGTACGTGCGACTTGAATGTACAGATCTCAGTGAGAATAAAAGTTTCCATGTAAAAAGGCTTGTATGTTCTCTTCCAAATTACCGCCTTTCTGGCTGGCGGCCTGGGCCACGCGCGCCTTGAAACCACGGAGTTGGACCCCGCGGACGCGCGCTTGCTAAAGGAACTCGGGAAAATCAGGAGCCGTCTTAGGGGTTGGGGGGATCAGGCTCCTCGCGCGAGAGCGAGCAGGGGTCGCGGCTGGATTCCGCAGCCGAGGCTGCAGTCCCTGTCGTGACAGGATAAAAATTACAAGAGCGGCCCTCAGCCCTTTTTGCGTGATGGCCGCTTTCAGAGAAAGGCGTGCAGCTGGGGAGGGCTGGCGCTGTCTCGTCACAGGGCGTAGCTAGCTGGGCCTCAGTTTTCCGCAAGTCTGGCGCTGTGAGGGAGGATTTCTTAGCGTCGCTGTCGCGCCTGGCTTGCGGAGGCTGGGCTCTCCCTGTGTCTCAGGACAACTGCACGCGCAGCGCTAACTGCTGGCGATCCGAACGCCGCCATCCTCTGTCGGTGGCTCCGGTCTGCCCATAAACTGCCTGCGGTCGTTAATGCTTGGGGAGAGGTCACGCACCCCAGCACCTGCTTCGTTTCCTGGCTTTCTCTGCGCGCTCCCCGAGGTTCGAGGGCTGGCGTTGGAGCTTGCATCTGGGACGGCTCGGGTGAAGGTGGCTGCGCCCCGTGCGGCGTCTTCGCCCTCGCCCGGGCGCTGGCACGGGGTGCTTGGCCCTGCTGAGGGAACACCGTCTGGCCCGGGCGGCCCTGTGCCGCTTGTCCCTTCCAGCACGGCAGCTGCTACAGCCCGCCGCTCTCCTTGCACAGCGGCTACACCCCAGTTACTCGGTGTCGGTGTTGGGTTTTAGTTACGTGCTGCTGTGGTTAGAAAGCACCGAGCTTGGTGTCTTAGTCCAACGTTGGGCAGAGACATACTTGTTTTGGTAAGGTAAATACTCCAAAGTTCTGATTTCTGCCCCGCGGCTGCTGTGCCTTGGGGAGGTGATGACGTCCTCGTTCAAGGGCGGGGGTTTTGAAGGAGGGGTCGCAAGTCGCGGGCACTGCTGTGGGCTGCCCGGCCGCGGGGTGGTGCTGGAAAGCAGAGAAAGGGCGAGTGGGCGATGATGGCGTGGCTGGGGTGGACTCGTGGCGAGGGTCTGTGCCCTCTTCTGTCAGGAGGCTGCACGGGGTCATCCCGCTGCATCAGCTGAAGAGCTGTTTCAGAAAATGACAGAAAAACCTCCAAAATACACTTTCAGGGTGGTCTTCTGTGGCGTGTAACTGCCAGCGCTGCGTCACGCCGAAGCTGTGACGTGGGGCCGATGGTCGCAGCCTCGATGCACGCTGCTCTCCTGCTCGCTTTGGCTCTCAGCCCCACCCGGGCTTACCTGCCTGTCCTCAAGCTCGCGTTTCCAGGTCAGAGGAAACCTGGAAATTCATTCCAGGACTCACACCTTGGAGTATTTTGTGCGTTTGCAGCTGGACAGAGATGATTCAGGTCTGAAAGAGAGATGTGACGCTACCTCTGCTGCCGGGGCAGGAACTGCAGCCACCAGCGCTGAAAACGAAATCCGTGCAAACCTGCTTTCATCAGTATAAACCGCAGAAACGTTTGCTGAGTGGCAGCGGGCTCAGGTCCCAACTGGGCAGATTTATTTCACCAAGTGGAATAATGCCTTTTTTACGTCACCGTGCTGCTTTAGCTGTCCGCGTGTAAGAGCAGAGGCAGCGGGTTAGGGCAGCGAGCGTGATTCAGGCTTTCCAGCACACAGCGTCCTCTCTCATCTTTCGTCTTTTTTAAGAACCGCTCTGAGGTCGCTCACCCAGCGTCCGGTCCCGGGCAGCGTCCCCTGATCAACTACGGATAAGAGGATGGTGAAACCTTCCCAAAATACCCCGGCCACCCCTGGCCAGGCCGGCGGGGAAGGTGCTGCAGGTCACGGGCACGGCTGTGCAGCCGCCGGCCGCCATGCTCGCCCTCCGCTCCCTCTTTCCTTCCCGAAACCGTGCAGGTCGATGGGGTTTGACCGTCACTAGTGGGTTTCTCCCCGCGATACCGTGCCTCGCATCCCCACCCATCCCCTCCACCTGCGGCGGGTCCCCAAACCCACGGAGCCCCAGGAGCGCGTAGCGGAGCTCCACGCAGAAGGTGGGATGGGTGTAGCCATGGGTGGGGACACCGTGACGTGGGGTGGGACCGGCCGGGTGGGGCGGGACCGGGCGGCACCGGCACTGGGAGCGGCCGTGGTGGTGGCAGCATCGGCATCATGCGGGAAGCGTGGTTCAGGGACCACTTCTGGGTGAGCGGGGACATGGGGGCACACGGTGGGAACCCAGGGGGGTGACAGCTGGAGGTGGGGGATCACAGCTGGGTTGGGGGGGGGTCACCCTTCTCTGGTCAGAATGGGCTCCAAAGCCGCCTTCGTCATCGCGGGGTGCCTTTGCCGAAGGCTCTGAGCATCCCCGGCAGGCGCTGCCCGTCCACGCGTGCCCTGAGAGCCGTGGCTTTGCAGCCTGCCCCGTGCAGCCAAAATACGCCCCGGTGAGCTGCCGCTGCACTGCTGGAGGAAGTCAGTGCCGGGCTGAGGGTTTGATAATATTAATTAGTCACTGATGAACTACTTGGAGGCACCATGGCCAAAAAGGGTCCTTTGATGTCGAGCTAATCCTGGGCTAGGAGCGAGTCCCTTGGTGTGCTGCTGCCAGCTGCTGAGAAAAAAGCCACGGTTTGGGGAAACATGCAATTTATTCTTTTGAGTCTGAACTGTGATCTTGGGAATGGAGAAGTGCTGAACAGCCACTAATGTGCTGCAGGGCATTGGCACTGTGGCTGCTCAGTTCCTCTTCTTGTGCGGGCCTTCTTTCCAGGTACCGGCAACCAGGAAACAAATTACGAAATGTTGGCTTTCGGGGCTGAAAATCCCCATCTGTGAATGGCAGCGCTCAGGGTTTCCCAGGCGATGTCTGGGAAGCAGCTTCCATCTTGCAGGACTGGGCGAAGCAGCAGGCACTGGCTTTGGGGCTGCTGCGTGTTGTGGAATAAGGGGGGTAAATGCAGAGCACCGGGCTCACCCAGCATCATTAGCACGTAATCGGGCATAGCACCATCAAACCTGTAAATCGCATATAAGTATTGAGCCCGGCTTGGAAAATAAAGCCAGCTTTGCATCTGGCAGCTGTTTCTCAGCTATTCGTTGCCCAAGAAATTTCCACGGTGCTCCCTTTGCTGTGCAAATATGCAGGAGGGCAGGGATGCCAGGGTGGTGGCAGCATCCCCCGGGGCTGCGAGGAATAACCGTGATGCCAGGAGAGCTGAGCAGGCGTGGTTTGTCGTGCTTCAGCGGTGTGCTGGATTGAAGAAGAGGTCCTTGCTGCAGGGCTGGCTTCGGCTAGCGCTGCCCGGTTTGTTCCTCTCCTGTTGTGGCGTGGTACTTTTTGAAGAAGGATCCTGCAGGAGGGGGCTTGGTGGGAGAAAATACTGGGGCAGGAGCTGCCCCAAGCCCCAACGGCGAGGAGGGGCCGGGATATTGCACGGGGTGCTCATGCCTGCCTGGTCCCTTTTATAGCAAACACGTCTATTTACTGAATAATCCTCTTGCTGAGCCTAAAACTATTGGTGTTGCTAGGGATTTTGCTTGGCTTTTTCCTTTCCGAAGCCTGTGTGCTTCAGCTTCCCCCGACTGACGTGCCTGGGGCAGGCAGCTGGGGCGGAGGTTGGATGGGAGCGTGATGGACGTGACTCAGCGGAGAGATCGAAGCCCTGCTGCGGTCGTTTGGCCCATGGAAAAGGCAGGTACCACCCCAAGCAGTCTCCACGCCACGTAGCGGTGACTGTGCATCAGCTGCGAGGGCTGGGGAGGGAGCAGGGGAACGAGGGATGGGCAGAAAAAAACAAATTTAGACGAGGTGCAGAGGGCTGCTCGTCCGCCTTTGGTTTGCTGTTAAGTGCTGTGAGAGAGCACAAACTTCCTCCTGCAATTTTTCCTCTTAAATTACTTTGCTTAAGTCAAAAAGGGAAGGAGAACTCTTCTTTGACGAAGCAAGTGATTTCGCAGTGGCCAGGACAGCCTGATGGGAAAGGGGAGATTTTGGGAGTGTCGCAGGGGAGGGATGCTCCAATTGATGCAACAAGGTCTAAAAAATAACCAAACCCCAAAAAGCTGAGCCATTTTTGGTATTGTAGCTTCCAGCTTTGAAACGTGGTGGGTTGTGAACGGCGACTGCCGAATTTCTTTGTGGTCATAAGCTGCAGCCCCCCCGCTCTGCTGGGGCAGCAGGGCTGTGCCTCAAGCCTCATCTGGGGACCGATTTAGCTTTAAGCCTCGGCAGTTCTGGTTTCTTTGGTGGCGTGTGTGTGTCTGTCTTTTCCTGCACTGGAACCTGGTCCCTGCCAAAGTTCATGGCGTGATGCTCATGGTGCGCTGCGTTGGGAAAGCACATTGCGAGTTTGCTCTCTGCACTTGAGTTTGCTCGTGCTCTTAGGTCTCGGCACAAGATGATAAATTCCCTTAAATAAAGGGATTTGCTCTTTTGCAGCCTACTGCAGCTCCTGCTCGCCCAGGGGCCCAAGTCTGGAGATGCCCAAGGCTGCACGTGAGGGCCAGCGTTGCCCTGAATGCTCCCTCCTGTAGCCTCTCCTGCCTGCAAAAGAGCTGTGCAAAAATAAAAATATGCCAAAGATCATGTTTGTTTCCTCTTGCCCTGCCTCTAGTGATTGCTGCAAGTTGAGCAAGTGTGGGGTTTTGTTTTAATTTGTTTTTGCAACCTGCTGTTCTTCTTTCACTCTACAAGGTCTCTTCTTTCACTTTAAGAATTTTCTTGGTACATGCTTGGTTCTCCCCAAGCCTGCTCTTGCAGACTGTTTCAAGGAGCCCGACAGCAAAGCTTTTGGTCTCATCATTCGGTCCTTGTAGGCACCTGTAAAACTATGTGGGGAAAAACAGAAATGATGATAATGCTAAAACACACTTTAAGTCTGATCTATTGGGTAACAGCTTGCAACTTGGGAAGTGGATTCTCAGTCATTTTGCTTCTAATGAGACCAAAGTAATATCTCTGCTCTCTGCAGTGCGTTCCAGGGTGAATTAAAAAGTAGCATTTGATAATTGGAGGGTAGGAAGGCTCTGCAGAGGGACCTGGCCAGGCCGGGTCAAGGGGCACAGGCCACGGTGTGAGGGGCAACAAGGCTCAGGGCCAGGTCCTGCCCTTGGGGCACAACAACCCCAGGCACCGCTGCAGGCGTGGGGAGGAGCGGCTGGGAGCTGCCCGGCGGGAAAGGACCTGGGGTGGTGGGCGACAGCGGCTGAACATGAGCCAGCAGTGTGCCCAGGTGGCCAAGAGGGCCAACGGCATCCTGGCTTGTATCAGGAACGGTGTGGCCAGCAGGAGCAGGGCAGGGATCGTCCCCCTGTGCTGGGCACTGGTGAGGCCGCCCCTGGAATCCTGTGCTCAGCGCTGGGCCCCTCACCCCCAGAAGGAGCTGGAGGGGCTGGAGCATGGGCAGAGCAGGGCAGCGAGGCTGGGGAAGGGGCTGGAGCACAAGGGTGGGGAGGGGCGGCTGGGGGAGCTGGGGGTGCTCAGCCTGGAGAAGAGGAGGCTGAGGGGAGCCCTCATCGCTCTCTGCAACTGCCTGAAAGGAGGCTGGAGCCGGGGGGGTCGGTCTCTTCTCCCCAGGAACAAGCGATGGGACGAGAGGGAACGGCCTCAAGCTGCGCCAGGGCAGGGTTAGGTTGGGGATTGGGAAAAACTCCTTCCCCAAAGGGCTGTCAGGGCCTGGCACAGGCTGCCCAGGGCAGGGGCTGAGTCCCCATCCCTGGGGGGATTTAAAAGCCGGGGAGATGTGGTGCTGAGGGACATGGTTTAGTGGTGGCCTTGGCAGTGCTGGGTTAACGGTTGGACTCGATGATCTTAAAGGTCTTTTCCAGCCTAAATGATTCTATGATTCTGACATGCCACTGGCTTCATGTGTGTCTGGAGAGGGTTTTCTATGTAAAGTGGGGTAGAAGATGGAAATGTCAAGCTCAGCAGTTTTCCTTTTAGCTGTTACTCACACAAGGTCATAACGTGACTTCAGGTCCCGACTACAGCATTTTAGCCCATCTCTTGGCTAAAAGTGCAAACAAAACCGAAAGTATCACCACAACAAGCACGCAAATTCCTTCCCCTCATTGAGTCCATTGGGAGGATGGCACAAACCCAGGTGGCGGATTGGGAAGGAGGGGACATGTCCTGCTGAGCCCCATGGGCTTGGGAAACATCAGCTGCTGCTTTGTCACCTTGGAATCATCTGGTTTTAGTTTCCATGGGCTGTCCTCTAAATACCACATGGGCTCAGAGCTATGCCCAGCAGGGAGGACCAGGACAACTGTGTGCTGCAGGGTGGGAGGAGAGATGCTCGTCCTCCTACATCCCTCTGGTTGGGGAGGGCTTGGTGCAATTCCCCATCCTCCATACCTGTCTTTGTTTTTTTTGGTTTATTATATCTTTAAACATTGTCCTCTGTGCCCATGGCTCTGTGCTCGCCGTGTTGCCCTTCCTCTTTCATTGCTCCCTGCCAGCCCTGCCTTTGGGATGTCCCACGGGCAGTCACGCTGGTCCTTTTTATTTTTTCCATGACAACATCGGCCCAGAAGGGTGCTGCGAAGGCTGGTTTCATGGCATACAACCCTGCCCAGCTCCTTCTGGGCCAGGAGCTCCCTCTACCTGGAAGCACCTCCCATGTTTCATGTAACACCTTGCAGTGTGAGGTCTGATCCAGCCTTGGGCGCTTAGGAAATACATATGTGCTGGAATTAAATCCTTCTACTGGAGGAGGAAGAGTGACAAAATAAAGAGCTTAGTGCACATTTTTGTGTCCCAGGCAGCAGAGCGGGATGCAGGAGCCCTCGGGTGCCCCCCGACAGGCAGCAATGTGGGTCTGACCGCTCTGTCCTGCCCAGGCTTCCAGTGACCAATAGTTGTTCTCTGCATCTATTTTATTTCTTTGAAACCAGGGATAGGAAGTCAATTTAGGATGTTCCTGTGTTTTGCAACCGTCAAGAAGACTGACTTCAGTGCAAGCATGTTTCCTTTTTCACAGACCTTATTAGCAAAGATGTGACACAAACTGAAAACTGGTTGTGGGTTTATCAGTAATAAGCACTTTTTGGAGGGACATTTGTGCTTTGTAAAGAAACAGAAACTGTTTTGGTTTCTGCTTAGGTCCTGCTCCACAGTCTTCTCTTCCCGTGCATGCCACGGATGGAGCAAAGCTGATCTGGGATACCCGGGGATTTCCTGCAGGTCCCACTCCACCAGACCTCCGCTTCACTGCTTGCTTTCTGGCCACTGACAATCAA
Source organism: Theristicus caerulescens (assembly GCA_020745775.1). Taxonomy (NCBI): domain Eukaryota; kingdom Metazoa; phylum Chordata; class Aves; order Pelecaniformes; family Threskiornithidae; genus Theristicus; species Theristicus caerulescens. The sequence continues at coordinate 4,826,933 of CM036583.1, forward strand.
GTCCTTGACTCCTTAGGGAAGTCCACATGATGAAATCCTTCATTTATCACACATACCAGCCCTGTTCCTCCTCATTTTGTGCACCATGTACAAACTCCCGAGAAATCCCCTTCTTCTTAGAATCACAGAACGGTTTGGGTTGGAAGGGACCTTTAAAAGCCATCCAGTCCATCTCCCCTGCAATGGGCAGGGACATCTTCAACCAGATCAGGTTGCTCAGAGCCCCGTCCAACCTGACCTTGAATGTTTCCAGGGATGGGGCATCTACCACCTCTCTGGGCAACCCCTGCCAGTGTCTCACCACCCTCATCGTGAAAAATTTTTTCCTTGTGTTTAGTCTAAATCTCCCATCTTCCAGTTTAAAACCATCACCCCTTGTCCTGTCGCAGCAGGCCTTGCTAAAAAGTCTGTCCCCATCTTTCTTGTAGGCCCCCTTTAAGTATTGAAAGGCCGCAATAAGGTCTCCCCGCAGCCTCCTCTTCTCCAGGCTGAACACCCCCAGCTCTCACCCTGTCCTCCCAGCAGAGCTCTTCCACCCTCGGACCATTGCTGGGGCCTCCCCTGACCCCGCTCCAACAGCTCCCTGTCCTTCCCGTGCTGAGGACCCCCGAGCTGGACGCAGGGCTCCAGGGGGGTCTCCCCCGAGCGGAGCAGAGGGACAGAATCCCCTCCCTCGCCCCGCTGGCCACGCTGCAGGGGATGCGGCCCAGGAGACGGGTGGCTTTCTGGGCTGCGAGAGCACATTGCCGGCTCATGTCCAGCTTTTCATCCACCAGTACCCCCAAGTCCTTCTCCTCAGGGCTGCTCTAAATCCCTTCATCCCCCAGCCTGTTTTGACACCAGGAGTTGCCCCAACCCAGGTGCAGGACCTTGCACTTGGCCTTGTTGAACCCCGTGAGGTTCACACAGGCCCACCTCTCCAGCTTGTCCAGGTCCTTCTGGATGGCATCCCGTCCCTCAGGCGGGTCAACTGCACCGCTCAGCTTGGTGTCATCTGCAGACATGCTGAGGGTGCACTCGGTCCCACTGTGTCATTGATGAAGTTATTAAACAGCACTGGCCCCAGTACGGACCCCTGAGGGACACCACTTGCCACTGATCTCCATCTGGACATCAAGCCATTGACCACTACCCTCTGGATGCGACCATCCAACCAATTCCTCATCCACCGAACAGTCCACCCATCAAATCCATACCCTTCCAATTTAGAGAGGAGGATATTGGGGGGGACTGTGTCAAAGGCCTTACAGAAGTCCAGACAGATGACATCCATAGCTCCTCCCTTGTCCACTGATGCAGTCACTCCATTGCAGAAGGCCACTAGGTTGGTCAGGCAGGACTTGCCCTTGGTGAAGCCGTGCTGGCTGTCTCGAATCCCCTCCCTGTCCTCCATGTGCCTTAACATAGCTTCTAGGAGGATCTGTTCCATGATCTTCCCAGGCACAGAGGTGAGGCTGACAAGTCGATAGTTCCCAGGGTCCTCCTTTCTACCCTTTTTAAAAATGGGTGCAATGTTTCCCTTTTTCCAGTCCCCAGGGACTTCACCTGACTGCCATGACTTTTCAAATATCATGGAGAGTGGCTTGGCAACTACATCAGCCACTTCCCTCAGGACTCTGGGATGCATCTCGTCAGGACCCATAGACTTATGTACATTCAGGTTCCTCAGGTGGTCACGAACCTGATCTTCACCCTCCCACTTACAGTGGGAGGAACTTTGCCCCCTTGATCCCCTTCATATGGTCCATTGACTCAGGACTTCTCATTGACTCATTGACTTCTTCTGCATCTTCTGCTGCCCACACTTTCATGCCAGTTCTCTGCGTACTCTCATGCTGGCTTTGAACCATTTCCTGCATCTCTCCATCCTGACATTATTCCTCTTCAGGGTTCTTAATAACTGTTTGTGGCTTTTGCTTCCTTTTCCTGAGTTTCATATCTGCTCCTACCATTGTTTCCTTTCTGCAGCCTTTTTCCTGATATTTTTTGCTCCCACGTGTGCTGTTCTATGCAACACCGACTGTTCCTCTTTGCAGAAGACAACAGGTACCACCTTCTGCTCAGCTCCCTGCATCTCCTTCAGGCCTCTTCCAGAGAAGGAGAGCTCATGGTCAGAGCATCTCTTTGTATTATCATAGCATTCAGGAGCCTTGCTTTTGGCCCAGGTCTCCAGGGTGGTAAATCCTCAACAGTCATAGAGCAAAAATCGATTTTTTGTCCTAAGGTGCTTCCAGGCATGGGTATGAGGAAAGAATGGGGTAGAGTTCGTCAACCTTCGTTCTAGCCCACCTACATCATTGCCGCATATATCTTTTTTTTTTTTTTTAATAAGGGTCAGTACAATATATGTTTTTAAGAAGTAGTTCAAAGGAAAGCACTGATTCTTCAGAAGTCTATGGGAATTGTAAGCGTCACTGCGGGGTTGAGAACCCTGGGTTGGAAGATGGGACTTGGCCCCGTGCATGGTGGAGGCAGGACCTCTCCATGGCTGTGATGTTTTGTGGGGAGTGAAGAAGCTAGCCCTGTGTGATGTGTTGGAGGGCATACAGCAGTGGTGGGGGAGGACCTGGTACTTAGGGAAACAATCTTTGCAGTGGTGTTTTGAATTGATGTGAGTGGGAGAGGGTTGCTTTTCGCAAGGCTAAAGAGAAGGCTGTTAAAGCAGCAGTTGTTGGGTGCATCCATACATTGCTGTGGAGGCAGCGAGGGAAGTCCATAGCTGAGCAATCCCGTGCAGAAAGGTCTGCTATATTCACCTCCAGCCCAGATGTAGGCTTACAGCCAGACATGAGGGTGATAGCCAGTATACGGCAAGTCGACGCTAGCCAAGATCAGTCTCCATGTCTGCAGAAACTGGGAGGAGCAGTAGTAAGATGGGCTGTATCTAGAGACTTGGAGGAGTTTTAGTGTTTGATTTCATTAAGTTAAAGCTGACAGCTAAGCTCGTAGGAGGAGATGCCATGTGCTGTGGGGCCAGCTGTGCTTAGGCCAGGGGGGAGCAATAGGATATGGTAGGACTGAGCTCTTCTGTTTTCTGAAAGTCATGGAAGTGCCTTGTCTCAAACTACCACCATTGTTTTCATTCTTGAGCCTCTCCCACCCCTGAAAGAAAAAGATCTTATTTCATAAAGAGGCACTTACATGCTTGCTCCCAGCTGAGTCATCGCTTGTGCAAATGCCGCTGGAGCAGTGGCCGTGGACTGCACTGACGGGGATGTCACTCCTGTTCTTGTGTTCTCAGAGTACGGATCTGACAAGCACAGTTGGCTACGACAGCATCATTCAACATCTGAATGATGGGAGGAAGAACTGCAAAGAGTTTGAAGACTTTCTGAAGGAAAGGTATGGAGCTGCCTCTGAAAATGGGTTGGGTTGAACTGGGGAAGTGAGGCCCTGGCACTACTTCTACTCCTTGTATTCCCAGTTTGGTTTCTGTCGCATTTAACTGTCCACTATGTTAAAAAACACCTTTGATTTTTGACTGATGAGGAACTTGTTTTCTCACACTGTCCTTTCCTTGCACGGCTGGTGCTGTGGTATGAAGTCCTTGCCCAGGAATCCTCAGCTGCGAGGCAGCGATGGTGCCCAGGGCTTGATGCTCACATTTTGAACTGCCTGTTAAAAAGAAAGAGGAATCAGGAGCAGTTTAATAATTCAGTCTTACATGTTGCCAGACATCTGTACTGATGTGTTTGCAGCTGTTAGTGGCCTGCCCAGGCCACACGCTCTCCCATGAAGTTCACCTTGCAGTTCAGCTTGCAGAACTTCAGGTGAAGACCTTGGTGTAGGAGAGGCACGGCTTTGTCCTGAATTTCTCTTTGTACATTATGGACAGCCCACAGATTTTATGTTAAAAAGAAGTAGTAGCATTAGATAGTGCATTTATTAATCAGAGGATGTGACCTAAGTAGAGGTTTTGTGGCTACAAAGGCAAACTGAGATGGTCTGGCCATGTATTTTGACTTTATGCTTCACCTGGTTAGCAACGGCCAAATATGGAGAGCGTTCCAGAACAACCCTGAAGTAATGTAATTTTGGTATTGAGAACTGGAGAAAACAAACCTCTGAATACAAGACTTGGTACAAAACAGCCTGGAATAAATGTAATGGGGATGAAGAGGAGGAGAACCTGCAGTTAAAAGTGTCTAATGCAGCTACATCTGACTAGGCTGTAATCCCATGTTCCAGGACAATTTGGGCTTTCCAGCTGCTCGAGAAACCATCTGTGACAACGGAGAGAGTGCAAGAAGCCTCCTCCACACCCTGTGCCCTGTTCCTCTTTGCTGTTGAAGCAGGTGTAGGTTCCTGCCAATGTCTCTAGCCAGGAGATTAGAGACTGGACCTGGACTTGCTACTGGCACCTTGCTCTGAACGTGGCGCAGTTGTCCATGTACAGCACGGCTGTTACATGATCCCAGCCACGGAGAGCATGCCTGTTGGATGTGATGCTTTGTCTCAAAAGGAAGTTCATGGGAATACTGTTAGATAGAGGAAAAAAATCAATTTATAATCTTTATTTTTTCCATTTCCCTACAAGCTTTTGGAGTTTTTAAAGAATTAACTTAGGTGAACCCCACTGCCAAACTCTAGAAATCAGCAACATAGGCATCTGCACCTGCATTAGAGGTACAGGCATTTTAGGAAGCTATTTATTTTATCCAGTAGACCTTCTAATGCAAGCCTCTAGCAGTACTTGTTTCTCTCTACTGACTGCAGACAGCTAGGTCAGCTTGCCCAGATGGAGATATCTATGTGTGACCAAGCAAATCCAGCCCTGGTTGTCTGTACAGATTTCAAAGCAACTGAAGAAAGCTGGTTGTTCTTAGACTGCAACACATAGATTCTCCCTGCCTCCTGCCGGCGTTCTTCCAAGAGAGGAGGACAATACGATCTCTCGAAGGTGTTATTTATGATATCTCACAAGATGTGGCCTCTTCTTCAGGTGTTCTCCCTAAGAGTACCTATTGTCTCATTTTAAAAAGTGCTGAAGAGCTGAAATGGCCCAGCTGAGCTTTGGGGTGCACGTATGGTGGCTGAGTGGTCTTTGAGGTGCCAAGTCCCTTCCATCACGTTTGGTTTAAATCAGCCTAATCTTATTCAAAAGTACTTTGTGTGGATGGACCGACGGATGCTGATGGCCGAGATACAGAAAACGTGATCACACAAGCCTTCTTCCCATAGGAAACTGAGCTAAAAACTACTCATGTGACTCACCGGGCTGCATCTCACCACCAGCTGCACTGGCTGCTTAGTCCTCCATCTCCTGCGGAGGTGGTCCTTGCACCCATTGGCCATGGGGAAATGAGGAGAGCAACACATTGGGACCACAGACACAGCGAAACAAAGTGTTCTCACTAGAGAGGCTGTTGGGTAACCGCAACAAACAACAGCCTTCCTTCAGTCAGCTGTCCACAGTTGGTTTACAGCAGGTCAGAAGGCAGAGAGGGTGTTAAGAGCGGGTCTTGGCCTCTGCTGCAAACAAGTATCAGTTTCTGAAATGAGAACTTCTTCTCATTTCTCTCTTTCCTCAACAGGGCCATTATAGAAGAAAAATATGGCAAAGAGCTCATTAACTTGTCGAAGAAGAAGCCCTGCGGGCAGACAGAGCTGAAGTAAGTTCACAGCCCTGTGTGTTTTTTGCTTTTATGGGTGTCCTTACTTGGAGCAACAAAGGAGGAGGAGAAGGAAGGAGGCTGTGAGAGACAAAACCGTGTTGAAATGTGATTGGGATGCTACCAGAAGATGATCTGAAATCGGTCTTGTGAATGAACGGTGCACAGTTGGGTTGGCCTTTGCCAGTAAACGAGCTGGACTCCACCAAGTTCTCACCGGCTGTAGACTAGCCAAAGCACCACAGATGCTCAAGCGAGATGTGGGCTAGCGGTTCAGCAGAGGGCTGAGGATCATGAGACCTTGGGTCCGCTCCTGAGTGTTTTTGTGACCAGAGGGAAGTACAGGTACTTCTTTGACTCAAACCATGCAAATCTTCAAAGCCCAGAGTGCTACCACCCCACAGGGGGGCTGTGGCCGCTGTGGTTGGCTCCACGAGTGGGTCTCCATTTCCCCGGTGACTGTTGGCACCTTCTGCTTCCTGCTTTGTTTCTGTACTTTATACATGCCCGGTCTGATATTCTCTGATCATTTATTTACAGTTTTATATTGAGGTGCCACTTAAAATGTTTCTGAAATCTTTATTGTACAATATTAATAGGGAAAAAAGTTCCCTACGTTTCCAACCACTGGCCAATGCACCACGTAGAAGGTGTTCATATGTCCCAAATGATACTTTTAAGAGGTTGCCTGAAACATTTTTTTCATGAAAGTCAGGATTTTTAATAGCATCCAATGTTCATAAGGTTGTAAAGTTGATCTCAAACCAAGTGAGCTGTGTTATACTTGCTGAGAGGGAAAAAAAGTGGAGGTGTAAAGAGGGTAAATAAACCTGCTTTAAGCTGCTATGGCTGGCATTGAGTGATGGACTTGCTATCTGGTTTGGGAGAGGTGCTTTGCTGATGCCTGCACCTGGCCATGCTTACCCACTCTTTAATGCTCTGCCTGTTTTTCAGCACACTGAAGAGATCCCTGGATGTTTTCAAGCAACGTAAGTAATTCTTCTTCGTGTTTGTCAGGACACTTGGCAGCGCCAAAGCCTGCAAAACTGCTTGGGAAGAAAATAGCAGAGAAATCTCCAAAACAGTGCGATGCTGGGGTCAGGCATAGGCTGTCCTCCTGGCCGGGCTCATTCCAGCGCCTGGGGTTTGGGCTGGTCTCCCACCCATTCCAGGGCACGAGTGGCAGAGGAGACCCACAGGGTGTTCTTCTGGGGATCTCTTGGGCCTTCAGGGCTGGCTGCAGCTCAGAGGTGGTGCTTGCATTGTGCATCAGAAGAGGTGCATGGGGAGCTCAGCTGGGGTTTGCTGGAGTGGCTCACCTTGCCCACTTCACACACATATGCAGTAATCAGAGCATCTAAAAGATGATGCTTTGGCCACCTTGTATTGTCCCTTCATTGCTCCATGTCACTGCCCGCTGGGGTACAGGCAGCCAGCATCCCTACCCTGAGGGCCAGTACTCTGCTATCCTGTGCTGAGTCCATCCTCCATCTAAGCCAGGTTTGTCTGCTGCCCTGTACCTTGTTGGACCTCCCTAATGAGGCTCTGGTGTCGCAGCAGCTGACTATTAATAGCTGTGGGTTTGAAACAGCTCTGGGGGTTGAATTGTGAGCTACAGTTTGGCTTAGCTCCCTTGATAAGCTTGCTGAGGTGGTGTTTTGCGGTATGGCTGCTCACCTTCAGCAAGATGAGCCTGGGATTTTTTTTTTTTCAGCACTAGTTTTTCTGTGCCCCAAGTTGGTTGTCTGCTAGCCTGGGGCAACGCTTCCTTCAGACAGCTGCTTCAGGGTGCAATGTGATGAAATGTACCTGAATTCATCTGGATGAGGGGGAGATGTGACTGTGCTTGTTTGATTAACTTCTCTTGATATGAGTTTTCTTAAACTGAAGGGCAGGCCCCAGCAGGACTGATCCTGAATAGCTCCTCATATAGGCAGGCGCTCCTTGGAGGCTGCTTCAAAAGTGCTGCTGCTTTTATGGGTTTCTGCAAGGGGATGTAAGGTGTGGGATCTCTGAGTGAGTTTGAGGTCAGCTACAGCAGTTGACTTGAGCAAGAGAGTCTTCTTAGGAATATATATTATATATATTTAATTTTTTTTCTCTGCAGAGATAGACAATGTGGGGCAAGGTCACATCCAGCTGGCGCAAACCCTTCGGGAGGAAGCAAAGAAAATGGAGGACTTCAGGGAAAAGCAAAAACTGCATCGGAAAAAGGTCAGGCGCTACAGGAGCATGTGCCTTCACCGCAGGGTGTTGATTGTACCACAGCGATGGGCTGCTCCCGGCTGGTGTCACCTGCTGTGCCCCAGCCCCCTCCGTGCCCCCCGTGCCTACCGCTGCCAGGAAATCCTGAGCTCCTTCCTATGTGTTGCAACTGCGTTGGTGAACTGTGTGGCAGCCTCCGACTTCCTTCTTCCCACTGCCACGTCTTCTCCTTTGGGTGCCTTTTGGGGCCAGCTATAGCAGGGGCTCAGCTCCAGGGATGCCAGCCTTAACCAGGAATGTTTTTAAAACATATCTATAGTGCTGTGTGATCTCCATAGGGTCTGCTAAAATTGGCAAGCCTCTTAACTTCTTCTGGCTTGAGATTCATTTGTCTGGAAGATGAGGGAAAACTGATAGAACCAGGGGTTGGTTTGGACCTAGCAGAGGGGAGTGGGCTTCCCAGTTTTGCCAGACCCCATGGAGATGATACAGTACTACATATTGCTAGGACTTCATTTGTAGAGCTCCTCTGCATGCACAAGTGGAGGCTTAGATAGAAGCATAAAAGATGGGTTTTGTGAAGATGCTTTGGGTGGTCCTTAAACCCATCTCAATCTGGTCCATGCCTCTTTCTCTCCTAAGTCACGTAGTCCATCCTGGAGCTTCGATGGTCAGTGATGCGCTGACTCCAGGTCTGTTGTCTTCACAGATAGAGCTGATAATGGAGGCGATTCACAAAAACAGGAATTTGCAGTACAAGAAGACCATGGAGGTAAAGAAAACGTACTGCTGTTTCTTGCCATATGGATTAACATTGCTAACACATGCATGGACAGTGCTGGAGCAGACTTAAATGCAAGGGTCTTCCTCTTCTGCTGTAACTCTCAACATTGTGTCTGCATGAGTGGTATGCAGGGTGTGCTCAGAAAACCTGGAGTATGCCAGGGACATGGCCGGTGGTAGCCTTGCAGGGTTGGATACGAGTGATTTAGATATCATGGACTCAATTGCCATGAGCATTTCATCCCAAACGAAGAGCAGCTTGTCCTGCGAGGTTGTTTTTGTCCAAGCAGTAGGGCACCTGGGACCTTGCGTGACATCCCCTACTCTGCTGGCAGCCTGCACCCACCTCTTCACTTGTAGGCTATGCTTTCCTCCAAAGCCTCGCGTGCGAGCTGTATTTGCTTCTTGTTGCTTGTTGACACGCTCCTGCCCCGTTTGGTGACTCCCCTAGGCCAAGCGGCTCTATGAGCAGCGCTGCAGGGATAAGGATGAGGCGGAACAGGCTGTGCACCGCAGCGCAAACCAGGGGACGCAGAAGCAGCAGGAGAAGGTACGGAGAGACGGGTGGCTGTGGGGCAGGGGGAGAAAGGGGTGCCTCTTCTTGCAGCTCTCCTGCTCCATGGCTCTTCTCCCAGCTCTGGGTTTTGGGGTGAGACGGGAGGGCTGGTGATGTTCCCCAGCTGGGCTGCAGTGCCATCGGTGATGCACCAGGGCTCTCCTCTACCTTTCTTCTCTCTCCCATTTTTGGCAGCTGTTCCTGAAGCTTGCTCAGACGAAATCGGCTCTGGAGGACTCTGGTGAGCATGGAAATGCAGAGTTTGGAGGGTGAGGGGAGCATTTCCCAGGGCAGGGGGGTTGTGAAGCCATGGCATGGCTCTCGGGCAAGCTCTAGCTCTTGGGTCAGGCACGGCTCCTCAGAAACACGTGCCCAAGATACTGGAGGCGGGCGCTGCCCTGGAGAAGCCTGCATGGCCCCACCAAGGCTGCTCCCACCATCTCCCTCCGCCTTGCTGTGTGGCTCTGTGTCCCCTTGCAGTGCCCACCCACAGCCAAGCTCATGCATTACTGCTGCTTTCTCCCTGACGTCTCAGCCATTTCAGGCTTCACATATTACCTTCTAGCGAAGGGTTTTTTTTAATTAATGTTAATGAGATGACAATGCGATTTCTCTCGCAGACAGAGGTTACCAGCAGAATGTGATCGCATTGGAGAAGATCCGGGAAGAATGGCAGAAAGAGCACATCAAAGCTTGCGAGGTAAATGCCCCAAAACACCTTCACGCAGCAGCATGGTCCTCTGGATGTCCATCACTCACTGCAGGGGTCAGGGATGACGCAGGTTTGCCTTCTCTGTATTCCCCTGGCAGTGAAGCAGCAGGATGCGTTGCAGCTAACCCTGTGTGTGTCTCATGCTTGGCTTCTGGATTCAAGGTCTCACCACTTCAAGGTTTCCCCTTTGTTTTTTATTTTTATTTTTAATTCTACCACCTTTAAAAATTGTCAGAGTCAATGTAGTGACATTTTTGCCCATTACCTGCTTGCATGTTTGGTGTGGCTGTCATCTTGAACAGCCGTGGCCACCTCTGCCTGCTCAGCAACTCAAGGCCAATATGTCCCACAGCCACACCACCACCTAGCAGACTCTGTCTGAAACTCTGAAAGACTTTAAATGACTTTGCAGCAGAGGCTGGTGGCAGGCTGGGGATGCAGGCTGGGTGAAGCCATCTCCTCTGTGTGCTAGGAGCTCTTCACCTTGTTATCTCACAGACCACGCGCTAGCGTGGGAACCCGCTCCGAGCGGTTGTATCAGCCTAAAGCAGACTGCCTCACAGCCCAGTGGTCTAGCAAGCACGTGCTGGGGAAGTCCAGAGCTGGTGGCGAGAGGACCATGCAGCTGCTCTGCTGCTGACCTGTGTCTTGCAGCTGCCTGCGATCTGAGACCAAGGGATGGACAGGGACTGCAGAGATCAAAGTTTTATCCCAGGTCTTCTGCAAGCTTGCAAACAGCCTTCCCATTCCCAGCTGGGCCGATCTCTTCCCAAGCTGCTTCTCATCAGGCCCCTATTATCCTTTTTCCTTTTGAAATGGAATTTGCTGTCTGTTCTGTGTGGCGTGCGTTGGTGCCTCAGTGCTGGTGTGCTTTTGATGTCTGGGGTCTCTGGAAGCCTCTCTGATGGTGGGGCATGGAAAGCAGTAGTTTCACTTCCACAGATGGATCACATGGAGCTTTTCCCCTCGGTGTGGTGCAAAGGTCAACTGATAACAAGTGTATATGTACACTTGGGATGAAAAAGTCTTTTGCGGAACTGTGTAAAGGCACATGAAATTGAGGCATACCAGACAGCAGATTTCAAAAGACTTGGGTTTAAATCTGCTTGGAAAAGGGCTGGGCAGGAAAGAGGGAGAAGAGCAGCCAGTCCATGCACCTCTGTTTTCATACATCCCCAGTGCTTTTTTATTGCTCCATACCTGTGGGAGGAAAGTAAACTGGGACTGCAGGACCACGGCGTGCCTAAGGAAGATGCACTGTCTTTAGAAGCTGGCTTGGTCTCCCCAGAGGGAGCAGTGAGCCGGGTGACCCCTCCCACATTGGTCCTGCAGACCTTCCCAAGCTTAACACTCATCTTTGAAACACCTGGTTGCGTAAAGGGATGATTTCTCGTCTGGAGGAGCTGGAGGACTTGTGGTTTCCATGTTTCCTGCAGACCACCACCACCTGCGCCTCACTAAGGACAGTCATCTTTGTAGTGGCACTTGGGGATGAGAAACATTCAGGATAAAAGACATTTGCTCTCATTTTAAAGATGTTAGGGCTGTTTTGTCTGTGTCGTTACAGTTCTTTGAGACTCAGGAGTGCGAGCGCATCAACTACTTCCGCAATGCGCTCTGGCTTCATGTCAACCAGCTCTCCCAGGACTGCGTCCAGAATGATGAGGTATGTCAAATGAAAATCTTCATTTCTCTGTTTGGAAAGCAAAGCCCAATTTGCTTTCCTGTGCACTGAGGTGTGTTATGTCCGAGTCGGGCTGTGGCCTTTGATCGGCCACCAGACACCAGCATGAGTGTGCAGGCAGAAGGTTTTGGCCAGAGCTCTTGCAGATGAGGTTGCCTCTGGGATTCCCATGTTTTTTGAGGGTGGTGAAACACTGGCAGAGGTTGCCCAGAGAGGTGGTAGATGCCCCATCCCTGGAAACATTCAAGGTCAGGTTGGACGGGGCTCTGAGCACCCTGATCTGGTTGAAGATGTCCCTGCCCATTGCAGGGGGGATGGACTGGATGGGCTTTAAAGGTCCCTTCCAACCCAAACCATTCGATGGTTCTATGATTCTATGATTCTGTGATTCTTTGATTCCCCTACCATTGATGCTCGTTTCCTGGCTTTCACCCCAGTAAATGACTGGAAAAACCCTTTTGTTTTTTGACCTGATGTATAGAAATGTTTTTTATTTCCCTTTTGCAGAAATATGAGGAAATCCGCAAGAGTTTAGAAATGTGCAGCATTGAGAAGGATATTGATTTTTTTGTAAATTTACGCAAAACTGGAAGTTTGGCTCCAGGTAAGAGCTCAGTACAATCTCACAAAGTAGTGCTCACTTCCTTGTACCTCTCATGGAGCTGCTGCTCTGATCAGCATCAGTTTGGATGCAAAAAACATTGATTTTGCAACATCCCTCCTTTCGTTCACTGGCATGTAGCACTAGTCTCTGCCACTTATCACCAGACCTTGAAGATAATCTCCCCTTTCTGTAACTTTTAAGTTCCTGATCAGGCATTTTCCCAGAGAGAGGAAAGACTTAGCAGCTGAATGTTGGTGTTGACAAGTAGTTTATGCTTATAAAAGGTCTGTATTTTACTGTTGTTAACCTTTCCTAGCTCCTGTTGTTTATGAAAACTACTATAATGCACAGAGAAATGCAACTCCTGTGAGAAGTCCGGCTCCTGCACCTATAGCGAGGTAAGGGACATATCATGTACAATTGCAGTTGCTATTGCAAATGATGCTCTCCCCCCAAAAAAGCATATTTTGTTGCTTTCAGTCTTTTGGAGGCTTGACTTGTGAGTATTAGAGGAAAATATTTCCCATGCTATGTAGTCCATCACTCTCCACAGCAGGAGTTATGCCCATGTTCTGCCTATTACAAGCTCTTCAAGGACCCCCTCAAACCCAGTGAGAGGTTTTTGCTCCCCCTTTGGGGGTCATTTCTCTCTTCTCATGTGTGGGAATGTTATTCTGAAAGTGCTTGCGGTGAGGGTGTGCTCATTTTTTCTTGTGCCAAGCCTCTTCCAGAAGTCCTTTGCATTGAGGTGAGTGGCTGTGGTACTCGGACAGCAGAAAAGCAAGGCAGTTTCATGTCTTGTTCTCTCTGGCAACAATCTGAGCTCCCTTTTAGAGCAGCCTTTGATGCCACAATGGAACCTTCTGGGCTTCCCTGCATGGTTCTCCATGTGGTCTGTCTATCTGAGGAGAGAGAGATAAGTTAAAAGTGTGTGTGGGTAGAGGGAGAAACAGCAGAGCCGAATTCACTCCTCTGGGACAGAAGCTGGGCAGGGAGGACAGCGTGAAGGATGCTTCTGCTGGGGGGAAGATGAGGATTCAGGGCCAAAGACTCTTGCTAAAGGTGAGTGTACCACTTTGGCTGTCACGCCAGGAGAGGAGTCATGGCCAATTATGGCTTACTGATGTCTCACTCTGGGCAAAGGCATGTAAAAAGGCATGCCCCGAGGCCCACTTCTGAATGTTTCCCCACCTTAGTGCTTTTTGGTTACTTTTTCCTCTTGCCCACTGTATCAGCTTCAATTCCCATGTCTGCCATGCAGGCTGTCAGCGGTGAGCCCACCATGACATGCCTTGGTACCAGGTCTCCATAAAGCCCAGGCTAGACAAACCTCTTGCCCTCCCACCAGCTCTGGGAGGGCAGCTGGGGAGCGCAGAGCCAGGGCAACGGGAGTCCCGTAGCCACGCGGATCCTCAGCTCTGTGTTTCCTTCTGTGCAGGAGGGGACCCCTACCCACCCCGACCAGCGCGCCAGGTGAGTTACTTGCTTTATGGGGTTTCTGGCCCCACAGAGGAACTCTCTGCTCTTGCTCCTCCCCATCAGATCATGACCTTTAGCTCTCCAAAGGGATTGCTTTAGGTGAAGCTCCTGCTCTAAGTCTGGTCCCTGCTGAAAGATGTTGGGAAGGTGGGCGCTGACTTTGGAGGCAAGGTTTCACCCAGGAGTGCTGATCAAAGCTCTGCGTGTAGGCATTTCTGAAGCTTAAGGATGTCTAAGCTTGGGATCCCACCTGCCTCTGCAGTTTGGGCCTTTTTCTGCTTCAGCAGCACGAGCACCAGTGCCAGTTTAGTGATGGGATACTGCAGCAGGACTCGGTAAAATGAGGTCCTGCTTCGGCTCTTGGGCAAATCAAGTGATCTCTTGGAGTCTCGTTGCCCCCTACCTCCCACCCCTTTAACATGGATGGCCAGTGCATGGTGTTTCTGTCCTGCGTAAAGTCTCGTAATGAGCACTTCTCATGAGCAGACCTAATTTTTTTGTGCTCTGTGTTTCAGGTGAGCCTGATTATGCCACAGTTGATGGCTACAGCTTGATACATCGTTAACAGCCACAGTAAGTACTCACATTTGATGAAGAAAGGGTTTACTATGAGATGCAGCTACACAGAGGAGGGACAGTGGAGAAAGAAAGGCCATCGGTTAAGGGATGACATTTTGAGGTGACCAGCTGGGGATGATGATCATGTCAGCCCTCCCATCACTTGTCTGAGCTGGAGCTGTGGTTTAGACGCTGCTGATCCTGTTCTGTAGGTTCTCTAGGCAGAAGACACTGTTGGTCTGGCCAGCGTGGCAGAGGTGGTGTTTCCAGTTATTCCCAGCCACACAGAGCTGAAGTACTTCCCCATTTTAAGAAAGTATTTGAGGATGCTGATAATTATTTGTACATTCAGAAAGTGCCTACTAAAAATCTGTGCCTTTGATCAGCAGACTCCTTGGATGGATATTCCATCTTCACACTCAGGAAGAAAAGGAATATAAGCAATGGACCTGGACATGGGGAGATCTTCTGTGTTGGAAGAAGTTTTTTATTTGAAGTTCTGCTAAAGTGCAGCCCTCTGGGAGAGGCTGGAGCCTCCCACGCTGCAGATAACTACAGAAGTCAATATGTGCTGAGGGGAGCGTTGCGATGCTTTGGGCATGCTGGCTTGTGTTCAGGGCATACATATCCCACTCAGATCTCAGGTTACAGTTTTGCCTGTTTTTAACGTCTTTCATTAGTGGTGATTAAACTTGTAATTTAGATTTAATTTCAGTTATGTCTCTCAAGGAGCTTACTTAGAGGAGCACCAACCATGGAGGAGACCATGGGTCTGGCTTAGCTGTAGATGTGCTCCAGGCTTAAGCGCTGACACTGGAAGCTGATTTGCACCTTGCCTGGTGCAGTGGTCCTGGCAAGCGGCTGTGCCACCACAAAGCTGCTGGGAAGTCCTGCACTCTACAGTGTTGTGGAGGATCTGAGGGAAGTTGGTCAGCTCTTCCAGCTACTTTTCCAATAAGGGGATTGCATTTTTTTAGGCTCATGATATAGCTTGTTCCTGGTAGGCTCTGGAGACTCCCATTTGATTAACTTCTGGCAATGCCTGAACTTGGACTCATTCTAGCTGTGCACCACTGGAAACAAACTGTTGGCCTGGAGTCATGAAACTAGTTTCCTGACCAGGTCTCCTCGAAGTTCATGCCCTTTTTGTTACCATAGATATGATTATGGCTTTGATTCAGCAGCTCACATGCCTCAGGGCTGCTGATCTCTCTGAAGTCCCTGTGTGCGGTGTTGCTTAGCAGCTCCTCAGTGCCTTACGACACTGGACACGGGGACACAGGGCATGGGGACCAGCACACAATTTAGCTATCTAAACCTGGTGCCAGGTGACTAACCTCGGAGCAACAGGAGTTGCTAGTGGTGTGATGTTCTTCAAGGGGAATCTGCGTGACTTCAGCGTGTGCCTAAGCCCACCGGTCCCTGGGGCTTTCACTGGATTTCCTTGTGCGGTGATCACGGTGAGCTTTAACATCTGTCCTGCTGCATTATAATGAACTGTGAGAAGTGCACGTCAAGGAATCAGTTGTCCTATTTTATTTCTGAAAGGCCAAGTGTACAAACATTGTTCTGAAAGAGCCTGCTGTAGTCTTAGTTCTTTAAATACATATTCTAAAAATAAGTTTTGAGGTTCGTGTGCTGGATATGTTGTTTTTTTTTTTTTTCAAAGGTTGTCACGTTCATGTTCTGTCGGGGCTGGTACACCTTCAAAGCACCCTGGGATGTTCGGGTGGTGTGAGTTGCCTCTCCTGGAAGGAAGCCCATGAGAGCATATCCTTGCGCAGCCTTTATTTCAGTACTTGCTCAGTACCCAGACAGGTGTGGGAGAGCACAAACCAAGGACGGCTGGCATGAGAACAAGTACTTGTGATTAGCCATGAACTGCAGACCACGTAGGGCTGTTTCACCTGGAAGAGCTCTACAAGACATGGCACAGTTTCTTTATTGGGATTTTTCAGCTGACTAAGCACAATAGATGGTGTTAGGCTTTTCTGGATGCGGAGGTCCCCAGTGAGGCTGAAACTTGGCTTGCACATTCACTAAATTGCACAGAAGTAATTCCAAAATAGGGGTGCTGGTTCTGAATACACCAACTGTTCGAATAGACCTAAAGCCAAGTGAACCCTGGGTTGGAAGAGGAGTGTCCAGACATGGAGCTACTGGGAAGCAAGTCTGTGTGCCTGTGAGAGCTGAAATGGCTTTTTATCTTCAGCATCTTCCCTTGCCTGGTTGTCTTCCAAGGGGTGCAGAAGACTTTGGCCTCTTCCCAGGCCCCCATGGAGGAGCCTAGCCTCCTCCTGGGCACCTATAGTGAGGCTGGGCTTCCTCACAGACATCTACAGAGGGGTCTGGCCTCCTTCCAGACCCCTACAGAAGTGCCTGGCCTCCCTACAGACCCTGATAACCAGCTGCGCAGCTCCTGCCTTCCCTCCCCAGGGTGCCCCCCAGGGAGAGAGAGGCAACAAATGCCTTAATAAGACAACTGCTTTAGTAAGACAGAATAAGAAGAGGAATACAGATAGCAAGTAAATCTTACGTCCCTTCAGATGCGGGGAACCCCACCTTTGGGCAGAGTTGGACGGAGCTCTCCCTTTTTGATTCTGTGAGCCATTACATACATTATCACAAGAAAACAGCTGTATTCATAAAGGAAGTTCACATGAGAGCTTCTTGCTGCATTTCCAGTTACAGGCAGGGCCAAGCAGCTGGTGTAACGACCAGTACCAGGCAGGAGCTGCCCGCAGACTCCCCGTTACTACAAGCTGGCTGAGCTCACCCTGTGGCCACAGGGCTTGTGCCGCAGAGCACAGCCCTGAGCCTGCCGAGAGGGTCACTGGCTCCTGAACGTGCAATGGCCTCCTGGTCAGGATCAATGTACCCGCCTTGACCCACGTACAATTTACCTTTCCCACAGATATTATAAAATACAGATTATGCTAATAACATACGGGCTTCTCAAACCCTAAGGACAAGGTCCAATAGAGTAGACATTGCCTGTTCAAGATCATTAACTCTTCAACTATGATGTCTTCTGCAGGTTGGGCCTGAGCTCTGTGGGGTCTCGTCTGTTGGGGGACTGGAAGAAGTCTCTTCTGCTCCCAGTGGGGCTTGGATTCAGCTCCAGCCATGGCTCCCTGGGGACAGCTGGGTGCCAGGACAGGGATCAGAAGGGGCAGTGGTGCCCGGGCTGCCGGTCTGAGCCAGCAGCCCCACTGTGGCTGGAGGTACTTCAGGTGCTGCAGGACAGGCTGCCCCGCTCCAATGGCACTTCCAGGTCCTGCAGAAGACACCTCACACTCCCCATCCTCAGCAGCAGGGGCTTGGCTTCTCACCCCACATTCCCTCTAGCAGCAGCCTGGGCGCCCTGCAGGTGCTTATAGGGGAGCCTGGCCTCCTCCCAGGCTCCTATAATGGAGCCTGGCCTCCCCATTCCTCTCAGGCTCCTATAATGGAGCCTGGCTTCCTCCTAAGCTCCTATAGAGAAGCCTGACCTCCCCATAGGTCCTTATAGGGAAGCCTGGCCTCCTTCCAGGCTCCTATAGCAGAGACTGACTGCCCCATAGGTCCTTACAGGGAAGCCTGCCTTCCTCTCAGGCTCCTATAATGGAGCCTGGCCTCCCCATAGGTTCTTATAAGGGAGCCTGGCCTCCTCCCAGGCCTCTATAGAGGAGCCTGACCTCCTCATATGTCCTTATAGGAGCACCTGGCCTCCTCCCAGGTTCCTATAGAGGAGCCTAAGCTCTCCACAGGTGGGAGCCCGGCCTCCCCACAGGCCCTCACAAGGGACCCGGCCCCCAGGCCCCGCGCAGCCGCGGCAGCGCACGTGGTGTGTCCCTCCGTCGCTCCCGTACCCGCCGCGCCGCTGATTGGAGCGGAGCGCCGAGGGGGGCGGGTGCGGTCCCGCCCCTTCCGCCGCCGCCGCCCCGAGCCGCCCGGGCAGCGCCGTGGCGGGCGGGGGCCATGGCCGAGGCCGTCCGGGCCGCCCGCAAGGCCCGTCCCAGGAGCAGACCGAAGGTAGGGGGGCCCCCGGGCTGGGGGGCCCCCGGGCTGGGGGGGGCGGCGGCGGGCAGCGCTTCAGGGGGTCGCTGCGCTGTCCCGGGGGTCCCGGCCTAGCGGCGGGCCCGTCGCCGCCGCCGCCTCCCCTTCGTGGCGGCTGCGGTTGCGGCAGGGAGCTGGGTTCGGTGCAGCGGGGAGGGGGGCGCGGGGGGTGTTTGCACTCACCCTGGGGCTTCGGTCAGGGGGCTTGGCTCCTGTTTGGGGTGACTCGGGATTTTTGTTTGTTTTTTAAAGCAACAAAAAGGGTGTCTGTTTATATCCGTGTTTGTTCGTCCCCTCCTGCGGAAAGCAGCGGGGTTAAGGGGGGTGCGTGTTTTTCTAAAAAGATTTCTGAATGTCAGCGTTTTATCTGAAGCAGTGGGAGAACTGAGAGGAGTTGGCAGCCAGGCGGAGGGTGCGATAGGCCTTGTGCTGTAAGGGGGTGTAAACAAGGTTTGTATTCCTGTGGCGTACGGCCCTCTCAAATGGCTCTGTGCAGCCGGGCAGCTGGCGTTGCCTCTGCGGTGAAGCCGTAGAGCCATAGAGCCTGTCAGCATTTGGCAGTGTTTTAGTATAGTGTGGGGTGACAGCCTTACTGCATCTCATGGGTATACGTTTGCCTCTGAAATGCTCAAAACGTGAGGCCGTGTATGGCAGATGGCAGCGTTTCTCCTTCATTAGTTCATAGAGTGGTTTGGGTTGGAAGGGGCCTTAAAGACCATCTGGTTCCAACCCCCCTCCACACCTTCCACCAGACCAGGTTGCTCAAATCCCCATCCAACCTGGCCTTGAACACTTCCAGGGATGGGGCATCCACAGCCTCTCTGGGCAACCTGTGCCAGTGCCTCACCACCCTCATAGGGAAGAATTTCTTCCTTATGTCCAATCTAAATCTACCCTCTTTGGGTTTAAAGCCAGTTGGTGCTACGGTTGTTAAGGATCACGCTTCTGAGGTTTTAATCCTGTTGGGAGTGTATTCCTTGTTCACGGCGTTAGTACCAGCAGCTTTCTGAAGGCTTTGCTTTCCTTGCAGCTGTGGTAAGCAGAATTTTAGTATTTTGTGGAAATCGTCTGAACTGAAATGTCTCGCCTGAGAGTTGAGTCAAAATGGAAATCTTTCCCTTAATTGCTTAAGCTCTACATGTTGTAAACTGCACCACGTAGAGCAAAGGCATTGAAGTCATGGCTGTCAAAGCCCTCTGAAAATAAATTAATGGGTTAATTGACCACTGTTTTGTAAAATAAGGGTTAGATCCAAGTATCAACTGTGGCTGTGATTCCTGAGCTCAAGACAAGTAAAGACTGGCGGGAAGAGCAATCCCAGCAGAGTAAATGTGTCATTGTTTTTGTTTTGATTCAGCCCCATAGCATGAGCAAGGCAGTTAACTCTCAAAACTGCTGCTTAAGAGAATCAGTTCCCTGCAGGAAGGCAGTGAGTCACAGACGACGCTGGTAGTTCATTAACAACACGTGTACGGTGACTCCAGCGGCCGCTGTCTTTGGTCGTCCCTTCCAGTTCACTGTGAAACAATTCGCTGGCCATGTCACATGTGAGAACCCAGAATCCTTCAGCGTTACACATGACCCATTCCTGATATTTTTGTTGCTATTATTATGCTCAGCTCTCTTAATACGCAGGGGTGTTTGAGGATGCAGTTTGGGGCTCAGTCACATGAAGGACCTTGCCATTCCCATGCCTCAGAAAAAAACATCACCCTTTGAAAAGCTGAAATTCTTGTGAGCTGGGAGGAAGGCTGGCTCAGCTGCGGAGCTGCCAAGTAGTGGAATGGAGCCCAGGGCTTTCTGAAAATATTAGTCCCAAAGTTAAGCTTGTCCAGCACCAGTAACACCAAGCTGATTCAAACACAGTGAGGTGGCAAAACCAGTGAACCTGGAACTGGTGAAGATGAGGCTGTGTGTCTGTGCGCATCTTGGTGGGTAGCACTCCGTTACTCCAGAGTCGTCTCCTGGAAAATAGTAGGTGTCCTTAGAGCTTGAGGTGTCGTTCACTGATGTGCTAGGAGAGGAGAATGGTTAGGCACGGGACAAGGATAACGAGGAAGCGTTGTCTTTGACTTAAAGGCTAAACCCTCAGAAGAGAGAACAGCAGGTTTTGCTTTTGTGTTGATTCAGGATGTGGTTTCTCTCATCCTTTCTCAGATGAAATCCCTGTTAATGATTATGGTATTTTTTGCCTTGGAAAGTGAGACCTGAAAGGCACTTCATAAATTTTAAAAGAAACTATTTTATCTGACAGTAGCATTTGGGAGAAATACAGGATGCTAGTCAAAGATAAAGGGAGTTTCCTCTGTATGAGGACCTCAAGAGGGAACTTTGAGATTGTAGAGGGGAAAGGACCAGTGTGTGTTTGTAAAGTATGCGGATCAGTATGCTGTCAAAAATATGATATAGTGATATAGTATCCTGTGGAAATTGCTGACTTTGAGTTAATTGTCAGGAAATGTTTATTATAACTACAAGTGCTAGTTTAAAGAATTGTGCTGATCTATTTTTAACCTCTCACCTGTAGCTATAGCTAGCATTGGAATGTGTCAGAAGTGTTTTGTGATCAAAAGTGTTTACAGCTTTTAATATACTGGACAACACAATCTGAAAGCAAAGCCAGTGTATTGCCGTTTTGTAAAGGAGCTGTGAGCATATGCTTGATGTAAAATTAGGCTTGAGATGGAGGTTAGCTAGGGCCTTGATTTGAGCTGTTTTCATGTATGCCCTCTCATCAGGCAAAGTTATGTCAGATGTTCAGTGAAAGTATATGTGATAGTGTCAGCAGGTTTCCAAAACTATCATCTTTTCCCCAATCATGGAGGAGTATTGAGAGCTGTTCCTAATTTCAGCTGTGTTCTTCGTTACATTATCTGGGTCACCCAAAACTGGAACGCTGTAACCTAACTCTTCTCAGTTTCGCTTCTAATAAACTGGTAGGTATACGCAAACAATTTACAAATAGGTAAAACACTTTGCCAATTTTTTGTTTTACAAATTGGCAAATGATTTACAGATTGACAAAATCTTTGTTGATTTCCTGCGCAACATTGCTTCCCATGCCGTGCCTTGGGAGGGAGGCTAATCTGCACCTTAGACTAGGTTTATGGAACCATTTACCCCCAAACTGATCTTAATTTAAAAGTGGGCAATCGGTTTACAATTTTAATGTCACTGCTAAGTTTTTCTACATCTCTAGTGTGTAATACCTATTGAAAATAGGTATTTCAGTAGTTGTTCGGATGTTGTGATGGTTTTAGAATGTAATTAGGGGGTGCATTCCAGACTTCTTGTTCTGCAAGTACTTTTTTGAAAATAATTTTCATTAAAATATTTCTGTAAAACTTGAGATGAATCACAGAGTAACTTTTTTTGGTAATGTGGTGAAACCTAGTGACTCTTTTAAGAGGTCAGGGTCCTGTTATTTTGGTTATTTTATATGTTAATGAAACATTCTATCCTGTGATATTTATAGCTTTTTACGTAGAAATGTTGAAGTATTGTTCAAGAACTGACCAAGAAAATAGTCACTGATAGACAGTCTTCAAAGGGCAGCTAAAGAACAAGGAACTGTTCGGTACACTTGGTTTTACCTTGAAGATCATGAAAATTAATGTGTTAAGAAGGGCTTTTGGAGTTGTGATGTTGACAAATACTAGTTTCGGTGATGGTGGGATTTGGGATGTGAGGGGGAGAGATTCACTTGGTAGTGACACTCTTATTTTTTTTTTTCTCCCTAGGAAAAAAAGAAAAAAAGTAGTGAGGAGTCCCAACTACAAGAGCCTGACGATGTCTTCCTCCCTCCTGTGGCAGAAGTGTCTTCTCAAGCCAGGAAAGTGCAAGTGGAACATCCTGGAGAATTTACAGAAATTCGACTCGATGATGAAGTAGAGGATGGAAAAACTGTAAATGATGTGTGTGACATCCCCCAGAGTAGTTTGCCTTCAGCAAATGAAGGGTCTTTGGCAGTGACTGTAGAGCCTCCCACAGATGCAGAGGAGTTCAAAGCTGATCCTTCCCGTGAGGAATGTAGGGGGGATGTTGAGAAGCGTGGAAAAAGCAAGTCGGACAAACCTCACAGCCCTGTGGAGGCAGTTGCTAGCGGATCAGAAAACTCTGATTTATTGAGTAGTACCTTTCATTCCAGTGCTGCTGGCTCTCAGACAGCAGTGGGCTTTGTACAGGACAAAGGAACTGAAAACGCACCTGATGTTGAAAATCCTCTTGTCCGTTCTTCAGAGAAGCTTCCTCTTAGTATCTCACAGCTCTCTGAGAAATCCAAAATACGTATTCAGCGTTCGGGATTGAAACCAGTTTATCCAGACTTGTCAGCTGAATTGTCCTATGAGAGACCAACCGTAATAGCAGTTAAACCGTTGTTGCACAATGAAAGGCTGTATCCAGAGCTCCCAGCCGAACCAGAACTGGTGCCATTTACCAGAGAACAGCTGAAAATTTTTGAGCCGTGTTCATGGTTGGAGAATGTTGACTCCTATGCAGAAGAATTTGAAAGCGTTGCTCATCAGGACAGGCACGAGTTTTATGAACTGCTCCTGAACTACATGCGCTGCAGGAAGCAGCTGCTGCTGGCTGAGGCAGAGCTGCAGGCTATGATGACAGACTGCCAAAATATTAAGGGGAGATTATGGACTTTTAAAGAAGAACAGAAAACTGTCCAGGTGCTGTTGCTGAAGCTACTTTTGAACCCAAACTATTTGGATGTGATTCCAGACATTAGTTTTACTTGCTGTCAAGTTTACCGTATTTAAGCTGTTTTATCCTAAAAGGCATGATTGCCTTTGCTTTTCTGTCTCTCCACTGATCATCAGTACTTCAAAGTATCATCCTGTTGAGATTTAAGGCAGTTTGTTGTTTGTTTTTTAAACTGTGATGGGTGTCAGGTAGTGGGATCTCTGTTAGTGATCTCTTTTGGAGTCAGACTCATGTTTGTAGTCGGTCAGAATGAGCTTGTGTACAGCCACTTCTGCCTGTAGCGCTGGGTGAAGTTTGTGCTGCAGTAGATGCAGGGGATACGTGGTGGAGCAGGGCTTCAGCATGACTGTAGCAGTCATGTCCCATCTGGCCTGCTGCCTATAGTGACAGTTTGCATTGACGTCATTCCTGACTGTCCTGCCGTCAGAGGCAGCAGCTGCAGAGGAGCTTGAGTCATGCTTGTGGGCGACCCTGTTGCTCAAAACATAGGGAGCATGAAGTCCAGCCGCTTTTAGTAACTGTTGCTCCATAAGTGGTGCTGTGGTTTTAGCTACTTCCAGGCTGGTTGTGGTGCTGTGCAGCATTTCTGTCTGCAAAAACCAGAGGAGTCTGTGGAGCTCTTTGGTGCGCGCATCAGAAAAATTTTCCCCCAAACTCATCCTGCGTAACTTGTTTTTGGAGCTGGATGCTACAGTGGGAGCGAATGAAATCGTTCTGTCGCTCTGATGCTGTTTATAGCCAACACACCATCAAAAATGTCCAAGGGTGCTAAGTACCTATGTATGTGGTGGCTTTTACTGTTGTTTCTCTGAGTGCAATGCCTCTCCTGTGCAGTTCTTCAGAGTTGAGAGACATCCACTGAACAGATAGGAATCTTTTCCTTTTCACTAGGGAATAACAACCTGTATCATTGAACCTCACTGGACTCTCAGTTTTGTGTTGATCACTTTCCACACTGAAAGCAATTTTGGCTTCACTCTTACATCCCCACTGGTCATCATACAGTTGGCTAAGCTTGCTGCTTGCTTTATTCCATCCCGATTCACTATGTATTTATTGTATGTCCAGAATAATTGTTGTCTTTATACTAATTTCAAATTCTTATTCTACTGACGTAGGAAACACAGGGATACTTCCAAGCTAAGCTTCCAAAGTGCTGATTCTGAAGCATGTTTCCTCATTGCATAAAATAATAACAGGAATGTATGTATTGTGGTTTTCTTGTGCTGAGGAATTAGAGATAGGGTAGAGGAAGACTAGTCTCAGCTTTTAATTCCAGTTTAGGAAGAAGTTAGAGGACAGATCATTTCTGAAAATTTTAAATGCATAATGGGGAATTGCTATACATATTCAGTTCTGGGAGCTTAGAAAAATATCTTGTTTCAGTAGATATTTTAGCTTTAAAATAGCAGATCTAAATATTTATGGAAATCTATAAACTGAGAAGCACGTGCGCTCACTGGGAGTAGAGAGACCTGGTTTTGTTCGTATCTTCCAGTGATGCAGGCAAGTCCCTTCATATGTATTTCTAAATCTGAGTTATTGAGGGTTTATAGAGTCATTTTTTCAGAAGTCAGGGGTATGCATCTTCAGTAATCAGCAGCTCTAAAAAGTATGTGGGGTGTTCTGACATGTTTGTCTTGTCCAGCTGTGAAGTGGCCCCTTTTATGAAACCTTTGAAATCTGTTGAGGGATGGGTTATGTCAAGGTTAATTTCTATGAGCACGCTTGACCCAAAAAATGACAAAGCCACTTAAATAATTGCTTTCTTTTCAGGGTGTCTGTGCAGATCAGTGCAAAGTGACAGGTCACCATCGCTACCAGACAGTGGAGCTGAATGAAAGTGTGTTGGGGGAACTGAAAAAGCTGTTTGAAGCCAAAGCAGAGCACGTGCATCAGACACTGGCGCTGCACTCATACACTTCGGTGTTGTCCCGGTTGCAAGTGGAGTCATATGTCTACAGGTTGCTCAGCAGCTCGTCCCTGCTGAGATCAGTGGCTCTTCAGCAGCAGGAACAAGGTGTGTTGCTGGTCTAAACCTCTCCCCATGCTGTTTAGGGTGCCCAGCACCTTGTTCGCCCGCAGTTTTTCGTGGTGGAATTTGTATACTGGAGTGTTTCTCCTCTGATACTAAAACCTGCTGATCTTATGTAGGGATCAGTGAAACTTTTTCTCACAGGAAAAACTCCAGTTCTCTTAGCTTATTCACCTGGAGAGTGGAAGCTGAATGCAGGAGTACCTTCTTCTGTCTAAGCTGCATACTGCCACTGATTACTGTAGAACACCACCGGGTGGGATGGGACACCCGGACTCCAATCTTTTGTTGTCAAAGGCAGTGTATAATACAGTCCCTTTTCCAAACTGGTTATGCACAATTCTAAAATCAGCTGGATATTTTTCGTGCTTTACTTCCTCTTGAAAGGCCATTGGAAATCTCACAGATCTAATACTTAGAAATCTTTTTGGTTTTCATCCTAGGTGTATTACTTATTTGGGTTTGTGCGAATATAATCTTTTAGCTAAAGTATTCTTCCCCCTCCCACCCCAGATATTTATCCTTCCTAGTCCTCCTCCCTTTGCCCCCCCACCTCCCAGATAGTTTATATGCATAGTAAATGGTGGCTCATACAAAGTTTATGTTGAGGGAAGGCCTTCTGTGAGAGTAACCATAGTATAGTCTTCTTGTAATTAGCATCCAGTGCTTAATTATAAGATTAAATAAAGTACTCTAAATAAATATTCTTTCTGTCAGATGTCACAAGCAGCTGTGTTGAAATATCTTGGTATCTATAGATACAGGGAGCAAGTTTTCTATATAGTCACAAAACCACTACTTACGCTACTACTCTGAGAGCTGCTCGTCAAAGCTCCTTGATTCTGTTTTTAATTTACAGTTTCAAAGCAGTCAGAAAATCTTTCTTCAGACTTGGGCCACTTGAAGGAGTGTATCAGCGTCCTTTTCAGTTTCACTCGCAGAGTTATCGAAGATCCTCAGTTTCAGAGTGACCTTCTCATGTGGCTGCAGAGACTGGTGAGGGAGTAAGCATGGGTATAGCTGTTTGATCCAACGCATGGGATGAATTTGGGAGTAATTTCTGAAAGTGTTTCTCTCACTGTCCCACATGCAATGATTTTTTTTTGAGGTTTGTTCTACTTGAGGAACAGAATCTATTAGTGAACCTTTAGAATGAATTCCCTTGTCTGATGAAGTCAGTGGAGGTCAGCAGCATTAATGAGCACCTGAGCAGCCAATGCTGCTCAAAGTGGACTTAATATTCATTATACTTTTACTTATTTTGAAAGTAAAACTATTCAGACTTGTCATTTTTGAGAAACTTCTATTGCTGATTTCTAAATAAATGTTTTTAATGCAATTGTAAAGTAATTAATTTTTCTACAACAAAGGAAACGGTTTGTGGCTTATAAGCCAAGCAAGCAGACTTTAAAATATTGTTCTCCTGTAACTTGCTCTGAAAATTGAGGTTTGTTAGAAAGAGAAATGAAAAAAACCCTATTACTCTAGTTAGCAAGACTATAAAGGAGCAAACCTTGAAATGTTTACAAGATTCCAATATACTTCCCTTTAGGTGTCAGTGTTGCAAAGAATTGGCTGTCCAGGTGACCACCTCTTCCTCTTCAACCACATCCTTCGGTGTCCAGCTGGGATCAGTGAATGGGCTGTTCCATTCATTCAGGTGTGAATGTTTAATTCTTTATTATCAGAAAGTTGGAGCAGGAGTGCAGTGGGTAGGAGAGAAGAGTGTCTTGTGCCTAGTCAATGCCTCATGACCGCTGTGTGTTTCCAGGTGTGTGGAATCATGGCAACAGCGAGGGGTTTGTCGAGGGATGTATTCACCCATGTTAGTCCAACCATGGGCAGGTTAATGAGGAAACACACTTCTCATCCTTGGCTAGGGAGACGCCATGAAAGGGAGTCAAGGACTTGCAGTGTGCCTGAGAGGGCTTTATGTAGCAGCAAGTTTTGGGAGTGCTCTCCAAGAAGAGGAAAGGATATTTAGACTTGAAGCAGCAGCTGTATAGAAGACAAGTGAGACTGGAGGCAGCTCTGTGATGTACAAAGGATGAGGAAGAACAGACTTTTTATATCCTGCATGTTGAAATGGGACTGGTTTCCCTGGAAAGTTTATTAGGTAATTTCAAGGGCAAGGGAAAGGGTTCACTTTGTATAGATCAGAGGGAGTGCAGATGTCCAAAGGCACCAGGGCGTTCTTGCAAAAACATTTTTGCTCCTCCAAGAGGGGAAGATGTTGGAAATCTAGCTGTAGGAAAAGGATTGTAATTACACTAACAGGGAAAAGGCAAGCAATGAAATAAAAGGATAAATAGAATCATAGAATCATTTAGGTTGGGAAAGATCCTTAAGATCATTGAGTCCAACTGTTAACCTAAGATGGTAGGATCCTAACTTCCCCTGTGCTCAACATCCCAATTCGCCCTGGTGCACAGAAGTACAAGTGAAACAAAGAGAGAAGTTGTCTTTTTGTGGAGCTTTTGATGTTCCCCCCCTCCCCGCCTTAATTTCTATAAGTACTTCTTTTGGACAACTCCAAGTATTTTGCCGTAGTAATACTTTCTCCAAGGTGTGGGTACTGTCTCTTATGGATACTTTTTAGTCTGAACAAAAAGCTAGTGAAAAATGTGAAACTCAGAATCTGAATTTCTCTAATAAAACTAATTTGCCCTTTGTTTTACTTATTTAGATTTACTTAGATTTTCGCATTTAATTTCAGATCAAAGTCTTGGATAACCCATCAGGTGTCTTTCATTTCATGCAATCTCTTGCCTTGCTTATGTCTCCTGTCAAGTAAGTATGAATATCATTTTATAAATACGTTCTGATTATTTAAGAGTAGAAAACGTGACACAAGATCTACTTGTAAAACCCTGAAGGTTCATTGCAGGCAAAGTCATAAAAACGGGCACAAATAAGAGGTTCGCACTTTAATTCAAACTCTTTTTACTCATCCATCTTCAAATACAGCCTTGGCAGTACATTCTCCTACTGTGCACAGTATGATGCAGCTTGCTTTCAGCTGTCAAATAGCTTGTGAAGGCTGACATACCCATATGTTTTGTTACTGTGACTTCTGAAATAAAGTTCTTGCCTTGCATGATGGCCTGTTTATTATACTGTCTTTGCAACAGAAGCCCTTGAGTAAAGGGTTTGTTAAGTTGGTGTATATGCTGGTTGTGCTTCTTCATTTTTTCATCCTTTTTTTATCTAGAAGGAATACATGGTGCTTGGAGAAGCTAGTTAATGAAATCAGTCATTAGTGAAAACTGTTATATGCTTCAGATAAACTATATAACTTACCTCCCCCCCCTGCCCAAATTTGAAAGTGAAAGAATCAAACTGCTGGTATTTAGGGTTGTCATTGTGACGTTGATAGTCTGAACCTCAGTTAAGTGGGAGCCCTTTTTATGGGAGGCTGTTATTTTACAGGATTTTGGTTTTACATTTCCTGTCTCGAGCTGCTCAGGGAAACAAGTGTGTCCTGAAGGCACGCATATTGCCAGTGCATTTTGATGCTTGGGTTTTGAACAAGGACTAATTCAATGTGTCTGGAGTAGCTTTCCACTACTGATGCAAGAACGCAGAGCCTCCATAGTGGCTGTACTTTCTGTTAAAAGAGCTGACACTTGTCTGTTACAGCTGCTGCATGTCAGGAACAAGTTTGAATTCTGAATTTGGTTTGTGAAATTAGTATTTTAAAACTTGTATTTCATTTGTAATACGTTCATGTTATCAAAGTATACATTCAAGGAGATCAAGAGGGTGATATTATGCTGGAGATTCGTGGCACTGTGTGAAGAGTTCTGCCAGAACATTTCTAGTTAGAAGGAAGTTGGATGTTATGATTTCAACTTTTTGTACAACCTCTCTGCACGTTTGTTTAACTTGCTGTTATATGCCTGAACAACTAAGGATTTATATGGTACAGAGTCTGAAAACTAGTATCCCAGACTTAAGGTGATCTAATACATGGAACTGGAGCTGGCTTGATTTGAGGCAACTGTTTCCTGGAAAGTCTTTAGTTGTGGTAGCTCAGCGTACCTAAGACCAGTCTTACTAACGTCGATGTGGTGTCCAGCTAATGCAGCTATCAAAGTTGTATAGTGGAACTGGCCTGCAGTCATCCTGTTCATTGTTCACTCACCAGGTGATAGCCTTAAATGGTTGTTGTAGACCACCTCTTCTGAAATACGACTCTGATTTTTTTTTTTTTAAGGACTTTTCTTACACATGGAAAACAATAGTGTTATTTGTTGCGTATTTAAATGTGCTTGCTCTACAGGGCTCATAGCCATTTACGTTGTTCAGAATATTGCTTGGAAGATCACTTATGGAATACAACAGCTTGGTGCAAGTCTTGTAGGACATCATGTTATCTGATGTACTTGTTAATTTCTTGTTCTTGTATATGTTTTTGAATATCTTAACTAAAAGATGAGTAATTTCAGAATTTTTAATTTTCTAATTTTTGTAAACTTGATTTTTTTTCACCTTAAATTAGAAATCGGGTGGACTTCATGTGTCATATGAAACCAAGTGAAAGGAAAAGTTCCTCTTCATCTGGAAAAGAATCTGGAAACTGGACCCTGGTAGATGAGGGAGGAGAAGAGGTACAGCTCTTCCCCCCCCCCCCCGCCCCGGTGCTTTTGCTCAAGATTGTTGTATTGATTTTGTGAAATGGAGAAAGAAAAACTTACTGTTGTTCATTTAAAAAGCATCATTTGAAATTCAGATCTATTTTACTGTCCTTATCTCTGTGATATGACTGTCGATAGTGGAGTTTCCAGGAATGAGTATTAACAGATAGAAATTAAACTTACTGGAGCTATTGCATGCAAAAGGAGCATGGAAGTAGATATATGTTTGAACAGGTGTTTCCCTTCAGAAGCTTTGTTGGACTAGCATAGTGTTGACTCTAGTTCTGTTTCCTAGCTGATAAGGGCTTTTATGTAGAAACACACACAGAAGAGGAATTTAGGAGATTGTGTGTGTGCGTGTGTGTGAACTTTGTACTTTCCTCTTACAAGCAAACTGTAAGTGGTACAACAGTGAAGCCCTTCTACCATGTGTTTTGTTGGAAAGCTACTAAAAGAGACTGTTTGAATTTATCTATAGGATGAGGATCCCGAAACAAGCTGGATTCTGCTTTTGGAAGATGACTTGATTTCCCTGTTGTCACAGTTTCCATTTCATGAACTCTTTCAGCATTTCCTTGGGTTTAAGTCTGGAGGTAAATCAGCTGCTAAAGAGTTATTCTTCATTTTGCCTATGGTAATTGTATTATTGACTAAAACTGCCCAGAATGATACTGCGTTATGAGAGTCTCTGAGTGAAGTAATAACCTGTGCAACAGCTCACAGACTAAATAGATAAGATGGAAGTGTATGCCATGTGTATGGGATAACTTAAAAACTTGCAGCAATATTAGCATGCAAAACGTTAGTCCTCTGCCTTAGTTTTGATCTGCTTAGTATTTATACTCACAGATGTGCTTTCAGAGCTAATTTTCCCCCCTTGCCTCTTAGCTGTAATGTTACTGTGATTTTTTTTTTTTCCCCTCCAATTATTTGATCATTCTTTATATTATTAAATCTCTGGACACGTACATCAAGATAATTGCTTTCTAGATGTCTTACAACCTGCATAAATTATTTGTACTTAACAGGTATTTATTGTTCATTTCAGAAACAAAACATAAATTTCAGTTCACTATGACTAACAATGAACTGTTTGCCAGCTATATGGTGAACTGTTACTTTAAGTGCTTGTTAAGTTACTTAAAAAATCCAGAATTCACACGTGTTTTTGAGACTTACTTTTTTCTTTCTTGGTCTTAGGTGCTTATTTTCCTGAAAAAACAACTCCCCAGGAGATGATGAAGATTTTTGCTTTTGCAAACTCATTAGTGGAACTTCTATCTGTGGGGTTAGAAACCTTTAATAGAGCACGATACCGACAGTTTGTGAAGCGAATTGGTCAGCTGATCAAGTAAGAGAATATTTTCTCTGTGATGTGATTAAATCTCTTTCAGATCTTTTACCGTTTGGTTTAAAATGCAGAGCTGCTGAAAAAAAACCCCAAACAACCCACCACAAAACAAAAAAACCTAAACACCCACCTGCCCAAACCAGTTCTTGGGTAGCTTTTGCTCTTGAGAGTCGGTCAGTTTAGCGTTAGCTGATCTGGGAATCTGAAATCCCAGGGTCCTTGACTCTAAAGCTGCCTCTGAAGTGGGGAATTGCAGAGTCTAAATGCTGTGTCTACGAAGGAGCCAGGTGAGCTGTGGAATGCCACATCAGGTTTGTCTTGGAAAGTCACTGAAATCCAACAAACAATTTCTCAAATCACCCTTATTTATAACCAGTGTTACTGCTTTCTTTCTGTTATTATCCGGAATTGTTCTAGGGTTTTTAATTTGATGATTTTCAAGGACCGTATTATTGTAGTAAGCAAATGTAATTGAAACCTAAAAGTTGGTCTTCATTTTTAAATCTCTAGCAGCCACTTTATATGGCTTCTATGAGTGTGTTTTCAAGGGGGATACAGTTAAATCAGAAATAGAAGCCATGTTTTTCTTTGTGTTACTAGAGCAGTAACTTTCTCAGTATAATTATTCCTATGTGAGCTTTTTGCATGTAATGCCATTTCATAATGTAGGATTACCATAAGGCTCCAAAGTTCATATGCAAACTAATTTGGTATTACAGAATATTATACATTGTTTGCTTGCAAAACCAAGTAAGGATAACACAGGAATTTTAGACTAACCCTGTCTGAAGAGGGGAAGGACATGCTATTTATATGGACATCTCTGGAAACCAGGGGACAAAGGGTTGAACACGTTTCTTGTGACTGAACTCTGATCCAGTTACACTTGTCTATGTTTTTATATGGTGATGACATACTTAATGATCCTTCTTCGACTTGTTTGTTCTGCTATGTAGGATGACGCTTTGTCATGTGAGTGACCACTGGGCCCAATATGTTAGCAGCAATAAACAATATGGATCGGTAGTGCATCCCTACTCCGTGGAAAAATTGCAACTGGAGTTTGATGAGCTGTTTTTTAGAGCTGTTCTACATGTTCTGAAAGCAAAAAGGTAGGCTGCCCAATGTGATGGATACTGGCTTCATCTTGGAGGAGTTAGATATTTGAAACTGGGAGTTGGAGTAGCTTTAAATACTTAATGGCTTAAACAAGACTGCAATATGCAGCATTTTTCCGCATATTGGTAATATTAAAATGGGGAGGAATTGCACCTTGAATTCTAGCACCTGGCAGAAGCTCTGGGGACTTGTTTAGTTCAGAGTGAGGTTAACTCAGAGTTTGAGATGCTAAGACACATCCTCACATTCCTAATTCTGTTACACGGCAGAGATGTGGGCATATGGCTCCTTTTCAAATGCTGGGATTTATTAGGGTGAAACTGTTTCTGTCTGCCTCTTCAAATCCAACAGGTTGGGAGTCTGGTTATTCATGTCCGAGATGCCTTACGGAACCTTATCCAGCAACATGCTTTGGAGGCTCTTCTTTGTCATGCACTGTGCAGAGAGCGAGCACCTGGAAAAGCTCTGCTCTGCTCTGCAACCTGCTGACTGCAAACAAAGACTCAAAGGTAGAATTCCTTCACTCGGAACCAATTCTCATACATTCAGCTACTGCTGCATCAGCTATGGGCTTAATTCTTTGCAGCTTTCATTGCTAAATACACCCTCAGCAGCAGCATGACTGGTCCAGAGGCCTCAGAAATGTTTTGGGCAGTTCATGGGCTTCCAGCACTTGTTTGACCAAACTCTCATTTTAACAGGAATAGTTGTATCTACAGTCCTTTTAGTTTTTTCTCTGACAGTGACTGCTACTGGATGCTTCAGAGAGCTGCAGAAGTGCCATGCAGGAGGTCCATCTTGTGTATTCTCATATCAGGTCCCATCTTGACCTTTAATAGTATTGGGAGAGTGAGATTTAAATCCTGAAATAAAGAATTTTGTATCACTTGAGGTTTTTTTGTGAGCTGTTGACTGTTGTCAACTGTTGAGCTGTTGATGTTTGTATAAATACCCCAGTCCTCTTTTCATTTTTTTTCCCCCACCCCTGAACTTGCTAGTTTTGGCTTCAGTAACTTACACTGTGGGACATCTGCTTATCTTCCATAACTACAGATGCTTCCCTTATCTCAAGCCTTCTTTTGATGTTCTTGTCCTGTATGCCACCTTTTCTTCCTGTTTCCCCTTGACTTCTGTCCTGTGTTGATCTCCACAGGGATTGTGGTGGCTTCAGCTATAGCAGAGTTATTTAGTAGCCAGTTGGAATGCTACTTTCCCTTTGCTGCTGCCTTCAGGGAAAATATTTCAGGACTTGGTTGACAGCAAGGCAGGTAAACAAAGCAGTAACTCCCTACTTCACAGCCTCTTTGCTGTCTTCAGGCAGAGCAAATCTCACTCGCAGTCAGTTTTGCTTTTCAGCTGGCTGGTAGCTCAGATAGCTGTCACCACATCAACGAAGTCTTTTGATGGAGGAGTAGAAAATGGTGATCTTGGGAGGTTACTGAGCCTATCGACTCTGTGCAAGCTCAACTAACATCTAAGGCAATTTATGTGGAGTGGGAGAGGGATATCAAGACCGGAGCTGGGTACGCTTTGTGAAGTGCTCATCTGTTTTGGCTGGCAAGTGCTCATCAGTAACAGTTACACTGTTTCAGTAGGACTGGTTTTTTTTGTTGTTGTTTTCGCAAGCAATTTTTACTGCATCTCAAAGAGAATGTAATATGATGTGGTAGGTTGCAGCTCTGACAGTAACAAACACTGATTTTTTTTTTTTTTTTTTTTGTTTGTTTGTTCAGGCTTTGTTATGCTTCTAGCGAACTTTTATGTTTTAAAGTCCCTGGTATGCTGATGCAGGATATTTTTATCCTCTTCATTCTCCTCAATTGGTTATGTCAGCACAGTACTACTTTTCATAACTGTCTAGACAGGGAATATCAACAGTTCTTTCAGTGAAATCCATCTAATCTTCTGAAATAGCTTCTTTTGACTGACACTTACCAATATAATGCTGACTTAATTTGCTGTAATTCATACCCTAGAAGACCATGGCATTAACATTCTCTTGGGAGAGAACCTTTTTTATTGATTTCCCTTCCCAAATTAAGTTTGAGAAATGTTAAGGGGTGAATCTACAGGTGGTAGCAAGCCTTGGTAATTGACGGAAGGTTTAGTCTTGCATGTATAGAGGTAGGAGCATAGTCGCTTTTAAGGGATAGGTAGAAATAACATGATAAAATGGGAGTGCAGTGATGGAGCTGCACTTACTAGGATGATCTCTGGACTATGAGAGCTACCACATATAAACTAACACCCTGGGGAAATACGGGAAGTCTGGTTACTTGAGGTATTCTTGAGTGGACCGAATGTTAATAAATTTACTGTGGAACACACATTTTCACTGACAAGCAATGGCGTAGTAGTTTCTTCTTGATGTTGGATACCTGTGTGAGTACAAACGTGTGTTCTTTGTAAGTTTTATAAATATAAGATTAACAGTATTGTCTTTGCTTCCCT
Source organism: Theristicus caerulescens (assembly GCA_020745775.1). Taxonomy (NCBI): domain Eukaryota; kingdom Metazoa; phylum Chordata; class Aves; order Pelecaniformes; family Threskiornithidae; genus Theristicus; species Theristicus caerulescens. Next base: position 4,861,470 of record CM036583.1, read on the forward strand.
TGTGGTTGGCAATGAGAACCTGCTGAACAACATTATAGTCACAGTTTCTTTACTGCCATTACCAAGATTTGAGAAACCACTGATTTTTAGGGTCTCTCTGAACTTGAATTGTAGTGTGACCAAAAGTGCAGAGGAGGAAGGGAATTGGCTCAAGTAGTAACTGTGGTGAAGTTGTCATTGCTCCACTGTGAGACGATAGGATTTGAGTGGAGTCTCTGTTCTTCCCTTTTTCCTTGTCCCCATCCTTCAGTCCCAAGCTGTGACTTGATGGGGGTTTGAGGTTGGTGTGGGGTCTGCAGCATGTGGAGCCCACAGGCAGCCCCAGGTACAATGAAGAGGAAGGTGCAGCTGAAGCAAGAAGCTGGGAGCTGGCAGAGCTGTGACTTGCAGCAGAGAAGGTCTTGTGCACATGTGCTCAGCAGCTGGCACCAGCCCTCCTCCTTCCGTTTGTGGTCTTTGTCCTTAACTTTACCAGATCCCATTTTTCTCTTCTCTCCCCCTCCAAACCCCTTCTCTGTTGCTTAGCTGGTCTATGCCTAATGAAACAGACGCACACATCACGGTACTAATATGACAATTGCTGTCAGAGTCATTCGTTACTTGTGTGTCCTACCCCTTCCCCACGCTGTGGGTCATTCTGCTATACCTTTATATATAGTAATGGCATAGTCTTATTTTTTTTTTTTGTCCTTCTGCATTACCTTAAAAAAACCCAAACAACAACAACAAAACCCACAGTGCTCTGTAACTTCTGCTATAAGGATAAAAGGTAGCATTAGGAAAGGGAGATGAATGGATGAGACATCCCCTGTATGTCTATTGTATCTATCAGAAGTGTAGTGTATCTTAATATATGGAAAAACTCTGTACTTAAATTGCACAATCCGCTAGCACACTGTTCATTAAATGTTTTGGCTGTACAAGTCTGACCTTCTCAGGTTGAAGTACCCTCGCAAAATTCTTGAAAGCCCTTAAAGTAGAATGTAACCTAAGTGGAAGTGTTTAATCACAAGCATGCTGAGCATATACCTGTGCAGATTAAGTAGTTGAGTGCCACAATGAGTGCTTTTTCAGTATATTCAACTGCTATGATAAGATCACTGTAAGCAGAGTTTACTGGCATGTTATGCTTCAGAGGAAGCAGACCATGCTCCAAAACATTTTACAGCTCATATGCAGCTTTCAGGGCTTGTTTTGCTGCACAGACTCTATTTAATTTGGAAGAAATAAAAATTCAGGTTTCTTTGTACATTTCCCTTCCTGTTGTCCTCCACCCCGAGGAATGAAACGTTTATTCGCATTTGGCAACATGTCAGTCTTGGGTTTAAAGAGGAAACCTGCCTTGAATTCAAGTGAGAGCATCTCTTAGCCTTCCTGTCTTGTGCAACTCCAGTTCTCTGGTTTCAGAGATATTTTCCAAACAAGTGCATTCAGTAATTTTCTTGTATTGAATCTGAGAAACTGAAAATGACCTTTCCTTGTAACTCTGGGACATAATCTAGGCCCAGGGCTAGATGCTTGAAGTATTTTTATTTGTAATAGGCATAGAATGATCTCCCCAGTTTAGTTGCTGCCTGAGATCATGGTATGTGGAATGGGCAGAGTCTCTCAACTTGATCAAAACCTCTCTGCTGTGCTCAGATGGGCTTAGTTTTAATCTTCTCTTGGCTATGTGCTGATTACAACTAGAATCCTTTCATATAATTTGTACTTAATCTTTGGAATTAATTGCTCCAATATGTAATGGAAGCCAAAACCATGATATGATTTTTAAAAAGCAAAAAGATTCAAGTAATTCTTCCTGTGGATGATTGACATTGGATAGTTAAAGTAATATTAAAAATTGAATTCCAGCTGTTCTTGAAGTAGTTTTAGCTTTCATTATGAATTACTAGCATATTTACTTAATTATATGGACTCAATGCATATTATGGTGTTTCTTGCACCTTATTTTAAAGCAGCTGATACCAGCCACTTCTGAAGAGAGGATACTAACCCAGTGATGATAATTCCTTTGTCACTGATTCCTTCTCTGGGACAGTCAATAAATGTATAAATATTGATGATGTATGTCCTATAACACTTCTTTTATCATGTTTCTTTCATGTGCCTTTTTTCTAGACCCAGAGCACCTTCAAAATTTTGAAAAGTATCTCAAATCAATGAACTGCTCGGAAGAAATTTGTCTGCTCACCACATTTGCTCAGATGGCACAAACCAAACGGGCTGATGTTGATGAGGATTTTATCAAAATCATTGTTCTGGAGATATATGAGGCAAGTAATATTACTGGCCCATTCAGGAAAAGGATGAATGTGCTCTTTTTCTTTCTAACAGTGGAAGATGTGAAACATTCATGGCTTCTGTAGTTTGTTCTATCATGGAACTAAGAAAGTGCTACTTCTGAAGTTTATCATCTAGGGCTGAATTAAAATATCCTGAAGTGCATGTTCTCCTGGGAGAAAGAACAGCTTTTCTGTAGACCAAGCCAGAATGAAACAAATGAACAAAAATATCTTTGTTTTGCTTTATTTTTCTCACACAAGTCTAACTTGTAGCCCTGTGTGGTGGTGTTTTTGTTGTGGTGTGTAGCATTTTTTTAATGGGTGTAGCGTTGCTGTTCCTGTGATTAGTTTTGAACTTTGTTTTTGGCACTGTGGCATAATAATTTCATTATCTTCTAGGGCTATCAGTTTCAGTTTTAATATTAGCATTTATCAACCTTGTTGTCCAGGATCACCAAGAGCAATTTGGTTCTGTATTTTCCAAAAGATATTTTATTGCAATGTCAGTGAAGGTCAGCCATAACCAGTAACTTCTGTCTGCTCATCTTCTCAGGTGTCTTATGTTAGTATTTCCACAAGAGAGACATTTTCAAAAGTTGGTCGAGAACTCTTGGGAGCAATTGCCAGCATCCATACACAGATTATTTCTGTACTGCTGGATCGAGTTAGAGAGACCATCGAGAAAGTTGGCATGGTAAGTGCTAACGTCCATCATTTAAAGCAGGCACCCAGTTAAACCTAGAGGCCATACCAGACTGTGTTACAAGATATGGCTTGATATGAATGGACCGTGTTAAAATCCTGTCCATGTTTTTTTTGGTCATATCACTCTTTAAGATAGAAGGCCATAATGCTGATTATTGTTCCATACTGAGTACTGACTAGCCTTTTTCTTTTCTGCCCTCAAAGGTTTCTTTATATCTGTTTAAAGAACTGCCGTTGTACCTGTGGAAGCCTTCTTCATCTGAGATAGCACTGATTCGTGACTGGTTATTAAATTACAATCTAACAACAGTGGAGAATAAACTAGCCTGCATTATCTTGGAAGGGCTAAACTGGGGATTTGGTGAGCATGTATGTATTAAAAACAGGAGGCCTGAATCTACTCAGTTTTTCAGAGCAAAAGTATTACTCAACCTGGGACTATAACGGAATTTGAAAACAGTTAATTACATGCTTTTATATGCTGGCTGTACAGTTGATGGCGTAGGATGGGAAATTCACAGTAACTTTGCAGCATTCTGCCTGAGGATTTGCTTGTGTTGCTTTCTTGTAGTGCTGCAGCTGAGATTAAAAGAGATATTTAAGCAGGAGTTTCCTCTCTGTAAACAAGAGGAAACAGCTGACAGGACAATTTTTGTGAGTCACTTGGTTAAGGTATCTGTGGCTGCAGAAATAGAGGAATCCTCCGAGAAGAGTGAATGAGATTGGTGTGACTGTAGTTTGCAGGCTTCTATCCAGGTATGTTTTTCACAATGCAAGAAAACTCATGATTGAAATAGAGGTTTCAAAGCACTAAGCATTATCTAAACAACAGAAAAATATTCCGTAGAATGGGTTACTCCAGGAGCTCCATCAGTTCAGGATCCAATTGAGGGTGAATGTTTTTTCAGAGAGAAACAGAAATAGATTGGGGGGGGAAAAATCCTGTTGCCTGTGTTCAGTGATCCATTTTAACATTGTAATCTGTGCATTTGATTGTACTGAACTCTTCTCTTTGCTGTGCTGATACTTGTACATGAAGATTGCCTTACTTTTTCTCCGTTTCTTGATGACACATGAAAACAAAGGAATGGTAGGAAAAATTAAGTGTGAGGTCTTTGCTGTGCAATAGCAATGTCATGTCTGTACTCCTTGATATGGGGAAAAATAATTCTTTAATGTGGCAATTGATCAGAGGAATTTCTATGTTTTGATACAAAAACATCATATGTTTTTTGGTTTTGTTTTGGTTTTGAAGGCAAGATTTCCAGTGTCTGTACTATGTAATATAAAATGCCATCTATGGATCTTTGGATTAATTGCTATAAATCCACCAAATGCACATGAGAAGTGATTATGGTCACTTTTTTCTGGAAATAATCTAGCTGTTGAGCTTTGTATTGCCCAGTGTGAGCTCATTATTCTTTAATGTTGGGCCGAAATTTTTCTTACTGGCCAAGATTTTGCCTAGGTATTACAATACCTGATCTCTTTCTGGCTGTTCAAATTAAGATTTGTTTCTCTGTAATGCAACTGAATGATACAGTTGTAGAGACCTTTTAAATGAAGCAAAGTTTTGTGATGTGATTCTGTTTTTAGCAGGATGCTCTTCATCTGGATCCAGCTGTCCATTCTGAAGCTGCATTGATGGTCTTGGAAGCATATCAGAAATATCTCTCCCAGAAACCATATGCTGGGCTGCTTTCTGAAAGCATAAAACAGGTATTCCTTCTTCAGAATTACAAGGAATAGCTTATTGATGGTGATAGATAGGGAAAACTGCAGGCCAAGACCCTTTTTTTTTTCTTTTTTTTTTTCTTTTTAAATGCTAGTCTATCTCGATACTACTAGAACATTGTAATATACCAACTCTCAGTATTTTTGCACCCACAGACCTATTTGAAGATACTTTTAGACTTACGTTGAACATCTATATGAGAAATAGAAATTTTAAATTTGTCCCCCTTGTAGGTTTGCGTTATTATCCAGCCTGTAGTTGAATAGTTGCAAACTGTTCTTGCAAAGCATCCTTTAATCATGCAGAGTTGGCCAGTACTTGCTTAATGAAAGGCTACTTAGTATTGCTAGTGAACATAAGAGACATCCTTCCTGTGTCTCCAGCTCTTCATCTTGCCTTGTTTAAAGACTCAAGATTTTAGGAGCTTTTCAGTAGTGATCAGTGCTGTGTTACCTGAACACCCTACAAACACTTGTTACATTGATTTTACAGCACACTGGTGACTGAGGAAGGTATGGCTCCAAGTTACAGAAGGGGAATGGAAGGATAGAAAGATCAAGGTTAAAAATCCCTTTTTTTGGATATTCAGTCCAAGATGCTTCTATTTATTTATTCAGAGCTTTTAGCATTGTGTCGTGCTTTGTCTTCTCAGTATTTCTCTTACAGTGCTTTCTCCTCCCCTGTGCTTTTTTCTGCAGTCTTTTCTTCCCACACTTTGAATGTTTCTTATTGTCTCTGCTCTTTTCTGACCTGCATCTCTGCACTACTTAGTCACGGTTTGTTGTCTTGTGCCAGCTAGATGAGTTCTCTTTTTAAGCTTATTTCAGCCTTGGTTGCTACTTGTATTGGTGAAACTGTCCTGACTTGCATGAGCTTGTGACTGAAACTTGAGAGAAAATAATGCTTAGGTTCTTGTACCCCCACTCAGAGGGGATGAAATATCTGCATTGACTCTCATCTCTGCAGTTTACACTGGTCTGTCAGAGCATGTACGGTATTTTTTTTCCCAAAGATTTATAATTCCCTCTGACCTAGACAGGCTCTTCATGATAATGGACACATTTACATGGCACAGAGACTCTGCCTGTCCACATTACAGACTTCTTTCCAAGGAGAGGCTGCCAGGTGTTGGGCTTTTTTGTTGACGTGTTATTTTGTGTATACGTATTTTTAGTTTTCCTTTCACTAGCAGTCTTAAACATTATGGAAGGTTGTGTGTGGTTGTTTGTTTGTTTGGTTGTTTTTTTTTTTTAATAGTAAAACCAAAATTTAATCCAGGACCAATATCTAATTTAGAAAACTTTAGCCAAACAGTATAGGTTGATAGCCTTTACCAAAAGGGATGGGTGGGGCAAGAGGGAAGGTGCAAATCCAAGGCCATAAACCCAGAGATTTTGGATAAACTTAATGGGTGGTGCTGCATGGTGTGTCCGAAAAATAACTACTGTTGCACTGATCTTGTGTTACGGTATGGCGATAGAAGAGGAAGCTCATCCAAGCTGACCCAAGCCCTAGACTAGTGCCACACCTGCTGTACTATGGCTGGGCTTCCTCTCATTCCTGTTCCTGCTGCTTTGTTCCAGGTCTCCTACTTAGCCAGCATTGTTCGATATGGAGAAACACCAGAGACTTCCTTTAATCAGTGGGCGTGGGGTTTGATTTTGAGGTTAAAGCTTCACAGAAATGACCGTGGCATGCAGCATGGCTGGCCTGCAGTCCCCGTGTCTGACAGTGTGCTCGACATGACGGAGTCGGTCACGCTTCACCCCCTCCTGAAGGCTGTTAAAGCAGGCATCCCTATCGGCTGTTATCTGGCACTGGCAATGACCACGCTAGGTCACAGGTAAGTGTGCTTTTTTGTGTCCTTGGAGGTGTGGCCCCAGTGACTGAGCAGCCTACCTAATGATGAACTAAGGGCTATTAACATCTTTATGCTGGTTTAAAGAATAAAGGACTTCTGATGTGAGGGATTGAGCAGGCTTTCAGGGACTGTAGTTCTAAACAACGTGCCTTTGTTTTCCTAGTACTATATTTTTGCCTTCTGCATGTTAGAGTCAAAATAGTAATTAGAAATAATACTGAAACTGAGGGATTAGCATGATTGCTATGGACAGGAATAACTTTTAACCACACTTACTGAATGGGTTGTTCTACAGGTAATTTTTTTTAGCAGGCCTGCAGCAGAGTATTCAGAAAATAGTGAGGAGAAAAACCACTTATGCTGATAATAATAAATAGAGAGCTTTATAACCTTGATACTGAACGTCCTAGCCCTGACTGTGTTCCAAAACAGTCTTTCCCAGTGCTTTCAGCTGGTTTGTAGGTAAGGCTTTTGGACATAATCAAAGGTACTAGTTGATTAAGCTACAGAGCCACAGCTAGGTTAATCAGTCTCTCCCAGGTCTATTTTCCCTGAATCTGTCACCTCTTTAATTATGTCTTATTCTATTCAAAATTGTCACTAACTTGTTTTCTGCATATAATACTGCTTTGCTCTTCAAAGAGAAATTGTCTTGGTTTTCTTCTCCTTCCCCAGGCCATTGCTTGATGCTAAAGTTATGCCATAGATACATACGTGCTTCTTCAAAGCACTATAGTAGTGTGAGAAGGTATTCTGGTTTGAGAGCGGAAATTTTTACATGATTGAGCATGCAATGAAAAACAAGGAGCCTCTTTACTTCTGTGGGTTTTGTTTTGTTTTGGCTTTTTTCGGCCCCCCCCTCCCCCCAACACTGTTCGGCCTTGCGAAGAACCATTTGACATCCTTGTCCTGTCTAAACAATAACACTGATATTTATCACACACAGAAGTTCAAGGCCAGTTATGGTAATGAGCAGAAGAAGCAAAGCACTGTACTGTATGCTAGTGACTTAACACAATATTTCATTTTCATGACCTCAGAGTAGACACAGTATTAATGTTTTACATCATTTCCTAATGTGTGACCCTTGTCAGATAGCAAAACTTGATGCAGAGCAATGTGCCAAATAAGTTGCCACTAGTCAGTTTTCTGGACAGTAAGAGTAGGATTCATCTCAGCTGACTGCAACCATCTAAGTACCTACTGTAACTACTCTGAGCTCCATCTGTAGGTAGTGAGGGAAGATGTCCATCATCCACCCTGAGGAGATGTCAAAGGTAGGTAATATGAAACTCTCTCTGTAGGGTCTTCCTTTGCCTGGAGAGGGAGGCTAGCTGACTAGGTTAGGCAAGAATCTTGAGCTTTAAATTGATTGAAACTTGATGGATGAAGACCCACATCTGCAGTGATTTTTGGAAGACAGGACACAAACCCTCAGAAGGGCAGGAAAAACTTATCAAATCTGTCAGCAGTCGAATGACTCCAGCAGCTGAAGAAAACTGTGGATTTAGCTGTTCAGGATTTCAAAGATTAAGTGTAAAGTTATGAATGTCTTTACATCTGGGTTCACAAAAAAACCCATCAACACCCTGTCTCCCTTTCTACTGATAGTCAATGTGTTTTCCCTTATTTTGTTTTTGTTTTGACAGCATTGAAAAGTTCTGTGCTGAAGGGATCCCTCTTTTGGGTGTACTCATCCAGTCTAGATATCTGAGAACAGTAGTCCATGTGATGGATAAAATTTTACCCTTATTTTACTCTTGCCAGTATTATCTCCTGAAGAATGAACAGTAAGTATTATATGTTCGTAATACATTTGTTGATAAAGAACAATGGAAGTTAAGATTAACTGTTAAATTTGTTAAATTGTTAATTTAATTGTTAAAACTTCATTCTGGGTTTTGCATCTAGTGAGAATGTGATGCAGACGATGGGGAAGTAAGTCTTGTTTGTTTGCCAAGTTACTTTTTGACATTGACTGTGGTTGAGGAAGTAGTTGTAGAAGTGTCTCCTGCTGACATCACATGTACAGTTGTCACTGATGCTACTGCTGTGCCACAGAAGTGGTCTTCAAACAGCTGTATTGACAAGTAGCTGCTGTGTTTAGATGAATGAGAAAACTAAGCAGGCAATGCTATTTAACTGTGTCCTTGCTGGTGAGTTGAGCAACAGCTGGGAGCGTTCTGAAGTGCTGGACCTTAGCTGTCTGTCCTGGTAAATTAGTAATGTGGTCCCTGGGGTGCTTTTGGCTTGGACCACCTGGCAGTCTCCCAAAAAATTCCTGGGCTAGATTTGGGTGCTGATGTTCATCAAGAACTGTATTCAGTCCTGATGAGCTACCTTGAATTAGTCTGTCGTGAACTGCTCATACTGTGCCTATGATATGGTTAAAATGGAGCAATTAAATCTGTAGCATGGTTGTGAATCAAAGTCCTTGTACATGGGTGTCACCAGTGCTGTTGAGGTGCTTTAAATTTTCTAGAAGTAGCTTTTCTGTATATTATGCTGTAGGAGAAATTTTAGAATTAATTTAATTTGTTGACATCCCTAGGTTTTTATCTTATGTCCAACTGTTCCTTCATCTGGATAGTGGAGTCCCTCAAGGTGTGACCCAGCAGGTTACCCATAAAGTAACACAGCATTTGACAGGAGTGAGCTATGGAGAAAATGTTAAGCTGCTTAGTAGTATGATACAGGTAAGAATATTACTGGGGAAAAAAAAAAAAAAAAGAGAGGGGAGTTTTTTAAGAACAGGTAGGCTTTTTTGACTGAGTTAGTGCTTAAAGTTAGAAAGGATACTGAATCTGGCAGTTATGCAGCCACGGGGCACAAATTGTTGGGTTTGGTTTCCTGAAATACTTCCACTTAAACTTGCCTAAATCTGACAATGCATGTGATGCTGGACATAACGACGATATGTGCTTTCCAGACTTCTTGGAAAAACACATTTTCTAATACTAGGTCAAAACCGCCTGAAAAGGGAATGTAATACGCAGCACTGCTTTCTCACTTGTGTTAGGTGAGGAATGCAGCAGATACATTAATGTTTGAAAGCTTTGCTTTTGACCATTGATTTATGGCTATACTATGAAAAATGTTTCTGTGTTAGGAAACTAGTATTTTTTTCAAAGTGCAGGGAGGTCAAGAACCAAGGCCCCCTAACATTAGAGAGGGGTAAGGACTAAAGGGGAAGATACCTACTCTGGGAAGTCCTTTTGCAGGAACAGCAGGCTACACTTCAGAAATAGGTGGCATTTATGCCTGCAGATCACAGGGGTCCCGCTTATGGCTTTTGCATCTGTTTTTGCTGATTGCACAAGATGCTCAGCTCTCCAGGCTGCAGAATCTCTTTTGGAGGTTGGAGATGACAAAGCTGTTTTTATATAGGCATAGAGAGCATCATCGTAAATTATTTATTTTAAGGACAGGCCCACAGCCTTATGCAACAGTTTTTCAATAAATTCTTATCCTTTAATTGAAGCTGCAATCTCTTGAATAATTTCAACCTTTAATTTGGCAGACTCACATTTTTCTAAGTGACCAGCCACATGGAGTGGGGCCGGCTGCAGTACTGGAGTTTTGGGTTCAGGTCCTCACCAGCCAGCAGCTGTGGCACAGGGACCGGGCAACGCTCTTCTTGCTGGATGACTTATGTAAAGCTGCTTTTCAGTACAGTCAAGAGGACTGTGTACAAAAGCTGCTTTACCAACAACACAAGGTAAATGGGTGTGGTATAATGGTGTGGCTATTGAGTAAATGGTCAGTTCACGTGTTACTTGTGTGACTATTGAGTAAATGGTCAATTCATGTGTTGCTCGTTCTGATTTTGATGTGAATGTATTTTCCTGAAATGTAACAAGAAGTAATCAAATGTAATCAAGTTATGATTCAGTCGTAATGGGGTTGTGTTATCTGATTTGTTTCTGAGTAGAGTGATTAGTGAAATGTCTGATATTTGAATAATAATAATAATAATAATAATAATAAAAACCTATTTGGAACACAGGTTTCATTCATATGAGTTCTATCATAATATTTTAGTTCGTAGACTTTGCATTTCATATGTTGAAATAGCATATTTAGAACAAAAATAGAACATCCTCTCCTGAGAAAGCAGAGACTGTGACTATAAACCAGAATCTTTTAATCAAAAAAGAAATAAAGTGCAAGCAGGCATTTCAGCGGTGGCTGGCTGAGCTAAGGTTGGGAAGTAGCTACATGGGGCAGAAAGGAACCTGGATGAAGGTAGAGTGACATACCTATAGCTTGTAAATCATCTGTTAGGACGCTTACAAAGATCCCCAAATGTTTTCTGTTTCCATGTAGAATGCTTTGGGCTATCATTGTGACAAAGGTCTGCTGTCTTCGCTTGTTAGCTGGATTGTGGCCGGCAATGTGACACCTTCCTTTGTTGAGGGCAATGCCAATTCCTCTCAGGTACGTTGTATGATGGTCTTGTATGAACAACCCTGGGATGAGCAATATACGTGTGTTTAGTGTTGTTTTTTTTTTTTTCTTTCACAGATTTTTACAGATTTTTTCTTGTTCCCTCTCTCTTCCTGTCCCTGTGTTTGTGAGTTTTCTTGTGATAAAATCCTAATTTAGCCTAAGAGAATGCTGGGGGTTTATTACACTGAAGGGAACATGGACATTTTGCACAGAGAAAGTTTGTCTGATCCGTGTCCAGGAATTCATATAATAGGATTTATTAGTTAAGATCTCTTTTAATCTTCAATTGTTCTTGATATATTTAATCAGTGAAAATATGTAAAGCCTGACTCTTCTATTCGATCAGTCTTTTTCTGATAAATATTTTGAATACTGGTTGCTTTTTTCTCTGCTTAAGCAAGTTCCTCATTTCAGCAAAAAGAAAAAAAACGTGCAGTACCCCAACTGGAGAAGTGTAGTGCAGGTGGGAGAGAGGAGATCTTGTTTGAGCAGGCTGTTTTCTCCAGAACTCTCTGGATAATTCTGTCAGTTGTCCTTGGTTTCCTCCTTCTTTCCCAAGATTGTACAGAATACAATGGGGATATTTGAATGTAGATAAGGAGGAAACTGGTTTTCAGTTTTCTTGTTGAGATATGATACTGCTTTTGCCACTTTGTAAGCAAGATCTGGCAAAGGCACATTCCTCTTAAGAAAACAATAAGCTTCCCCATCCTGCCCCTGCCATTTTGTTATCAATGTTTCTGTTACTACTGTTTTTACAGGTATGGTTTTCATGGATGGTGTTAAATATGGAATCAATATTTGAAGAAGATTCACAGCTTCGCAGGGTTGTGGAGGGGGAGTTGGTTATTAATGCTTTAACTCCTGATCAAGCTTTGAAGGTGAGAGAACTGTTCATCTGCTTTTATTAGAGAGAACGACTGGAGAGAAGTGTTCTCTTGTATTGTTTAGTTTTTACCTCATGCTTTTTCTTGCCAAGATAACAGCATAACTAATGCTTTATATGATTGGCTTTCCAGGAGAAAATATACCTTAGGGAAATTTTCCTTTACATTTTGAGCTGAATGTTTAAAAACTATCATGCAGATATCTGTTTTTTTTAATATACCATTATTTACAGAAAACCTCAGTCACTAATTAGTGCTCTTGCATGATTTTCTCGGTCATCTGAATGCCTCACGATCTTCAGTGGATTTATTCTATACCACTGAGATGGGGAGTGCTGATACTCTTATTTTACAGGTGGGAAAATGTGTCTGTATTTCAAAGAGCATTTCTCAGATGATCTGAACTTTGCAGAAGTTTGGGCTTTACTTTTCTCTGTATTTGCTGAATTATTTTCCAAGACTTGCAGAACTGTTTAGGCCTCTCCCTTAACAAGACACTTAGTTAGGTGTGCTTTAAGCCATGTTGCAGCATTTTCCAGGTTCTTTGCCCAAATTAATTTAGACATTCTGGAATGAAGCAAGTGGAAACCAAAGCTGTCCAGTCTCAAAGTGTAACTTTTGGCCTATCCTTCCTCTCAACAGTTTCAGTGTGTTTTAATGAAGAAGGTAGTCTAGAAGCTGTATGAAAATAGGTTTGCTTGGGCTGTGTCCAGACTGGTACATGTCTTGCATCCTTGGAGACTAGTCTGGAGAACATTTGTCCCTTGGCTTGCATGTCTCGATTTACCTGGAAAACAGTGAGATACTATGTGGGGAGTGTGTGGAAAAGGGTGCTGAGGGTTTCTGAGGTCTAGTGTGGGGGATGAGGTAGTGCCAGGGTCTGCACGGAGATCTGGAAACTCAGGAAAGCCTCCCATTCCCCTGCTTCAGGCACAGACCATGCGAGCTTGGTGTGTGACTGTTTAATGATTTAGTGGGTCTGTGGAGTAGCGTTCTGTGTTGCTAATACGGAGTGCTGCTGCTCATACGTTGCATTGCCTTTGTTCTGCTTTTGAAAAAAGAAAAAAAAATTTTTTTTTTCTTTCTATATTGTTTCTTCACATTAGTTTTACTTTACGTTTTTGATTTTCAGTAGGGCTGTATGGAATGTAATCTGGAAAAAACTAAAAGTGGTAGCACGCTGTAGGATTCTGCATCCTCATGTGGCTTGAGACTTACTTTTACTGGTTGGAGTGTGCATGCTGTGTGCTTCACGGCTGCTGTTTTGTTCTCTAACAACACTGGTTGCATGGAAGTCTAAACCAGGAGCATCTACCTCTGTGAGGATGAACAGTAATTAACTGTAATTAACACCAAGGGCCCATATGTTGGCCTTGCATCACAGTAGCCCCTCCATTCACGCTATTTTTTTTTAAGTATCAGAGGTGTAGTACTGCTCTTTAACAGATGTCCAACACAACCATGAGCTGCACAGCTCTTCCACTAAGACCTGTAACAGATTTGTGAATGTTTCCAAAGTTTTCTCCTCCATAACTGCTGAGTTTTCACGCTGTGTTAATCTGTTGGGTTAAGCTGTGACAGCCTGTTACAGGGAACTGCAGCCGAACATTTGCATGAAAATGTTCTTTTTGCAGAAAGCACAGACCCAGCTGAAGCTGCCCATCGTACCTTCCCTTCAGAGGCTCATGATCTACCGCTGGGCTCACCAGGCCCTTGCTACCCCGGCTGATCACCCTCTCATGCCACTGATCTGGCAGAAATTCTTCCTCCTTTACCTTCACCGACCAGGACCACAATATGGGTGAGTCTGATCATAAGGGCTCGAGCAGATTAGCAAGCAATAAGAAGTTTACACTGCAAGTGAGTTTAATAAGTGCCTCACTCTAAGACTGCATCCAAAAGCAGTGGGTACCAGCAACTTCTCTAACGAGTCAGTTTATTTGCAGAGATGCTGTTTTGACACTTGCAACAAGACTTTGTTGTGCTTTTTTTGTTAGATTACCTGTAGATGGCTGTATTGGAAGACGTTTTTTCCAGAGTGCAGCTCATGTTAACTTACTGAATGAAATGAAGCAGCGCTTAATAGAGGTAGCAGACTTCCACCATGCTGCCAGTAAAGCACTAAGAGTGGAGAGCCCCGCAGAGGGCAGTGACAGATCACCAGAGAAGGCGAGCTGCTCACCAGATTACCTGACTTCACCAGAACTGCATAAGGAACTTGTCAGGTAAAGAAAGACTACCCAGTTCAGTCTTATTCAATGCAACCACCTGAGCAACTGCTAGAGCACAGTCTTAGCTGTGGGAGACGTGAAGGGATGTGACCCGTGGCTGACCTAGATGTACTGCTGGCACTTGGTTTATGCATAGTTGTGGTCAAATCCCTTCCTCTGGTGATAGAACTTGTTTTGTTTGTGAGGAGGCTGCTTTTACTACTAAAAACAAAACATTGTTGACAGAGTTGTCCTTAGAGGAGAGCTTTGCTTTTTAATTCATGGTATCCCCATACTGGTAAAATATTTGTTGTTTAGACACATCTGCTACCGATATGTACATCACTAGCTATAAATGTAAAGTGCTACTTTGTGTGTCTACATCTGTTTGTCACAGACTAGGGCCGAAACTGAAGTCTGAATATGATTACTTCTTCAGGGAATTTACTGGATATTTCAACACATGATTTAATTAGTGCAGTTTACCCAGTTACCATGCTAAAGTTGAGCTGTGACAGATGTGCTCTGTGCCAGCTGGAAAGTGATACATCTCCTTAACCAAAATGTTAGCACAAGACTGTCCCCTTGTGTTGGAGTAAGCTAAGGAGATGTGCATGGTCACTCACTTCAACTCAGCTGATGAACGCTCATTTTTGGAAGGAGTGGTAACTTCTGAGAGCCAGGTATCTCGTGCGCACTGAAACTGTAGCTATGCTGTCAGAAGTCCATGGTCCTGTTACACAGAGACTCTGTTACACAGAGAAGTCTGCCTTAAGAAATATTTGCAATATTACAGTATCTGGATTTTCCTAGAAACTGTAGTTGAAAGGATTATTTGAGGGGAGCCCCTTGTTCAGGGGGTTTGGGCATATAGGATCTGAGCTTCTTTTAAGTGCTTCCCCCCAGCAATGAATAGGTACTGTACAAACAAACAGGGGAGATCATAAATCCTCCTCAGTCCTATGTGAAGAATAATCCAGAGATGCTCACTGGGTGGAACTTGATTAATATTTTGTTTTTCATTTCAAAGGAATTCCTCACTCCAACATAAAACCAGACTGCTGTACAGCCAAGTAAATCTTATGCTTAATGACCACCTAGACAGGAGGGAAAATATTGGTAGAGTTCATAAGGGCTGACTCTTAGAACTAGGCTACTTCTATTTTTTAGCCAATGACACTGATACAGAAAACAGGAGTTTGCTAGTGATATTTAATACCACAGTGCAAAGGTTTAATGGTATTCTAGTTCTCCCTTGTATTTAATCAGGAAAGCTTGGATGTTATGATTATAAAAAGGGTACCCCTCAGTAGAGTGATGTCAGTTGAAGAAAGAAGTATGTACAGTCTTAGCAGAGGAGGAAATGGGAATAAACTAGCCATGAATTTGAGTCTGACAAGAAATTAGAAGTTGTAACTCAGGAGTGAGCTTTTAGAGCAGGCACTCTAGAGAAGGTATGGGATGAGAAGCCAAACTTGCTCAGACATACTCTTTCTTTTCTTCATTGGTCTTTTGAATGGGATTGTCCATATGATTCCCTGATGTAGGAGACACTTCCAGTCCTGGGTCATGTTTGCTAACTTGTGTAAATGTTTTCCTTTTCAAAATTTGTCCTGTTACTCTTGGTTATTGCCCTTCATATTTTTCTAAATAGCATCTTTCCACTGCTGGTCTTTGAACTGACATTTAGTACACTAGTCACAAAGCATCAGAAACACCTACGTTTTGAGCCATGTCACCTTGTAGCATGATTTGTTGCCTTAACTCTAAACCCCAGAATGAGACTGCTGTGTAATACATGCTATGCATACAATTAAAGTTCACATTGATTTATTTTTTTCCTTTTTTTGTTTTTCTTCTCAGGCTTTGTAATGTTTTTGTTTTGTGGTTGGAAGAAGAGAGTTTCCAGAAAGGAGACACATACATTCCTTCTTTACCGAAGCAATATGATGCACATAGACTTGCTAAAGTCATGCAGAATCAACAGGTGAAGTGCCAATGACGTTGCCAATCTGGGATCCAAAATTCACTTCACTTGTTAAAGTGGGTCCTCTAAAGTAGTGAGAAACTTGGTGTCACTGGTCTTTAATACACGTACAGCATGTATGGTAGCTTTAAAACTCTTAACTTTTTTTCCTAAAAAATCCTGTGCTATCCCAAACTTTCTTCCTTTATAATTGAGTGAGGACTCATGAGTAGATTTCTTGCATATGTTAATGAGAACACAGTCCTTATTCTGTGCTGTTCTGTACATTATTCTAAGATAATTTTAGGGAATTATTGAAGTTGGAACTTTAAATGACAAAAGACTGGAAGCCGAAATCTGCTCATGTTGGTAGTCTGTAATATGTCAGGTTCAAATATAAATTAGTGAGTGGGAAGTGTAGATTATTCTGTCCAGTAAGCCTAAAGAGTTAGTATAATTAAAAAACCTGTGAGAGGGGGGATTTTGGAAGGGCATTTCCTCATGCCTGCTTTGTTTTTATTCCTCCAGTGTATGTGACTACTGGTCAAGCAGCCTGCTTTAGCCTGATTACAGTTAATCATGCCATGATGTTTTAGAGTATCTTAGTTTCCTCTGTGCTACAGAGTTGTAATGATCTGTACCCTTTCTCCCTTATTTGTTAGAAATTGTACTGTATGTGCTTGTCAGAATTCTTCTCTCAGTGTCATGAATGCTTTTCAGTGGCTTATCTGTATATGTGATAAAAATTCTGCGTTTCTTTTCTTCAGTATACATTTCCCCCCCCCCCCAGTAATAATTTTCCTATGACTTAAAACTGCAGAGTCTAGTTTTGTGTACTTATTTTAGTTCCCCAGCTACTGGGATGGATGCACAGTATAAGGTACTGAGCAAAATGGGAATGATAATTTAATTCTTTTGTGCTTTAGGATTTGTGGATGGAGTATGTCAATGTTGAACTCATACACCACGAGTTTCAGGAAGCTCTAAACCTTTGGCTGCAGGTTCAGCTTGAATCGCATACAACCTGTGCTTTTGCAGGGCAAACAGATTTCACCAATCCTTTATCAGGTAAGAGATAAGAATATTGTTAATGAAGCTGGGCCGGAAAGAATTATTAGGATGTTGAAGCCCTGGTTTCTTTAGGAACATAAAGATGTCTGTGAATAAAGATGTTAATACAGTTTGTTTTCTATGGGTACAATATTTTCCATGAAGTTTTCATGGTGTTCTCACTAAGATGCCCTTGTGAGAGGCTAACATCAACGTTTTTGGTTTAAAGTTTGCCGCATCACAGAACAGCAGGTCATATTGTGCCTAGAGCTTCGTGGGTGAGCGTCCCAAACATTCTTCCACACAGAGCATACTCCAGACAGGCTGAATTTTCCTAAAGTTTAAATAGAGACAGCTGCAAGCAAAGGCAAAAGCCGCTGTAACTGAAAACAGAAAGATTGTCTCTGTTCAGAGTTTTTTGTTTTGTTGTTGTTCCGAATGCCTTTCCTTGCTGTTTCCCTGGAACTTTGGCATGATGAAAGGGTTGTTCTAGCACAGAAGTGGGTAATAGTCATGGTAGGTGTATTAAGGATATGATGACACTAGATTTTTTTGGAGCTGATTAAAAAAGGGAGGGAGGGGAATAGAAGGAAACTGGAATAGTTTCATAGGTGAATTGGCATTATTTGGGCAAAGGAGCTAATGGGAATCAGCAGGAGGAGAGAGCTGACCTGGAGAGAGGTTACGCTTTGGGGAGGTATTGGAGCTGACAAGACCAGAGCCGGGGATGAATTGTAGGGAAAGGAAGATGAATTTGGCTTAGCAGACTGGGTCTGGGAGCCTCTGTCAGATGAGGGGAATAAATGGTGCAATAAAAGGAAAATTGGAAGGGTAGAAGGTAGGAGTGGCTGGGGGAAACAAGGAAAGCAGTGGGGCCTTGAATCCTAATGTTTGTGTGATGGAGCTGCTTATGAAAATTAGATGTGTGAAATAAACTTTGTCAACAAAAATAGGAAAATTAGTTAAGTGATTTTTTTTTTTTAAAAAGGGAGGAATCGTGAGAAATGTCTGCTGCTAAAAATGTTTCATGCAAAAAAATTTTTTATTTAGTTTCACCTAAACTTTTCTTATTGACAAAACTTGCTTCTGATTTCTTTTCCAGCCAAAGAGAGGATAATAAATAATTTGAAGAAGTTTGATATTCCCAAGCCCCTTCTTCCACTCCAGACGATGAAAGCTCCTGTGCCAGTTATTTCCTCTGCCAGTCTAGTAAGTCAGAAAGAAGCAATTCAGCTCATGCGCATGGACTTTAACGTCTTGCAGCGACATGCCAAGTAAGACATAGATGTTTTCCTTCTGCCTCACTAGCTTGTCTAGCAGTGTCTTCAGGTGCCCTTTACAGCAGCCTCATTTGTGCTGTTGGCACAAGACTGTCAGTATTTGACTTGTGCTTCTTGTCTCAGGTTTTTTTTTTTCTCTTGGCTATCATGTTGTTATTCCACTCCTTTAACTAAGATAAGACTACTAGTCTTATCTAATGACTGAGATTACATCAGCTGACATCTAACTTCTACAGTTTCTTTTCTCATTTGGCATAGTTCTTAAAATAAAGTCTCCCTTTAGCCTAGATTTCTTGACAATAAGTTAGTTAACCCTTTTGCACTAATGTAGTAGCTGCAGTGTGAAGCACTGGAACTCCCAAGAGAGAAATCTGGTTTCTGGGTCTATTAGCTTTGTGTGTGAAAGAGTTTTTAATATTCCTACTAAGTTTTTAATATTCCTACTAAGATAATCCAGCTGAAGTATTTTCAGACACAGCTGATGAATTTATAGCTGTTCTTGCCCAATGTAGTAATTTAATATCAATATTATTATTAAAAACCCAAACAAACAAAAAAAACCCCAAAACTCACTAAGCCCAAGAGAAGATGTGTCTAAACAATTCCAGCAGCAATTTTAGGTTGGCTTGTTTTTGTTGACTGAATCATCCCACAGTCCAGGTTTTTTTGTCTGGTGGAAAATTACATTTCCTACAGAGGGTGATCTATTTAATTTCCTTCCAGGTTGTCATATAGAATAACTAAAAAGAACTCATGCAGGCTTGAGTAGTTTTGTTCTTATGAAGCTATTTCTTTGTTACTTTGAAGTGCTATTACTTTGAAGTTTTAACCCAGTTTCATTTAATAACCTTTTATGTTTTCTAGGAAAGTGTCATGAGTCTTTGTACAGCGCATTAAATTGAAGTCTCATCTCTTGCTTATAAATTCTTAGTATTACTGTTTTCAGTAAAGATTTTGGTAACGTTATTAAGAAATGCTTTTCAGAACTGCAGCACTCTGGGAATCTCAGCATGTTGCTCTCAATAGTGAAATATTGGACACACTACCTAAGCTCTATGTCAATCGGGAAGAGCAGATCACCCTCCATTTGGAGTGCCGGGGAACTTCAAATAAAGGCTGCCAGGGAGCAGCTCTTCTAACAATCCAGGTTAGACACATGGCATCACTTCTGTTTTGGGGCTGTTGGACATGGGTAACGAAAGTGAAATGACTGAATGGTTACAAGAACGGTAGCAGTTAACCAAATAAATCCATGCACACATAATGGTTACCTGAAGTACCCAATATGTAATGCTCAAAAGGAGATGCAGATCAACAGCTGAAGAATAAGTTGTTGCATAAAATTTGTTTTGCTCATAGTGTCCATTCTAAACTGCTTCCCAGTGTGTGAATGTGGGAATATGCTCACCTAGGAATAGAAGCATGAAAATGTTTATAGAAGTATTCCGATGTTGCTTGGTATATGAATTTCTTGATCCCCTCTATGTTTCAGTCCTTGTGGGTTAAAAGTCTTACATAAAAGACATGAATTATATTAGCGTGTGATAATTAAGTAGGAACATGACCACGGATGTGTGCGTGGGCACGATGTACTGAATCTCATCAAAACTCTCAGGGGAAAACCACCTGTATTCAGAGTTCTCTTACTGGGCTCTGCTTCATTTTTACATATAGGTGCAACATCGAAGAATTTGAGCAAAGATATTATTCTGAAATGAATATGTGTCTTTTTGTCATTCAGTTTGAAGGGAAACATAAAAATGAAGCAGTGAGCCAGCAGCTTCATGCTTTGCGTAAAGAAGTGAGACAACTGCAGGCAGAAGCTACGAAGCCACCTTCTCTGGGTGTTGTGGAAGCAGCAGTACATGTGGAAAATTTTATAACGTAGGTTGTTCAGACACTGTTTTAGGTAGTGATGTTTTATATTTCTTTTTCTGTATAATAGAGTTAAAATATGGAATCTGTGTGGTTTTCGTAATGCTTATCATCTTGGGTCGACAGCACAGCTGGAATCCTGAGGCCTGTATGTTTGTGACACAGACCTTTAAAGGAATAACTCTGGGTATTATCAGAAGAGCTAACTGCGGGTCATTCAGCCTCCACAGGGCACACAGTATTGTTTTCTACTTCAATTTATTGTGTTCTGCATTAGAATAGCGCTTCTAACCCTACGAAAGCACACTGAGTGATGACAGAGATGCTATGTTAAGCTTCAGGAAATGGCAAACTTATACCACAGCTGTCTCAGCCATAGGCTAAACTGTATGTTTTTAGTATCTCTCTGTAGGTTTTTCCCTGTTATAGTGCAGGACATAGTTCTTTAATAGAGAGTTATGATTTGAAGTAGCTTTTCAATATATGAAGCAAAATCGTGCAGTGGAAGAGGACTATAGAATATCACTTTTTGGGGGGGAGTGAATAAATGGGTTAGTCCAAGGCTGCCTTCCTCTTGAAGGCCTTTTAGAGTTCATCCCCAAGGTCCAGTTTTGCAACACCATTCTTCTCAATCTCCTAGATTTCTGCTGGGATTCTTTTAGTGGAGTTAGTTTTCTACAAAGCATACTCAGTGTACAAGTGAAGATATTTTACTATTTGTACATGTTCATTCTTGATGATTAATCTGAAAAATTCTGTGGATGATCTAGTTCTTGGGATTTACATCTGTGGAATCGCATGTTCTTCAGATGTTTTAATTCAGACTCAGTGAAGATGGGGGTTTGAGTGCAATAAAACATTTACTTGGCAATACACAAGAAAAGATTGATTCTGTTTTAATTCTTTTATTGCTGAGCCTGTTAAGTAAAATGAGGTAAATTTTCTTGCATTACAGATATAGTTGAGATGGCTTAAGAACATGATGAACGCATGATTTGAGGGAGAAATAATCTGTTGGAACTATGCTGTGAAAAATCTTTTGATGATCACTTTCTGACTCTGATTATGGTGACTGTCTAAGGTTTAGAGGTACCCATTTCAGGCAGCAAAATTGCTTGAGCTAAACCTGGGACTGTTCAGCCTGGATATGAAAAGGGTCAGGGGGTTCTCATCAATGCATAGAAATAACTGAAGGGAGGGTGTGAAGAAGATGGAGTCAGGCTCTTTTCAGGGGTGCCCAGTGACAGGACAAGAGGCAATAGGCACGAACTGAGACACAAGAGGTTCCCTCTCCACTTTTTTTACTGTGAGGGGTGACACAGGCTGCCCAGAGAGGTTGTGGAGTCTCCATCCTTGGAGATACTCAAAAGCCATCTGGAGATAGTCCTGGACAACTAGCTGTAGGTGGCCCTGCTTGAGCAGGGGGAGTTGGTTCAGATGTCCTCCAGAAGTCCCTTCCAACCTCAACCATGCTGTGATTCTGTGAACCCATGCTTGATTATCATGTAAGCCAGGAATACCCATCTCAAGGCTATAAGTTGGCAAGAAACCTTTCTTTATTGTCACAGATTATTGTCCATATGTAAATTTAATCTGCCCTTTTTTTTTTTTTTTTTGCAGGGCCTTAATAAATATCTACAAGGTGCAGCCTATGCCTGCAATTAAGAAAGTTGGAATTAGTTTGTTTTTCACATTAGTGGAATATGTGTGTGATGAAACTCAACGCAATCCTCCCACAAGGCAGTTCTTCACGTCCTGCATTGAGATTCTAGGCCAAGTGAGTTTGTTCTCTGATGTTTGGATACCTAATGCTTATTCCAATTGTCTGCTCATATTGGAGGGATAAAACATTCAGAAGCCTGAAAATTGACTTCTAAGCTTCTATCTCATTTTCCTTTCAAGTCATTGTATAATATACACAGTCTTTAGAAGAGTTTAAGCTTGCATATAAGCAAAATAAAAACTGTTGCTCTGAGATGCCTGCTTGGTGCTAATAAATGCTCACTGTGTTAGTTAAATGCTAAGGTAGGCTGGATTTTTGGGCAGGTAACTAAAGTTTGGGTACTTCCGGTGTGTAAAAGAGTGTTTTGGCATAGATTTTGCTGTTATTGATCATTTTCTAGCTGACATAAATCTTGTCGACCTCTGTGTTTAGACACCTCTCTTCTACAGCCATGCAATAAATATTTGTGTACAGAGTCAGCTAGAAATTTGCTGGTAGAGCACGTAAGTGCTTGTTGTTTTTGGTAATATTTGCCGTGGGGAATACATTATGTGGGTGCTCTAAGAAAAACCATTAGCCTCTGCTTTGGGTCCAGGCATTTATTTTCATCTCTTAAATGCAGTTTGTTTCCATGTGCAGCTGTCTTTAAGCACCTCTAACAGCTGAGGTGCTGAAGAGCTCTCCACGGGCATAGTTCTGTTTAAACTTTTCCTAATGTCAGGCAGGGCTGCTGAAATCTGGATTCATTTTCTTTTGTTAACCCATCAGAAAAATAGGATTTCTAGGTATTTTTATGCAGTGCCTGTCTGGTCACAAGTGCTGTTCTTAAGTGTGCTAGGGAAACGTTTATTTTACATTGCATTTTGTGGAACAGCAGTATTTAGTTGAAGCTGATCTCATAGTCTGTCATTTTTGACAGAACTTTTTTTAAACAGACTGAAAATTGTTCTTGTGTCAGCAAAAAGCTCTAAGAGTTTGTTTTTTTTTTTTTTTTTTTTTCCCCAATGGATTCATACTAGGCCTTTTTTCTCACCATTCCCAATTTCCTCAGGTGTTCATCAGTGGGACCAAGTCAGAGTGCAAACGTCTCCTCCAGACGATCCTGCAGAATCGAAGGCTCTGTACTCTCCTTTCTCCTTACTTCACTCCTGTTGCCTCTCCCAGTGAATTTGTGACTTTATACGAAAAAGTCGTGGCCTTTCTGAGTGAGGATAACAGTGATGTTGTCTTCATGCTGCTGACAAAGGTAAAGCATTCGTGAATACTGCGTCTGGTTTGTGGGTTGCTTTTGTGGGTGTTCTTTCCCTAAAGACTGTGACTTTAGGCCAAGGAAGAACGAGGTACAAATCTGGTAATTTAAAATAACATTGACAGGTTCTATAGACCTGTGTTGCTCATCCTGAATGGTGTGCGTTGTATTTAAGCTCAAAAGGGGCTGGAAGCAAAAGCAAATAGGAGGCTTAAACTTCCCTTTCCTAGCCCAGATAGTATCAGTATGTGCTTCCTAGGGCTTACTCTTCAGTGCACTGTTACTCTGGAAATAAAAGCAGGCTCTCAATGTCTGCTTCTGCCTAATATCTCTGCAGGGACATTCATCAAAATAGCCAGTGAATCCCAGGTATCTTAAAAACAAAAACAAACAAACAAATATTTGAAACAGTGTCTGAAGCTTCCGTCTCTGTTGGGCACCCATGTCCTTCCTGCCTATCTTAAAACATACAGAGTTAGGTAAGAGCAAGTGATTTGCACATCTCTTGTTTTGGGGCTGTGTGGTACTGTCTGTGTGTATTGTTGGTGGAGAAATTACTGTTGTACTTAGGCTTTGATGTCACTCTGATTCTCTTCATTAGTTACACAGAGACAGGGTTCGACAGCTGTGAATAGCAGGCAGTGTGTTTCGGGCATGACTCTGAGCTGTCCTTAGTGGCAATGATCAGTGTTGTCCCTGTTGACCTAGGTCTGAACAGAGGCCTGGAGGCTACAAAAGCTTTGCATCTCCGCCTGAAAATGTATGGACTGTGGAGATTAGCCCAGTCTAACACTTGTAAGTGTTTGTTTGGCAGTGGTACCGAAGCATGGAAATTCATACATATCTTTACGAATCTGAGAACCCCCGCCAAGAGTTGTTTCCTAAATTCGGGGACTTCTGCAATATGCTAGATCATAACCTTTGGAGAGCGTTACCTTGGTTTTGAGTTAGGGCTAATGAGGTGCAAATTCATTATTTTTTTCTTAAACACATAAAAACGTCAGGATTTTTTTTCCCCTGACAATTTCTCCCTTCTCCTAAAGGTGTGGCGGCTGTTAAAGCTTCTACTTACAAATGCTTCCTGTCCTCTGTTCTAGTTTGACCTTACGCAATGGCTAAGTGTTGCTAAGCCACCTCTATCTGAACGTACCAAGCTTCTGGAGTCTATTCACTTGGCTCTCAATGCATGTGGCCTTGAACCTGAAGAAGATATTTTGATGCCCTTTAATATCTTCTGCAAGCATTGGACTAACCTTCTCCAGTATCAGTTCCCTGACCACTATAGTGATTTCCTAAGATTATTCGTGCAAAGTGAGTATCTGAATCGATGCATACTAAGCCTTTTGTACAGAACTCTTCTGGCTTAAATATATGAACTGCATGCAGTAGAGTTAAATAACAACAAATATGGAATGATTTAAACTTTCTTAAGTTACTCTATGCACTTTTATGTGCATGCTATGTGATATGTTTTTATTAGACATATTTTAGCTCCACTAGGAAGAAATGCTCTTCGGCAGGTCAAAATGCATGCATCAGTGACAACAGATTTTCAGCCCATATTGCAGGAGAAGGAGGGAGGAGAGGTTTCTATTAATGCAAGCACTTATTAATTATAATTATGCCACAATCTGTAATGTAGCATCCTTGTTCTTGAGCACCCTTCAATGTCAAACTGGGAACTGGAATTATGGGGACCTGGGACTGATACTGAAATCTGCTGAAAATGTCTTGGTTGACATTAGATGCTACCTATAATCTGCTGTGCTTTTAAAATGAGAACAAAAGTACTTCCTTTCTGTCAAACCATATGTGCTGAGGCAGCAGCTATCTCTTAATATGTGTTTGTAGCCAGAGATGTACTAAGTACCTAGGAAGAAAGCATGTAGATGGCAACAGGGAATGTTAAATTACTTATGTCTGGGAATTAGAGAGATCTCTCACCCTTAAACTTGGGGCTTTCAAACTCATGCCTTATGTAATTTTTTTTTTATGTAGTAGGGAGCCCTAATTTCAACCTTTTCTGACTTGTATTGAGAAACAGACTAATATCCTTCTCCTGATTTTCACAAATGCTTTCCCTTCTCTTTTTCCTAAGGCTCATCAGAGCAGCTGCTAAGCCCTGACTGTTGGAAGGCATCACTTAAAGCTTTGGGATGTGGTTCACCAGTGACTAAACAGGGAAGCTTCAAGAAAAGTGATTCTACTGAAAGTCCTGTATTGCAGGATGCAGCAAAAATTCTCCTCTCTGCAGAACAGGTGGGTGCCTCTTTGGTTGATTTATTATGTTTTTCACCTGAAACAGATGCCCACCAGTGACAAATAATACTGCTGTGCAGTCTTTCTGTAGCTGATTAATAGTTCCCTTCTTTTCACAGGTTAGAGAGACAATGGAGTGGCTTTCCACATCTTTCTGCAAACTCCGACTGGCTTCGATGGACTTCAGGACTTTTGGCCTGTTTTCAAAATGGAGTCCTTATGTGGCTGAAGTGAATACATTTCTGGAATATCTTATTAAACGACTTATTGACACCGAAGTTGCCAATTTAGCACAAGAGCCTGTTGGCAGTAACAGAATTCTAGCAGGTAATGTGTTTTAAAAGCAAATTACTTAAGAACAGGCACTCAGTTTCTCTAATTTCCTCTGTTAAATACCATTTAAATATACAGTAAAATCTTCTTACTCTGCATTTGTACAATGATGAGAACATTAAAATACAGATGGGAAATGTTGATGCTACTTCACAGCCATGTGGGACTTTATGCTTTATGCTTGTTGGAGGAAGCTTGTTTATATTTGAGTTTGCTTTAAAATTATTTTGTGAAGAGATCATTAGTTTCTTCAAAGAAAAATACTGTCTTCTGCACTGAGTAGATGTTTGGGAACAGGGGATTACTGAATTTCATCATGGTGTGATTTTGGTTTGGAGAAAATTGCCAAAACGCCTTTTATTTTAGTATATGCAGGTTTAAAGTGTGAATCTTCATGACCCCCACAATCTCAGATGTATTAAAGTGATATTAATAAAACATCTAAAATGCTTATGGTTGTTGTTAAAACAATCAGATTGTTGACCAGAGTCACTAATAAGCATATTGTATTTTAAATTTTTATTTGACCAGGAAGAACTGATGAAATGTTGGAATAAGCAAAAGACATATTCAAGTTTGGAAAAATGTGGTATGTTCACTGGCGATAATCTGAGGGGGGGAAAAAAGTAACTTTTATGTTTTATTTTCTTCTAGCATTGCAGTCCTTGTATTCAATCATTGCTGGCCTGTTTAAACCCTGGATACTGGTCTTGGATAAGGAAGATGCAAGGTATATGTTGCATTTTAAAATTAAATGAGTTTTTGCTCAAGTAAGGACTTTAACCCTATAGGAATGTCTTTCATTGTTATCTGATTTTTCTTCTAATTCATGACTGTATTGTGACCTTCCATTAAATAGCTGTGACCTGTGTCATATCCTTAACAATTATGGAACTAATTCATGAGTTTCTGAAGTCCAATTTTCCAAGACTCAGATTGATTAATTGTTTTAAATACAAGAAATATAACCAAGCTCTGGTCAGGAACCAGAGATGAGAAAAATATGAATTTGCACTTAGTTCTGGAAACACTCAGATTTAGATTCTTTTTTTTTTTTTTTTAGCTTCCATAATGCAGATAATTCCTTAGTTTAAAACAAAACAAAAGTGCCAAAGAAATACAAACCCAAATGCCAGCGATACGTAAAGAAACCTTGGACCAAATCAGTCCTATGATGATCTAGTGTCTTGTGTACCTCTGTCTTCACAGGGAGAGTTATTTGTAATGTTATACAGTTAAATTTGACTTTCTTCCAAAGCCAAAAGCTTTTTGAGCTGTGAGCGCATCTCCAACATTTAATTAGAAGGTTGATTGCAGGTACTATGTGCTGTCATTCAGAAATTCCTGTGTTTTGGTACTTAATTCAGTTATGAAATATCAAACAAGTAATCTCTGCTTACTCAATGGTATCATGGATCTCCTGTGTGATGTTAAAATATGTACCCCTTCTAAGGAAGAAACAGGCAGTTCTAAAGAGTTGAGTTTGAATGAAAGGACTACTGATAACTACTATATTGATTTACTATGCTTTAGAATATTTAAATCCTTTAAGTGTTTATGATCTGTTTATGGTCTGGTAACTCAGCACTGAAATTTGTGTTGCTTTGCTTCTTTTAAGTAACCAGCCCTGCTACCCTTGGTTAGAGAGCGACACTCCCATAGCATCCACCATGGTCTCTTTGTTTGCAGATTGCATCAAGCTTTTGCACGAGAGCTTTAAAGGTAGGTGAAATCCACGCTGTTTTAATGTAGTGACACTTTCTGTTCTATCTGACCAAAAAAGATTTTGATTGAGATGTGGGACGTGAAGGGATTTTGTTTGTTATGAACTTTTAGCCAAGATGATCACTGCAGTGGTGCCAGGAGCATTTCTTTATTTCATCCTTAAGACAACTGTTTTCCTTGGCAAGGGTAGATAACGTGATTGATAAATGCGTATCTGGCAGATAACAATGTGAAGGAAAGCAAAACAAAATGAGCTGTCTTGAGAATTGCATGACTTCATTCCAGGTCTGTATGTTGTTCCCATATAACATATGCAGTAGCATGTCATGATGACCAATACCTGTGTCTCGCCTGTTAGTCTTGGGGGTAATTTGATCTCCAGGACCAACCATTTTGAGCTCCTATTAGTATTGCTTGTGCCTAATGTGTAGTTAGACAGAGGAATGGAAAAAAAAATAATTTCACAAATGCCTCTTAACAACCTTTAGGGATGAACTAGATTCAAACTTATCTTGTAGAAAGAAATCAGTAAAAGTAACATGTCATTGCATGTTTTATAAGATTCCAGATTCATAAGATCTTTTTTTAAAAACAAAAACAAAACAAAAACCTACATAAAAACAGTGAAGTTCTACGTGGAAGGAGTATTTTATGACTTCAGATTATTGTCCAGCAACTCTTCAAAAGATCGAGGAAAGGCATGAAATCATAAGCTCCCCCTCTTGTTGGAGGAAAAAAAATCTAAAAGCTTAAAAATGTGCATTTTTTTTTTCTTTGGCCCACATATTTTGGTGTAACTTGCATTTATGGTTTTTCATCTTCAGAATTGGACTTTCTTCTGTAATCAGGCTTTCCCTGAATTTTTTTTCTGTTGTTAATTCAACTATATCCTTTGAATCTAGATAAGCTGTTGCCAAGCCACCATGGGGCTCTCTGGTTACACCTAATGCACTACTGTGAATATTGCACAGCCCCCAAAATGCCTGAGTTTATTCTCTATACTTTCCATACTGAGTTCAGAAGGCTTCCATGGAAGGAAATACATCCAGACCAGATACTTATGGAAGAGTTCTTTAAAGTGAGTACATTGGCATCCTTTGAATTAAGTTCAGAATCAGTGTTGCCCTTGCAAATAACTGGAGAGCTGGAGACAGCGCTTTAGCAAGTAAGCTTTTAAAGTTATAGTATTCACAACTGCTCATTTTGTGATTGATTTTTGTGAAGGAGGGCTATGAAGTCTTATACAAAGTTGTGGGGAGCTGTAAAGCTGGCAGTCTTTGTAATCTGTTGTTGCTCTATCTGAATGTCTCAATTATTACATATATATTTAATATGTATTTAGTTAGAGTTAATATATTTTACTATTGCCATGTTGTTCTCACTTCTAAGTTGTCTGAGACAATGTAGACCTGCAGATAGGTGTGGAAATGCTCCAGGATTTACTGCTTATCTGTTTAGGATGAGTTCTTCATGCAGTTCTAAACAGGCTCAGAGTTTCTTAGTTTCTCTTAGAGTGAAGAGAAATGGATCCAATCATGCAGCTAAGAGTTTGTAATAGATATTTTTTTTTCTGGTTTGCAGTAGCTTGGTATTCTGTACTGGCTCTTTGAGAGGCTTAGAAAGTTACATGTGCCATTCTTCTGGTGGGGGGCAAAATGGTGGAGAAGCAGTGTCTGTCTACTCCTCTGCCAACCTAAAATGCTGCTGTGGATTTATGGTTGGCTAAGGAGTGGAAAAGTATGAGGGTATTTATATCTTACATTGCTTTATGTACCTGTCTTTTTTTTTTCTTTCTCCTTCCTAGATTGAAAGAGGCAGCCCCAAGAGTTGTTTCTTATTCTTGGGTTATGTTTTATGTGAAATAAACTGGGTCAGTGTCCTCTCTGATGCCTGGAATCCCAACCCTCATCCTCAGACTCACAACATGATTGTCTGTTTGCTGTATATGATGGTCCTGTTGGCAAAGGAGGAACAACTTATAGGCAAAGAGGTAATTTTTGACAAGGTTCATATCTGTCTGTCTCAGAAGAATAATATTCCTTTGCTAGCAAGTACATAGGCTGTGACAACTTTCTGACTTCCAGAATTATTATCTTAGAAGTACCTAGGTAAAATACCCCAAACAATGTTCTAGAGATGGCCAAGACTAAATCCTTATGTGAGGTATTTTGTATAACTTCTGTGAGAAAAGAAGAGCTGCCGTTCATTTTAAGAAGCTTCTGTAGGTGCTGTGATTCAGTAGTGTTGTAAAGAGTAGGCAGATAAATACAGGCAGTTTCCTGGAGTTACAAAATGAGTCTCTGGGTTTTGGAAAGAGCAAATATATATGTTAGTTTTCATTAGTGTTTAAAAAAAATACAGTTATGTAAAACTACTGTGCAGTTGTTTTCATAGTTAAGTATGGGATCATAGAATCATAGAATTGTTAAGGTTGGAAAAGACCCTTAGGATCATCAGGTCCAACCGTTAACCTACCACTGCCAAGTCCACCACTAAACCATGTCCTCAAGCACTGCATCTACCCGGCTTTTAAATACCTCCAGGGATGGGGACTCAACCACTTCCCTGGGCAACCTGTTCCAGTGCCTGCCTGCTCTTTCAGTGAAGAAGTTTTTCCTAATATCCAACCTAAACTTACCCTGGCGCAGCTTGAGGCCGTTTCCTCTCGTCCTATCGCTTATTACTGGGGTGAAGAGACCGACCCCCACCTCACTACAACCTCCTTTCAGGCAGTTGCAGAGAGCAATAAGGTCTCCCCTCAGCCTCCTCTTCTCCAAACTAAACAACCCCAGCTCCCTCAGCCGCTCCTCATAAGACTACTCCATAGTAGATCTTTCTTGTCTCTTAGGCCAGCCCTTAATTAAAATGTCTGTTTCCTTTTCTCTTTCCTGGTTTTGGAGAGCCTTAGTTATAAGCACATGCAAAGTAGAGGTAGTATTAGCAAGAATTTACATACGCACCTATAATACACGTGCATCTATGTGTGTGTATATATATATGCAATATTATATATCACTTAAGGTGAAGGTTTTTCTGACAGCCTGAGTGAAAAGGGTGTCTGGCATCAGTCCACTTGGATTCAGGCAGTCTGCCGTGAACGCAGGAGCAGCATTGACTGTGGCGTTCATGCTTGTAGCACTTGTGGTGCTGTGAGAAGAACTGGTGGGCTCGCTGAGTCACGTTTATCCTGTCACAGCCAGTCACGTAAATCTCTGCTGTGCCTTGCTTCTTTTTCTGAGTGGCAAACGTGAATGTACAGAGGGATGGTAAGGAATCATTCATTTACGAAAAGCTTATGCCTGGCTCTGTCCCTTACTGTACATGTTCGTGATGTTTTCCAACCTGATCTTCAGTACTGGTCATGCTTCAAGTTGGTTGTGTTAAGCACAACTTGGCAATGGGATTAGTCCCTGTGAGGTTAGGAGCAGCACTTGATCTGAGTGTAGTGTGGGTTTTTTTTTTTTTCATAGCTGTCAAAAAGAAAATATTGATTTGCCTGCTTGAACATGTTTTCACAGGAGTTATAAATAAGTGTTATTCAGTCCTTACTCAGAACTGCTTTTGCAAACATTTATTTCTTACCATAAAATGCTCCCCTTCTAAATCCATATGATGTGATGACAAGTCACAATGATGTAGCAACGTCTTGAAGACCAGATATTTCTCTAAGAAGCTTGTCACTCTCTGCTTCTGATGAGTTACTGAGGTCAGATTATCTGTTGAATCTTAGTTGAGTTTTCTTGTTCCCTTGCTCTGAAGGGGGATTTGATCGTCTCTGATTCCTCAGCACTTTTCCCATTTATGGTTGCATTCCAGTATTTCCTGAATTGTTGGAGTAGGGAAGAGAAACACTGGGTCTTAGGATGAACTTTCCAAACCCTGCTTTTGCTAAGAGCTCTGCGTGGGTAAATTTAACACAGGCTGATTCAGTCCATTGCTTCTGGAGGACTCTTCCAGAGGGGCTGGGTAACTTTCAAGAAGTCCTATTTCACATCTGCCAGCTTCCTCCCACTTGCAGCATCTTCCGTTTTCCATTTCCTCTGAGGCATTATGAGATGCTGTGTCAAGATGTCACCAGCAGCCTTTGATCAAAATTGTATTCCAGCGTAGGAAAATTACCAGAGTTCACAGTTCACGTGCTTGACCTGAATGTATTTGCTTATCAGAAGCTTCTCAAGCTTCCAAAAGATACCTGTTTGTACATTGTATGAGTCAGCCTCAGGAATTCCCTCCTAGCCTCCAGCACTGACACGCTCTCACTTGGTTTTTACCTCCCAGAACGCTCCTGTGACACCTTGACCTAAATCTCACACCCTCTCAACCCTATGTTCCAGTGCATGAGCAACTTGAGAAGTACTTGATGTACCAGTGTCACATTCTTGTCGATGTAGTCTAATTTGGGTTAGTTCTGGATCCTTAAAGTCTTCAGGTTGTGTTGGCTGTGAACACAATTCCAGTATTTGTTCATTCTATCACATGTAGAAATTGCAGATATATACAAACTCATGAGAGGAGGATGGCTGTAGCTGTGGCTAGACTCCCTGCTGCTTGTAGACAGAGAGACTTTTCTATCTGCATACTTTCACTGCCCGTGTGAGTTGTGGATGCTGTAGACTGCTGTACTATTCAGGATGGTATTTATGAGAATAAGCACTTGAGGAGTGCTCCAGGTTCGTAGATGATTCAATGAATGGAAAATTGAGGGACCTGGCTTCTGTCCCTGGTTCTACTGTGAACTTAGATTATTATTTTTTTTTTAAATTTTTAATGCTTTTTTTAAGCCTCTACTGAAGTTACTTTACCTTGTAGGGTCTCCATTTCTTTCTAGCTGTCTTTACATGTTTACATGTCAAATTTTAATGTCTCTCACTGACTTTTGTGCTTGGTTAGAGCTGCTGCAGCAGCCTGGGTACTGTTATGTGAATGCTAGAGATGACATACATGTGTTGGTTGCTGCTTGAATGAGGAGTTGCTTTTCAGCCAGTATCCCAGTGGTCATCTGTTTTGGTGAGGTTTCTGCTCCATCTCCTTCAAATTTTGGAGTCTAGGCTTCCTTCCAATATTAAGTACTGTGAATATTAATTTAAAACAGCAAAGAAGGTGGAGCTTAGACTGATGTCCTTAAATCTTCAGGAATCGCCACTCATAAATCTTCTTGGGCAGACCAGCTCCCTTCCTTGGCAGCTTGTGGGCATATCATCTTATCAGAGCATCATCAGCTACTGCAACAGTCACTACCCTCCCTCTGTTATCCTTGCGAAGGATGCTGCAGCTGAACTGATAGTGAAGCTCCTGAAAATCTCAGCAGGCTTTGGTGCATCTTCGGATAGTCACATCCACCTTGTAAGTTGAACTGGTTTTGCAGTGTCTCTGAGTTGTTCTTGTCATTTGAAATGTTCTGCCTTTGGTTATTATGGAGTGTGGAAAGAGTTCTAGACATGATTGTTTTTTTCTAATTGATTTTAATTTTGATAAACAGGATGCAACACTGAAGTGCCGAGCATATATTCGCCAGGTGGTTCAATTTCTCAGCACCTTAGAACAAAGTGGAAAGATTACTCTTGCAGTTTTGGAACAAGAAATGTCCAAGTTGCTAGATGATGTAGTCATCTTTAATCCTCCAGGTTTGTGTTAAAGATAGTAACTTTAAAGTTGTCAAGCAAATAACTTTAAAGCTGTCAAGATCCTTTATGGTACTGCATGGATTTTTGAACATCTGTCACTATGTAATTACTTGCATTATTATAATGTCTCCCTTATGGGCAGCAGGTCATGTTGCTTTGCTGATGTATATATAGGTGGTATATTAGCACAAAATAAAAATATGAACGTTACCTCGTAGAGCTGTCAAGAGTGACAGAACCAACAGAAAAAACAGGGGTAATGTTGTGAGTAAAACTGACTGATATACAGGAGCTTGAGTGATTCTTTTCTTAGTTGTCTAGTTTTTTTAATCTTTTTTTAATTTTATTTGGCATTTGCATCTTTTTTAAAAGGAAGGATGACAGAAATACACTCTCTTGGTCCTGAGGCTTCTAAGAAAGGGTTCTAAACTGTTGTACAATTGGGAAAACTGACTGTATTGAAGTAGGGGAATTATGTTGATGTATACTAGTAGTACGGTGTGTCCCCACCCACAGCATTTATATTGATCTCAATTTTAGTGTTAGTACCATCCTGAGCTTCCTCTATCAAACTAAAACTCCAGGTGAAATCAGTCATCTTGCTGTACTACACAGAAATACTTGTCAGGAGTTGTGTCTCTTCCTGTCCATGACCCACACGGGTGTGCTAGCAAGAGTGAACAGCAAGTGTCTGAAAATCTGTGGGAGTGGCGACTGTCTCTCAGTACTTGTATTGCTACCTGGCGAAGCTCTGTAGGACAGCCCCGTAGTCGGTACAACTGTGTGTGACTTGAAGAGGAGTGAAGGCTTGCCTGTTGCTGCTGACTCTCCTTGGAGCTGAGAAATTTTGGAGGAGACAGGAGCTCCAGTATAAGAGGAGCAGCTCTCTTTCATGAACCCCTGTGCATGCTTGTATGGGTTGAAGGGCTGAAAGAGAGGATGCTCCATGGTGCTGTTGTGGTTTAACCCCAGCCAGCAACTAAGCACCACACAGCCGCTCACTCACTCCCCCCCAGTGGGATGGGGGAGAAAATCAGAAGAGTAAAAGTGAGAAAACTCGTGGGTTGAGATAAAGACAGTTTAATAGGTAAAGCAAAAGCTGCATGCACAAGCAAACCAAGGAATTCATTCGCTACTTCCCATCGGCAGGCAGGTGTTCGGCCATCCCCAGGAAAGCAGGGCTCCATCACGTGTAGTCTGACTTGTGAAGACAAATGCCACCACGCCGAATGTCCCCCCCTTCCTTCTTCTTCCCCCAGCTTATAAACTGAGTTTATGACGCCGTAGGGTATGGAATAACTCTTTGGCCAGTCTGGGCCAGCCCCCGTGGCTGTGCCCCCTCCCAGCTTCTTGTGCACCTGGCAGAGCATGGGAAGCTGAAAAGTCCTTGACCAGTGTAAGCACTACTCAGCAAGAACCAAAACATCAGTGTGTTATCAACATTATTCTCACCCTAAATCCAAACCACAGCACTATACCAGCTACTAAGAAGAAAATTGACTCTATCGCAGCTGAAACCAGGACAGGTGCTCAACTAGGCTGTGGAGAGCAGGAGGATCACTAATGCAGAGTGGCAGGAAAGGGTTGTGTGTATCAGATTTAGCTTCTCTGTGAGGTTTGGAGGGGGCTGGTGGAGGCTTTTGGAAGAGCCTCTGGGGCAGCACCTTCTGTTGACAACAGCTGGAGAGGAGAAAGCTGTAATTCTCACATGGGCAATTGCACCAGGACTTGTCCCAGGGGATATGGTGGGCCCTGGTGTCAGGTGTCTGGTGGTGGTCCTGCTCGGTGGTCTGCAGCCTGTGCAGTGGGACTTGTCTGTAAAACTTGTTGTGACCTTAGATAAGTCAGTTAACCTCCTGGTGTTGTCTTTCTCGTTTGGTCTGTGATAAGATGTTTACCTTACTGAAGAGCTGTGCCATGACAGATGACTTTTGGGGCTTTTTTTTTCTTTTTTCTTTTTCTTAGTAGGTGGATGATAAAAACAGACTAGCTTAGTTTGTAAGGGACCTCTGGAGGCCTGTAGTCCAACCTCCTCCTCAAACGAGTGCTAGCTTCAAAGTTAAGTCAGGTTATTCAGGGCCTTGGACAGTGAGCTTACAAATGATCTGCAAATGTGGAGGTCTCAACCTCCTTGGGTGATGTTTTTCCAGTGATTAATCTGTCTTTGTGCACAACTTTTTTTCATAGCCAGTTGCAACTTTTCCTTCTACAATGCCTAATATTGCTTGACAATTTTCTTTTATAACAATGGTGGCTTTTTTTCATCAATACGCACAAAGGTCTACTCTGCAGTTAGACTTTTAAGAGCCAAGCACAGGAAATGTTTGTACTTCGAGAGTGCTGTTACAGGTGGCCCATGATAACATGTTCAGGCAATGCCAAGAGGTGGTTTCAAAAAAATATTCTGGGACTGAACACTAGGATTAGCAGGAAGTCTAGAATCCTGGAAATGCATGAGGGGATTGCAGCATTTCAGGGCTCATCTCAGTCATATTGCAAATTGAATCATCTAAAATCTTGGCTGTTTCACTCTAAGCTGTACTTTAACCTGTGTTCTAATACCCAGGTTTTCTTGGAGATTGTAAATGTGCTTTATCATTCAGTTTATTTGCACTGTAGTTATGGTAAAAGACCCTAGGTGAAAGATGGGCTCCAGTGTACTCTGCAGTCTTATCAGCTGTCTCTCTGTTTAATGAATGATGAAATATTTCATCAAGGGAAGAGACTGCGAGGAATGGGTGTCGCACTGCAGTTTCCTAAGTATAGACAAGGAACTGAGGTGTGTAATGAGCAAGAGGCTTTTCCCAGTATCTCCAGAAAGGGTTCAGTGGTGAAGTTGAATTTGGGTTCTAGTGTCTATTTACTGAAATGTTTCTCTTGCTTCTGCCTTTCAGATATGGATCTGCAAACACGTCATATGGCCCTCAGCAGTCTCTTTACAGAAACACTGATGATGATGAACAATTCTAGTGTTACAACAGCTGAGTCGCTACGGGGGAGCTTACGAAAGTGGATTGACAGCAAAGTGCATGGGTTGCTAGCAATGCCCCTTCTCACAGCAGCATGTCAGAGCCTGGCCTCTGTGCGACACATGGCAGAGACAACAGAAGCCTGTATCACTGCTTACTTCAATGAAGGTAGGAGCCTCTCTTCTGCTGCTGCTTGTCTCAAAAACTTTGATCAGTCTTGGATGCCTATTAAATACAAATCATCTGGAATCCTTACAGCTTCACGCTGCCCAGTACTGGAACTGGGTTTTAATCTCGTTTCCGTAATCAGAGCTCCTTTCTTTGTATCTGATGGCTCCCAACTGTCACACATAGCTAGATATAGAAAAGTTAGGCCATTGTGGTTTGAGTTTTTTCAACTGCTTTAATTTTGTATTTTTGTAAGAACTATCCCTGTCTCAGTGAAAACTGATATGCTCTGTGTAATGGTTGCCATTTTTCCAGCTAAAGGGAGAACTTTTTTAAAAAAAAGAATCATCCCAAGAGAAGAAAACAGGTATTTGTCCCCTCCTCAGGTGTTCTGTAGGCTAATTCAAGAAAAAAATACTCTTGATTGGTAAAACTCTGAAATTCTGTGGTGTGGGGTTTTTTTGGTGTGTGTTTTTTTTCTTTCTGTTTACATGATCTTTGTGGAACTACATTTTGATTTCATCCACATTCTGTGTGATCAAATTTCAGTACACCTGAAGGAAATATTTAAAATTCCATTGCTAAAATTTTCAAATTTAATCCTGACTGACTGCTGGGAAAATATCTCGCCTTGACCTCAAGGAGGTGCCCTATGATTGTAGAGTTTTTCTTTTCTCTCCCATCAGAGTTGCATGACAAACTGATTACCTGGAAAACAGCTAAACCAGCCCAAAATCTGTAACTTATAGGAACACAGTGAAGTAGTTCTAGTTCTTAGGATTTACTAAGTGCTGCTTTCTCACACATTGTTTGTTCTGTCCTTTTTGTTTTCTTTATAGATGGTCCTCACCACCAGGATTTAGGCTGGGGCCCTATACTTGCCTCCCTCCAAGTTCCTGAGCTAACCATGGAAGAATTCCTGCAGGAGTGTCTGTCTTTAGGAAGCTACTTGACCCTGTATGTCTACCTGCTGCAATGCCTAAACACTAACCAAACTCTTACCAATGAAATGAAGATCCTGCTAACCATCAGCAAATGGATGGAGCAAGTATACCCAAGGTACAAAACTCAAGGCTTCTGAACATGTCTTGACTTTTAAATAAGGCTATAGTTGTATAGCTGGTTTAATTAGGTGGCCAGGTCACTTAGGTTAATTTCACCAGACTGCAGGATGAAATGGCCAGTCCTTCTATATCCACTGTTATGGAGTCTGCCCAACCCCAGTGCCAACACTAATAGTTGTTGTCATTACACAGAAGAGGGAATTTTATTTAATTCAACACTTCTCATGCAGTTTTGGTCAGTTTTCAGTCAGCGAAGCTGGAGAGCTGTCTGGTGGAAAAGGACCTGGGGGTGTTGGTCAACAGTCATCTGACCATGAGCCAGCAGTGTGCCCAGGTGGCCAAGAGGGCCAATGGCATCCTGGCTTGTATCAGGAACGGTGTGGCCAGCAGGAGCAGGGCAGGGATCGTCCCCCCGTGCTGGGCACTGGTGAGGCCGCCCCTCGAATCCTGTGCTCAGCACTGGGCCCCTCACCCCCAGAAGGAGCTGGAGGGGCTGGAGCGTGGGCAGAGCAGGGCAGCGAGGCTGGGGAAGGGGCTGGAGCACAAGGGTGGGGAGGGGCGGCTGGGGGAGCTGGGGGTGCTCAGCCTGGAGAAGAGGAGGCTGAGGGGAGCCCTCATCGCTCTCTGCAACTGCCTGCAAGGAGGCTGGAGCCGGGGGGGTCGGTCTCTTCTCCCCAGGAACAAGCAATGGGGCGAGAGGGAACGGCCTCAAGCTGCGCCAGGGCAGGGTTAGGTTGGGTATTGGGAAAAACTCCTTCCCCCAAGGGCTGTCAGGGCCTGGCACAGGCTGCCCAGGGCAGGGGCTGAGTCCCCATCCCTGGGGGGATTTAAAAGCCGGGGAGATGTGGTGCTTGGGGACATGGTTTAGTGGTGGCCTTGGCAGTGCTGGGTTAACGGTTGGACTCGATGATCTTAAGGGTCTTTTCCAACCTTAACGATTCTGTGAATCTGTGCCTTCAATAGCAGCCTGGATTTGTGCTCAGTTAAAATTACTTTAAGCAAACCCTACGTCACTGTGGGTTCCACTTTCCAGAATGTCCACTAGGTGGGATGAGTTATGTGCTAAATATTCAGTTTGACATTCCTGAGAAACCTGGTGTTCAAAGGTGCTCAATGGTGGCTGTCAGCATCTCTGAACCAAATCTGAACCCAGTGGATCTGGTGGGGTGCCCAGAGTTGGGGGCCTCTGTTGCTGTAAAACAACTTATTAGATAACAGGGTTCTGGTGGGAAAGGATGGATAGCTTTGGGGTTAAAATGATAATACTTTGTACTTAAAGTATGTAACAACTGTATTTATAGTTGCTGCCAAAATTGCCAGTATTTAGCAATTGTGTTGAATGTTTTTCCATATGCTCGTATTTGCTGTGAAAGAACACTTTGGGAAAATGTACGTTCCCACTGCTTCTTGAAATTCAAAGAATACTTTCACTTTTGTAGGTACCATAGCAATTTGATTGCCAAAGTGTGAAGGAGACAGCAAAGCCACCACACGCAGCAAATTAAATCTTGCTCTAAACATCAAAGCTGGGGGTGCCTGGGATGGGAAATGACTGGGTGGGGTGATGTGAGGATAGTCTGATGCAGGAAACTCGTGCTGATGCTTTATGTGGAAAATCTGAGCTTGTTAACTTAAACTGCAAACTGTTCGGGGAAAGATTAAAAATATCACAGGGGGAACTTCACTTTGTGCTTTGCTCAACAAAAAGCTTCAGTGTTCATATTAAAAGTCTAAATTGTTGTGGAAACAACAGCTAGTGCTTCCTGAAGTGTTTTATTGGTAAGTAAAGAAAAAAAAAAAGAGTAGAGATACAGCTTCTTTCCTTTTATACCAAGTCTTAGACAAGTTTAAATCCACTTATGGCTGCAATATCATTTATTCTCAGTTGTAAAGCTTAAAAGGAAGCATTGTTCTTTGTCCTCTAACAGGCCCTTGAAACCTGCTAGCTGATGTCTGCATCAAATCTGTAACAATAGCAGTTACAGTAGCGTAATAACTAGTGGGGTAGTATAGTTATGCTGTCCTCATATAGTAAGATTAGCTGTTGTTAATTAACCATCTGAATTCTTCATGGGCTTAATGGAGAGATACAAACTTCCTAACCTGTGCATCTGACTTTTTTTTTTTAAATTTGTATTTTGTTTTGTTTTTATTCTTTAAATCTTACCTAAAGCTCAGCAAAGGAAGAGGCAAAGCTGTTTCTTTGGTGGCATAAAGCCATGCAGTTATCCTTGATTCAGATGGAGCAAGATGACACCGTTCTGATCGAATCTGTCATTCGGACACTGCTGTCAATCCAGGCCAGACAGAGTCAGCTGGCTGAGGAGAGACTGACTTCTGGAATACTTGGTGCTATCGGGCTAGGCAGGAGGTCTCCTTTGTCACCCAGGTAAGGGTTGAAGATAGAGTGAATTAGTTGATTTAATGAGTCGTCCTGTTAAAAAAGCTGCAGCCTGGATCCGGACTGCACAGTGCAATGTCAAAAGATGTTCTGAATCCATGCTGTTCCTAAATCTATAAATTTGCTTGGGCCCATCACAGAAAAAATGTAGTGAGTATTTTAATCTGGTTAAGAAGTAGATATGAACTTCTGCAAAGTTTGTGGTGGAAAAGGAAAGAAAATGCAGTTGTGATTCTGGCTTAATGTCCATCTCCAGTGAAGCTGGTAGGGAGACTGTTCATTAGAGGAAAATACTTTCACCTGGTCTGTAGAAGACTGTTCCAGTTAACCTCACAAGAATTTTGTATGCTCACATGCATGTTGCCTTTTCCGTCTTAACCTTGAGATGTTGGAAATGTTAAGAAAAGCTCAAAGAAATATGTGCTTGCTTATTATTCACTTTACCCTCTAAAGAGAGACACCAAGTTTGGTTGTTAGGTATTAAGATGAAGTTCACTATGGAAAGAATGCCAAGAAAAAATATGTGAATGTTTGTGGAACAGCAATTCAACACAGTACCTAAACATAACTGTATGTTTATAAAGACCACCTGGGATGCAGGCCTGTTGAAATTGTTCTGAAATCTTAGTCTCTTTCAACTCATCCCTTGATTTGGCTGATGTGGATGTTTCAAAGGCTGTGAAATGGAGGAGTATTTCATATGTCGCCTCAAGGCTGCAGCTGACCTTGGAACAGATGTAACATTTCATATGTATGGTATTATCTTATCCTCTAGTATGTATGATATACCATTATGTATATGTTAAAGTGATTTTTTTTTTTCAATGCATTGAAAAAGGTCCTGTAAAGCCTTTACTATGTTCCTCATGCAAGAGATATCTCACGGGATAGAATTTCTAGTTTATCTGCTGTTGCGGACTTGCAAATTTGATACCACCTTTTCTCTCTGTGCTCTTCCCTATGAAAGGTTTCGGGTGGTTGCCCGCAGCTTGTCTGCCTTCCTCTTGGTGCAGATTCCTGCAGAGAGTCAAGTCCGCCTGAAAGCAGGGTCAGAGCCAAAGCTGTCGCAGAAGGCCCAGCAGGTAGCGTGTGCCAGTTGCTGGCTTCTTGACATGCCCTCTTTGTGTCCTTGCTTAGTTTGTGGGCTGAGGCTTATAAGAGCCACTGCAAGCATTGCTTCAAGCTAAATCCTACTCTCAACTTGTTGATTTTGTTTGGCGTTGAATGCCCTCAATCTTTTTTTTTTGCTCCTGCTTTACACCTGGCTCTAAATTCTGAATTTCAGAAATATCTTGTTGCTCTTATTTGTCTTCTCAGGCAAGGGGGTGTATCACAAACTTGTGTACTATTTTGCTATACATCAAAACACTGTTTTGGAATTTGCCAGAGACAAGGCCAGGTGTAGCATAGGCCAGGTGATGATGTGAGTTTGCTGAGCTCTGGTAGCAGGACTGTGTGTCTGAGCCCTAACTTAAAGTGATCCTAGGTAAAACTGTTTATACAGCATTCTGTATTAACATGAAGGCATTAATTTCTAATCTTATACACTGAAAAGGTGCAGGTGAACTTACCTCTGTAAACCCTGAGTTCAGAAACTTTGGAACATAACAGGTAGAAGGAATTTAAAACAAACAGGAAAAAACAATGCTGCAGTGATTGCTTTGCTTTTCAGTGATAAAGCAGGACTACATTAACATTTAGTTTTGTGAGATCAAGGCTTAAAAGCCCTATGACAAATAAACGTTCCTTCTTTGGCCTGTGCACTGGCCACGTTATTGTTTCAGTAAGTGCATGAGAAGAGGAAGGAGGAGTTGGTCAGAAACCCAAGCAAAGTAACTTACTTGGTACAACTTGTTTCCCTTATCTAAGAAGTGAATGAAACTTATTCAGACATACTTCCAACATTTGCTCTGATTGGTACTGTCAGCATAGGCTCTTTTACATATAATTTCTAACTTGACATTGTCTCTGTAATATTATTAATAGGAGAAAAAGAATACTCTTATGAAAGATCATAAGAACAACCTGAAATGAATAGTTAAATGTGTTGCAGTTTGTAGTTCAGTGTAATTTCCTTGAAGCCATGTCTTGGGTTCATAAAGTAAATATTTGACAATATTGGGTTACAGAGTGCTCGCAAGCCTTGATAGAACAGTTGTGTTGATGTCGGGGAGACAATAGCTTGGAAAATATGAGTTGACTTGAAACACTGTTACGTGATCATATTTTACAAATGTTTTGTTCCAAATATTCCGGGTTCTCTAGTAGATAAGTGCCTAGTGGAATTGTGCGTATGGGGGCTCATGAACTGGTTTGTTACGGATGGGAGTACACACAGCTAACAGAATGTTCCCTTGTATCTATAGGCACTGAACGCTCTTGAATCTATGGCATCAAACAAACAATATATGGATTATCAAGAGCAGCTCTCCCAGGCTTCTCAGTTCATCAAGCATCCAGAACATTGTCTTCGAGATGGCAATAACCTCTTGGCTCTCCTTATTAACACTCTGTACCCAGAAGTGCATTATTTGGACAGCATACGATAGCAGCACTGAGCTCGCAGAATCATGCAATGTTGATTACTCTGGTTTACATTTAATGTTGTTATTGCACAAGTAATTTTTACCTTTCAGAGTTTCACTTTAAGTCAGAAATGTGAATGGGAACTGCACACTGGCAAGCTTTCTCCTCTTCAAGATTCTTCTTTCTTTTCTTTTGATTTGTAGGCCTGTGGAATTGCTTAGTTTTTGTTGACTGAAAACACTTGAATATCCTCCTGTGTATGGTGCACATCTGAGAGGAGGATACCTGGGGATAGATGTACAAATCATTAGCCAGCAAAGCTCATCCTGTAGCATCTTAAGTTTTTGCTGTGTGCCTTTTTTATTTTCCAATGTGTCGTCACTCAGGCCAGTTCAAAGTGAGTGGAGGATTGTGTATAATAGAGGTTTTGACTGACTTAACTGCAATACCTCTGAATCTTATGTGAGTGTGTGTTTGGAGACTTGAGGTCACTGTATTTGGAAAGATAGTATTTCAAATTTTGACTTTTTTTTGCTGTCCCACAGAATTCTGTAGTTGAAAGGCATGCCTACAATCTTCTCCCACTTCTGTAAATACAAACTAAAATTTGAACTAAAGAATTTTGGTTTTTCCTTTTTTTCTAAATGTTAGTGAGTCTGCATTTATATTGCTTGATTAAATGCAAGTCACTTCTAGCCAAACTCGTTTTAAGTCAGGTGACTTAAATCCAGAGATGGATTTTCTGGATCCCTGGTGTCTGGGAGGGGAATGGTCAGTTATGTTCGTGTTGGAGAGGATTCCTCAATTCTTAAAGTCTGGTTGTTTAGGAAATAGTGATTTGACAAGTGGACATCCACCACTTAAGTTTATTCTTTTCTTTCTAGCTGGGCATGATACGACAGGATTTTAGATGACACTGTGAAAAGGTATTTATCTTGTATTAAATTTGGTGATCACTTGTTAAAATTCTATTGCCAAAGCATGAACCCTGAGCCCGTAAATCTGTTGTTTCAGCTGAATCATCACTGGTTTTGTTGCCTTGTCTGATCGTAAGATGCACCTTTGTTCAGGGAAAGCAGAAGGCGAGTTTCCCCAGTTGCTTGTAACGCTGTCCCTTTTATCACTGATCTATCCGAAGTGGCCCAAGGTACTGCAGTCCCAATATGCACACCACTATGA
This sequence comes from Theristicus caerulescens, assembly GCA_020745775.1. Lineage (NCBI taxonomy): Eukaryota > Metazoa > Chordata > Aves > Pelecaniformes > Threskiornithidae > Theristicus > Theristicus caerulescens. Next base: position 4,904,993 of record CM036583.1, read on the forward strand.
AGGAACAATGATTGCTTCTTCTTTTCCTCCATTAATTGTGCCTTTATGTTTAGAACATGGTTACATGTTAAAACATTAGTTCTGGTCACTAGGGGAAGAAAATGTGCTACCTACTGTCTGGTCAATAATGCTTTGGAGCGTTGCTCTTAACTGTGGTTCCGGAGCTGGAAACAAACCACCTTGTTCGTCTTGACAGATTCTGCTAATTATGCCAGCTGGGTCATTAGATCACCTTCATCTTAATGTGGTCTTAGAGTTCTTTGCTCTATCTGCGAGCCTATAAATATATATACATATATATATACATATGTACATCCCCCTGTATATTAACCAGATGTCAATGCAGCATGTTTTTTAACAGACTCTTTTGGAAAATTTAGATCTGGAAGAATACATTCTGCTGCTTTTTTCCCGCAAAAGACTTAAAAGCACTGTTTTTATTAGATTCAATGTTATTGATCAGTTGCATAAAAATGTGAAAAAGTCAGAAATATATGTTTGACATGCACTTTTAAAATGAGGTGGTGTTTCAGCTGTTGAGTTTTTACAAATGTTGTATTTATAACATGCTATGTCTGCAAAGACCACACAAAATAAAAATGAAAAATCAAGTAATTTGTGACCAACACCATGATATTTTCAACTTGCTGGAAGAATCCACATCAGGTAATACATAATTGCTCCTGGAGAGGAAAGTATGATGGGGGAATGCCACACAGTTGCTCAGTTGATGGAGATTTGGAGACTCTTCTCTTTGACGTCCTGGATTTAGCATGTATGGGATACAACAGCCTGCTTTTGTGCCCAGAACCCAGGAGAAGGCTCATCTGTGTAATGGCAGAAATAACATTTCTCTGTCCTGGCAAAATTCCCCAAACTTCTGTGACAATGTGAGCATCAGATGATGCACTGGTTCGGGTCTTTCAGCACTCACAACTGACCCAGCCTGTGGAATTTGGTATTTATCCCAAATGAGGGGAAGGCTGGTGGTGTGGAGGGAGGTAGGGGAAAACTGTGCCTCCAGTGCTGGTGGTACAACAGTTCTTGCTGAGGGCTTTGCTGGTGGGCAGGGCTGGACCAGGCTGGCATCTCTGCTGTCAGCAAACAGCACTGACACCATCATCATGTTCATTTGTCTTGGCCATTGAAACAGCTTCTTTAATAACTTGGTGCTTAAAATGTAATAGAAATGATGCTGTTGACTTTTTTCCCATTTCTCGATCTAATAATTGTGATGAAAATGATTTGTTTTACCATGATTAAAGTACTCTCTGAATAATATTATGGTAGATCTGGAAAGATAGGGAGAATTCACAGTGAGCTACTATTTTTTGATGTAGATGTTACCCACAAACCAATCTGCTGGCTTCTCAGAGAGTGGTAGAAGTCTGAACCTGTGCTTTCCTCAAATACAGGGGAGCAGTTTTGTGAACTAACAGATCCCCTGGCAGTTCTCTGTCACAGATGTGCATGCCAGGGCTTGGAGTCTCGTCCTCCAAATGGTGCCCAACAGATTGACTTCTTGTTTCTTCTGGTTTTACTGGAAGGACTTGCACGTTCTCAGCATCTCCCACCCTCCCTCCTACCCCAAACTGCACTGTTCTTTTTCACATCATAAACGTAACCAGGCAATCTCAGAGGAAAGCTGAGTTTTGTGTTGTTTTTAGCACTGTAGATTGCAGTGGAAGGAGATGAAATTGGAATGTCAGCTACTTAATAACAAGTGTGCCTTTTGGATAATTCGTGCAGTTTAGTCGGAGAATGAATATCTGTGGCTTTTTGAATGTTTGACTCACGCAGCAGTTGTTGCATTGGGATGAACTGTTGCCTGTGGATTGCACCTTAAGTATTTATTAAGAAAATAGGGCCAAATAGGGAAATGGACATAACAGCTGAACGTGGCATTAAGTCAGTGGAACGGAAAACCAGAAGTCTGAGCAGCGCGATGTATGAAACGTGCAGATGGTGCTTCCTATGCAGGCTGACTCTACAGCATCCCATCTACGGCTGTGGTGTTGTGATGATGGGCGTTGGTATCGTTTACTCTGGAAGGTCAAGTGCTCAACAGAGCAATGGCCAAATCCCCCCAAACCCTGGCATGCATAAATGGGGGAGAAAAAGGGGGAGGAATGGGAATACTCGTTAGGCCAAATGAGGTCAGTACTGGAAACCGCCTGGCATGTGCCCTGCTGTGCTTTGTCCCTCCAGTATATACTGGTTTGAGTGGGTGGTTTGAGTCCCCTGTGAGGACCAGGCCCTGCCAATGTGGGGCTTCTTCCTTAGGTACTTCTGGGCAGATGGTCTGCAGTGGGTGCCCACCACACCATCACCTCTGTTTGTTGGCCTGCTGATGATGATTGTAAGCTCTCAGCTGGCTCATCATCCACCTGTGGCTGCTGCCCTGCGCATTCCTGCTGTGCTCTCACACAAAGGACAACTTGTCCTCGCTGCCCCAGCTTGTCCTTCCTGAAGAGGCTGTATCCATCCACGGCAGCACTCCAGGCTTGTGAGCTATCCCGCAACATCTCCGTCATCCCAGTGAGATGGTAGCCCTGCAACTGCACATGGACCTCTTAATTCCTCCTGCTTGTTCCTCCACTTGAGATGCACCTGGTTGTGCTGATTTCTCAGAAGAAGTATGAGATCTTCTTTATTTTTCTCCACTCCATTTTGTTGATTACAAGGTCTCACCTTTGCACATCACCCACACCTTTTGCTTTCCAAAGGACGAAACAGTGGGTAGTGAGAGGGAAATGTTGAGACCAGACTCTTCCCATTGAAGATCAATCTTGCAGAGGTTTGGATGGGTTAAAGAGGTCCCTCACTGTGGAGAGGAGCAGGATTCAGGCAAACTCATTTCTCTGCCTTTCCTAGTGTCCAGGGGTGTGGTGGGTTCCTGTACCTGGTTGTCCATGTTCTCCCATTTGCTGCGCTAACATGGGCTGTGCTCTGGAAGCCAAGTAAGTAAAATTTGGACAGTGCTAATCCATGAGTTTCCTCACATCTAAGTTACTGCAGCTGTTTTGTGACGTGCATTTGCTGGCAGCACGTAGGGTGGTGGTAACATGCAACAGGGCACACTCAGTGGTTTTGGGGCACAAGGTCTGATGCTTCTATTTAGACTCAAAACTACTTGAGTTAAAGAAGTAGCTTTCAAGAGAAAAGTCCTGTAAACCAAGGTTCAATCCCATACACGGGTAGAAATGGATTCTTATTACTCTAATGTATGTCTATAAATCATAAGGGCTCAGAAATTCAATTCAGTTTGTCCAGTTAATATCTCTGAGGTGATCTTCCTGTGAAACAGAGCTTACTGGTCCATGACTATGCTGTCTGCTATAACTTCCTTTTCCTCTTTGCATCTTTTCCTATTTTTATTGAACCTGGCTTTGCAACTGCTGGGATTTTAAACTGGGATTTAAAAGATCAGGTTCAAATATTTCCTTGCATTTATTTATTTTTTTTCTTTCTCTTTTTCCTGGTTGTCCTGGCCAAGTCATTTAAAGTTGTGCTTTACTTTCCCAGCCCAGGTGTTATGAAGAGGTGAACTTTAAAATAATAATTCCCAGGCTGGCGGTGAGCTTGTAAGCAGGACCACAGGCTTGATGACAATTCAGTAGCAGCTTGAGCTCCCAGCCAGCGGTGGTTGTTAGAGAAGTGGGACCATTAGGAAAAAAGTTTTGGAGCTGCTGCACTGGAGTGATTCCACAGAGCATCGAATCCAGTGATACAAACCTGAAAGTAGGTTCTTGTCACTCCTTTTTTCATCTTTTCATTCTATCTCCTCCTTCTCTATGCCAACCCATTGCTCTTCACAGCCCTCTCCTGGACCTTTGCCTGCCTGACCAAGACTCCAGGTTGACTTGTGTCATCCTGTACCGTAAGCTGGGTCTCTTCACCTGGTCTTGGAGCACGTTCACAGTGGGGTTAGAGACTTGTCTATGGATGGCCAGCAACTCTGTAGTAGTGACTTCATCTCAGAAGAATTTAAGAGATGAGCAGTCAGGCCTTAAAAGAACTTTTTCATGTAACACAGATGGAAATTGTTCAGAAATAATTTTCTTTTTTTTAAAAAAAGAAAAAAGCCAGTTTGGTTTATTGGAACATTTTCACAGCATATTTCTCACAAAGCTCTTGAGATTCTGCTTGTGTGTGCACATGAGCACTAGGAGCTGCAGTAGAGTTACAATACAGACCACCCTTTGAATGCCTTGCTTTCAGCTGTACCAGCTTTTGGAAAACCTCTTTTCCTTTTTGCTTGGACTCCTCTTGAAAGTTAAGATTTCCTTTAAACTCTTAAATAAACTCTTCTAGAAGTTAAGGAATAATAATAATAATAATAATACCCTGCAGAAATTCCAGTAGCATTTTTTCACAGCTGCTATTTGAAACATTAAAGTACTTCACTTGCTGGCTCTAGGAAGCTGCATGTGGTTTGAAATCTGCTTTTTGAAGTAACATTTTTTCAAAATGCCAAAGCAAAAAGAAGTGAGAAAAATGGTAGCCTGTTATCTGCTTGCTAAACACTACCTGATACGGGCTAAAAACACACAGCATGGTTAGAACTGACATCATATGTAGGTCCTCTTCTCTTCCAGCTCCATCCCTTTTTGTTTCCTTTTTTCTTTCTTCTGTCTTCCCTTTAAAGGCTTCTCATTCTTGTAAGCAGCAACAGGGATTGAAAACATGCACTTACAAGGCCTGTTTGACCTTCTGTGCATCGGTCAACATCAGTCTTATGTTCACTGGAAAAGGCACGCTTGTACAGAGCAGACAGGACTTCAAACCATGCAAGCGAGTGCGGATGAGACCGCCCAGGTCCTCAGCTGCGTCTCGATGCTGTTCTTTCTGTTGGCAAAGTCTGGCTGTCGCCGTGTCTGCGGTCAAAGTTCTCGTAGGTGGAGTCCTGCAGCTGTGGCCTGGCAGTGGAAGAAGCGAATGAAGGTGAAGACATTTCTGGCTGCTCTAAACCTTATAAGTGTCTTCAACTAGTGATTAAGGAGAGTCAGAGTCAGTGTCTGCAATATTGTCTGATAATGGATCCTCCCCTCTGCAGCAGGTAGTTTTTAAGTGTCTGAGTTGCATCTAATGCTTTACATCTTAAAGCATCCAGACTGATCTCATACACCATTAACATTAACTCCTGCTGCTGTCCTGCTGCTCAGAGCCTCAGGAGATTGTGCAAACCTCTCCTGAGACGGATCTTCTTATGTAGAGCGTGGAGGATCTTGGTTTTTAAGCTTTCGTCTTTGTGTGTATCTATATAAATATTATCAAGGGTGCAGTATGGTTTAGACACTGTTAGGACTATGCTTTAGCAAATAATTATTGCAAATTTAACTGGATTAAATTCCCCATTGCCTCTTTGGCTGTGTCCTGATGCTGTACACTTGACTCATGCTGAAATAACCATCTTTTTTGGATAAGGTGGGGGAAAGAGACATCATATAAGGATAACTCAGGTTGAAAGGTAGCAGCCCCAGGCAGATGCAATTATACTGACCTCAGATACAGCTTCTTCAGGTTTAGCCTAAGGGTTGGTTTTGGTTTCTAGTTTGTTTTGCCTTTTTTCTTTTTCCCATCCCTTTCTATCTTGGCCACCACAGCTGTCGGGATTGTCCAAGAATGGTCTTGTGCTGGCTGATGGGAAGTGCCAAGGGTACTGTGGGAGCATCTTATGGATACCAGCCAAAGAATCAGGCCCTGCCACACCTGAGCTGGCTCTGAGGTGGGCTGTTTGGAATCTCCATACCTCCTTCCACACTTGGCAGAGCTCATCAGCTTCAGTGTGGGCCCTTTTTCTGCCCCATTAGAGACTGGGGTGCAGAAGGGTGGAGAAGGATTGCTGTTGCAGAGAGTTTCCCTCTTGCTCATTCATCAGCCTGCCACAGGTGCCTTTCCAGCCTGTTCCCCTCACCTGCCCCTTGGGTGGGTGGTTCTTTTGCTAATTTAATGTGACTTCCTACCACGCTCTGGGCCTGTGGCCTGCCTAAACTTCTGCTAGCCCCTTGCTGCTGCAGCATCCATGTGCCACAGTCTCTCCAATCTGCTGCCCTGGTCCCTTGTCCTCACATCAGTGGGGTCTCTTCTCAGCTGTACCCAAGCCAGAGCCTCCTCCCAGCAGTGCCCAAGCCTTGGTCCCTCACACTGGCTTGCCTGGCCATCAGCCCAACCCTGTCCTTGTCCCGGGAGCCTGCTCTTGGGCTGCAAGGTTGTTGTCAAGACCAAGGACACGTTGCATTTCTCTCCTTAGCCATCTCCACCCTCCTGCTGGATAACATGAGTAGAAGGCAGAATGTCCTTACCGGGCCAGGCTGGATGGGGCAGAGGAGGGACCTGTGAAGTGGGAAGGAAGACGTAGGTTAGCAATGTGGCTGGAGTGAGCTGGCAGCCCGGGCTGACCTAGAGCTGTTGGGGAGCTGCACTGGAGGGTGGTTATTAACCTTTCTCCCTGGGCACAGGGAAACTCCTGCTCCCTCTGTCTTTTCAAAGGTCTCTTCCTGAAGGAGACCTCCTGTCTGCAGGCTGTGACCAGTCAGGCAGGAGGTCCCTCTTACTTGTTCTTAGATTTTTCCATTAGAAATGTCCTTCTCCTAGGGTGGAAAAATAATTTAAAAAAACTCAAAACAAACCCAACCCCTCCTGCCTGACTTTATCTCCTGCATCTCATCGCTGGTTACCAGTCTGATGGAGGAAGACCACCGAAGGAAAGAGCGATACATACCTCCTCTCGAGAAAACGGTGAAGCCCAGTATCACCAGCAAAATAAGCACTTTAATTCCCAGCGGCACAAAGATCAGGATCAGGAAGAAGGAGCTGTTGGATGCTTTGAATTTATAGAAGTACACAGCCCCCTCTGCTCTCCCATGGCTGTTGACAGCAGTACAGGTGTATTTTCCATCGTGGGTCAGGTACTGGAGCTCCTTGGTGATGCGGTGGTTCATGCTGGTGATGGAGGTGAGGTTGCTATAGGATGGTCCGGTCCAGGTCAGAGCGGGCGCTGGCTCCCCCTCGGCAGTGCAGCGTGCCTGGAAGGTGCGATCCCCATTGGAGCTGACGGTGATGTTAATGATCCTGGGGGCAGCTGCAGAAATCACAACAGGGGAGGGAAAGTGCATCAGGTTTCAAAGCCAAGTCTAACACAAAACGCCTAAAATGAGCACGTGGTCTTGGTGGACCCTCAGCACGTTATATCAGGGTAACGTAGGGATCAAACCTCCCCTTCCTTGTTTCTTTCAGCACTTTCTTTCCCTAGATTTCCCCACCCTGCCTATGTTGGAGAGAGGAGCAAAGGGATTCACCCAGCAAAGCCTGGGTGCGAGGATGTGCACTCTATTTGTGTTTTATCTCTGTAATGCCTTACACAGTTTTCTGAGCTTTGGTCAACTTCAGCTGTTGTGACCTTCCATGGTGGCAGCAGGCAGAGGCACTGTGCTGTAGCAGGGCAATCATCCACGAAGATGGGTTGCTTTCTGCAGTTGCATTATGAATCGCAGCCCAGTGCCATCCGTGATACAGGCACAGGTGCAGCTGGTGACTTTTTTTGGACTGGCTGCATCTCCACATGGTTCAGGACAAGGCAACCACCGTGCTCTCCTGCAAGCGTCTTGTGGCTGTTCCCTTGGTCTCTGACCTCCAGAGCACACATGGAGAGATCCATTTGTGTAAGCCCTGTGCTCAGTGCCTGAGACTTTCCAGATTTGGCAAATCATTGTCAAGGAACATTCACATTCCTTGCTACCACCTATTTTTGATGTTTTTCTCCAACCCTGTAGTGACCACCCAACAGCTGGTGTAGGTTCCTGGTTGCTTTGGGGTAGCACACCAATATCAAGACAGCAATTAATTTTGTATCCTGTATTTATAGCATATGGGGTTGTGTGACTGAATGAACAGTGGCAAAGATAATTTGGGAGATGTAAAATGTTGAGATGGACTGTTGAACATGTCATCTTTGGTCTAGTCTGCTAAGGAAGTGTAGCTGATATGACCAAGCTTGTCTTACCCATCGGTCCTCTCCTGCTGGACCTGTTGACCCCTTTCATGCATTTGGTTCCTAACAGCATTGTGGAAACTGAAGGGAACTAAATGAGTATCCTCAAGGAGGAAAAGCAGGAGTTCAATATTTATCTCATTTTTTGCCAGGCTGGACAGCAAGTGCATAGCTTGCAACCACCTACAGCAGGTCTTCTCCCTTGTCTAGGTAATGCAGGTTTGAGGCTGGAAGACTGATCGGTAAGAAAGCTAGCTGTTAGTTGTCATGTGTCTGTGTGTCTTGGTGCTTAAATTAACCTTTTAAGCATCATTTAACCCCTCCCATTCATACTGTCAGGGCCCACTCCCAAAGCAGGGTGCAGCCTGGGTACCATATCTGCTTATGTCATTGTTCCTCTGGTGTTAAAACCCAGGCAGCCCCTGAGAGACAGATTTTACCATCCTGCCCTGGTCATGCTGTGTGCATGTGTGTTTAGGAGCTGCTCCAAGTGAAGGAGAGCCTTCACTATACAGAACTTTCCAAGAAGTAACCGAGCTCATCCTTGGGCCCCGTCTGGATGCCCGCAGCGCACCGCAGGTGTAAGGCAGTTTCACTTCACAAGCAAAATCATCCAACATGCAGCACCTCTGCACTCGTCGGTAACGTCTGAGTCTGTTCCCAAGGCCACCTGGGTCTACTAGCATCCCCTTGATCTTCAGCTGCACCCGGGGAGATGGGATTAGCTCTATCCTGAACAGGGTCTCCTTATAACTGAATGCTGGGTCTGAACAAAGCACGTCACAGCCTGGGGCATGGAGGGGCACAGCCGGGGCTGTGTGGTTTGTGCTGGGGACTCAGCCCTGATTGCTTTGCTGTGTCTCTGCCATGCTCAGCAGCTCTAAATAGAAGGTGTTTTTTCAGCCATATTATTCAGCTGACAGAGCAAACGAGCCCTGCTGCAGCGGTGGGCTGTTGCATTGGGTTTCTGTACTGTGAGCGGTGTGTGGGCTTCGGTGGGAGCTGGTGGGTGGTGTGTGACTTTGAGACTCAGATTTTGGCTGCTGTGTGGTTCACCTCTCTGCATTTCTCTCCTTCCCTGTGTCTATTTAGATTGCAGGCTCTGCAGGAAGGAGCAGCGCCCTGCGTACGGCCATCCAACAGCTATCGCAATGGGTCCTGAGCTTATTTGGGGATCCAAATGTCGCTTCCATGCAGATGCCCACCCTGTGGATGGACTTCTCACCTTGTGCAACTGTTGTCTAGTGTTGCCTCAAAGATGCTTTGCCTTGTCGCTGTTGCCCTTGTGGTTTCTAATTGATCCCTTGGCAAAGACTGGACGAGCCTGAGACCATGTGCTCTCCAGAGGGACAGGATCGAGTGTGCTTAGCTAAGTGTGACCATGGCAGCTGGAGATGCTGCTTTCAGTCAGATATGGGTAAGAGCTCAGGTTTTTTCCCTCAGGATTCAGAACAGTGTTTCAGCCTAAGCTGGATACAGTAAGAATCTTCAAGGGGAGGTGAAGCTCCTCCTTGTGTCCTCTGATCTGGGTGTAGCTCAATGGTCAGGTGAGCCCAAGGAGCTTCAGGTGTTAATAGAGACTGCCAGCTCCCCAAGTTTGACATTTGTTGATCAGAGCTGGTTTTCAAGCTGTTTGTACTTAACCTTTCCTGCTCCAGAGGAGTTTGGACCTATAGCACATGAATGCTGGGTACCTTGCCTTCCCAAACCCCTATTACCACCCAGGCCTGCTTGTGCTTACATATGCTAACATATACTCAGCACCCAGGCTCTCCAGTTTAAATCCTGATAACAAGGACATCTTTTACCCCCCTCCATGGGCTGCTGACCCAGCTTGCCCTCTCTGCTGCCTGCACAGATCCTGTGCTGCACGGACAAAGTGGCATCATAAAATCCCAGAATGGTTTGGGTTGGAAGGGACCTCTAAAGGTCATCTAGTCCAGTGGCCCTGCAATGACCATGGATGCCCAGGACTGGTCTGGTTCTTACTCTGGCAGCCAGAGCCTGGCTGTTTCCTTACGAGTTTTGTTCCTATTCCCTTCCCTGCCTTGTGCACATCACCTTATGTTGGAAGACTGCAGAAGGCAATGTGTATTCCCTGCCCAAATGTTATAAATTACCCCCAGAGCTGGACAAGCCAACCCTTTGGAAGACCATCTCAGGTCAACTTCTGTTACAATCTCATCAGCTTCCACATCTTGTGGCTCTCGCTTCCCTATGGGGTGGCTTTGCCTCCTTTGGCTCTCCTGCCCTCTTACCAATCAAATGCAGCTTTATCCCATTCCTGCTTTCATACTTGTCGTGGATATCTCCGGACAGCTCCACCCGGCAGAAGTATCTCTCACTGTCGCTCCAGGTCAGATTGTCAATCCTGATGGAAAGGTCCTTGTGGCGAGGATTTCCAAGCAGTTTGTACTTGTTTTTATAGCTGATGGCTGTCTTGCAGAGCTCACTGGCGCTCTGACTAATGCACTTGAAAACTATCGTGCCATTGTAAGGTTCTTTGATCCTCCAAATGGCAGTGAGGGTCCGGTCAAATGTTTTGTAGGGGTGTGTGAAAGTACAGGGTAGGATAACCATCTTCCCAAGTTCACCAGTAACATCAGATGGGACATGAACGGACCAGCCATTGGACTGCACACCTAGAAGCAAAAAGAGATGATCAAGACTGATTTATCTGGAGTGTTTAAGAGGGAAATTGGGCATCCTTCCTGCACCTGCTGTGTTGTTGCTCAGAAAATGGATGCTGTGTTCCTCTGGTGGGCCCTGTGCTCTCCTTTTTGCTGAGGACTTGCAGATGATTACAGACCCCAGTTACGGTGGCTAGATATGGTACCAGTCTGCAGCAGAGCTCAGGGGTCTGACTAGCTCATGTTGAAAGTTATTTAATTCCTAAGCAGGCCTCCTGTTTGTAAAGTGAACTATAGCATCTTAAGTTGTTTAACAGTCTTCTGCAGCTAACATTTACGTGCTTGGAGGAACAGACTTCTTTTTATTAAAAAAAAAATCAAGAAAAAACTAAAAATAAAAGTTTTGCATGTATTCAGAGATCTGGTGGCTTTAGGCACTGAAATGCAGTAAGCATTGTAGCAGCACTGTATCTGAGTGCATGCACACACCCACTCCTATGTATGCTGTAGTATTTGTTACACTGATCAGTTGGTGGCTGCATTACCCCTGGGGAAGGTAGTAACAGCTGATGTTTCTAACGACCAATGCTGCTATCATCACAAAGTAGCATCTTATTCGTAAGACGCGACAGGATCTGAATAAAGATTTGGAGATACTCATCATGCAGGGACTGGTGAGAACAGGCAAGTTACCTGTATCAGCCCCTGTCATGGGAAGGAGGATGCCCTTGACAGTAAAGAAAGCATCTCACTGTTAGCAGAGTGAGTTGTCACTACGTCAACTCTAGCTGCCACTGTCTTCCCAGACAGGCTTTGTCCTGGTGTTACAGTGGGGGAAACCCTGAGTTTTCCAGCTGAGATGCCACAAATGGTTGTGATTTTGCTCTCTTGGCCGAATTTGGTCACAGTAAATCCTAGCACAGTCTGGGGAGCTGAACCTCGCTGCCACCAGACCCAGTCTGATCGTTTCTGTCCAGTGATGAAAACAGCCTTCAGCTGAATGGATGCTCCACACCTTGGAAGTACATAGGGAAAGCTCAGTCTCATTTGTTTCCCTTCCCCAGGAACCAACAGCATCAACAAACCTGTAGGCAGTGCTTTCTATATAGATATGTGTATCTATCCACTGTCTTGCTAATTGCAACAGCTGTAGCAGCAGATTGTGGCTTCAGGAACGTCTGTGGCTATGTTCCTGTCTTATAAAACTCACTTGATGGCTTCATTAAATCAGGAGCTTTCCCCTCAGTAACAGAATAACTGTGAAAAATGTAAAGGCGTCCAGTAAATAATTGCCACCCATCCCCAGTCTAGCTGAATTCACTGTGGTCTGTGGGCATTCAGCTCTCGGGTTAATCGTGTAAACTCGAAGATAAGATTTGTTGCTTGTTCTTATATGTTTTCCATAATATTTGACAAATACCTCAGTGGTGATGCAGCTTGTATTAATCTATTGTGCACTGCACAATGGACAAAGGCCAACGGAGGACCAGTTCTCTGCCATTAAGTTATTTATCTGGAATCAGCACCAAGCTGGTATTTTGCTTACTGAGATTTGGTGTCAGGCTGCCTTGTCATTCATTACAACTATACCAGTACCTTTTGCAGCCTAGGTAATATACAAGGCTACATGGACACAGGAGCTCCAGGAAGCTCATGGACTTTGAACACAAGGACCTGGCAGTGAAAATAAAAAAATGCTATTGCTTTCTAGTTTATTTCATGTTATTTTGTTTATTTTACAACATCTCACTGTAACCCTTACTTTTGGAGAACAGCAGATAATGTGCTTTTGAGTATATGATTTGCTTTTCTCTATTACCTTTTTGGTTTGCATTCTTTTTAAAAATCTTAATTTTTAGCACTTTAAACATCCTCTTGCCTTCCACATGGGAAATAATGTTAAAAAGAAGTGCTTCTAATGTCACCAGATCCACCCATTTCTATGGAAACAGTTTGCCTAGGTTGTGAGTGAAGCGAGTTATCAGCATCTTGTGTATAATTTAACCTTAACCTTAAAGCTTCAGCATCATAGATCTTACATGTTTTCTGATATCCAGCCTCCATTTGTTCCTGTGATTGAATCTCTCACAAGAAACAGAGAAGGTCATGGACAAATAGCCTACACACCTTATACGAGGGAACTCCTGAAAGGAGGTGTCAGGTCAGCGTATCTGCTAGTTGTCAGTGGAAAGGTCATGAAGACAATAATAAGATCAAGAGCTAGAGACCACTACAGACACTAGCCTTGCTCTAATAAACACTGTTTGACAGTATATCTAAGCAAACCCCATTAAGTTTAATGGAACTTAAGTGCATACTTGAAGTTAAAGGTGAGCTTAACTGCTCAATGGAACCGAAGCAAATTGTGTCTGTTGCATAATAACTCCTAGGAACATGAAAGAGCACTTCTGGGTGGTGATGGAAATGCTGCATCCAGCTGACAATGCAGGGGAAATGTTAGATGAAGATGAACTCTGCACAAGTTAAAAAAGCAGAAAATGCAAAAAACCCCAAGCTAAAGACCTCTCTGACAATTGCAGAATCAAGACTTTGAGTTTTTCCAGTATTCTCACATGCACCTGGAATTTCAGGATCTTTTTAAGCAACATGATGGATGGTGCAATTCTTGGAGAGTTTATCGTACCAGGCAACTCCCCTGGCCCTTTCACCAGAGCAAGAAGAAAAGCCCTGATCAGACAGGGATTCATAGCAAGCTCAGAACTCACCCTTCCTGGAGATGTGAAGGAGGCACAGAAGAAACAAACCAAACTCTCTCATGCTGGTTGACATTCTCCACTGAGGTGTATCAGCAAACCAGAACTGTCTCTACTATGTCTGAGCTGCTGGTCTTGCAGTCACAAAAGGTTTTTCCAGGGATGGAAGAAGTTGTGGTTTTCCTCTCCTTGGAGGGAATGAGTTGTCTAGCTGAACCAACTTTGGATTCAGATATTAATAGTTTTGTGGTCAGTCATGTGAAAAATCCAACAGAGGGGATCAGAGTATTACCATTTTCCATCTAAAAGAAGGATACTGCAGACTGGGGCTGCAAACACTCACTCCATGTGTGTGGTGGTGCAAGAGGGGATGGCTTTCAAATGCTACCAGCCCACTGGTCTGGAGGAAGTCCTTGCAATCTGCCTAAGCAGGGGGCAAGTGAGACCCTTGTTCTCCTGGCTTGAGGTAGTTCATCCTTCTGAAGCCAGAGCCTGCAAGCCAACTGTGTTTTACCCCTTGTGCTCACTGGTTGTTATCATCCCTAGGTGTAAAAACCCACCCTCTTCTTTCAAAATCAGCTGAGCACTTGTGCCAAGGTTCAGTGGTGGAAGAGTGCTGTGGAGTCCTCTGGTACCCTGCTCTGTCTGGACTCCCATGACCCTGACAAGTCGCAAGTCATTCTTCTTGTTGTTAACCTGCTTTTAAAATATGCTGAGCTCCAGCTTTTGCCTGGAATCCTTGTGCAAATGCTCGTTCTTTCCTTCTGGGTTTAGCTAATCTGCAGAGCTCTGGGCTTGTGGAGTGCTGACCGTGCTCCCCTCCCCATTATCTCCCATACAGTGATCCCGTGCCGTTGTGAAGTTTTAGCCTTGGAGCATATATTCCCTATCAGGGCTTAGCTTGAAGTTTTCTGCTTTTGCTTCAGACTGGAGGAAGGGCTGATGTCTGACCCCCTCTTCTCATCTCGGCAGCTATGCTGCTGGAGGGTCCCGCTACCTCTCTCCTGTCTGGGGATGAGGACAGCAGCACCCACACGCTTCACGGGTGCACAGCCACTGGAGGGCTCCCAGAGCCAATATAAGATGCTTCTGCTTAGTAGCTGCTGCCACTTTCGCTCTGCCAAGAGCCAGCGCCTTCCCCCAGCAGAGATGCCAGGGCTCCTCTTTGCTCACCACCTCTTCTTAAACTCTCCGCATATGTTCGCCTCTTAACTTGCTGTGCAAAAGCCCCCAGAAGAGGGACTTGGAGATTTGGTGGTATTAAGTGTGTTTGCTGCTTTCTGAACTCTTTCTTTGTTCTGGTCACAGGTAGAGTTACTCTCCCAGTGTCTGTGAAGGGAGGGATTTCTGTTTTCCTAGACTTTTTGAAGGGGGCTCGGAGAGTACCTAGCTATTATTTACGGTGGCTTGGACCTGTCGCTGCTCAGCAGAGGGTGGTATTATTTCAGCTAATGACTTAGAGCCCTGCTCAGTCCCTGTGCGTGTCCTGCCAGAGCAAGAGGATCAGGACTCAGTGCTCTAAATACTTTGCAAACTGTCCTTAACCGCTGTAAAAAGCAATACATGCCATTGCCAGCAGAGAAACCTGAGGGTATTGGTGGTGGAAACAGTGAATAAGAGACCGATATCCTTACCCCATCTGTGTTATGCATCTTTTCTGTGTACCTTTCCTGTTTTCCTCCATGTATTGTTTGATTTTATCTATTTGTGATGTAAACCTTTTGGTGGTGTGACTATCTCTAAGCATTTCGCCCTTCTTGGCCCACCAGGTCTCAGTGGATTGAAATAAAAGTTTAAAGTGAAATCTGTGCTTAAAACATGTCGTTACAGTGAAGCATAAATGATCAATGTAAAGAATAGCTGCAGTTAACAATTAATATGAACCTCTGCCTCTCTAATGTTTTACTCCAGCATCTCCTAGACAAATATCTGGTAAATCAATGCGGAAGTATGAATCCTTCAGGTTTTATTGCTAAGTGATTTTATTTTCAGACCATGGGATAGCTATTTGCAAAGAACCATTTTAACATTTGAAAATGCAGAGTTGCAAATGTATAGCTAAAAATGTTTGAAAACTATTTGAATCGGCCAAAAAATTTTGTAAACAAAAACATCCATGGCTATATGATCCTCAGACTCTGTTATCTGTGACCTTTTTTTCCAGTTCTGTGCTTAAATTGGATCTGAGATTTCAGTAAGGAGGGCTGCTTCTGGTCCAACACCAAAACCAGGATGCTTTCCATATCCATCAAATTCTGTTTTTCTTCCTGGTAAATCTTTTTTAAGGGCTGGAGGTAATGACAGCAATTGTTATGCTGCTTTGCTAATATCTTCCGTCAGTGGTTGTACAGAAGTAACACTCACAGATCTGGTCCCAGAGACACCCCAGTTTCTGGTGATTTCTTGTGCTATGAAAATACACAGAGTCTGGAAAAAGAGAAAAGAATGGAAATTTGTGGGTTTCCCCACTCAGAAAATGGATGAACATATTTAAATAAAAAGAACCTGGAAATAAAAACTAGGGGAACCTGTAAATACAAGTAAGTAGCAATCGAATGTAGGCCAGTGGCAAATCTTCAGCCAAGGATAGTGAGACATCTGCCCATCCTGTCAACAATATGGCCCGTTCATGGTGTGCTTTTTGGCAGCTGAAGGGGAGTATCTCATGTCCCCATCACTGTTATGGCAGCATCTGGTCCTATGAATAGCAGTCCTGGGTTTTGAAGGTTGCCTTTGGAAGATGGTACCGACTAAATCAAACTGCCTTCAGCAAGTGCCAACATCAGCCTTTGCTCCCTGGACTTTGCCTCCTCCGATTGCCCTGAATCCAGGTGATGGCCTCAGGAGGCACTGAGAAAGGTGAGAGATGTATGGTGTCAAGGTGTTGCTTTGACTACAGCAACCATGTGTTAGTGGCACTGTAAGGAGTTACATACCATACCCTATAGGTTGCAATTTAAAGATGCAATCTGATGGAGAAAGCATAGAAGGAGGGGAGAATGATGTTGAAATAAACTGATTGAGGTGGTCAGTGGCTGTATCTTGCCAATGTGAATGTTTTATGGGACTAGCAGCGCTTCCCAGCTCCTTTTAACCTTTCTTAGTTGGCTGAGTTCATGTAGAGGCTAGCCTCTTGTAGAGTGTCCACCTCTCCTAACTCCCCGAGAAATTCCTGCAGTGTTTTGTGACAGATGGTTGACAAAACTTGCAGGGTGACCCAGAAGCATGCCAGGATGACTTCATAGCAGATGTGCCTTCCTTTCAGTGTTGCACCACGTGCGTTGGCAGACAACTTGTTAGCTGAGCCCTTTGGACTTGTCAGAAGCTGCTCCATGCCACCTTGCGCACTTCTTTACTGACTGCTCTGTTAAACTGCTTCAATCTGAGCATCTGTTTGGTCCTGGGGGGTGGTGATGTGCACCCAGGTTGCAACACGTAGCTGGAGATGAGCACAGCAGAGCTCGTGCCTCCTGGTCCCATGCTTGTCACTGAGGACCTTCACAATGTGCTTTTCTGTGTGGCTGTACCTGTGCTGATAATGCACCTGCTTATTCAAGGATCAGAGTGGAGGCAGTTGTTCCCTCTCCCTCCCTTTGGGTCTTAATTCCAGCTCCAAGGTTTTCTACTTCAATTACTTCAGCAACATGTGTAAGTCCTGCCCCTAGGCCTTTGAGTGTGCCAATCTGCACATGTTCGACGCAAAAGCCTTATGTTTTGTCAAATCTGGCACTTTTCCCTGAAGGGATTGGGTCTGTGAAGTAGCTGGGAGGTGAAGCTGGGAGGCCAGAGGAATTTTCCCTCTGCCTGATCTCTGCCAGCTGAGCAGGAGAAAGCTGAGCTGTGCTGAGCTTCTCGGGGAGCTGCTGCGCGCTGCCGATCTCTGCTGTGTGACCACTTCATCCTCACTGAGCTGGAGGGAAAAAAAATATCAACAGGTATACCTACAGTGCAAGGAAAGCGGGAGGGGTGGAGGGTGTCAAAGCCAGAGACCATTCCTGTAGGTGACATTGATCCTGCTTCCTGGCACTGGGTGCCGCTGCAGAGCATGGTCACCACTGCATCAAGCTCCTGCTGATCCAATTTGAATGTCTACAGGTTGTGTTGCTCACCTGTGGTGTTTGCTTAACCCCTTACAAATGCTCCTGACCTGGGAAACTCTCCTGCCTGCCATATCGTTGCTGCAAGGTGTTGGGCTGTTCCATCACCAAAGCTGCAGCAGAAAATTGACGGAGCAGCAACAGGGGTGCTGGTGAGCCCTTGTTGCCTCGGGTGAATGTCAGCTAAAGAAAATGAGATGCATATTTGGGTACGTTTTGCCTAGTGGGAAGTTACTGTATGAAAAACATAGCTTACATCTTATTATGGGCAGAGCATCATGGATGGAAGAAGAAAGAGGAGGCATCTCTCTAGTAACTTGTCTGTTGACTTCTGCAGTCGCATCCATGTATTGAGATGAAGAAGAGGTCTGATCTGCCAGACCTGTGCATTTCTGTCACCACTGCTGCTGTACAAAGCCTCTGCTATGACGAGGAAGAACTGGGTTTGGGACATCTGCGGACAGGCAGGGGCGTGATATGCTCAACTTTGCCCATACCAAGGTGGGTCAAAATCATTGAGAGAATGAGCCTGGGGCCACAATAATGCTAACCTTCTCCAGGCAGCACTAGAGCTCAGGATAAGGTAACCTTTCATTTGCCAAGTTTACAGTAGGGTTGTCTCATCTCAGCACTGGGCTTGGTCCCAAGCTTAAACAACAGTGTAGATACACCTGATTTCATCACTGCTTTGCCCTGAAATGCCTGATGTGGCCATTCAGAATGGCAACCCTAAGAGACGTTTGACTTGCAAGGGATATACATGCACTTGTTTAATGATAGCAATAGAAAGTTTTAGGACTGAACCCAACACTTCTCCGACCCAAGTGCGCTTACCAACCACTGTCTGTCCTCCCCTACCCTGGACATCCCGTCATCCAAATAAGCACTGAAGGTCTGGTCTCTGTGTGACGTTGGGATTAGCCTGAGCAAGAGGGTGAGCCAGCTGGCAAAACAGAGACACTAATCCTGTCCTGTAGCATAATCCGAATGACGTGTCTGATTAAAGGCACTTGAAATGCCACCAGAAAGAAGTCCCTGCCCACCCTTCCTACTGAAAGTGAGCCTGTGATGATTTATGTGCTCTGTCTTTCCCTGCTGAATGAGCACAGCTGGTGATTTAAGAGATTTATGCTCCTTTAGCTGTGGATTTCATAGCCCTTCTCCCTTACACTGCAGCTTGGGAAGGAGAGTGGGCTGGTTATATCCATCAGTCCACATGATATCTGAAGCAGGTCCTGAACTTTTCCTTGACACAACACTCTTGGCCAGTGAAGCAATGAGGCTGATGCATGGTCTGAGCTTGGGCCGCCACACTTCTGTGCTGCCTCGCTTCTCAGACTCAGCAAATTCAAAAGCACTTAGACTGAGATCTCCAACAATGAATAGAAACTCATCTCTCTAGGATGTGCATCTGGAGAATACCTCTCTACCTCTTGTTTTCACTTACAGTTTGCCTTGCCTGAGACCATGCACCCAGCCTCTCTAGACTGAAGTTTAATGTGGCATCTTCTCTTAGAAACACACCATTCTATTGTCTGTTGTCCTTCCTAATGTCTGATAGTCCATAGCGTTTCCTTGAGCCAAATGCAAAATATAACTGTGATGATGTCATTGGTGTTTTGTCTTTTTTCTGTGGGTTTTTTTTTGTTTGTTTGGTTGGTTTTTTTTAACTTTGGTGCCTCAAACTGTCATGTATCTGAAATGTGATTAAGGCCTGGACGGTTCAGCCATTTCCCCTTGCTCACTGACAAACTTCAGCCAAATTTCTCCTCTTGGCATTATCTGCTGCTGTACAGCTCCAGTATTGCTTTGACTGCTCCTCAGCTCACCCACCTGTGTCAGTCACAGGTTTTCCTGCATGGGTATCATCTCGTCATCATGCTTGTTCTTAAATATAGCCCAGCATGTGTTTGAAAGTGATGGCTTTCAAGAGTGGGTTGAATGGCCAGAAGAGACCACTGCACCATCTCATCTGACCTGATCATATAACTTCTAGTATAACATAGATTGTTTTCATCTATTTCCTTCTGAAATTAATTCCAAAACTTGGATTGGTACTGAAATACTGTATGTGGTAGGAAGGAGTGCACAGTGCCCGCAGCCTCGGCCCAGCCACACTGGGCAAGTGTGGGAGGAAAGGAGAGTTGCAGACGTGAAGCCAACCTGTTGAGGTAATAAATGAGGCAAGGCTGAGTGATCACTCTTTCCAATGAACTGTGTCCGGAGGCAATATTCTTTGACATCCTTGACCTGATTGTCCCAGGATTGTCTATATTTCAATTAAATTTTCAGTTCAGTCATAGGCAGAGGCAAGGGTGTTTTAAGGGCATTGTAGATCCTTTTGCCTTTAAGAGGACCACTACAAATAATTTTTGTAGGTAGCTCATGACCCGTATGAAAGGCAGGCAGTGTAGGTACTGTTGAAAGAGACCTTTACTTGAATTTTTGGCAGAGCCTGGCAGTGCAAGATCAGCTCCTTTCTAGCTGGGACAGAAATTAGGTGAGATGAAGGCAGCAACTTTCCTTGCCCTGATGGAGTGACCTGCCCCTGGAGGAGCCAGGAGAAGGAATAATTTTTGCTCTCTGTGGCAGGAGTTCCAGAAGACAGGTTGAACATGGTATTGTGTTGCTGTTTTATCTCATTGGGGTTGTTCTTCTAGAGTTCAGTTTGCTCAATGGGTGTGATATTTCGATTGATGCAGGCAACGGAGCTAAACAGGACATACTGATAAAGTATTACTGCCTGTGTGTTTACTCTTTACCTTCACCTCAGAAAACATTTCTGGTAGTAAATGGAACATTTAGTGGCAATAAATGGCAAACTGTTTTGAGCACGTCTCCAGCATGCTCAGTTCTGCCTTCAAACCACAACACTTGTGTGTGTCTGTGTTGGTCAGTGCCCAAAGCTGGCAGTTTCTCTTTCTCTGTTGTTGGTACTGGGATCTGCTGGGTCAGAAGGTCCCAGCGATGGAAGTGCCAGGAAGAGACATGTGAGTTGTAGCATATTAAGGCATTTACTTTTGCTTCCTCTGGTCTCCGATAACATGGAAGTGTTCCCAAAGAGTCAGTGCTAACACTTTCAGGCCAACGTAACCTTTACTTAATTACACTATTGCCATAATCGCGTATGGCCCTTTAGATACCAAGTGAGATAAGGCCCCTGCCTAGGGGAGCTCACATTCATTAACAGTGATAGATTATGACATTGACTCCTGGGATTAAGATCAGAGGCTGATAACTGGAGGAGAAGCGTTATGGGGAGTACATTGTTCTTATCAGTTCTCACCACACACGGGGTTGAAGAAAACAATAGATCAATTTACATCACTTAATACACCCTGCTCAGAACCATGTGTGCAAGTGGCTGTTGACTCACCGGCAGAACCTTGTTGAAAGCTCAGTGTTCCTGTCCAGGCAAGATTAGAAAATGAAGTTGCACCAGAGGAGGGAAGCTGCTTGACACAGAGGTGGTAAAGTGAGGGAAGCTGAGGAAGCGTGGTGGGAAAGTGGGGTGAAGAAGAGATGCAACTTGGGGTTGGGCAAAAATGATGCTACAGTGTCAGAGAACAGCAGAGTGTGGGGGATGAGGGGAGGATGTCCCTTCCATGAGGTGGATGTTTCCATACAGTCCTTTCTCTCCTCTCCAATCTTGAGCCCCATTTATGGGTTGTGACCTTTGGTCATGGTCTGTTTTGCAAAGAGATTGCCTTAAAGCAGAGTAGGGTGGAGCCAGGGCATCAGCAAGATGAAATTTGGTCATGCTGCAGGGTAAATAAAATACTGGTAGTCTAAAGCTGGGAATCAGGTAAAGCAGGTGGGGAGGGGAATGTGCTGGTTAGGAGTGGATGTGATGAATGGAACGAGTAGTTACGGCACTTCTTGGCAGGTGGGACAGGCAGGTTTCTCACAAATCCCTGCTTCTCACATGACGTCTTCAGAGACCTTAGCTAAGTTAACTAGAGAGGCTCTGCAGTCCCTGAAGGCAAACTCTTCCTGGGGTTTCCAGTTTCTGTTGGGTTGGGTGTGAGCTTATCTTGGTGTGTTTGAAAATCACTGTGCCTTGTTGCAGCATGTCCTTAAGTACCTAAAGAGTTGAAAATTCGTGACCCTAGATCGCCCATGTTGTAGTTTCCAGCAGTAAGAGGTGAAAGGAGGTTTCTCTTTCTGTTAGGGAGCTGGGTGACTAAGGCCATCCACAGGTAGGCTTTCATGGAGTAGACTGCAGGTGACTGTGTCATACGGAGGAGTTTGATCTAGCCCATGTTGGTGAAACAGAGCCAAGTCCTGGTAGGCAAAAGGCATTACTTTGTTACAGATAATCATATTGCAGAAAGATTAGTCCATGATTTAGTAAGGGAAGGAAGAACAGACATGTTCATCCTCTGAGGTGCAATCACTCATTTGCCTATCAGGCTTCATTATTTTGAATAATCAGACCTTTGGCCATTTTTCTCTGCGTATATAAAGGATTCTCAGTTATTCTTTGAATGCTTTTGGATGGGTTCCTAGAAGAATTTAAATCCTGGATGGCTTCATGACATGTCTGAAAGCAGCTGTCTTCTCCAGCACTGGTGTGTGGCTATGTCTTCCATGATCAAGAGAAATCTGGCTACGTGTATTTGAGAAGCACATGTCTGAAGTCAGAGCTGTTTGGGTGCATTTCTTTCATTGCTTGCTCACAGCTTCATCTAAAAGCACAGGTTTCTGCAAGTCTTACAAATAGCCATCATTCTTTGAAAGGACAATGGAACAAATGAACGTGCAAAACTCGCTGGTGTGATTATTGGTCACATCCCAAGCGGGACCTCTGTTACGTCCTTTGCTTTATTACGTAAATCTGCAACATACAGGTTAGTGGCCTCCTCTGGGAGAAGGATTGTTGTAAGGACAATGTGCCTTTCCTGCACAGCATTCTTGCCCACATTCCTCCTCTGCTATCGTAGGCTTCAAAAGTCCTTGACCTGCCATGTGCTCTACCTTGAAGGGCGGCACTGGTTTTGCCTGGCTGGTCTATACAAGTCTTGTGGATTCCTGCTTGTTTGCAGCATTGCCACCCTGGGAGGCAGTGAAATGATTACAGCTGTGGTTTTCAGCTGTGCTGGAAAAGAGCTGATGGGTGGTTTGACTTGCTGTGAAGGACTGTTCCACAGGGTCCCAGCAGAGTTTAGACTGAAACTATGAATACTGCATCCCTCTTGTGTAATTCCTTCTTTGGCACCTGCTGCTTGTTAGTGCTGAAGATGAGAGACAACTTCAGCTTCCAGGAGGTACCAGTCAGAGGAAAGTTTTTCTTCTGGAATTTTCATTGCAGGCAAAATATAAAACATCTCTGTACTAAAGGAAAAAAAAAAACCAACAAACTTTTGGTGTTCAGAGGAGAAAATCTGGATGTCTCAATCCAACTGAGCCCATTTCTCAAGCACATTTGGTGTAACTTATTTCTGTGACACCCCTCTGCTTCTTTTCAGCACATCTGCCAACATCTCAGCTCTCCAGCCACTCCTCCCCAAGCCTGTAGCGTTGCATGGGGTTGTTGTGACGCAAGTGCAGGACCTGGCACTGAGCCTTGTTGAACCTCATATAGCTGACCTCGGCCCATCGACCCAGCCTGGCCAGGTCCCTCTGCAGGGCCTTCCTACCCTCCGGCAGATCAACACTCCTGCCCAACTTGGTGTCATCTGCAAACTTACTGAGGGTGCACTCAATCCCCTCATCCAGATCATTGATAAAGATATTAAACAGAACTGGCCCCAGTACTGAGCCCTGGGCAATACCACTCGTGACCGGCTGCCAACTGGATTTGACTCCATTCACCACACCTCTTTGGGCCTGGCCATCCAGCCAGCTTTTTGCCCAGTGAAGAGTGCGCCTGTCCAGGCCACGAGCAGCTGGTTTCTCCAGGAGAATGCTGTGGGAAACGGTGTCAAAGGCCTTACTAAAGTCCAGGTGGACAACATCCACAGCCTTTCCCTCAGCCACCAAGCAGGTCACCTTGTCATAGAAGGAGATCAGGTCAGTCAAGCAGGACCTCCATTTCATAAACCCAAGCTGTCTGGGCCTGATCCCCTGGTTGTCCTGTACGTGCCGTGTGATGGCACACAAGATGATCTGCTCCATAACCTTTGCCATCACTGAGCTCGGGCTGACAGGCCTGTAGTTCCCTGGATCCTCCTTCCAGCCCTTCTTGTAGATGGGCGTCACATTTGCTAACTTCCAGTCAGCTGGGACCTCCCCAGTTAGCCAGGACTGCTGATAGATGATGGAGAGTGGCTTAGTGAGCACCTCTGCCAGCTCCCTCAGTACCCTTGGGTAGATCCCATCCAGCCCCATAGACTTGTCTGTGTCTAAGTGGTGTAGCACATCACTGACCATTTCTCCTTGGATTATGGGGGTTTCTTTCTGCTCCCCATTCCTGCCTAATGAAGAGTGATCAAATGGTATGTAATCTGCCCGCATGAAATCTTAACTGAATGCCTCTCTAATAGTTTTGTTGCTGTCCTAGCCCTCTGGGAGCACTGCTCTTGTACCTGGATGGAGCAAGTTTCTGGTGCTGTGGACTCTCTTGCCAGGTCACACATCTTTCATCATTCTCCATACCACAGAGATGAAATCCTATGCCTTTAGGTGTTTCAGGAGAGAAATGAATGGTGTGCACTTTCCAATGAGCTGCAGAGGGCAGTAAGGGTTGAGTGAACTCCAGCAAGGGTCCTGATCGTGGATGCCTATAGATGGACACTGCTGTGGTAGGAATGTGGGTGCAGGGAGAGCCCCAGAGCAAGCTGGAGGGGCCTGTGGCTGAAGGTATTCAGGGATTAGTGAAGCTGAAGTGGTTGGTGGTGCTAGAGAAGCTAGAATGCTTCCCCAGAGGGGTTGGTGATGATGTCCATCACCTACAATACACTGCGAGCAAAGCAGGAACGGGAAATGGAAAAGGGACCGAGGGCTCAAAGAGCCATTCGTAGTGGGATGGCCAAAACAGGAAGGGGTTTCTTGGAGTGAAGGACAGAAGTTCAATGTCTTCTTAGGGAAATTCTTTTGGACTTGCACTTCTTCCAAATTGTTGCTGTGTTCCTTGTCTCTTGGATAAAACTTGGGTTTATAACACGTAGCAAGCTTGCTAGCTGCTCACAGTGCCTGGCAGGGAAGTCACACACGGAGGTGCGTCTTGTTGCTAATCGACCACCGCACAACACTTGCTGTTAAGTGGGATTCCTCTCTCCAGGGAGGGAGAGTTTGTATTTTGAAGATATTCTGTGCGTAGTTAGGTTGAGTCACCTATGCAGTTTAGATAAGGGTAAGTTGAAAATAAAAGTGATCTGTTCAGTTATGCCGAAGTGAATTGGAGAGATGTGTCAAGGGGGTTACCATTCTGGATCTGCCTATTCAGGTGGAAACTGCTGCTTTGTATGCAGAGAGTGCATGAACATAGGAAAGGGTTGTATCTTCCTCTGGCTGAGAGTAAAGGCAGGATGTTTCAGGCAGCAGGAGGTGACTGAGGATCCCGCATTTGCTGTCAGATGCTGCCATGTGCTGTAGATGTTCTCTGTCATGTCAGTAGAGAAAAACAAGAGAGCAAAGGGAAGATGGGATTGAGCCGGGAATGTGTAATGAAAAATATATAGCAATTCCAGATACAGGAAGTTTTCTTATTTTCTTGTCCTGCCGATGAGAAAATGTTCAGGTCAGGGGAGACAGATGTAACACAAGCTACTGCTTATGTGGCCTGTTTGTCATCACTAACAAAACCTCATCTACCTTTTTTACCCGCACAAAAGATGTTCAGCATCAGGATGGCTAATAAGCTGAGTGACCGGTTCACTAGGGCTGGCAGATGGGGTGACAGGATTTCTATAGACTTGCAGTAAAGAGGCCTTAGACAGATGCTCCTTGACTGCTTGCTGAGAGTCCTATTCGTGTTTTAGCATCTCAACACAAATCAATGTTATATTTGTTTCTCTCATGAAAAGCTAAACCCCAGAAAATGTCATATTTTGAGTGTGTAATTCCATTCTGGTTTTTTGAAGAGTAATAAAGATGCACTTCCAGTTTTATTTAGAGAATGGTCATTTTCCACTTACAAATGATGTTCTTGCTTTCTCCAAACTAATGTGACTTTCCATGTCCCTCTCTCTTTCCTTGTGTGAGAAACCAGGATTCAGAATCACAACCTGAAGCAAAACTAGATGGATTCTGCTCTCTTCCATAAGATCTAACTCTGTAGATTGTGGTGCTATTTATCATACAAAAGTTCAGTTCTCAGAAGAGCAGAAATGCTAGGATCCTCACTGGTCCACCTCTTAGCCTCCAAGTGCTTTGCTCATGATTCACTGGCATGACCAGGGAACCAAGAGAGCATCATGGTGGGCAGGGAGCTTCCTGGATTACCCAGTAGGAAGGCTTTGGGGAAGATATGGCATAAGTCCCTCAGAGCTTTTGCCCATTCCTCAAGCTACCATCTAGAATGAGGCCACTAAGCTGTTTCCTGATTTCTCAGTAGACTTAAGGCTCTACAGAGGGATCTGGACAGGCTGGATTGATGGGCCAAGGCCAACTGCATGAGGTTCAACAAGGATCAGTGCCAGGTCCCGCACTTGGGTCACAACAACCCCATGCAATGCTACAGGCTTGGGGAAGAGTGCCTGGAGAGCTGCCCAGTGGAAAAGGACCTGGGGGTGTTGGTCAACAGCTGGCTGAACATGAGCCAGCAGTGTGGCCAGGTGACCAAGAGGGCCAATGGCATCCTGGCTTGTATCAGGAATAGTGTGGCCAACAGACCTAGAGAAGTGATTGTCCCCTTGTACGCGGCACTGGTGGGGCTGCACCTTGAATACCGTGTTCAGTTTTGGGCCCCTCACTACGAGAAGGACATCGAGGTGCTGGAGCGTGTCCAGAGAAGGGCAACAAGGCTGGTGAAAGGTCTAGAGAACAGGTCCTACAAGGAGCGGTTGAGGGAGCTGGCGTTGTTTAGCCTGGAGAAAAGGAAGTTAAGGGGAGACCTTATCACTCTCTACAGCTTCCTGAAAGGAGGCTGGAGCCAGGTGGGGGTCAGTCTCTTCTCCCATGTAAGAAGTGATATGACAAGAGGAAATGGCTTCAAGTTGTCCCAGGGGAGGTTTAGATTGGATATTAGAAAAAACTTCTTCACTGAAAGGGTAGTCAAGCATTGGAACAGGCTGCCCAGGGCAGTGGTTGATTCCCCATCCCTGGAGGTGTTTAAAAGCTGGGTAGATGTGGTGCTTGAGGACATGGTTTAGTGGTGGGCCTGGCAGTGCTAGGTTAATGGTTGGACTTGATGACCTTAAGCGTCTTTTCCAACCTTAACGATTCTATGATTCTATGAATTCCAGTACTCATGACACAGTAGGGTAGAGCCTTCAGTCTCTGTTCAAGCAAATACGTAATGCATGATAGAGCATCTAGCAAGGTAGATAAGGGTAGTATATGTCTACGTGGTACGATACTGAATACAGGTACCAGTTCAGGACAGAAAAAGGAACACCACTTCTTCCTCCTCTTGTGTATGTGTGTCTGTGAGCATGCTCTGAGATGCTCATGCTTCCTTCTAGATTAGACTCTTCAGGCCAGTTAAGTGGAAGGAGCACTTCATTCAAGAGGGTTGTTGGCCAGTCATGAGTGGCTCAGGATGCAGCTGGTTCTGGACATGTCCAAGAACAAGGAGTTGTGCATGTGGGTGGAGTCATCTCCCAAGATGATAAACCTGCTTGCTGGTGTTTGCACATGAGTAGTCATCCAGGCTATTGTTAGGATCAGTGTAGTTCTAGTCAATATTGTACATGGGGTCTAGAGAGCGATTCAGCACACCCTAAAATTGACCCCCGTATTTGGCCAGCTGAATTGCTGTCTGGACCCCATGGATTGCATTGATTTGATCTTCATTGACTAGAGTAGGACTTTGACACTTAATTACTGGAACAGGCTGCCCAGGGCAGTGGTTGAGTCCCCATCCCTGGAGGTATTTAAAAGACAGGTAGATGTGGTGCTTGAGGACATGGTTTAGTGGTGGACTTGGCAGTGATAGGTTAACGGTTGGACTCGATGATCTTAAGGGTCTTTTCCAACCTTAACGATTCTATGATTCTATGATTGTATACACATGTATATGCCAACACATAGACACCCAAATTTAGTTTTCTTAATATGTGATCTTCTGGATACTTTATGGGTAAAGCAAAGTTAGGCAAGAGTTTTGAAGATCTAATCTTGAATTTGGGCTTAAGCTGGCTGTTAGCCAGAGCCATGCGGTATCTCTTGGGAGCTGTTTCATTGTGGATGTAAACCATTTGTGGATCTACACTTAAAGCCCAGATTTGTCTCACCTAACTTGATTGTCATTAAAGTGGGCATCTGATTGCCCTCAGCCCCTTCTGTGGTCAACAGAGAAAGATAAGCTGCTCCTACTTAGCTAGCTATTTCAGAAAGGGTTGTATTATTTCACTGAAGCACTTCTCTCTGTCTTGAATCTCTCCTGCCCCTGAATTGTATAATGTGTTTGTACCTACCAGACTACAAAGTCTGGCACTTCAACAGTGCCAAACGGGGTGTATCTAGGCCTTAGCAGGGCAGCGTTTGGTGAGAACCAGGCACTACTGTCACAGAGAGCACAGCAGGAGACAAGCGTTGCCTGACCGCAGAGAAATCTAAAGGATAAAGACAGGCAAGGCAAATTGAAAAAGAGTTTGATACGTCTTCCTTTTAGAAATGAGAAAGAAAAACGCAGAGGGTTTGCCCACTATTTGTGTGGTCAGAGGCACATACGTTGGCTTCTTATGCAGGGTGTTCAGTACAAAGTCATGTTCCCATCCTGATTTTTTTCAGTATAAGCAGAAGAGCTTTATGCACAGATCCTTAATGATAGTCAGGCTGTTAAATTTGTAGCTCACTGGTGTTCTGAACCATTTTTCCTGAAATCTAGGGATGTGTCTGCTCTTCCCTGTTCTTTTTTCTAGACATGCATAATTGTCTTGCCCTATACCTTTCATTGACATTACAACCTCTGCAACACATCTGCAGAACATAACCTGACAGCAGGGCAGAATGTCCCACCCTGTGCATGAGAGTGAACGCCAGCACAACTTGCAATGGCAGTGCAGGAAGGGATCAGGGAGGTTATTTCTCCTTACATCAGTTTGTAACTTCCCTCTCTGTTTCTTAGAAGCTGTTTTCAAGTTTTGCTATCTCTTTTAATAGCCTACTCTTTCTGTGGCTCATAAGCAGTGAATACGGAAAGGGAAGGTAGCATGCAATTATTAGAATGGCCTCTTTAATAGAAAAGGAAGTTCAAAGATAGAGATGTGACCCTTAATTCCCTTCATTTAATTTGTTTTTTTTTTTTTAAAAAGTCTATTGTTAGGAGACCATCCAAAGATTTTCTATAAAGTTGAAAACTACACTGCTGGGCTGTCCTGCACTTTGGTATGTCTATGTGGTTCGAGAGCATAGTCAGTGCAGGATAGGGCTATGAGTAGTGCCTTCACCGGTAGCAAATCCTTTGCGCAGCAATGTCATCCAGAGTGGCTGATTTTCTTAGAGCATCGCATCTTCCTCCACCAAAACTGTATACTACAATGTGTTTTATAGCTGCTTTATGGCTGAGGCACCAGGGCTGTTTGCTGGAAAATTCCACCTGAAAAAATTCCTTCTTTTCCTTCCCAGTGTGCCATGCCAGGGGCACGCTTTTCCTAGTATTATTTCTTTAATTATACCGATTAGCAAATCTGATCCTTAACCTCCCACTGATCTCAGCCTTATCCAATTAAACTGATGACTGATCCAAGAGTGTTTAAGCTAAAGTGAAGGGATTTATAATTTGTCAGTTTTCCAAGCCCATGGTTCCCATCCATTTTCTAATCTATATATTTTCACAGGAGACAAAAGAAAGGAAAATACAGATTTTTCCTAGAAAGTTTTTGCATTTGAACTCCCAATTTTGCAATCATGTGCACATGTGGTTTTATTTTACTCAAAAAAATAATCTCATTGGCCTCACTGGGCCTAAAAGAGGAAGCAATTCCTCCGATGTTACAAGTGCAACTGAGCCTTATTTTCCCACACAGGTACTTCTGTTTGATCTCAGGATTGATTTCATTGCTCACTTCTAAGCTTTTGAATTTGTTATGAGAAATCCTTCTCACGGTGGTTGAATATGCTCCACATTTGGGGCCAGTTTCAAGCTGCATCGCTCCCTAGGGCAGTTTGAAATATTGGTATTGTGGGCAGGATTTCATCCGGCCTCAGACTGGATCTGGTTGCCCCAGTCTCTGAGGCTCTTGCCATAGCCCATGAAGCAACATGAGCTCCTCTGTCACATGTTTGCCCTTTCAGCCTCCCTTTTGCTCATATTCGGTTGCATCCTCCTTCAGCAATACCCTTGGGTGATGTCCAGAACCACCAGGTTGCAGAGTTACTCGTATTCCTTCTCCCTCTTTATTTCTGTTCCTCTTTCTACCTCAGGTGAGTACCTCTGTGTCAGGCAAAGGTTAGGGCTTCAGTGCTGCTGTCTCCTGTGGTCTGCCCTTCGTGTGAGCCAAGGACATCTTTGGCCCCGATGATTGAGGCAGGGTGGGCAGCAGCCCCACAGTGCAGGAGCTAAACCCCAGCCCATGCAGGACCAGCAGCCTGCACTTGCAAACAGTTAGGTGTGAAAGGGCTCTCTCTGATGAAAAGTGCAGGAATGCTATGAAGGGAAGTTGTTCTACTTTGCATTGAAAATGTGATAGCAAGTCAGGAGGGCTCAACCTCAAGGTAGGTAATTTAATCTTCAAAGCCTCTTTGTGAGTGAAGTGTCTTTAAACATTAGCTGGTGTAGGAAGTACTGAGGACCCAAGAGAGGTCCACGCTACTTGCTGAGCTGTGGCTAGGCACTGTCTGGGGGATGCTGGTTGACAAAGGCTGGGACCATGCCTGGGCACATATGCCCAGTCAAGCAGGATGGGTGTCTGTGTGCCTGCACCTGATCCTTTTCATTTACCAGCATGGACGTAGCCTTTGGGGACCTAAGCCCAAGTCTTCTGGCCCAGTTCTATGAAATATTAAGGCTACCAACTCCTGCTTGAACACTTTCAATTTGTATGCATGGGAAACTAATTGCCAGTTACCTTGGCCTATCTGTGCCTTTGAGAATAAGCAGAGTGAGGGTCTAAAGTCATTGGGTTGTTTTTGCTTTGAGAGTTATGCTGTTTCCCCATCTCATTCAACATCTCAGGTAAGCTGAACTCCTGGTAAGAAGAAAAGGCCTTACCGCCTGAAGGCACATTTCCATGACATGGTAAAGTATCAGAAAGATGTTTGTTTGTGTCTAACAAATCACTTGCCGTAGTAGCCTTTGCAATGTTTATACTCTGAGGGAGGGGTGAATAATCAAGTATTTCTTTTGAATGCACAGCCCTGCTTTCTTGTGACTAGCATCTTTCTTAGTGGGTGAATTAATTATTCCTAGCTATGGCCAAATTCTGTGTCAATTCTGCCCTTTATACTAAGTGTCAAGATTGACAAGATTAGATAATTATCAACACAAGCATTCTTTATACTGTTTATATTTTATGTACAACATGGTAAAACCAAACAAAACCTGCAACAGTCCTGGAGGATCAGATAAAGGAGGTTGCATTGTTGCATGTCCCCAGATTTGAGCATCTAGAATGCTGCTGTGCTGCACTCATACCTCCTGGTTTCGGTCCTGCTTCTGCAGCTGACTCTTGGGTCTGGTCTTCACATGACCTGGGCTGAATGTTTCCTCCTCCCAGTTCAGCATCACCAAGGGCGTAGTGTCTCCACTGCATGGCTAAATATTGGCCTCTTGGGTACTTGCCCAGATATTGGTTTGTTGGGGGAAGGGGAAATGAGGGCTGTAGCCCACTTCTTGGTACCACTGCTGGTGTTGCTAGCATGCCCTGGGCTCTGTAAGGAAGCAGCACTGCTTTGGGAGGGGAGAGGAGTGAACTCTGCTGACAAAAAGCTGCTGGTCCTTGCTCAGCATCCCATGATTGCTTAAGTTGTCATTCATACTTTCCCTTCCCTTACGCCCAGTAGCAAATCCCATGCAGGACTGCGAGGTGTGTGGCTGCAGCCAGGGCTAGTGGGCAGCTGAACCACAGTGGAGGGTACTGGGGGGCAGGAGACATGCCCGTGTCAAATGGTGGAGACCAGGGCAGTTGCTTGATATGGAACTGGGAGTCTTGGAGAGAATTGTGCACATCAGACAGAAGCAATGAGAGTGGCCTAGGAAATGCCAGTTAAGCAGTTCAAGTTAGACTTTTGGATGAAATCTGTTTTCCAAGCAGATGTCATTGTTTTCAAGTGGTTTGGTGTTGTGGGTATTTTTTGGTTTTAATTTTGTTTTTAATTTTTTTTTTATTTTAGAAATGTTAAACACAGTGACATCTCTTTTGGTATGTTCTGCTGGCACTGAGAGGGAAGTAGTCCAGTAAAGAGCCCCAAAACTCCTGCCCAGCATACATGTTTCTTATGAGTCTAATATCACCTGTGTGCCAAAAACAAGAATGCAAAAAGAGTGCTTGAAAAAAGTTTGTGACTTGAATAGGATTTATTTGATGTAAAGGCAAAAAAAGGAAAAAAAAAGAAAAAAGAACAGTTTCAATAATAAGATAAATTAGTCCTGTTAGCAAAGACTGTGTTATGAACGATAATGGGAAAAAGCATGATACGCATATTCTGACTGATATACATGTCAAATTAACAAATAACTGTTATTTTGCATGGGGTGATGGGAAGAATGAATTCTCTGGATAGCGTAAAATGAAGAATTAATTCTGAATGACGTACAAAGTCTTTCTAATGGCTGAGACATGGCTTTCATCTTTTGTTGTTTTTCTCTTCTGTGCATATCGTTTCTTTACGGTACTGCCAAAATGTCCCTGTTGCTCAGCAACAGCAAGCTGAAATAGCACCAGTCAGAGGAAATCTACTGATTTACACTGGTCATAAAGTGTGTACTCTTACTCAAGTGCAAATTTTGACATAAGAGTGAAAGCTGGCCTTTGTAGGTTTGCCTTGTCTAACCGCAAACTGGGGGTTCAGCATCTTCCCTAGGAATGAGTCTTCATCTGGTCTCGAGGAGGTTTCCAGCCCCGACTGTAAGTCTGCAGGCACAACACTGTGCCTTTGGCTGATGGTACCTCCTGTACAGAGGCAGACTTTGCACTTGTACATTTAAGAAGGTATTGATGCAGCAAAATGCTGTAAGTACAAAGAACAGAAGGTAGAAGTTTCCTAAATATCCCCCATACACTGATTTCATAATTTTATTTTCCAACATCTTCTACTCTACTTATTTAAGAGATAACCTGTCTTTGGAAGAGCTTAGCGATGATAAATGGAGGAAAACTTATACCAAACTCAAAGAAGTATGAGTATTTGTTTTAAAAATCAAATCCACACAATATTATGTAGGTATTTACCAAGTAAAACACAGCAAATGGTACATTTTTACAAGTGCTCTCTGGAGTGTCAGTCATACAGAAATACTGTCAAATATCTGAAAACCTAACACTTCACCAGAAAATACTGCCAGCAGTTCATCTCAAATATTTTTCACTCAGATCTTTTTGGTGTTCGTAAAAAGACAGTTTTTTTTTTTTCCAACCTCAAAAATCAGCAGTAGCACTATTCACAGGCTACTTTTTATTTCCTCTGCTACATGAGGAACAAGATTTGTTCTGCTTTCCCAGGACTGACATTACTGCATGTAGGCTAATGCCAATGGAAGGACCTGAGCATATGGAGTATTTGTGGTGAAGATGTCAGCTTCATCATGAGATGAAGTATCTCGATCAGCCAGGCGGAATGGTGGCTGAGTTAACACCCAGTGAGGTCACCAGTACTGTTAGGTGCAAGGCCAGCTTTCTCCTTCCCTACCTGCAGACCCCGGGAGCCTGTGCAGAGGTGGCACAATGCTGGTCTGCTGCAGAGCTCTGCTATGTCCACCAGCCCTCCAACCATCCTCTTTCCATCGTGGTGTGGAGGAAGATGGCAGAGCAGCAACTTTGGCAGCAGACTGGGACAGTACACTGTTTTGCTGGTTGAAATTTGTGGGCTGAGGGGGATGGTGTAGGGAGTGAGGTCAAGAAGATCAGCTCAAATTTGTTCTACTTGTGCACTGACTGAACTGAGCCATTTTATTGCATAGGAAAGGGACAGAGATGACTTTGCTGCTGTCCCCTCCTTTGCTAATCCATGACCAAGTTCAAGTATCAAGAAAAATCATGAGATTAACATAAAATCATGAAACTTTTTACTTTTTTTTTTTG
This sequence comes from Theristicus caerulescens, assembly GCA_020745775.1. Lineage (NCBI taxonomy): Eukaryota > Metazoa > Chordata > Aves > Pelecaniformes > Threskiornithidae > Theristicus > Theristicus caerulescens. The sequence goes on from CM036583.1 coordinate 4,938,713, forward strand.
CAGAAAAAGATTATTTTCACTGGCATTTGCTTTCTTGGCCTTGGATTTACAGACTTTTCTCTGCATCTGGGTAGGCCTGAAACATTTTTTTCATTAAATGTTAGAGCCTAGTGCAAACTAAAACATCTGAAAGCTGGGGCTTCTAGACACCCCCTCCCTGCCATTATTGTGATTTTTACTACAAGTCTTGCAAGTGTTAGCAACACTGCCTGCAATTTATCTGTGTCCATCTCATGTGTGATGATTGCTAGTGCACATCTCTCTCCACTGGGCTTGAGAGATGCTCCACACAGAATTCTTCACCACCTATTTTCTACTTAGCAAAGGGTACTCTTTTTTCCACTTCTCTGCTACTATGAAGCTCTCTAAGATGTATCCTATTGTTGTTGTAAGTTGGTTTTAGCCATTAATTAGGAGTCCCATCAGATGCCGAGAGATGCTCTGCTCTTTATTACTTTATGTCCGATTCCTGTGACTTGGATTTCACAAACAGACTTTTTTTTCCATTTCTAATTCATTTCCCCACTGCTTAAAATTCAAATGTCTTTTCAGGCATATGTGCTTTTAAATCATTACAGACTGCTCTTGGGAGAGGTCCCTCCAGCATACCAGAGTCCTATCAAATCAGGATAGAACAAATGAATGTAGTGGAAAAAGTCTCTCCACTCAGAAGGTGGTGATATTTTTTTGTTTGTTTGTTTTTGACTTTGTAGCACACAAATAATGTTTTTTGGGGAAACACCTTGCACTCTTGCCTTAAAATCTGCAAAGTATCTCTCTTCTTGGGTCTTTATACCTCACAGCAAGACCTCTGATGTTTCTTCATCTTCAGATAATAAGCTCGGTTGGCTTCTGGATAGGTAACTTTGCAGAGCGGTAGCTTGTAGATGGCAGGGTTTTTTGTGGTTATTAACAGGAAGGTCAGCGCAGACAAGCAAAAAGACCAGGTTCCTGATGGCACCCCAAACTGCAAAGAAAAATACAAACCACCTATTTACTATGTGTCTTTCTTTCATTTGATCCCCCAGCCCTTGAACAAAACTTAGAGCCAGGCAGCTTTCTCAAGGACTCCTTGACTTGGTTTTGCATGGAGTCTCTCCCTGGGGAGGCAGGATTTCTTTATGAGATCTTGACATTGTGCATTAACATGCAACATCTACCAGCTCTGGTGAGAAGGCTGCCTTCTCTTTGTACATCTGCAGTGGTCTTGGATGGAGGTGAGATAGGAGTGGATGGAGATGAAACAGGAATGGATACCAGAAACATTCAGCTTTTCCCTGGGCTGTTGTACTGGCTGCCTTTTGGCACTTTGGCAAAGCAATTAAACCAAATTTGAGACTCCTTCACACATGTAGAGGGCCCTTTTCTAAATCGCTTCAGGCATAAAGGATAGACATGTAATTATCTCAGAGGTATTGAGGGCTGAGCAGTGGAAGTTCATGTAAACTCTAAAGATGAAAAATGGTAAGTGATGATTTTAAGTGGCCTGTTTCAATGAGAACCACACCAAACCCTGGGACAGATAGTGTCCCCTCTCCTGGATCAGTTCTGCCTTTGGCTGAGTTGTTCTCCACATCTTGGTGTTTTGCCTGACAAACCAGGAAAATATATGGTGTTCATATCTGTTGTTGGAAACAAGACCTTAGCTGATATACACTACTTACCACAGACAACATGTTAGTCACTGTTGCTCCCAGGTAGGCACTGAAGAGCGCTGTGGAAAAGAAAGGTAGCTCCTGGTGAATTCAGTTGCTCATGGAGGAGAAGAGCAAGGACACACATCTCTCACACTGCCTTGGGTAGCTCAGCCAATGCTTATGACCGTGCCTGGACAGCCCCCTCTTAAAGCTCTTTCCTTTGCACTGTGTCCCCTCCAACCCGGAGCTTATGGAAAGGGCATAGCAGAAAATAGAAATGGAGTGATGAAAAGTGTGACTATAGAAACAGAGGCTTCTGAAAAATGCAGTGATGTGGAAAGTATGTAGCTTGATGGATGGGGTTAAATAAGAAAATAACCCTTCCACCCCCATCTTTCCTGCCTCTAGGGCTAGAAGGTGGGTCAATGAGATATAAAGCTAAATCTTTTTTAGATGAGCATTGAATGAACGATAGTTTCACTCCCAGATCACTGTGATATTGAAATTTCATATGAAATTGCCTTATAAATAATTCTTCAATCATTCTGTGTTGCCTAGCTTCTGCCTTTGGTATCCATTTCAACAGACTGAGGAAACTGTGCTGTCTAACTCCAGGTGCAGACTGATCTTAAGCTCGTTTTCTCAAAGTTTAGATATGTCCTTCTCCAAAGAAGGAATTTGAGCTGGTATCTATGATTGGAAAAAACAATATGATTCATCCAGCAATGTTGAACAAACACAATTAAAGCCTCATAACTTAGCATCTAATTACAGAGGCTTTAGTTAATCAGCATCCGCTGATCACATCTCTTGTTTTGAACATAACTCTTGGCAAAAAAAGCCAAGAGCACTGCTTTTATTTTGTCAGGGTACCTTAGAGCAATGGCTCCAACATCCAGCTCCATCATTCGTCAGTCTCGCCTAAGTCCATCTGCCTGTCTAGAGGTGGCCATCTGGCTTCAGCCCACCTCCAGTGTAAATACATCTTGCTCACTTCAAAAGGAAACACGGCAGTAGTGAAAAATCCATAGGGTACGTACCACAGGCAATTGCCAGCAAATGTGTCTGCCAGGTGAAAGCGTAGAACATGCCTCCAATCGCAATGCATGAGAGGGAGCTGTTGTAGCCCCACAAGCCGGAGTAGATTTTGCTAAAAGGTGTTGCTAAGCTCAGTGCTGCAAAATAGGTCAAAATGTGTCATTCCTTGCTCAAAGAGATAAAAGCAGCTATAAATGGCATGAATTCAACTTTTTAGGGCTCTAGCCTGCATACGTACACTGAGTTCCTATTTGTAGTCATGCTGCTACGGTCTAAGACTAAAGCCACTCTAATCTAATGCAATCAGTTTCCCTGGTGCTGCTGAGCTGAATTTGGCCATACGATTTCAGCAGAAGATATATGAGTGAACGAGCGTACATGTGAACTCTAAATGCATGCCTGAGGCCTGCACATTCAGACTGATGGCTATTGCTTTTATTAAGCTGCCCCTAAAACCATCAGAATATATTCAGAAATGAAATATTTCATGATAAAAATTCATTTCAGCCAAAAATACTCTTCTTTCTTCTGAAGATTTCCACCATCATAGCATGAGGTAAGAGAATGGGGAACTCAATCAAAAGAATTCTTAAAACAGAAGTGTATGTATATATTTTTTTCAAGCAGTCATTCTCCAATGGAAGAAACATTTGTGACTGTAAATGCTCCACTCATTACAGTTCCTCTTTTATTCTCCATGCTTTTATATAAATCTGTGACACAAGTCAAATCCTTACCTGCCAGCATTCCCACTGCTGATCCAATTGCCGCATGCAGACAAATGAGCGGAGAAGAGATAAATAAAGCAACTAGGAAAATTCCCCCAGTCCAGGGGTTATTGCAGCCATAAACCTGACCCACCCCGATTGGAATGGATTGCAGGAGCTGCAGGAATTAAAAAAAAAAAAAGAAAGAAAAAAGACAATTTGTTATTGGCTTTGTAATTTCCTTTTTTTTTAAAACCTATTTTTCTTGGCCAAGTTCGTGTTTGGCATTTGTTGGCTGCAGTCTCTCTTTCTGGACTGTAAGTGGAAAGTTTGAACACTTTTCAGGAGGCAGCAGGGCATTTCCACAGGGTTTCCCCTTCGATGAAAATGAGTCATGCCTTGTTCCCTAGCCATGAGCTCCTCTGCTGGGTTTTTGCTCTAATATCAAAGGTAAATGTCTTTTGTGAAAGGACTTGGAATGGTTTGCTCATCATCTTTACACATGCTGCTGACTTGGCCATTTTTGTATACTGTTGTGGAGCATGACAGTGAATGTAGGAAATGGAAGTGCTCAGGTAGATGATGCCTTTGAGAACATATTCACCTCTGAGTGGGCAGATCCAAGGATGAAATAGCGAATAACAGCTTGACCAGAATTACAAGACTTTACTTAGGTAAGGCATGTCCCTGATGTGTTTATATACCTTGGGATTCACTAGGAATATGAATGAGAGTTGCCAGGTTGGTGGGACAGAGCCCAACTTGGCTGCAGCTTAGAGATGGTTTTAAGACACTTTTCGTCAAAATGTTGTGTTCCTCCATGTGGAACAGTCCATTTATGGTCCCCATAAAGTTATGCACCATGGTAAATATTCTTTTAGAAATGTCACTCATGTGGATTGCTATTTAGTGTCAATTAACTTCCTTTTCTTAATCACTCCCTGGGAACCCCTCAAAATAGTCCACTGAGCCTTAGAGGAAAGCTATTACTCTAGTATCTATGTTGTTTACCATGCTATGCAGGAGAATAAATTTTTTCTTTGAAAGGTCCCACTTGAATATTAACTAAAAATGTGTGAACACGTGCCTGCACCCAAGTTTGTAACTATTCTTCCATAGTAATATCTGCTTGCTCATTTCTAATCAGAAAGATGCAACTTTAAAAACACAGCACTCTCTACGTGGAAAATTAAAATTAACCTGTGAGTTAACTGGTAGTGTCAGCACAACCTTGTCTATGGGGCACTGATTAGTATATGCACAGTAATGGGTAATTAGATTCTAGAAGCTCTTTGAAGATTATAATTTAGATCCAACTGTAAATGAAAGATACCAGATACCAAAAAGATTCTTATTTTCAAGCTATCAAAAATGTCAATTCCTAGAGTAAACCTTTATGTCTTGGATAATAGCTATCTTTTAAATGAAATTCTGTATTGCCACACCATAATGCAGTAACACAAAGGAAGATAATATGATGCTATAGTGGTTTTCTTTGTAAATGGAGAAGGCTGTTATCTTTAAGGCACCCTACCATTGGCATTTCAGCATCCGTCCAGGTGATGTTTGGTGTTGCTGTTGCAGGCTGAATGACAGTTGTAGGGAAGAAGAGGTTATGGGGTCCTGTTGCAGCCACATAGAGGGTCAAGGCCAAGTTGAAAGGCAAGGTGAAAACAGGCAGATCCCACCTACAGAAGACTGAGCCTAAAGCACTGGTGAAAACAGGGCTGAAAGAAGAACAAAATGATCTCACCAGGAGCTTGTCAGTTAGGCCAAAAAAAACCCCAACAAAAAACCCAACTGCAGGAAATTCACTCTTTTTTTTTTTTTAAAAAAAAGGGCTGTTTAATTTCGTCATTCTAATAAAATCAGAGATATGCTAGGGTCACTCAGTAAATTTCCTACCTTTCCCAGGGCAGTTAGCAATGTACAGATTCCTGTCATGTTACGCAATATATGGCGTGAATTTGGTGACCATGAAGGAGCCAGCGATTTAATGGAGTTGCTCCACAGCTCAGTCCCAGTGTTTACTTTTTTTTTTAGTACTTGAAGTGGACTGAATTTAGGACACTCGTGCCAGGTCTGAGTGAACTGTGAAGGTGGCTGTGTGTCCTCATTCAAGCTTATGGATCCCAAGTAAGGGCTAACATCAAAGTTGTGCTTTTTAAAGTGAGTATAAAACTACTACATGAACTTCAGGCAGACAGATGGTATGCATAGTTTACCAATCTCCAACTAGACATTTGGAGGCGAAAGGCCAATTTTCAAAATTTTTGTTGTCCAAATACCTAGCAGATTATGGTGTCATATATATGAGTAAAGTATTATTAGTTGTTTGTTTTCATTAGCATCAGCCATCACTTCTTGGAACCACTGAGCAGCTTCTGTGCCTGGAGAGGTAAATTTCAATGACATTTTTATATGGTGGCTTAGACAGATGAAACACTTGTGGTTGATGGTGGTAGGGAATGGTTAAAATAATGTTCCTCTTGAGACAAAAATGAATTGACGCATTGCAACAATATGGCTAACATTTAGGGCATTGAATTACATATGACCAGCCATCAATTTTCCTTTTCCCCATTGGGTTTATTTGTGATTATGTGGGTATTTTATTTGTTTCAGGATTACATTTGAGTTTAAAAGTGCAAATAATGATACAGATTTAGTAGCACATATGTGCCAGTTATGTTTCTTTGCCACTGTAGTCTGTATACTGCATAAAAATACAACAGTTCTTTCTCAGTGTGGGGACACTGGGACTGGAATAAGAAGCAGAGGAGCCATCCAACTTACCATGTCACGGACACCAGTGCTACCGGCAGCAGAAGCCACCAGTAGTAGTCTCCTTTAGCAGAGAAGACGGCCATAAGCAATCCCACCAAGACCCCGTTATAGCCGAACAGGCCTGCTGCAATGGCTGATCTGTGTGAAAGAAACGACCATCTTGAAATCTTCTCTCCTGTGGGTGCTTTGCTTGCATCATCCCCTCCCTCCCCGTCCAGTTGTGACTCTGTGTGATGATGACCTGCCAAGGCTCGTGCACCGACCTTCAATTTCACGTGCTTGAGTCCCATGTCCTCTCAGCCCCAGCTACCCCTTCTGCAGTTATGTCCAGTTTCCCTTTGCATCAGATGCAGCTGGTGGGAAGATCTGTCTGGTCCTACCAGATCAGATATGTAGCCAGTGAAGGCTAGACATATGCCTTTCATCGATGTCGCTTGTTTAACACATAAGTCAGCATTGAAGTGACAGTCTAGTTTTGAAGGGGAAAAGGATGGACTTACCTGTCCTGACCCAGAATAAGTGCTGTTAAAGTTGAGACAACTGTTCCTAAACAGCCTGTGAGTGTCCACCACGGGTTCTGCACCAGGAAACCAGCAACTACGATAAGCCCACTGAGGGGATTGTTGACAAACATCACCTGGGATATCCCACGCAGCACCCAGTCAATAAACTGGATCATGAGAGGTTTATCTGGAAGAGATAAAATGAAATAACAAAAAAACCCTCCAAAACCCAAAATGTGCCAATGATGCTGATTTGGGATGATTTTTTTTGAAACTCAGGAGGAGTTTTGGCAGTGGAACTTGGCAGCACGACTGAAGCAATGAATCAACAAGACTGTAAAACCTGACTGGGATTTATTAGGTCTATACTGAAGTCTCACAGCTGGAAAACTGAGATGAACAGTGTGGTTGCCAGGGTCCCCTGTTATAAAGTACCTTGGACCAGTTTCATATGAACCGGCTAATTTATGATGTCTGTGCCTCAGATGGCAAATCGTGTGTGTATCCCATTGCTGATTTATTACGGGGACCAAACACACCTATGTGTAATTTAACTTCACAGTGGCATTAGGCTTGACAGAAACTGCCTAGCTGAAAGGACAGGGAGCGTTATGAAGAATGGCAGAGCACAGAACAACCATCCTGGCTTATATTCTGTGGGACTACATTCGCTTTGTACATGACATGTTGGAGGTAAATGTCATCTCAGTCATCCTCAAGATTTAAGCAATATGTGGATCTCTGCACAAAGCTGATTTTTTCCTACAAAATGGAAATAAATCAGGGCAGAGGTAGTTTCTGTAATACATCAACTTGAATCATGTTACTGAGGAGTTAGTTATTACTCCTTTGATGTAATTCTTCTTTGGAATCCCCTAATTAGTCATGATGAAGTAGCTTTACCTTTTAGCCAGGCTCCAAATTCCTTCATGTCTCCAGTGATGTACCCAACAGCTCTGCAGACTCTCTTCCCAGCTTTGCTCAGTGGATTCTGCTTTGTTCGCTTTCTTTCCCCCTTGGTTTCTATCTTGACATCAACACTATTTTCCATGTTGATGATCTGACCGTTTGGTAATATTCAAGGGGGGAAGAAAAAAGAGAGTTCATTACAATGCCTCTTACTGATCCCTGTTTATTCTCTCTACCACATATTATTGCTCACCACGTGTTATTTTGGAGCCAGAAAGATGAAAATCCTTACTCTGAACACCTGGTTCTCATGTCTTCATGAACACATTCTCTCTTCATGTGCCTTTGAGATCCTGCGCTGCCCTTCTAGACTTTCACACAGTCATAGATTTGCACAGCAGAAGGAACCACTGTCCTTAGTGGTATAGTGGTATTTAAACTGATCTTAACACCCTGCTCATCTATACCACATTTTCTAGAAATCAAGCAGCTCTTGATTTAAAGGTTAACTTCAAGAACAGCAAGACAGCATGTGGAGACACTGGCTTCACAGAAGTTAAAGCTTACCTCAAGATTCAAATTGATAGAAGTTGAACACAGAAGTTGGTAGACGTTGAACCACAATGTAGGAAGCTGCTTCAATGATTAAGTTTCCCCCACTGCTTAACCCATACTTCCAGCTTGAAATTATCCATCAGCCATCAATAATAGGTACCTAAAGTTAGGTTTATAGGTCTCTATACAGTTACTTGCTGGGATCAGCTCAACCTCTCTAATAAGCACGGTCTTAGCTTGAGGATTGTTCATGGTGCCTTACTCCATTACTCACGTACATTTTTTTTTTCTGTGTTGAATTGTACTTTTAGCTGCCCCATCTTTAGCAGTAGCCAGCACTGATTTAAGAGCTTAAAGGCCAAATTCAGAGTGCTTGCTTTCCATTCTACCTTAGTCATGTTGCCGCCTTCTCTCTGCCAGCTGCCCAGTAGGGTGTTAGGTGATCTGCACTGGCCTTTGCTCTTCAGCATAAGACGAGGTAGGTGACCACATATTGGGACCTGTAGTAAGAAATCCTCAAGGACTAATGAAAAGACTCTTATTAAATTTATCAGGCACTATATCCAGACTTAAATAAGGTAGGGGAGTATTATAGGCCAAACAGAGGTGTTTAGGCCTAAATAAGGTGTTTGGAGCATCCATGGAGGGCTGGCAGCGATGGGGTCTCCTATGGGAGACATGCCCTTTGGATTAGGAGCTGCTGGAATACCCTTTGGCACCTCATACAGCTCTAACTTCATTCAGGCGTGTACATCAGAGACTTACACCTAACTGTAAACACTGGAGTTTAAAAACAATGTCGTATAGCCAATTCGTTATTTGTTTAAAGGCCTATTCTCAATATGAAGTCAGAAAATTTAAAACAGCCAAACCTTTCCCTGGAGTGTCTTCAGTTTCCTGAAGAGTAGGACTAATTATTGGTAATTGTCAAGACAAAGAAAACACAAGACAAGGTACATTGTTGAGTGAATACAGAACCAGAGCTGCTTCAGGTCTCACTGGTGAGTAACAGCTTGTGCAAGAAATAAAGAACTTGTGTGGTGAGTTAATAGTCTAAATAAGATGATACAAGCACCTAATTATTGGAGTTAGTCCTTGACTCACTTGCAACTTCAGTAAAAGCCTTCTTGGCAGCTGGGGAAGAGAATTCATACTTCAGGAATACAGGTACGGAGTACTTAAGCTGTAGCAGTCTCACCCCTGGGCATTACACTTGCAGACCCAGACATGTGGTTAAGCAGGTCTGAGTCTTTGTGGGGGAATGGCTGGTTAATGTACATCCTGGCCAGTTTCTTACTGTATGTTATTGGAAAGCTGATGATGACATTTCAGGAAGTAGTAAATATTTGCACAAATAATAAATAGACATTTTCTGCCTTCTGGGAGGGCCCTGCTACTGCAAGGATAGGTTCTACATGTAAGAGGGTGAAGACAGGAGCAGTATGTAGAAGAGCGTTGAATTTGACTTTGTGTAGGACACGAAGGCAAGGAGCTTAACTAGAGGAGGAAGAAAAGAAAAAGAGAGTGTTGCTAGGGATGGTGTCTTGGTGCTGGAAGGCTTTTTCTTGGCTCAGTTATAATTCATTACCTTGATTCATTAACCTTCACTTTTCTCATATTTTATTCTGAAATAATGGAATAAATGAATTGGATGCACTTTCAGTTAAATCAAAATTTCCAGCCAAGATAAATGCTCTTCATTTGGTGAACATGCATTTACATTTTCAATTTAAAGAATCTTCCTCTTTATGTAACTTAGGCTTTCCCTGTTGCTAATCCATAAAGTCAAGGGCTGTCGGATTTGCATTTGCAGAGTGATGTTGTGTGTCCCATGTTAGCATGCCCGATACGTTTCCCTGCATGCTGAGTGAGGAGCTGTTTGCACTGCAGGAGCCTGGAGACATTCTGCAGTGTGGGATGTAATGTGCATGTGAAGTGACAGAGCCACCGTCTGTCCCACTCACATGGTGGAGAAGAAAATGGGTCAAGTTGGAAGCCCTAATTCATCAAAACTTTGAGGTGCTTTTGAGATCCTTTGCCATAGGAAGGCACTTAAGTGCATACTTAACTTCTCAGTGAAGTGATGTGAATCCAGTGCTTTGCTGAATCAGGACCAGAATGAACGGGAAAGGACTTATCCTGTGGTGAGTACCTGACTGGAGTTTTGTTTCTTTCTTCTGCAACGTAATTTTTACCCTGGGATATATAATAATTACATGCTCTAAGCCCCTGTGAGATGTGAAGCCTTTTATCTGTTATTGAGGCTATTTGGCAGTGCATGGGCTGTGCTGTTGGCACAGCAGCTGTGTAAGGCAGTACTGCACAGTGCAAGTCTGAGACTGAAGAACGTCTTTGCTCTGGATTTCCATGGGCAGAAATGAAGTCAGTTCGATGCACTTGGCACAGAAAAAAGACCAGGTGACCAGGTGAGTCACTTCCACCAATCTGGCTTGAACTTCACCCCCAATGAAGGCTGCGTCAATGCCCTGCATACCTGTATTTCCAGACTATTCAAAATCACCGTCATTAGGGGGCGACCATGGGTACCTTCTGACCAGCAGCACTGGTCAAACTCACGTTCATTATGTCCCTGTCTATCAAGTGACATGTGTCTCTAGAGAGGGATCACATGAACTTTGGTTCACATTTCCTATCAGCTTATATTGCTAAAGGAGGAGGAAATCATTACAAAACACCCCCATCACCTGCAGAGCAGCCTGGTATGTAATGTGTAGGCTAAGAGCACCCTTGATTTCAAGTGGGGTCTTCACAACAGATCCAGCCCCATTGGCTTCACTGCCACCCCAAATCACATCCCAGGTCCTGTGTGAGCGCTGCCTTCTGTGTGTGGAAGTTCAGCTATCACCACAGCCGTGAGGCTTGTCCCATCTGTCCAGAAATGCAGAGCATGGAGGACTTCCACTACTTCTACTTAGTTGTCCAAAGAAAGTATAAAGGAGCAGTGAACCACTTTGAAAACTACATCAACATAGAATTTTTTAAATAATTTTTGACATTGTAAGAAGCAGTAGCTGCCATATATGCTCAGATTAATGATCTGCTAACACATTACCTTGTTTCAGGGAGTAGGCAATAGCAGCTATTTAAAGACAGAAAACAAACCGTGTCTCATCTCAGAATAATGGAGATGCTCAGAGAATTTTAAAACAGTGATGTTTGAATTTTAATTCAAGCTGAAGTGTGTGTGTTCTGACAGGGATTGCATGAAGGCCAGTCTACAGCAGGTCTTTTGAAGACCTGCTATTGAAGTTACATTAACGTGTGATTTTCAGTCAAAGTGGGCTTTTTTCTTGGTTCACGAAGGAAGGAAATGGAATTAATTATGAAAGGACTATTATGCTGGAACAGACTGCTTGGCTTTTGCAGGGGGGCAGGATTAAAAAAAAAAAAATTATTCCTTATTTCTATTAGTCTGGAAAAGTGTTTTTTGATCTCAGATTCTTAACTAAAGACTGCATAAGTCCTGCTCTCAGCTTGAAGTACACTGCCTGATCTCATGTATGCTCTGGAGAGGTGCTCCAGACAAGCATTTGGTGGGAAATGCAGTGCGGGCTCTCGATCCTGGTGTGTAACTGGTGTGATACAGGAGCAGCATCAGGACCCAGGCAGAGTGAGTCTGAATGTGATTTTCATCTCTCTGGTGCAAGGACTGATTTGTGCTCTGCTGCAAGTGCAGAGGAACTGTTTAAAACTATTTTCCAAGGTGTACCATGGAAAGTGAGAGGTAGATTTGGGGCACTGCTGCTTTTCCCCAGTGATTCCAGATATTTGATGGCTCCCTTTGCCTAGATGTCTTTGTGCTGTTGGATAACATCTCTCTCCCATCCTTGCTAAGAATGCTCACATAAGCAAGAAGGAAAGTTTTGCAGCTAAGAGTACCTAAACACTTTTGTATCAGCTATGAAATGGAACCCGTGAGAATAGAGAAGGAAAAAAAAAGATGTTTTTCTTGCATGAAAATGAAATCATCACAGGGCCAAGAAGCTAATCTATTGTTTCTTTTATCATCTTTTCAGAGTTAATAAATGCCCTGTAGCAAAGCACTGATGTTGTGCAACTTCATGTCTCCCTAAATCAATTTCTCTTCCACTTGTGTACACTTCTTCCATGTCATGTCATACCTACAGCATCTCAGTAATGCCTCGTTAAAGCTGCAGCAAAGCAGACTCCGTGCTGGTACTGCACTCCTGCAACATCTGGCCTGCAAATACATTTTTATTCACGTGCTGAAATGGAGACAAACCCGGTCACACATTTATTATGTGTCATGCATGGTAAGAGTGGTGTTGTTGTGCTTGCAGGTGGGAAAGGAGCAGAAGCTTTTATCTGGCTAATTGTTTTAATACTCCCAGGTAATAGGTATTTCCAAGCTAGTGCCTGTGTTGCTAGGTGTTGGGCTTTATCTCTCAAAATGCAGGAAAGTTATCTAGTACTTTCTCTTCTTTCTGGAATTTTCCTCTCTCCCTGACAAAATTCAAGTTACTCTGTAAATCAAGAGGATTTAAATTACCATGTGGTATTTGTCCAAGGAACTGCTACCGCACAATTACAGTCATTGTATCTTGCATTCTCTGAATTGTTGCTGTGAAGTGTGCAGGCAGCCAGCTCTGTGCGCAGCATGTTTTTAGAGGAATTCCTGCATACAAGTACAATAGGAGGAAAGGGCCAGATTCTCAGCAACTCTAATTCCAGCATAGCTTGTGTAATGTTACCAGGGGTTTAGTAAAGCTGGGTAACTATAGTGTTGTGTTACGTATAGGAACACAGGCATGCACAAGCACACTCCCCAAAACAGAAGGATTATAATGCACTTGACCCTCACTGAAAAAAAAGTTCAGGTTTTCTCATAGAAGATACATTTCAAAGCATTAGTTCAAAAGAAAGCTCATCCCTCAGATTCAAATATTCATTAAGCCCATTCGCAATTCAATTTTCAGAGATCTGTCTCTTGGGGACAGAGAAATCCAGAGATACTATCACATTAACTGCATATTGTTACTATCTGGGCATTTTTCATCTTGCAGAATAGAAAGGCAGTAAAAGGAGATGTTAAAGAGTTCCAGTTTCTTTTTTTTTTTTCCTTTTTTTTTCAAAGGTTCAGCCAACTGGGCTAAGTAGTACTAATAAATCCTCACCCTGCTAGAAAATTCTCAGTAATTGAAATTCTTGTGACATTCCCCAACCTCTGTGCTCCTCTTGAGGCTTAGCTGCTCTCACCCAGGAGGACTGTTCACATGCTATTTGTTAGGGGTTTTGAGGGAGAAGAAAGATCCAGGTAAGTCAGTAAGTCACTAATAGGGTGGATGTTTATTGCTGTGCATTAAAAGGAATGAACAGAGTGCTCTTACCTCTCTGATGAGTTCAGGAGTAGCTGTTGCTTTGCTGGCTAGGACAGAAGGAAAGCAAGGCTAAAAGAGTGGGAAAAAGAAAATGCCCCCCCAGCTTATATAGGCTAGCATGGCTCCTGTCCTGATATTACTAATTAGTTTGTTTCTCCTCCCACTTGGTGAGCTCCAAGCAAATGTTAAGAAGGTTCCCTCTTGAATTCTCCACCTTTCCTCTTGCTCCGTCCTTGGTCTCTCGCCAACAGCCTCTCCAAATGTCCTCTTCCCTGCTGCCTTTTTTTTTTTTTTTTAACTAACTCTCCTTTAACTCTGTCCTTTCTCCTCCTCCACCACTTAAAAGGACTCAAGGCTTCAAAGCGGACTCTTGATATACCTGAGTTTGACCTCTCCAGCATTATTCTCCTTACCCAAGGTAGCCTAGCATCCTTCCTTCTCAAAACACTGACCTGGGAGTGTGCATCACCGCATGTCATGTTCAGCAGCCTGTCAAGTTTTCCTGTTTCTGGGTAGTTTTTGGAGGCACTATTCTGTTAACACACTGGAGTGAAGGGTCTGGTGACCTTCCATTGTTTAATTGCTTTTTATCAGTTATTTGAGAAATTCAAGGGGTATTTTTCCTTCTTTTTTTAACCTGGCCTCCCTGGCTCACTGGAGGAATCTGGAATATCAGAAGTGTGGCATATTTGAGAGGTTTATAAGGCTGTGAAATGTCTGTAAAAGGCAGAGAAGAGGCTGGAGAAGGAAGTCTTGAGAGAGAGAATTATGGGAGAAAGGGCAGAGAAAAAGCTAGTGAACTCAAGGAACCTGTTAGGCTAATTTAAACCACAGTTTAATTCACTTTAGGATTCTCTTACAGTGATGACTTAGAGAAGCAACCCCGCAACTTCACCCGAGTGCTGAAGCGAATGGTTCGTTGTTGAACCAGAACCCATCTAGCTCTATGACTTTGCTTCCCCCAGCCCTGTGGAAACAGCCTCAGCATCTACATGAGCTGGAGTGATGTTATTCTCACTGTATTCATTCCCAGGGTGTCTCCTCTTGATGGAGGAGTTTTTAACAGGAGACTGCATTCTTTCCCCCCCATTAAGAGTAGGGTTTCTGATAGCGGTTGTCAGCTTAGTATTGCTGCATGAGCAAGGCTTCCTCTCATCAAACAGGCACCAGCCTCAGCGTCATTTAGACCAGCATCTTTTCTGCTGTCTGTGAAAGGGATGCAGTGCAGGGGGCAGGCAGGATTCACTTTTGGCCTGTGCTGCCTCCATCTGTGGAGTGATGCGGTGGCTCTGCATGCTCAGCAGCTGTCTTCCCCATCCAGGGAACCAGATTCAGGACTGCTCTGTCCAGTTCTGGGGCTTTAATGAGGTTGTTGACACATTGGAGGGGATTCACAAAAAAGCCACTGGCTTGCAGGTCTGTGATGGATGTCTTAGAGCGATGCTTTGTTTAGATTATCAGAGCTGGTTAATAAGTAACAGGATCACGATCTGCTGATGCCTACGTGGGAATGAGGTCCCTGGCAGCAGCCTGCTCTGTGAACTAGAGGCAGAGCAGCGATGATCTCCACGGGCATGTGACGGGTTCACTGGATCATAGGTGCAGCCAACTATGGGGAGGGTTTAACTACTGCAGCAACTGCCTAATCCCTAAATTTCCAACGATTACCCTCCGGAAAGATCTGGGCCAGATCCCAGATTGGGTGCTGGAGTCAGGTGCAGGAATGCCTGCCTGTGGCTGTGTGCCTTAGATGGCCAAAGCACTCCTGGTTGCCTGAGGACTGAGATTCCCTATAGGACTGGTGCAGAAGGGTGGGAATGATATAAAACCTCCCAGATGAAATTCAATCCATGCCAAGTCAGGTGCCCATTGCTAACCTCCAGTGCTGGGCACTCAAGGGCGTAGGTATCTACTGTCTTTTGGGCTTTGGGATTCAAAGTGGGAAGACTAAAACATCAGAGGCCATTCCTTGTCAAAAGGATCAAGATGTGCCATGTAGCTGTCGGGTACCATCTGCCTGAGACTGGGCCACCAGCTCTGGGTGAGCTCTGGGTAACCATGTAATGATGTGCAAACTGAGCATGCAGGTAACACTTACAGGTGACTAGCAAGTTACCTCTTGACTTTAGGCACGTGTGAAGACCGCTTGGTGCTGAGGACAAGGCAGCTGGGGTTGGTGTCTGGCACCTAAGTCCTCTGTGATTTAGGAGGGCTGAATCTATGGCTTAACTCATCATCTCTCTGCTGGTGAAGCTGGTTGATATGTTTCTTCTGCTTGCTGTGCCCTGTGGAAAGGTGGCTCTGAGAACGCCTCTTGGATCAAGCCCAATGGTTGACATGGTCAGAAGAGGGGTTGGGGTTGGTGGTTGGATCCCAACCAGACTTAGTGCCTGAGCTGTCCCAGAGAAATGCCTGAATGATGCCTGACTGTGTTAGCTCTCCAGGCAGGAGCTGTCTGGCTGTGTTAGCTGGGTACAGTGCTTGAACTCATCAGCTCTGCCAGGAAAGACTCTAATGGCCCTAATCCAGCTTCACACGCTCTGTCTCCACACCTCTCTCAAGGCTCAATGGCCTTCAAGAGGTGTGTTGAAAACCACTTTGTAGTAGATTGCCATTACACTGCTGGTTTTGGCTGTGCTCCTCAGCTCAGGTTGCACTGCAGGGATTAGGTGTGCACAGGGAGCTGCATCAGCTCTTGGACTTCAACAGGTGCTTTAAAATGACAGAAATCCACATACAGAGCTCTAAAGATTGTGAAAACTCAAGTCCTGGTCTGCCTTTGCTAGGTTGGGCTGTGGATGTGTGAAATGTAGGCAATGTTTGTGGGCTCCTCGTCATCCCTCATTGGTGGTGAAATCACTCCCAGGAGCTGAGCTCCTGTCACTGGGAACCACTGAGAAGAGTCTGGCTCTGCCTTCTTTACTCTCCCCATCAGATATTTGTACACGTTGATAAGATACCCCTGAGCCTTCACTTCTCCAGGCCGAACAGTTCCAGCTCTCTCAGCTTCTCCTCATATGACAGGGGCTCTAATCCTTTAATCATCTTTGTGTCCCTTTACTGGTCTCGCTTTGTATGTCCCCTTTCTCCTGTACTGGGGAGCACAAAACTGGACACAGTATCCCAGATGTGTCTCACCAGTGCATAGTAAAGGGGAAGGAAATAAAGGATCACCTCCCTTGACCTGCTGGCAATGTTCCTCCTAATTCAGCCCAAGAGGCTTTTGGCCTTCTTTGCTGCAAGGGCACTTTGCTGGATCATGGTCAACTTGGTGTACGCCAGGACCTCCAGGGTGTTTTCTGCCAAGCTGCTTTCCAGCTGTGTAGCCCCCAGTATGTACTGGTGCATGGAATTGTTCTTCCCCAGGTGTTTGACTTTACACTTCTCCTTGTTGAACTTCATGAGATTCTTGTCAGCTCATT
The DNA here is from genome assembly GCA_020745775.1 of Theristicus caerulescens. Lineage (NCBI taxonomy): Eukaryota > Metazoa > Chordata > Aves > Pelecaniformes > Threskiornithidae > Theristicus > Theristicus caerulescens. The sequence continues at coordinate 4,955,631 of CM036583.1, forward strand.
TTTCCAGCCTGTTGAGGACCCTATGGATGGCAGCATGACTCTCTGGCATATCAACCACTCCTCCCAGTTTTGTATCTTCACCAGATTTGCTGAGAGTGTACTCTACCCCATCACCCAGGTCATTAATTAGGATGTTAAACAGTTTTGGCCCCAGTATATTTTACCCCTGGGTTATACCGCTAGGGACTGGCCTCTGGTTGGACTCTGTGCTACTGACTACAACTCTCTGGGCCCTTCCATTCAGCCAGTTTTCAATCTCTGTCCACTTATCAAGCCCGTACTTCATTAACTTGTCTACGAGGATGTTATGGGAGACAAAAGATGCTCCAAAACTGCTCCAGTGACTTAGGACCATAGGATAAGGGACCGCTGCATCTCACCTGATCTATCCTCCTTCTGTAAGGCTGACTATGACAGAGCCCACCACTTCACTTCCAGAATTTTTCCCAGTTTGTGGTTTGCCGGGAGGGGCTTGGAGAAGTGACAATGGAAGTGGACGTAAGGCAGGAGTGGGGGATAACCACATGGTGTATTGAGGGAGAGTGATGCTCAGCCCATGTGCTGGCTGAGGAGATATCTCCTCTGGCCGGATAAGGGCTGAGCTATTCTGGAGGCAGGATGGACGTTCCTGGAGGAGCAACATCAGCAAGTTGGTGCCCATTGGCATCTGTGGCCACGTTGTTTTTCATCATCTTGTTTTTATGAGCAAATGCAAAATCAAAAAACCTGTTTCAGCACAGAGAACCAAGGGGTCCATCACTCCTTGCACTTGTTTGCTGAGGGAAGTAGTTTTGGGCTTATACAAAGTGGATCAAAAGCCAAGCTGGTGTGGGCAGCTTCTATCCCTTCATTTTGGCCTGTAAAAATTCTCTAGAGAAAGCCACTGTTTGACATTCCTCTGTGTGACAACTGGATGGCATTTCTTCTGGCTGGTGGCTATCGGGATGGCTGGAGAGAAGAGCTGTCTGGCCCCGGTGTCCGGCTCCCTCTCGTGGTGTATGTCCGGCACAGCTACACGTGCAGTTACGGAAATTGGAGCAAATACTCAGATGTCAATATTTAGAGGGCTCATAAACAGCAGTTCCCTGGCCCTGGCACAGTCAAAGCTCCCCATGCTCTGAGCTTGTGTAAGGCTCTGGATGCTGCTGCTGATGTACATTCCCAAAATAAATGGTTCCCCTAATGCATGCACGTCACTGCCCTCCCCCGTCTACCTTCTCTGGAGACCCACTGTCCTTTCTGTCCAGCCTGATGTACTCCTGGGACTCATCCTCTCAGTTCATGCAGCTGCAAGACTGCAAAACTGCTGTCTGGAAACTCACCGGGATAGGAGTGGGGCACTAATTTGTGAAGTGCAGGTTGTAAATGGTTTATGGCTAGAGTACGGTGTAAAAAAAGCTCTACACTGTCATGGAAATTAGGTGCCAAGTTTGGGCAGAGGTTCAGCCTCTCTTTCTGTAGGCTGATGCTCTGAATACTGGAGTGTGGGGTTAGGAAACAACTCATCTCTTCTAGTTGCAGATTTTTCAACATATTTGTTTAAAATGTTGCTGTTAGTGGGAGTGAAGAATGGCTTGGAAGTGAGCTAGTTGGCCAAGGCCAACACATGCCAAGGACTGTGCTGGTGGTTCAGCATCTAGGTGATGACGAGCTGCCACCTGGCATCATTCCATTCATTACTGTAGCAGTGGCCGTGATGTCCAGCACAGGAAATATCTCTGAGACCCCAAGAAAGACCAGGTAGTCATATTTCTCATGAAACCCAAGGAAATACAGGTCAAAGAAAAGCCAAGTGCATTCATCTGACTGGTTCCCCTTGTTTGTATTTGCGTTCCCTGCCCTCGTTCCAGGCAGCACTATCACTTTTCTTATCAGCAATGGCCATTCCTGTAGGCTGGCCGGGATGTCTGTGGAAATGAAATTGAGTCGTAAGCACCCATGGGACTTCCACTGGAAACTGTGCTTTTCACCATCATGATCCTAGCTCCAATTACTTAGTATGGCCAACTGACTCCCAAGATAAAGTGCACTTTGGCTGGAAGACACTGGCCTCTCGTATTGTTATCTTCAGCTTCAGACACCTTCAGATTCTCTCTTCTCTCCCGTTTGTACACATCTGTTCTGGAGGATGGAGTATCAGTTCTGCCTGGCTCTTGGCATGATCCTGTTTGTTTCTTTGCCCTGGGACCCAGGAGCTGGTAGTGAGAAAATCTCTCTGATTCATGCCATGAGACTGAACCTCAAGGCTGCTTGTTTTTCTGGCCATCTGTAGCATTGTAGACTGAATCAGCCACATGTTGAAACATTCTGGAATACTGGAGGGTTTTGGAAGCCTGAGGTTAACTGTATAGCTGTATTTCAGGACCTGAGAGGCAATTGCAACTCAAACAATGCTGAATTCCAGCTTCAAACCCCTCTCCAGTTCTCCTGGCTCCAGGGAAAAGCCCAAATCCAAAGGGGCTCATTTTCCAGACCTACCTCAAGACAGTGGGATCCTCTTGAGAATAACAAAGCTGGCCAGACCTGCCCCCTTTTTGTGACAGAAGGCAAGGTGTTTTTCTGCTGCTTCATCCACTTTTGCAATTTCAGAGTCAGTTCATTTAACCTCCCTGCATCTAACCTCAGCTGGTAGAGTTTCACACACTTTTCCCTTCCTTTGACCTGATGGTGGGGGTGTGAGTCTCACCCAGGGCATGCCTGCTTTCAAGAAAATAATCCATTCTCACAAACCTATACATTATAGGGGATGAACGTGTTAGACCTTAGCAGAGAGCAGAATATTATAATAGCTCCAACAAGAAACTCTTTCAGCATATAAATCCCAGTGATCACTATTTTCTTGCTAAGTAGATCTTAATAGAAGTGGAAGGTGCTGTACATAGCATGGGTTGCAGCTCTGATCAGCAAGAGAAAAAAGATGGGTAGCATCCAGAAATGAACCAGCAGACAGTAGGAACAACTGAAAATTAATAATCAGTGCAATGGACAGAGGTAGAGTTACACTGGTTGTAGATGCTTATGGGGTTTTGCAAGCAGTACTGCAGAGCAGTATTTTCATGCACACACAAGCAGACATAAATCCGTTTGCAGTAAAGATGCACATTTTGTAGTAGACAAAAGAAAAAAAAAAGTCATATCTGTTGGATAACTCAATTTCTGGGAATGGAAAATGCCCTAAACAGGATTTAATTTACACAAGTGAAATAAACTCAACTACAGTAAGAAACCATCGCGGGCTGATAGTTTGTCATCATCTTTGCCTTTCTGGTTTTCTCCACAGCCAGGAAGTCGCTGCCTGGCTTCTGACTGAGTGGTTTTGCAGAGCGGAGATTTGTGGATGACATAGCAATGGAGCTGTCAGCACTTAGTTGAAACGAGGGAAGTGTGGAGAAGCGGGGTCAGGTACAAGCTGGAGTCCCCTGGAGCAAATGGAAAAAGACTCCAGATCATCCTAGTCGCACAGGTCAGGGATGTCTCTGTCTCTCTGCCTTTGCCTTTTGCAGTTCGGTGCACAGCACAATTTGATTTGCAGCTGCTGAGATGTGCTAAGCAGCCTGCACCCCTGTGCATTTTGGGTGGGTGAGGTAGTTGGATGTTTTTGGAAGGGGTCCGCGTGTACTTGGTGCTTCATCCCTCCTGTGCTGTGTGAAGCCGCACATTTTGGGAGCAGGAATTTGGGTCTGCCTCAACTGTCTATGCAAAGGGCTGTCTCTGGAGAAGGATGTGAGGATGCAGCTCCGCGACAGCTTAAGCTACTAAATGCACCGAGGTAATTGAGTGTGCTCAGGAACTGCTGAGCTGTAGTTGGAGGTGCCCAGACTCATTCCCAGGGAAAATGTGGTGGAAGAAACCTTTGCTTCCCACAGAGTTACCCTGATCTTCTCATCCCGCCACTGGGATGTGTGAATTCCAGCTGTGACAACAGCTGCAGGAGTTTGTAAAAGACCCCCTGAGAACTGTAAAATCAACTGCAATCAAGAATTTGTTTCCTGTTTGAACTCCTTCCATCTTCCAAATTAAAACACACCCTTCTGTTGAAGGGGAGTGAGGGGACAGTGTTTGGCAAACAGATCTCGCCCTCAGAGTGCTGGTGTTTCTGTAACCCTGGCAAATGTGATCTACAAAAAACCAAGTCAGTCGACAGTGCTGGGGAATACGTCTATCATTGCGGATGGGAGATATCTGGCACGGACAAAGCACAGAGCAACTTCCCAGCAGCTGGAAATTTTAGGGTTTTATCTTATTTGGACATGCTGTAAAGTTTTGGGTTTTTCAGCTTGTGGTGAGGCCTCGTGTTGCTGGAGTGCCCCTCTGGAGCATAAAGCTCTTCCTGATATTTGCTGGTGGCTGCGAGGATGCTGGCTGGCTCTGTGTGCCAGCTGCCTAGGGGTTGAGGGGGAAATGCCTGCTCTCCCTGTGTCTGACAACTTCACACTCCTATTTGCACTGATCTGTACTTGCAGGTCTGGGAAGAAGAGGTGTTGACATTGCAGAAGGGCTGAAAAAATGACAGTATTTATTTTAAGCTCACAGCAGTATTGAATGGAGCAGGGAGAGAAGGGCTCAGGCTCTGCTGCAGAGCAGCTCTGGCAGCTTGAGAGTGGAGGCCAACAGGTAAACCTGCTCAGTGGCACCAGACTAACCCATCGTGCTTTGCCTGGCTCTTGCTTCCCATATAGCGTTGCAGCTGCTTCACTCCATCACTGTTTGAAAGCATAGCAGCAGGTTTTCTAGCCCTACAGCTTTGGGTGTCCTCCCTGGGCTGAAAGGTGTCACCATCTCCTATAGTGGCCTTCTTCTGTACTGCTATTTCCGTCTGCTCTGGACCCCAGTAGTATGTGAGAGCATTGTTTGGTCTCAAAAAAGGTCATGAGTTGAAGGAATCAGGAGGAATCATCATGCTCCAGCAACTAGAATGCTCTGGTGCAGATGGCAGCATGGCTCTGACCTCTGCTACAAATAATGTTTACTGAGAAGGCAGATTCCTCCCCTCCACATTCCCTCAGTGCAGCTTTGTAATTGTTCATGAAGACTGATTAACAGGTAAGTCATTCTGGAGTCATCAGTACCCAAGACAAGACATCTAAAGCACTTGACTCAGCTTTTCCTGTAAGAGGTTCTGTGACTGATCCTATCAACAGAAGCACCTCTGTCTATGTGAGAAGAGCTGGCAACGTCCTCTCAAAGAGCAAAGTTGGTTTGTTTGGTTTTTTAGGGGTTAAGGAGCAAATAGAAGAGTAAGAAAAATGACATTTGTAGCAATAAAGTAAGCATTTTTCTTAGAACCACATAGTATATATACTGGTTTTATATTGGATTCCAGTTATAACAGAATAGATGGTCTTCTCTGTTCACTGGGGAGGTCTCTTGCAATTCCTTCGTGTTGCTCAGTCTGCTCCCATCTGCCACTGCTGCTCAGATTTTGAAGGCAAATTTTCAGGAGTTTGTTTTTATATATGCAACTGCTAGGCCAGGCATTGATTTGTACAGGAATATTTATTTCATTTTCTGTGGAGGTGAGCTGGGTGGAGTGACTGCTTTAACTATAGAAGAGGCTTTTGGGTTTAGGCTTTTCCGTTTTTTATGGGCACATTTGTTTTATGTTAGATTTCTCGGAACTGTCTATAAATTATTAGTCCCATTGAAAACTGTACATTTTCTTCCTCTTAATGAAAATTTTCTGTAGAACTTAATAGACAGTAGGCTGTTGTGACTACCACTGATAACTTCAGTTAGTGCTTTTATTGTCTACTGCTCCTTTTCAGGAGACACTTGATTTGTTTTGGCAGTTTTCAAGAATTATTAGTACTGGCTATAGTTACTTAAATTTTTTGATTAGCTAGAGACTTAATAAAGCTGTTTATACCCTATTTTTTATGGATGGCTTCAACTCTAGAAATTGCTTTACTAATTGATTTCAGGATGGATTTGCTTGTGGCTGAGGAATTAATATCTGCAATGGCTCTTACATGACAAATTCTTTCCAATAGCCATATTGTGCTTGGACTTGATTCTTATTTTTAAGAAAACAAATAATGTGCTTGACATAACTAACCACAGTTGAGGTTTTTCTTAAAAAATATGGTTCTAGCATTATTTTAGCTGACTCTATTATAGTACTTTTGTAACTTTGTGTTGCTACTATTCAAATCTTTCTCTAATGCTGGATTGTGTATGAGTTAAATTAAACAGTGCAGAGCAGATGAACAGGTCTTGCTAGTTTGCATGTGCTTTATATTTCATTGACTGCTACAGAGGGAAGGTGTTCAGGCAGCTATGTATCACCTCATGTGCTAGTCTACCTTTCTTTGTTTCTCTACAGTAGCAATTACATTGGGATGTCCCTGATCTTGTAGTCTGTAGTGGCCAGACAAGACTGCTCTTTTACTAGCATTGATTTGCTGGCATCATGGCTCAAAGGGCAGCTTGGCAGCCTGTTCTCCTGTGGCTCTCTGCTTTCTTCCCTGCCTGCTGACACCTTTTCTGCTGGTGTCATTGCTTTTTCTGGAGTCACCATGCAGCAATAAGCAGCTGCACATGCAGCCTACAACTAACCTTTAACACTGGCTGAGATTGTAGAACCATTTGCATCAGTCCTCTGTGATAGCTTTAAGGCTTAACTGCCTTTGTACAATGCCTGGGTCACGGGTTGCTTTTTGCAAACAACCCGTTTCTCCTAAATTAGCAGTTCTCATCTCTTGCCCTTGTGTTACAGAAATACACCTGTGCCTCTGGGCTCCTGCTGCTTGTCAGAGGTCAGCATCTGCAGGAGGCTGCTGGGATTTGCATGGGAGGTTTTGACCACTATAGTGTGCTTTCCTGCTTGCTGCGGTTGTACATCTGTCATATCTTCCTCCCTCTAGTAGAGATAGGTCAGGTATCGAGCTGTGGTCAGTCCCATCCCTCTTAGTTTGCCCTGGGTCAACAAAAGTCTCACAGCTAACATGTCAGGCAGACTTCTGGGATTCTTCTCCAAGATGACTTGTGGCATGTGGGAATGCCAGCTCACTCTGTCCGTGCTTTCCTGGAGGGCATTTGTAAGGTCAGGTTCAGAGGTCAGCCTGAAGTCTAAAATGGGACAGAGGTGTAACACAGCTGCTCAATTCTGAGGGTGGAACAGATTATAATGTCCACAAAGCTCGTTGAACCCCTAAATGTTCAATGACAGGGTTATCTTGGCTACTGAAATTTGGACTTATCTGCGTGTGTGAGGCTGTCCTGCCAGGTGGAATCTCAAATCTCTCATCATCCAGATAGGGGAGGGAGTAGGACCTAAATTTTACTAAAGTCCCTGGAATGGCCCAACCTGTTTAAAAAGCATCTCAACATACTTACATGGCACCATATTTTTGTGTCCCAGGCTGACTTCAGTCTTGGATTCTCCTTCTAGGGGACGTTTAGAGGAGTTGGCAGTTACTGGTGATGCTGGTCGTCTTCTTATAAAAACACAAATGGTCCCATGAGCAGCACCCAACCTCACTTTTTTAAAAAAGATCCACTAACTGGGTGGGAGCTGGGCTCCCTGGGCTCCCACCTGCTCAAAGACCCTCAAATGAATCTGCAAAACAGCCCCACATCAAGAGGCAGAAAGGACAGTGTCTGCTCTGAACATTTGTGGTTGCATAGTCTCTTTGCATTTTAAATCTTCAAGTCCTTTGATCCTTTGATTTTAAACTGATCATGTGAAACAATTTTAGTACAAGGAAGCCTTTCTGTCAGGCTTGTTTTGCAGAGCTTTTGGAAGAGGTTCCAAGAAAAGTCGTCTTTAGGGCTCTTTTCTTTTCTAAGGACTTGGAGAAGGCATAAAGTGGCAGTGTCGTCCTTGCATCTTATGCCTGTTAGAAACCAACCCCCAGGGAGAACAGCAGCAGCACAGTCCTCAGCTTCCCGTGACTAACTCTGATGATGCCTTGTGAGGTTTCTCTGAGCCAGACACTGAAGACCCATGAGAAGACCCCAGTCTGACACCCAACAAACATCAAGGGGAGCCTTTGACTTGTTCATTGCTCATGGCTTAATGCAAGGGAACTGCTTCCCTAGGAAAAGGAGAGAAAGAACTGCAGTAACTGCCACCAGCAGTAAATGTTTATCTCATTCTTTACATGAAGTTTTCCTGTTTCCCACTGGATGTGTGTAGGGATTCAGACCTACTATCCTGCATTCAGCAGAAGAGACATCTTCTATTTTTAAGACAGAAAATGCTGCAAGGAAAAGAAAAATTTTTATCATTGTTAGCTAGTTGCTTTTCTAGTCTGATTAAAGCATATATATTCATACCTTCATTGTCTTGGCGCTTAACGAGGAGTCAGGAGATAGCACCAAAAATTGTATGCACTCTGTAAGAACGTTTCCCTGTGTATGTTGTAGCTGTTAAGAGGGGTTAAGAGGGTTAGACATTGATGAGACACAAGAAAGGAAGAGATCACTCTGTTTATTCCACTTTCAAATATACATGTTCTTAATTTGAAGTGCAGGTCTTGACATAGTTCTTACATTATTTATTGTTATTAGATACCAAGTCCTTCCCAGTGTATTTATTTTGTTAAATTACACACCTGAAATTAAATACAGCCTCTTGTCAACACTCATGTTCTTCTGCCTATTCTTACAATTATTATTTATAAGAGGTGACTTTCAGGTTAACAGCATGTGGATTGATAAGGCAGCCATTATTCTGTTACCTGAGTGCTTTTTGGAAAGCTTAGATCAAGGGCAAATTGTTTTTCCTCCAGAGCATGGGATGCCAAATCCCCAGCCTGCAGACCACTGCCAAAGGTGGTGTTTGTGACTATGGTGTGCTTGGTTAGTATCTGAAGAAATTGCCCCAAACTGTACATTCATGGGCAATTGAAATCAGTAAGCATGGCGGTTTTTGGGGGTGCACAGAGGGGTCCCTCCTGTGCTTATTTTTGAGTTGCCAGAGGGTTGCTGCTCCTTTCGTTTCTGCTCTTCTTTCCTGCTCTCTGATGCTCTTCTCTTCATTCTCAGGTAGTAGATCTGGTTGGCTTCTGGGTAGGTGACTTTGCAGAGGGGGATTTTGTAGATGGCTGGGTTGTCTGAATTTATCAGCAAAAAGAGAAGTGCAGAGAAGCAGAAAGGCCAGGTGCAGAGTGGCAGCCCAAGCTGGGAGGGGAAAAGACAGACAGATAGGTGCATTTTGATACCTCTTTTTGCATGTTACCTTTGCTAACTTCTGCCTGTTGCTAAATTCTTGCATTTGAGAAACTGGGAGAGCCTGCACTTTCCCTGAGGACAGTGTGACACAGGACATGTCTTCCTAAATCCCCCCATACAGGATCCCCCATTTGGATCCAGAGAAGGATGCCCAGATGCAGGAACCTACGTGGTGGGGGCTACATGTGAGCTAGGTTGCTGCTGGTCACTGGAAGACTGGGAAGCTCCTTTGCTACCAAACGCCAATTCAGCTGCTCACACAGAGGTGTCTAGTTTATTGGAGATATATGGGGCTACAAAAGGCATCCCACGTTGGAGACCTCAGTCCTTTTGGAGATGCAGCTGTTGGTCAGAATGGCACTCGGCAGCAATATTGAAGCAACTGAATCAGGCTCCAGAGCTCTGCTGACTGTAATGAAAGCCAAGACACCCAGCTCACACGTAGACATTTAAATTCTCTAATAAATGAGCTGAATCCCACCCTCATTGTCCTGTAAAAAGTCATGTACTGAGAGTACTAGTCACACATATTGACTGTCCTGAATGCCCTTGTCTTACTGGCATCGCATACAACCCTCAGTCCTGCTCTGTGACCCCACTTCTTGACCTGACTTGAGGTCTGCCAAAAACAAGATCACAAGAAGAAAAAGTAAATGTTCTTTTTTTCTGATGCATCCCAAAAGCAGGTGTGCTTAACAAAGCAACCCATCTGCAGGGACCTACACAGTACTAAGTGAATGCCAGATGAATACATTTAATGCATGAAGCTGATAGTTCTAATTTTTTTTTCTTTTAAGTTACTAAATCAATTTTATTAAAATATGGTTTTACTTTAATCTCTCAGATCTTAAAGAAGAAACAAAGCTTGGCTTTTTTGGATTCACCTCTTTCTTGATGTGTCCAGATACAGCAATTTTGTACTTAAGAGTACAGTCTCCCCCTCATTTTACTTCTCATATCCAGATCAAAAATAATATCTGTGGGTAGGGTGGGAGAAAGGTCTTGGAAGAAGTAAGGAAAAATTTAGACCGTTGTGAATTGCTAAAAAACATTGCTTGCAACGAAGTGTTGCATCTCAAACCACTTGCTGTTGCTGGAATTCACAATCCTGCTGTGGTTGACATGCTCCAAAGTCTTTGAAATCTTATTAACAGCTGCAGAGTCTACAAGTGCACAATTCAACTGACAGAGATTCTGTACAAGACCTGCCATTGGTTGCAGCATTCTCATTTCAATGCTGTCAAAACTGACATGGAGAATTTTGGGGAACTACCTTAGCATTGTATCATAACAAATCAAAATACAGTTAAAACAAATAAACCAAAATCCCATCAAAAAAAGGTCAAACTTACCACAGAGAGGGCGTTAGCAAGAGCTGCTCCAGAGTAGGCACAAAATAATGCTGAGAAAAGAAGACCAAGGACAGCTCAAGATGAGGAAAATCTTGCTCATCTCTCCAAAGAAATTATCAGAAATAGTAATATAGTCCAAATGCACAGTAAAGTATCCTGCCAGCTACCTGATGTGAGGATTAATGTTATAATTCAACAATTAATTAAAATGCCCCAATGTTCCATCTGGCCATGTGGACTACATTTGGTCCTATCTGCTTTGTAGAGATGGTTGGTGAGTGAAGACTGTGGTTTTGTCAAGAGCAAGCAATAGTGGTATTTCTTTTATGTTTAATTTCTTTTTAATTGACACAACTTGACCTGTGTGCAGTGGGGGATAACAGGGATCCCCCTGTACTCAGCACTGGTGAGGCCACACCTCGAATCCTATGTTCAGTTGTGGACCCCTCACTCCAAGAAGGATATTGAGGTGCTGGAGCGTGTCCAAAGAAGGGCAACGAGGCTGGTGAAGGGTCTAGAGAACAAGTCCTGTGAGGAATGGCTGAGGGAGCTGGGGTTGTTTAGTCTGGAGAAAAGGAGGCTGAGGAGAGACCTTATCGCTCTCTGCAACTGCCTGAAAGGAGGTTGTAGCGAGGTGGGGGTTGGTCTCTTCTCCCAAGTAACAAGTGATAGGATGAGAGGCAACAGCCTCAAGTTGCCCCAGGGGAGGTTTAGATTGGATATTAGGAAAAATTTCTTCATTGAAAGGGTTATCAAGCATTGGAACAGGCTGCCCGGGGAAGTGGTTGAGTCCTCATCCCTGGAGATATTTAGAAAATGTGTAGATGTGGCACTTAGGGGCATGGTTTAGTGGTGGACTTGGCAATGTTAGGTTAATGTTTGGACTTGATGATCATAAGGGTCTTTTCCGACCTAAATGATTCTATGATTCTGTTCTATGATTCTATGAAATTCTCAACCAGTGTCTGTCCTGTGGCTTCAAACCACAAGCAGTTAGCAGTGGCCCTCCTTGCCCCAGGATGTCAGAGGTGGCAAAGCAGGAGATAAGGCACCCAAGGACAAAGCCAAGGAAGGGAAAGCTATGGAGCAATCCAGAAACTCTGCTCAGGACAGAAAACTAATGAAATGCAAATGGTTGGCGGCTGGATGAGTCTTCACGGGAATTTTATATATGCTACACTGTTCTTAAACTCTTCCCCCAGAGTCTGTTTTTGGTTGCTGAGTTCTTTGGGTAGCTGGATTTTAAACTGACCTTGTGCAAGAGTTCACTTCTTATGACACACTTCCTCTAATGATACATATAGTTACAAAAAGGCTGCTTCTATGAATCTATTGAGTTGCTAATTTGTTAACCTTCTGCTCACGCATAGCTTGTGCTCCTTTCACAAACAGTACTTCCACCCTTTCTAGATGTTTTTACATTATCAGGGCCTAAAGGCTCTTCTCTCTGCGCTTGCAGCTTGCACATCCAAGCTCAACTCTGGTGCCATCACAAAATAGCTCTTGCATAGTACCTGGTTTTCCAGCAGAGTGGTACCCCAATCTTGACTCTAAACCTGTACTACTCATAGACTGCCTGGCTGCATAAATTTTTGTCTTCCCTTTATGTAAAAGATACATACCACAGGCAAGTGCCAGCAAATGAGTCTGCCAGGTCAAGGCATAGAACATGCCCCCAATCGCAATGCATGCGAGTGCGCAGTTGTAATTGTGTAAGCCAAGGTAGATACTGTCAAATGGTGATGCAATGCTCAGCGCTGCAAGACAAAAGGCAGGACTGTGAGGTCTGGTGTGAGAGGTATCTGCAGGAGGACCTGTCACTTGCTGGGAATCCATCAGCCCTTCCCTGTGACATCTAGACAAATTTAACCATGCTCACAGTTGCATAACACACACATGCAGAAAAAGGATGAAATCAAATGAAGGTCATTATTTTGGAGTCCTGATAATGTCCCTAGGGTTGGAATTTGGCCCAGTCTCAAATGTTTATTTATTTCAGGAAAAACTTTCTGTGTATGCACTGAGTGTGTTGTAGTGAGTCCCCCCGATGACCAGATGGAAGATCCAGCCAGAGTGCAGGAGGACCTTCTCACCTTGGTGTCCTTCTTGCAGAAAGCTGTGCTCACATGTACTATTTAAAACCTCATATGAACCGTGATCTTGAATATCAGAGGCACAGCTGATTGATTGTCTTTTGTGGGAGTAAGCAGAGTTTTCCATCTTGCCCTAGTGACCTTTGCTAGATGTGGTCTAGATACTAGATGTGGTCACTCCATCATTGCTGTGGAAATTCTCCACTGGGCTGGGAGCTGATGGCCTGCTCCAAACCTGACCTCATAGGTACTTCTGCAGGATTTCTCAGAGGCTTCAGGAGTACCAGTAAAAAGAAGAGCACAATATGTAGTGCACAGGCCACCTTCATGTTGCCCTTAAGATTAATACATTTCCTGCTATAATGTCCTCATTTGTCTTCTATTTCATCACCATGATTGTCCCCAGGTACTTTTTCCTGACCTTTCTCTTCTAGATTAAATGTCAGACCTGTACAAAACTTGCCAAATGCTCTTACCAATACAAATTGTGGATAGCTTTGTTTAAAAAAACAAATATAAGGCAGCTCACATCTTGTACAAAGTTCTTGAGAGCACAGAGAACTTATTGTTGGATGACTGTGCCTTTTCCAAGGTTCTTGTCAGATTACACTTATTCCAACATATTTTTTTAATTACAATTGGTCACATAAGTGGCATTAATCTCGTCTAACTTCAGGGGTCAGATTCAACTCTCTTAATTGTTACTCTGGTTGGTGGAGAGACAGGCCATTTTGAGTGGCATTCATTTAGCTATTTTTACAAATCTACAGCAGGATAGAATGAACTGGATCCTAGAAAAGTCTGTTTCTTTTCATTGACTGATCAGCTCTGAGGTAGGCATCTGCATGCAGTAGTAATTTAAAACACTTCTGGTGGCAAGAGATCAGTTCTGAAACTATTTTTCTGGGTTTCTTTATCATCATCTCTGTGGGATTCATCACATCCAATGGCAGAAGGATTAAACAAGGTGAAACAAACCACCTGCCCGAGTTACAAATCTAATAACAAATTCAAAGCTTTAAGAAAATCTGCTTCTGTTCTTGCCTCCACCATGTTGTGTGACCTTCAGTAAGACCTTCCAAATTTAGAGACAAATTCAAAAATAGGAGTATTGTCCCAAGTTCATACAAGCCCATGCAACTCTAAAGTCTGGACAGAACCATATAATGGCCAGCATCAAGAAACTCTAGTTAAAAAATGATTTTGGTAAATATTTCTTACCTGCAAACATCCCCACTGTTGATCCAATTGCAGCATGTAAACAAATAAGTGGAGAGGAGATAAGTAACGCAACAAGGAAGATGCCTCCAGTCCAGGGGTTTTCACAACCATACACTTGACCAACACCGACTGGGATGGATTGCAAGAGCTGCAGCAACCAATAGAAAAGGGCATGTTATCGTATCTCTATACTCAGAAGGACACAGCAGTTATTTTGTCCAAGCTATTGGTGAGAAAGGAAGGAAGCAACCCCGGCTCTGAGTGGAACTGATGGGTAACAGTGGGCTCTCATGCCCTTCGAACAGAGTTAGTTCACTGTTTGGTTTGAACTTCATCAGTCCAAGATGGATTTTTATTTCTTTTGGGATGGTAATATGGTGGGATGGGAGTTTGGGGGTTGGAGGGGTAGGTGTACTGACAGCACTTGAGACTTGTTTTGAGGCAGTCCGCAGTCCAATTTTAAGTGAAGTGAGAGGTTCAGCAGCTCTTTTCCCTCAGGCTTGATCAGCCTTTCTGCTAGATCAGCCAGGACTTTCCCTAGGGCTTTTATAGCACCGTCCTCTATGGTCTGAACCGAGCCATGTGTTTCTGTGAATTGCTACTGGCTGTACATATCATATAGCCATTCTGACCCATGTGAAATTGTTATCCCAAGCTGAATGCCTTCAAACTCACCTTTTTAATGAAATAGCACAAACTTGTTGGAGTGAAGCTTACCAGTGGCACATTGATTGCAGACCAGGTGATATTGGGCACTGACGCTACAGGCTTGATGAGGGTTGTAGGGAAGAAGGGGTTGTAGTGTCCTGTGGCTGACAAATACAAAGTCACTGCGATATTGAAGGGCAGAGTGAAAACAGGAAGGTCCCATTTACTGAAGATGGATCCCAAAGCACTGGACAGGATTGGACTGAGAACAGAAGGATAAGAGGAAAAAAGTATAACTTGTTCATAACATGTACAGTGGTGAAACAGCCTACCACTTTGGTCATAAGCTCTGGTAAATGCAAGCCAATGCCATTTGTTTTAGAAACATCAGGTAGTGAATACCTTTAATATATTAGCCTGCATCAGCAAATGGTTGCAGAATGCTGTTTGTCTTTTTGCAACAATTATCACATCCATTCATGGATGGTATGAACTCCACACCCTTCTCTCAGGACAGCTGGCTAGCGTGTAAGTGCTCTGCTAGCTATGCTGGGCTCAGGAAGACAATGAAGAAATGCACCCAGTATAGCATTTAGGCACGGACGGAGAAAGGTAATCTGGCTTCTTATTCAGTAGAAAAATCTAACAAGAAACAGAAGAGCAAATTTTGGGAATGCAACAAGTGTGGAGAACTTAAGATGGTCCAAAAAAGCTGCCGTCTTGAGGAGGCAAGAGGGAGTTGGAAATTACCTAATTTGCTTTTTTTTTTGGTTTGTTTAAATAGTTTGAAGGATATCAGAAGATGGTTTTGGAAGAGAAATAAAGCAGAAGCGGTGATCAAAGAGGATGTAAAATCTTCCATTAAAGAAGATGGAAAATATTTACTATGTTGGACAGTATTTTGGGGGAATGAGGAGTCCTTAGGACATATGGAACCTAACAGAGCTATGAAAGGTGTTATGCCAGGCATGACCTTGATGCCCCTGCTTATGTCAATGAGACTGATGTTACTGTGTGCAACCCAGGTACCACCCAAAATCACATGCCATCTTCTGAAAACTGGGCTTCCTTCTTAAGGAACATGATTGAGTAAATTCAGCATGTAAAGTATTTTGGGGCAACCCTCAAAATATTTAGAGACCAAACACTAAAAAGCATGCAAATCTTGAGATACCGTGACTTTTCCCAAAGTTCTTGGCTCTAAAATCCAGGATATAAACCTCACCAGATCTGCTTTCCTCAGGACATTTCCAGACTGCCTTATTTCCACTTGAAGTGGGTGTCCTGCATGAATGCCTTTGTGGTAGCATATTGGAAAGATAATATCTGTGTTTTATGGGGCCCAGAAAGCATATGGAAGACAGTGAAAGGCCAGGTCCTGTCCTTGATGGCAATAGACTGTATTCTGCCGCTTCCAGCCAAGCTTTCCTCATATAAGTGAGCTGAGCAGCTCTTATGGTCAACCTCCAAGTAGCAGTGGACATGGCACAGTTTACAAAAATTCATTTTAAAGACTTGAATTTTTCAAGAAGCTGCATTTGAGTCCTAGAAAGTCATTAAGCTGGTTCTAATAAAAAACCCCACCCAAATTATTTGGCATTTCAAAAGCAACATCTTGTGTCCTGTTGTGTAGATACTATCAGTGGAAAAAATGCTTTGTTCTCCCTGTATAATCTCAAATGAAGCTTATTCTTTTATGACAAATTTGGTTCCCAGAGCAGTTTACAGATTTCCTTGCTCATAGCTGTAGGAAAAAAAATCAGCACTTCAGTGAAAATGGTGTCCTAATTTCTGTGCTGAAATACAAAGCTTCTGCCAGTTATACATCTTGTCAGAAAAAAAAGGAAACGATTAAAGAAATGCTGACTTCTCAAGCTGAAATTCAAAGTATCATTTGAAAAAATCACTAAAATGTCTAATTGCAAAATCTTTCAGCTCTACCCTTGAGTCTTGTGAACTAAAAGAATGAATTAAAGTTTGAATAAAAGCCTCAAGGAATTCTGGCAGACAAGACAAACTAAACATTCTTGCAACATGCCCTGCGTTTTGAGAGGTTGTTACAAAATGACCTTTACTGAGAGTGACTAAAGAAATAAAATATGAAAAAAAATCTGATTTTAAAAGCAGTGAAATGCAATAATGACTTGCATCTTATCACTAACAGTGATTAAAATGTGACTCTTGAATTAATTTCAGTTAAGGCTGTTAAATAGATTCTGCAGTGCTGTTAGGGTCCATATTTAGAAATGGTAAATTTAATCCTGAAAGGACATTGTCTGACGTTCAGAGTTACTTGGAGAAATTAATTTTGCTCATGACTGGTTGCATGTCTGAGAAGGGGAAGATTCAATTTAGGCTGAGGGAGAGCACCGGGTTGGTTCAGCGCCTAGATGAGGATGAACCATATGGTGTTGGACACAATGACATCCACCCTGAATGTGTCCTCCTGGTAAGGGCCATTGGCAGAGGGCTGAAGCGGGGCTGCTTTGTCCATGTGCTATAATCAGTGTCTGTGCACTTGACCTCCTACCAACGTGCCTCACAAACTCTGTGCATCAATGAATACCCCTTTCCAGAGCCACCATGGCTGGAGCTGCTGGCATAGAGGGGACTTCCAATGTGTTTAAGCTGTATATAGCAGGACTCCTCATTCTCTGAGAATTGTCCCTAGGAAGAGAAGTGGCACTTACCAGGCCATCGATATAACTGCCACAGGAGGAAGAAGCCACCAGTAGTAATCCCCTTTGTCAGAGAAGACGGCTATGAGCAGTCCCACCAGGATCCCATTATAGCCGTGCAGCCCAGCTGCAATGGCTGATCTGTGATGGAAAGAAATGTTTGCAAGGTAGCAAGCTCCGCTGAAGGTGACCTGTCACAGGGACCCACTGAAACACAATTTATAGGTGTTCTGCTCCCAGTAAAGTGTAAGGGAAGGATGAAAAAGCGGTGAGGTAACTGCCATATTGCATTGCGGTGGTGTGTGGAAGGCAGGAGTTTGGAGACTGATGAGTGATGATGATCCAGGGGGTTTCCTGTGACCCAAAGGACCTACATGACTGTGATGATGGTTACTGGAGAGAGATAACTGTCTGCTCTCACAAAGACAGCCAACTATGGGGACAGGCCAGCTCTTCCTGGACCACAGCTCTGTCCTCACATAACTGCATCCAAACCATCCATAAGGAAAACTGGTCTTTTGTCTCTAATGTACTCAAATGTGGGACTATGACCCATCAGTGGGTTCCCGATACCATAAAGATCAATTTTTATTAAGTGCCTGGATGTGAGGTACCACCTACCTGTCCTGACTGAGGGTCAGTGCAGTTAATGTCGACACGGTTGTTCCAGTACAGCCCGTGAGCATCCACCAGGGGCTCTGGATGAAGATCCCCACTAAAATGATCAGCCCGCTGAGAGGGTTGTTGACAAACATCACCTGAGAGGTCCCTCGCAAGATCCAGTCCACCAGCTGGACCATTAGGGGTTTATCTGGAGGAGATCAAATAAAAACGCTGATGATAAAGCATCACTTCAGCAGGACTCCCTCAAAGCACACTCATCTCTATAGTTACTTTCTGGCCACAGAACAGAGGCGATGTATCAACAGGACTGTAAAACTGGTCTCTGATTTATTGCTGTCTGAGCATATTTTGCATCTGGCACTTGAAAAGCTAATAGGGATGGACTGAGCACTGCTATAAAGTTCATGGAGGGATTCATAAAAATGTGGTTTATTTATGGTGGTCAAAGAATAATCTTTCTTGCATGGTAGATTGCTTAAGATTCTGCTATAAATTTAATGAAGAGATAGTCCCTTTTTGGTGTACAAGTCAGATGCAGAAAGGGACTTAGACAAAAATTGAAACTAGTTTGTACGTGGATAGGGAAATATGAAAAGGAAACACTTCTGCTGTTTTAGGGACCCAGAACGTGGAGGCACACTGTATATAGGAGATGGGGTCAAACTGTCAACGGTGTCTAAAAAAGTACTTTGGGAACCAAAGAACCTAAATTAAGACAATTGTTACTATAGCTTGGACTGTACTCAGGGGAAAGAGGCATTTTCGAAGGACAAAGAGCCATTGCTTTTTAGAGGAGACTGTTGAACCCAGACAGAGCAAATGGGCACCAAGCTCAGGTACCTCAGGTGAGTGCGGGGTGGGTGGGACATGTGTGGGGCTGAGGGCAGCCTGTCTGAGGGCATCTCTGTACAGTGCTCCTAATGATCTCCATGGGGCAAGGAGGGTCTTGTAGCACTGCAGTAACTGTTTGCTGCTGGCTGTTGTACTGCACATTGACTTGAAGTCTTTTTCTGCCACGCTTCTGGGAAAGGTGTAACCATTTCTGGACTGCTGTGCATTGTTAAACATGATACAAGGAGAATAAATGAGAAAGAGGGGCTGCTTAGATGTATAATATGTTCATGCAATGTGTACATGAAGCTTTCCTCTTCTTAAATATTTAAAATTAATTCAATTAGTTTAGATTGTTAATTAGACACAGCATAAAGTACCAGACTACTTTTTGAATCTGGGCAATGACTTATTCCTAAGAACTCCTCTCTTCCCCACTCCCTCCTTTTCCACTTCCCTGTGTTGTATTTACAGTCAACTCCCAAGTTTTGCTTTCTGGTGAGATTAACTTAAATAGAGGATCTTTGAAAGGCTGGGTACCGCTCTGCATCTCTTCAACATCACTCAGAGAGCCCTCTCAGGAGGCTGGAGTGCAAGCTGAGGGACGGCTTCACAAGCATCCCTCGAGCTGTGTGTTGTTGGGGAGCCAGGCAGTTACAATCAGGGAGGAATGAGTTCCTTAGAGAAAAATGACCAGGCTTGTCTGAAATAGTTTTTACTAATATTTGGTGTCGATCTATGAAATATATCAGCATGCTCATGGTTTTAGACACAAGTATAACTGGAAGTGTTCAAATATAACTAGTGGGAAGTAGCCAAAGCTTTTGAGAACACTGAGTAAGAAAAGCTGTCTGCCAAGCATGGACCACTGAAGTAAAGAGAAAGCAGGAGGAGATGTTTCCCTGTGGCTGGGGATCACACTGTCAGCCTGATGAGCTCCCTGCCTGGAGGCATCTCAGCCAACCTCCTCCACCAACATTAGCCACTGCACAGCCTGGCTGTACACGGCTGTCTCTTATTTCTCTCCCGTTGCTGGAGTTGTATTGCTAATGAACCTTGCCTTGACAGAGGACCCACAGTCCTACATAGCCTCTCAAAGCCCCAAATCCCTAATAATTCTGGTTAACACGGACCATCTGCTCGTGTATTGTTCCTGTCTGGACAGTAAACCTTTGAGATCAGTACTTGCTTTGTATTTTATAGCAACATAACAGCCACAGTGCTTATTGCTCCCCCAAGGCATACAAGAGCCTTTGCCCACACAATCATGAGTCAAGTCCCCATCGCCAGCCCACACGCAGATGAGGGGATGGTTGCTGATCCAAAGTACTTACAAACAAGGCTAAATCCCCAGCCCTGATGTGTGATTCTGGGCACCGCTATAAGGAATGTGATGCTAATGACACATAACTGATTAAGTGTAAAAGACATCTTTGGCCTGGGCTGAATTATGCCTGCAGCCATGGTAATGGCAAGAGGATGCAGTGAGATCCCCTTCCTGAGAATAAAATGATCTGGGTTAAAAGGCCAGAAGTTTGCAGTGAGCTCGGATCACACTGCCTCTGCTCTGCCTCAGGGGGTGAAATGGCCCCTCGTCTTGTGCCCCAGCACTGAAAGTACTGTTGGCAACATAGAAGTTCCCAGCTAGCTCTTCCTAGCCAGAGACCCCCAAACATATGCCTCTGCTTACTTTTCATCCACTCTCCATATTCTTTCATTTCTCCTGTGAGATACCCAAAAACTTGGTGGATCCGATTTCTGCTTCTCCCCAGCAGGTCCTGGGCTCTTGGAGTCTGCTCCACATACAGCTGCCTCTCACCGGGATGCTCAGCCACAACGATCTCTCCAAGCTCCATCTCTTTTGGGTAGTGAGAAGAGGTAACTGTAAATCACAAAGTCCATGTGTTAGAAAACCTTTTGGGTTGTGCCCTGGCAACTTTCTGCTGTGCTTTAGAGCCCCATGGTGATATCCTTTTTCAAAGATAGGATGTTTAACGGAGAAGGGACCTGCCTGGACCACTGCTGAGAGTGGTGTGTGCTGCTGCCCAGGGCAGTGGTGTCTCCTCTTGGGGATGAGGACCAGAAAATGACCCACTGATGTCATGGAGCTGTGGCACAGAGCTGCAGGAGGAAAGAGGGATGTGACATAGGTGCCCGGCAGCATCCCACCCTCACTCCAGCTCCTGATGCAGCGTGTGACAAGCTGCTGGTTGGACAAGGGACATAACCTTTGCCAAGTAACTGAGTGGTACCTGCATGCTGTTGCAGGTTCCAAGGAGTGAACCGGCTGATGTTTGGCTAGCAGCGAGCTGGAGGGAAGGAATGCAAATTGACAGTACAGTAGCAGACAGCAAGAGACAAGAAAATACTGGAGGAGAGGCTGAAGCCTGTATCCTATTTGATGTTTTGAGCTGGTATGTTCATATATTACAGCAAATCTACGTCCTTTTCATGCTCCTCATTCCTTTGATAGACTATCAAGAGCAAACTGGATTAGCATCAAAATATTGCACAGAAATCAGCATCCACGTGTGGCTTTAGACAAAGATAAGCACCTTGGTTCAGGGCTGTGTGCTCTTTAGTTAACAGGTGAATATCCAGACAGGATTATGGATATAATAAACTCCTTATTACAGCTGCAGGGCTCTGTTTGTTAAAACGTCCATTAAGATATAAACCCTTAAGAGAAAATACCCTGCACCGCACCCTGGTGAGCTACACTGCAGGTTACACCTGCAAAAATGCCACCCTGCTTTCTGATGGAGTCTGGCATCGGCTGGTCTGTGGTTTTGCTCTAATGATTTTGGAGAAGTGTGGCTAGATTTCTAGGTGTTGGTCAAAAGTGGACTAAGTGCTTGCCCCGTGTTTCATGGAATATGAGCACCACCTTCTGGTGGGAGCCTGTTTTTTGCTAGCTCAAACAGGCTGGCTGTCAGTGTTAAAGCCTGTAGCAGCAGAAGGACAGGCTGGGAAGGGATGCCTGGCTGGAGGGAAGGCTGTTTTGCAGAGAGGAACACTGACAGGCAGATGGTAAAAATATCTGTGCCTCTGAATGCCCTAATAAGATGGTCCTTGAGCATCAGAAGATGTTTTCCCTTCACCCCTGGCAGCACAATGCCAAATGGAGCTCTGCAAATGCATTGCGCAGTTTGTTGTCTAGCGCTTTGGCTCTCTCTGCCGGCAGCTCGTCCCTACCGCAGCAAGAGTCTTTGTGGTGACCTTCGTGTGCAAGCATCAGCTTGGGGCTGGATGTACCCGCAGGCGATGTTGTTATGTGTAACCTAACCGGCGCTCAGTTTTCTTGGTCCTAAGGGGGAAGAGGATTATAAAAGGTATTGTTGGTCAAAAGCAACAAATGGGGTTGTGCAAGGAGTAGACACCCCCAAAGCCTTGCTCATGAGCAGCTCATGCGATCATGAGCAAGGAGCTTCACAGGTTCTG
Source organism: Theristicus caerulescens (assembly GCA_020745775.1). Classification (NCBI taxonomy): domain Eukaryota; kingdom Metazoa; phylum Chordata; class Aves; order Pelecaniformes; family Threskiornithidae; genus Theristicus; species Theristicus caerulescens. The sequence continues at coordinate 4,977,693 of CM036583.1, forward strand.
CCCAGCTGCACTCAGTGCAGCAATAAGCAAGGAGGAAAAAAAGAGGGAGGGTGTGGGTCTGTTGTGTCCGTCTGTCCTGCTCTGTGTCCTGTCCTTGTCTGTCCACCCCTCCCCACCCTCCCCCCTTTTCTTTTTTGCTATCTGTAAGCTAATTCTGGCCAGAAGCTGAGTCCAGTCCCTGGTTTCAGTTAAGGCAGCCTTGGTGACTCTCATTTTTGGCTAGTTCCCTGTGGCTAGCCAGGCGGACATTGGTGTAGGGAACACTGAGCAGGAGTCCCCTTTCTCCTTCTATGTGTCCTCTAGGCTGAGGGAATTTGCTATGGTCAGATATTGTGAATTTGTATCCCTCTGAGGTAGGAAGATGTCAGGTCGTACCGGAAAACTAGGTGTTTGTGGCTGAATTCATCCCATAAACACTTGGCTGTGTAAGATGTGTCATTGCCCTGGGCTTCCTGGTAGTCAGTGTAGCTTTGGGCACCTTCAGATGGAAGTCAACCCATCTCAGCTCAGAACTGCCCTCTGAAAATTCCTGTTCTTCTCTTTCACAGCTCAACCTCAGTGCTCCAGTCAAACACCCAATATTTTTTGGGAGGGACACAGGGTCTGGGGTCAACAGCACAAGTAGAGAAGAGACTCCAGAGCAATGCCAGGTTAGCATTGGGCTGTCATAGAGGTTGCTTTCCCTCCAGAGCTCAATATGTATATTTAGCAAGTGTGTCTGATATCAGAGATATTCAATGTTGCCTGTTTTGTTTATTTCCTCATGTTACTTCCAGAAGGCTTCTCCAAAGAGCTTCAAGAGTTGAGGTGGGCTCAGACAGCTGCAGTGGATCCACATAAAGGAGACCGGAGCATCTCTTAGGATCTTGAAGTCTTGGGGATGCATCAATAAAGAAAGGTTAGTGGCCCCTTTGCTGTGAACAATATCCCTCACCAACAACTGAGTGCAGCTGTTACCAACAGGGAGAATAAATTCTGAGTGTTTGTGTCTATGTCTTCATAGCACCTGAAAATCTCATGCTCATTTTAAGCCTCACCAGGAAAATATACTGTTGGGTTTTACAAAGCAGAAACATCACTGCAGAGCTTCTACAGCCTGTATTTACAAGACTGCACTGCTCAGTTCCCTCTGAAATTGAGATGTGGGCCATGTATATTTTTAAAAAGCTTGTCCTTGCTCACATAATTTAACCATTAGGGGTTAAGTGCAAAGCAGTCATGTGAGAGCCCTTTGCAGTCAATACAGAGAGAAGCTAGTATCTCCAGAGAGTGATTCATGTCCCTTTTCTTACATACCTATCTGAGATGTGAAAAAGAGGGTGTCTGTCTCCCTCTTTCCACTGGCTGCAAAGGGAGCCTGGTTGCTGAGCTTTCAGAGGGCTATTTTCAGGCAAGAGAAATTCCAGTGTAAGAGATTTTGCCAAGGTCAACCTTGAAGTTTATGGAAGTGGGACCTGGAGTCCCAGGCTAGTGCTCTAAATCACTGAGCCATCTGTAACAGGCCTGTAATCTGCATCAAGAAGGGCAACAAAGCTCTGGAGCTAAGAAAAAATTTAGTCTCTTCCTATGATTCCTGTTTGCTCTCTCCCTGAAAATCAGAAGGGAACTAAATCTCTGCTTGGAAAGTAGCACTGTCACCCACTTCAGATGGGAAGGCAACCTGGGGCATGACTGGAGGAGACAGCTGAAAAATTACCAATTTTGGGGGGAAAGGAGTAGTGCAAAAAAGAGATATGGAGATGCTGAAATTCTCTATACTGCCACAGTGGTGAACTGTGGGGCTTTACAGCAGAGGAGCCCAGGGGCTGCAACAGCTAGAGAAGATCCTGAAGGGCTGTGATGGGCACAGTGATCCCTGCAGGAGCATCACCCTGGAAAAAAAACAATTTCTTTGCAGCAAGCACCTGTCAGTCGATAGGCTTGTGCTTAGTGGTACTGGCTCCATGAATAATAGAGAAATCATTTGAACAATTAGCTAATTAGGGCTAATGAGAGCCTGAATCACTTATGGCACACCTAGGGCTGATGGGGAATTCCTTGAAAAAAGGGCCTTTTGTCAGCAAACACTGATTCATCAGTGCGGTAATGAGCTGTCCTGCTTCTTACGAACATTTATCAGACTGTGGGGTAATGCCTGGTGGTTAGGGCTCATCTCTAGACCTACCTGTGCCTGCTCACTCCCAAACAGACAGCTGTTGCAGCATGCTTTTGAGGTGCAGGATACTGATAGCACAAAACCCTGTATTTTTAAGCTTCCCAGAGTAACTGGGTTTCTTTTTTGCTTATGTTACTAGAGAAAATGTTCACAGCATAGCACCCTCACACACCCTGCAGTGATCTGGTGGCCCCATGAAAAAAAACCCCACAGTACAGTTGGGCTGTGAACTGTAGGATGGTGCATGACCAGGGTGATGGGTGACGTGTAACACTTGAGCCAACTTTTCTACAGGGCTGCTATTTGTGTAGGGAGCTTAGCCTTATGCTAAGATACCTGAAGCCAGGCCTGTGCAATTGCTCTTTCCTCTTCTATGCTGAAAGCATAGAGGTGATCAGAAAAACATTGACTTCAAGGGATGTGGCCTCACAAGGGCCTTGAAAAGAAACAGTTTGTAAAAGCACATTGCTCTCATAAGAAACCATAAAGAAATAGAAAAAAAATACAGTGAAGAGCTAGAGGGCAAGACTTTGGGATGGTGACAGAATGCTTGGCTGAGTCATAATGACTTTACCAAACAAAGCTCTACACCAAAAAGATCAACACCAAAAAAAAAAAGAATAAAGCAGGGCATTTCAGAACAGTCACTGAGATTGAATGCAACACAATTGCAGAGAGCAGGTATGAAACACTTTTAGCCACAGACCGTTAAAGTAAAAAAAAAAAATCCACCCAAAAGGAAAAAAATGCTCAAGTAAACTTGTTTCCTATCACAGGCCTTAAATGAAGCTACATTCCAGAGCAGCTCTGTCATATCTGCACAAACACAACTACCGCACAATAGTTAGTAATCAGGATAGTTTAACTTATGGGGCTAAATATGACTCTTACATCCTTATTTAGATACTTGGCTTTTACGATGTGGTCTTGGAGTCTTTCTGCGTCTTCCTTTCCCAGTCTGTGTAGTATGTAATGCAATACTTTGCTTTGCTCCAAGGCGATACTTTTCTTTACAGCTTCTTCGTTTCCCTCTGTTGCAGCAGTATTGTCCTAGTGCCTTGTGTAGAAGTTGTGCTGATACCATTTGTATATGGATTCTATGTATGTACATGTATGAGTCTGTAACTGTGGAGAAGGAGAATTTGCCTTCCTTACCATGGATCTCCTGAATGATGTTTGTAGAGAGGGATTCTTCTTGACTCCCTTTAGCCCTTTAAAGGCTTATAGTTTTGGCACTCTCTATGGTCAATGTAGACTGATTGATATAATCTCTGGGCAGTTCACCCAGGTGGTCAGATGTTGTTCTTGGGATGGGATGGATTTCCTTCCCAAGGGGTCTGTCTCATCCCTTTAGCGGCACAGAGAGGCTAAGATGGGGCTTATGTGGCTAACTGTGGGTATCTTCAGTTTAAGTGTCTGTATCTGAGCAGCTTGCCTTGCCTTCCAGTGAAGAGCTGGTCAATATATGGATCTAGAGCATGATTCATCCCCTCCCATCCTACATAGATGAATCACGTCCTAAACTCTGTTGCATTTGCTGTCTATAATGGGAAAGCCAGACAGCTCAGATGCACACAGCTGCATTGCATATACGTAGGGAGAGGGGTGATGAATCTCAGCTAAGTGACTATCCCAAGGTCATTTGGGAAATCTGTAGCTGACTGGGGTATCAAACAAGGACATGTTAATGTTTGAACTAAGTGCCTAATACATGAAGAATTTTCAAAATGCTAACTGTTTTTTTAATAATAAAAGTAGTCAGACCAGGTAGATATTTTAAGACACAAAAATCCTGTTTTCCTGCATATGGTTTCAGTTATAAAACCAGAGGGGAAAACAAATAGAGAAAATATGAAATATAAAAACCGTTGCTTCTAAACAGAATGTTTTTCAAAGGTTTCCATGAGGTGTTGGCTGCTCGGCAAAGCAGACTGTAAAACAACTTTACAAGCCACATTTATTCTAAGAGCTCCACTTATTGAAGTACAATTCAAACTCTTGTTCTGCCGGCCAAGTTCCATAAATTAAACACTTGTCCCATAACACATACCTCTCCACTTGGATTCTCTGTTTCTTTTTGGCTTTGTGTATCTCTGTCTCTCTCGCACTTTTTTTTTTTAATCCTTTGCAAATGAAAACAAAAAAGATTTGCTTGTTTTAGGAATGGATTTAAGAAATAGACCAGTAAAAGTAAAAATAAGGAGAAGACAAAAAAAAGAGGCCAACTTTTTAGTCCAGCTGATTAAAATGAGACCTTCATTCCATCACTTTACATCTTGGTGACACTGATATGAAGCTAAGGCTAAATCCACAGTGTGAAGCTGCATGATGCCAAATGTCTGACTGAAGTAGTGCCTCATCTCTATTACAATGCACTGGACATTGGGTGTTCGGAGGAACCAGCAAAGTGACCTGGGAGCTGAGAAGGGAGGTGGAACCTGTGCCCTGCCTTCAGAGAGAACCCCATTTCCCTCCCTCCCCTAGACTGTTATGGCCTTAGAGATGTGACCATCAGCAGGACCAGCCTTTTCTTACAAGAGAAGGGACAGGGGAGGTGTGAGACATTTTCAGATGGCCACCCTGTCTGACCTGGAGCAGGAATGCATCCATGGATGTGCCGAGAAAAAGCCCTGCCAGTAGTGCTCTTGGGCTCACTGTGTCTTCCCTTTCCTACCATCTTTCCTCTTGCTATCTGTCATCACCTCTACCCTGCCTGCAGCTCTCATTGCTCTTTCAGTTCTGTCTAGAGCCTCACATCCAGGCTGTGTCTAAATCTTGCAGATTCTTTCTGCATGATGCCTTTTGAAACCTGATTTTCTTATTAATCCAAGAAGCTAAAACTCTCACCTAAGCTCTCATCATATCACTTCTCCTTTAGCAAAGCATCTGTCATTCTTGCCCTGTAGTATCATCTTCCCAGCTTTCACTTTGACATGACCCTCTTTCTCCTTCACATTGACCATGAGCTGCATGTCTTCACTTTCAGAGGCTTTCATTGCTCTGTCTCATCAGGAGGCAAAAATTAATGTCTACATTCACCTGACCCATAACGCTGCCTCCATTTGCCAGAAATATTTCTAAAGATCCTCTCCTGTGGTACGAAGCTTAGCTGTCCTAACATGAGCTCCAATGAAATTAATGCCTTCCTTAATCCAGGAAGTAGCAAGGTGGGAATAATACAGCAAGAAACTGGGCAATGTCTCTGCTGTCTTGTTAGTTCACAGTGGAAACTTGGGGAAGTCAGCTACTGAATGTCTCTCATCAATTCAAGGGTGACCTCTTAAATGAGAATAATCCTTTTTACTCACTATGGTGATTCAGGGACTTCGTAAGGCTTGAGTGTGACAGACGTGGGCAGACAAATGTGAATCAGGTTGGAGCAGCTGGAGAAATTACTGTTCTTTGTTGGAAGATATCTTCTGCTCAGCTGAGATACCGTAACTGATGGGTGTGAAGGAGAGGACAGGGAAGGAAACGTGCTTTTAGGACATTTTAGTGTGGAAGAAGCCAGATTTAATTTAGCTTTTGCTGCAGGTGCTTTTAGGCAGCCTATTCGTGTTGCAGTAAGGTTAGAGCTGCTCTTTTGGTCAGTGTCAAAGGCTGGAGACTGACCAAAAGACAGTGGGGACATCAACTCCCTTTGAGAGGTGGTGGTTGAGGGTGATGATTACTTCTTAAATTGCCCACCTGATCTGCAAGAGGTCAAAGAGGTCTTGACCAAGGAAGTTTTCTAGTATCTCAGTGTGGCTGCTTAGGTGATGTTGTGTGGTGTTCTCACTCCCTGGAGCACCAAGGGCAGGGTAGGGCTGGAGCATCCATGTCTCTACCACTGATCTCTAGGGCCAAGGTGATCTGTGACTTGCGACACTTGTGTACACACAATTGTGATCCAAGTCAAAAAAACTAATGTAGCCATATGCTGAGAAACCCTGTCTATACCACACAGAGTGAGTTGGTTGCTCAACCTGTAGACCCTTTTACAGGGACCAAATATCTTGTACAAGCCATGGGGGTTGGCAAACCCCCTTCATTTTGGTGTGAAATACACTGGTGGTTTTGATAGCTTAGCATGGAAGAATCAAAACTCTCTCTCGCAAAGCTTTGCCTGTGAATGTTTTAACTGCAGTAACGATCACATGGTGTCTGCTGTTCCTGGGTCTGACCCAGCTGAATACTGGACTGTCTTTAACAATACTTGGTAAACCGCAGCCTGTAAAGTGCTAGGTGCTGTTCACAATGAATAAAAATGTCAGAGCTTGGCCAGTATTTGGTTAAATCTTGAAACAAAACATACAGCATCTTAATAGGGTAAATGTAAAGGCATTTCTTCATATAGTTCACATCGCTTGCTCTTTAATAGAAAGTTAATGGGGATTTTCTTTTTTAGATAGCAACAATTTATCATGTGTTTCCCTGGTAACTACAAAACCGTGAACCTTCCTTGAAAACTCCGTTGGGATTCCTGCAATGTTATTGAGCATAATGAATGGTAAATGTAAAGCAAACCCATTGAATCACTTTATTTTAAATTCTGGCAGAGACATAATTTCCCACAGTTCATAAACATTTACAAAAAAGGAGTTTACATGTAGAAAAACAGTTGTTTTTATCACTCAGATCAAAGAACACGTTTATCTGAATGTACAGATGCATTTTCAGCCAGCTTTTGAGAAACTCAGATGACAATCTTTAAGAAGCTTCACAGACTAATACTGAACCTTTGAAGTCTGCAGCTTTGCTCACCTGCAAATACAGACATCACTTCTGCTTTCTGTTCTGCATGAGCCTGAAGTTTACACTTCAAAGACTATAGACGACAGGCCAAATTTCCCGAGTTGCTAACTGCACTGGGACTTACTGACTAGAATAAAATGTAAAAGTAGAGCACGTTGCAGGACACAGGGGTTTTGTATCCATACCCAAGTAGCAATCTCACTGCTTGTGTGCCAGATGAATGACATTTGTGCATTGGAGAAATGGCCTTACATCTTTTGGAAATGCAATGGAGGGGTTCCCCTAATGTTAATGACCTTTTCATCAGACCCTAAGATGGAAGAAGTGGAGAAGAGTGAGAGCAGCTGATAACAACTTTGCAGCTGCCAAGACTCCTGGCAGATCCTGGCACCACTCCATGGCCCGGGCTTCCTTTTCTTGCAGCAGCTCAAGCCCAGAGTTTACTTGTTGGAGTCTGGTTTTTGTCTCAGGTTTTATTTCTCTGTAGTTAATAGAATAACACTAATATAAGCAAGAGAAGGGTCATATCCATCAGCCTCAGTGGAGCTGCTCTGGATTTGTGCTGTTGTACATATAAAAGCTGTTTCTGGCACTGTTTGCAAGTGGGGGCTTGTTTACTACAGGAGCGAGCGTGGTTTCTGCATGCTACTGAATCAGTGCAAGTCCCAGGGCAGGTCTGCACCACCTTCCACTGGTGACTACATCTACACACCACATCTACATTACAAAGTGTATCTGTTTATAGCCTAAGAGCTTCATGAAAGATGGGAATGCTATTTTGTGGAGGATTTAGAAATTTTGAAAGGGTGCACAGAACAAACACCCCTCCTTTACAAAAATCTCTAACAAGAAGGATTTAAAATGATTATTATTTTTTAAAAGTGGATCTTTCAAAATATTAGTGTTGCTTTAATCTTTAAAAATTGCAATATAGTACATATGCAATATCAAGTACAGATGAAACAAAGTGTGGTTTCAAAATGGAAAACTGGAACACTAGAGGCTGAGTAGCACTAGAGATTTTCAGGAGAAAATCACTGTCTCCTGAGATTTCTGTGAAGTTCTTTGTTTTGTGGCTACATTTTTTCCACTTGGTGCTTTGTTACTGTGCTGTGAGAACTATAATATCATGTAACTGAAACAGTAAATACCTCCTGCCAACAGAAGACATCTTTGGCATATTTGGGTGGCCAGTATGTTTGTGTTCAAGCAGGATGCTCAAATCATACACAGGGTTGTGACAAGAATCTAATAAGGTTGAAAGCAGGTGAAAACTTATTAAATAATGCTTCTAATTAGAAGCAGGTGTTCTTTGTCAGAAATTAAAAAAGTTTTTACATTAAATTTGAGGACTAAGAGGACCAGATGATAAGCACAAATTAGTTTAATCCTAATTCTAATATGAGTGGGGGCACGTGGTCCAAGAACTCTGACTGCTGTGGCGAAGTTATTAAATGTGGAATTTGTGGAGGGGGCAAAGGAAATTTTCACTCTTCCAGGAGAAATGTTGGGGAAATTGTTCTCTGGGCAGGTCAGAAGATATTTTGTGAGGGCCTCCTCTGAAAGGCACTGTGAGGTAGTGAGATTACTTCCCATCCCTAATACTAGAAGGTGAAAGTACAAGTGTGCAATTGCTTATTTTCCTGGCTTGCTTGTAGGTTGGGCAGAATTCATTTTGGGGGGATCCCTAGGACACTTGTATGTTGGAGGCTGTGTTGCACAGCTCAGCAGACCTCCCGTATCTTCAGTGAAGGCCCACCACCGAGCTTGCCCTAATGCAAGCTGGAGCTGTGGTGGACCTGCTCACATTGGGACTTGTTTCCTTTCCTACAACCTTCACCTCCATTTCTCTGACAGCTGCATCCCAGCCTGATTTCTTGGTTCTTTGTGCCTTCCTGCACTGCCTAGACCTGGATAGACATATGTAAGGGTCTGTCATATCTAAGGTCTTAGGTAGATGACCTTTCCCAGGTGGCCTGCTCTGGGCACCTTGATGTACGTGTGTCCTGTGTGATGGGTGGGCAATGGGGACATCGTTGGCTCATGTTGAGTCCCCCATGGGCTGTGTCAAGTGTTGTCTGAGGTTCATCCCTCCCCATGGATACAGATGACGTTATGACTTGGTGCCTAACAGGCTCCTGGTAGAGGACTTTAACCAACACCAGAGTCTGCCTTTTGTTTTCTAGAGACTCAGTTATGGACTTAGAAACAGGGCCAGAGTTAAGATTTGTGAAATTCAACACAACACATCCCAGTTTATTGATCTATTTTTTCATGCAAAGGGAATTTTTTACCAGTTTGTCTTGGCTATGGTGGGAGCTGGGGCCAGTGGATACCTAGTCCATAGCTAATATTGGGAGTGGGGTTAGTGACCATGGTACAGGGGACAAATGAGACTAAGGTTTGTGCAGGGATGTATTTTAGCTCAAACACTGATGCTTGTGAGGAAAGGGAAGGGAGAGAAAGAAATAAGAACGTTTTGTCAGACCTCCTTCTGTGTTTTATTTGCAAGTGTGAGTATTGTAAATGGCCCAGCCAAAGGTTGGAGATGTGTTCAGTTTGGGCTTCCAGAGAAGAAAGTTTGGAGACCCAGGATTAGGTCAATGTTTGACTCATCCAGAGGAAAGGGAAGGAGGGAGGGGGAATTAGGGACCAGATGAGGGTTAGGGTCTGTGAAACAGGGAAGCAGAGCCAAAGTCATAGCCAGTTTCTGCAATTCACACTTAGTTATTCAAGTGGAAAGAGGTGGAAATATGGTGTTGGTGTCTCTGTGTGATGTATTCCCAACTTCATCCCCTGCATGTGAATAACACTGGGCTCACTCTCACAGCTGGGTGGGTGAGCCAGTTTGAGGCTCACCTTTAGGCTGAGCAGTGTGCATTGACTGAGTTTTAATGTTACTTGCAGGTGCAGAAGTGATTTGGAAGAACACAGAGGCAGGTCTTGGGAATTTAGAACATAAATTTACTTATTAATGTTTTTTAAAATTTAAAAAATATTGGAATTTTAAAATTTGTTCAGGCCAGATGTTTTCACGGTTTGTACATTTAAAAAAAAAAATGCTGTATTCCTAATTTTTGGTTAGCAGTATGTGCATGTAAGAAGCTAGTGTTCAGGTAGGGTTAACATCATGAAAACAATTACTGCAGAATGAAGGTTAGGATTGAATTTTGTTGATCTTGTGGAGGAAAGCTGTGTGTTGCTCTCAGTTGATTTGGTTGCCTTATTTTGAATTTTTGCTTGATATGTATTACTGGCAGAGACTGGGCTTAGACTAGGGATAGCCTCTATGAAACTGGTGACTACAGAGCTACAGTTATTTTCAAATTTGCAACTTCTGTGATGGAGAATATTGGTATCACTTTACTAGAATACCTTAAGCTCAAGTTTCTTGTGGTGCTTTATGCCTTTCTCATTCCCTATATTATAGTTTGTTACTTTCACGTCTCTCAAATGCGTCACTTTGAGAGACGCATTACAGACCCAAGCTTATAACTGAACTTTAGCACAATGGTGAAGGAAAATATAGAGTTTGCATCAGCTTGTTTTACTCACAGTGAATTTTCACACAGAAGAATATGCCTTATCTATAGCCAAGGTTAGATTTAATGCTAGGTTCTACTGTAATGCTCAAAATGCAACATTTTGTTTCCATGAAGGCTTCCAGTTACGTGAAGGAAGCATCTAACTAGTGTCAGCTTGTTTAAACATCATATTCTTAGGCTAGTGTGGCCTTGAGTGCCTTCTGCATGACCAGTGCTTGGGTAATATAGGGTTTAGAGACTAAAACATGCATAAAGAGGGTTATAATATAAATTTGCCAGTTCTACTGAGGCCAGTGTGAAGGCTGGGATTAGTTTGGAGGGTCACAAGAAGCTGAGTTGGAAAGCCAGGGGTTTGGCTGAAGTTTGCCAGCTGCAAAGAGAAGAGCCGAGGGCTGCTTCCACTTCTTTTGAATCCCTTAGTCTGAACACCTCATCTGGAGCCAAAGTCGAGGTTAGACTTGGGGTCAAGATGCACCCAGGGGTCCTTGTTATGGACCAAAATACCTCTCCACAGCTTGCTCTGGGATTTCCTGTGTTTCTAGGAAGAGCTGAAATGCTATGGTGACACAGTCAATGAAAGAAACACACTATAAATAATGTTGCCCTTGACATCAGATATGTCATCTCTGGGCTATGGGCTATGTTTTCCATGTCTACAATATAAGCAAAATCCCATGGCTGATCCCCATGCCTCATCATGAATAAATACTGCTTTTGAGGCCGGGTGCTGAGAGTTCCCGTCCCCTTCCCTTTCCCTTTTGCCATTAGGGATGATAAAGCAGAACCTACCTCAGAAACTACCAGAGAGATTTTAGTAAAGATTTTAGAGCATCTGGGCCAAAAGAAATTTGTGAAAGAGTAACGTATCACTTAGTTTTGTGCTATGAGAGGAAGAGGTTAGATCTCTCTCTCTCTTTCTCTGTCTCTGGATATAGAATAATTTTTGAGAGAAAGATGCATTTTATTGCTAAAAAAGCAGTTTCAGGTCACTCCACATCTAGCAATAACAGCTGTATTTAGCAGAGTACTTTGTCAGAAGAAAATAAAAAAGATCAAATGCAGTGAGGGAAAATCAAAGAGTTACAATCCGGATGTTTTACAGCCTAGTTTAGCTAAATTCAGCGATAATTTTTCAAAGGAGAAAAATACTGCAATAAAACATTATTGTTTTTTCATGCTTGTTTTCATTCCTTTGAGAAAAATGAAACAGTTTAAGACTCATCCAATACTAATTTTTTCCTTAGTTTTTCAGTTCAACCATTAAAACAAAAATTCAGTTATTCACACAGTTCTCATTATATATTATACTAGAGGAAAAAGTTGTAAGATAGCTTTCTGGATGGCCTGACCCTGTACCATTTAAGAAGACATCATTTGGTTTAACTGGACATTGGCAGGGTCCTTAGTAAGTATGTGGATGATTAAAGAAAACCAGATATTTGGAAATTAAAAGGAGAAAAAAAAATCTGAGTGTGAAAAGCCCTAAAAGACATGTGTGAGAATTGACTCATCTGCACAACTTGCGCTCAGACCTGTTTGGTGGAGAATTGTTGAGGCCTGAGGCACAAAGAAAGATGTTTGGGCAACGGAAGCCAACTTGGAGGCTGTAAAGTGATTTGTTTCTGTTTCCTTGTATCAATTTGAACAGTCAAATCAGCTTTACAGCTCTGAAATAAACACAGTTGGGAGTTTATGTGAGTTCAGGATGGCGTAATCTGTATGTTTTGGACATGGTAGGGGAAGGAGAAGAAACATTTGCAGCCAATTTGCCAACATGTTCCTCATTTGACGTATCAACAAGTTGGTTGAGGTAATGGGAGAGATAAGTATTTTAAGTTGTAAATGCTTAAGAAGCTGAGAATCTGGAAAAGGGAATTAGTTTTGAAGTTCAGCAGTCATTTATAGCCAGATACACAGGCTGATGTGAGGGACCTTGGGTATTGCTGTTCCTGCCTTCTAAGTACCTTGACTCATGCTGGAGCTTACTGTCCTGAGACATGCACCCAGGTCATGACCAGGGGCAAGAGACCTTTGACTTGTTGCAGAATGGACGGGCTCAAGGCAGAGGCCAAGCGAGAGTCTGGCTCAGCCAGAAATGTTCATCCTGTGGGTTGCATTCAGCCTGCCAAAATATTCATCCAACCTGGCAACTGCCTCTCCCTGAATCCCGTCCTGGGGCACAAGCAATGAGCTGCAGCTGGACGAGCTGCGCCAGCTCTGTGGGCAGCTGACTCCTGGCTGCTGTTATCCTGGGATGAGACCTGCTCAGAAAATACTTCTCCCATGTGTCTTTCCAGCCTAAGATGGAAGAACGGCTTGTTAACAGCTGAAAATGAGGGAGACAGAGGGAAGAATGATATTATCACATCTGCATTAAGTTCATGCTTTCTTGCAGAAATGTGAGTGTCTGAGGACTCTGGTACTCACAGGGTTGATTGAAGCTCAGTATCTCTCCAAAGCTCCCAAGTTTGCTTGTGACTTAAAGATGTTACATCCCTGTTCAAGCCCCGGTGAAGTCAGGACACATAGATTGCTCTGCCATCCTCTGTGGGCCAGCCACTGGAGCAGGCCACCTTCTGAGCTGAAGCTTTTGGCTTTTCATAAGTTTTAAAAACTAATTGATATGAATCATGATAATGCTTTGTTTGTTGTTCTTGCCTTTGGCAATCAACAAAGCTGCTTACAGAATTGCAGTCTTTATATGACTACGGATATCTCAGCCATGTCACTGAACTCAAGGGCAGCAAAACCTTCAGGGATTTATTAGTACAGAGCAACTTTCCCTGCTTCTGAAAGTTGCTTAATAATATTTTCTGCAGCATGTACCTTCTTTTACCTCTGGACTTTCTGACTGTGGTTCTTCTTCCATTGCCTGAGGCCTCAGTCAGCTCTAGAAATAGCCCTGTCCTAGCCTTGGAAAAGTGTGTGAAGTGCCTTGTTTTCTCTTTTACAGGTGAGGAACCTGAGATTAGGACCATTTAATGCTGACATGTTTGCCTGTGATTATGGAAATACCTGTAATCACACATCTTAACAGTCAGTGTGATTTTCTCATCTGTGTGTGCAGTCTGAGGTGTGTTGAAGGCAGCAGGAGGCAGGAAGGCTTCACAACAGGGAAAATCAAGCCATACATGTCTGGGTAAACATAAGGACCAAATGTCCCAATTTCAACCTACCCACTTCAATATTTCTGTGATTCAGTCCTTCCTTCTGCAGTGAAGCAGCAATCACACTGCTGGGAGCTTGGGACAGGACCTCAGGGAGGGAGATGAAGGATTAAATTGCTTTTCAACCCTTTGCTTCTGTCCTGGCAACCCCCTTGTAGCTCCCCAGGAGGCATCTCCTGCCTGGCATCATGCGGATGGCGCGGTGCCCATTGGACATCCCAACATGGGCTGAGCTCTGATGCAGCATCACATTGAGCTGTCAGGTCGGGCTCACAGTACGAGCTGCCATGGCTAAACCCTCTGCTGTGGGTGGTCCTACCTAGGGTGGGTTGATGAGGGTCAGTCCTTTCCTCTCTGCCCACTCAGACTGGGTCCCAGAGGTCCTTCTCTCCATTGTTCCCGGCTGTTGGTCTGGCAGCATACTTTGGCCATAAGCCCTGTCCCTCTTGCAAGACTGCTCCTATATTTATAGCTTATTTCTGAATCATGGCTAAAGTACCTGATGAAATTTAGAGAGACCAGCACAGATAAGTATCCCACAAAAGCCCTGTTTTAGAAACTTAAGAGGGTTTAAGTATCTAAGTAGTCTCACATAAAAAGCAGAGGTTTGGGGATTTCAGTGTTGTTATTGGTAAAATGGGTTTCAGGTCTTTATTATGCTATCAAAATACTTGAATCACCACTTGAACTAAATGAAAGCTTACTGTGTGTGCATATAATTGTTTTTCTTGCTACCTATTACTTGATTGGGGTTAGGTAAGGTTAGCAAAAGAATTAAATTAATTTTCTTTGAAAGTTATGCATTATGAAGTAAGAGGTATAAAAGTTACATTACACACGGCAAATGTCTTGAGGGTTTGGTTTATAGACTTGTTTATATTTTTATTTTAATGATTATTACTTTCTCTGTGTCATTTCCACTTTTACATCTCCATACTCATTACGTTTTTATTATCTCTTTTATAAAATCAATGGCTGCAAACCAGAGAATTTTGTTCTTGAAATGAATAGATCCAAATATATCTATCCATAAATTAAATGTTGTGGCTGTGAAAGGGACTTTTCTGAAGTCACTAAGCTTCAACTGAAGCCAATTAATAGCTGACCTTTCATTTTTATGGACCATGGTGTGCAGCACATATGTCTGACTTGGCAGATTTGAAATTACCTAAGCGATAGCTGGACTGCATTGAAAAATACATTGGTAAAATTAATGCTTATGAAAGGCAACAGATCAACAGCCTTAGAAATCAAATCCTCATGAGCTAGATGGAAACCCCACTGAAATAAATTATAAGTTTTTCTCTTGACTTCAATGGGTTCTGGATAAGGGCCTTTGTCACCATAGCACATACAGCTTTTTCAGGGGCTATGCAATTTTCAGCCAGCAGTTATCACTGTGAACCTCAACTGATGCATGAGAAATCTACTTACAAAAAATAGCAAGCTGAAGTGATGAGAAGACAAAACGAGAAGACAAAAACAGAGTCAGTGGGCAAACTGAGGGCCACAGCCTATGAAAATGAAAACACTGCCTTAGCTGGCATGCGTCCAAACATAGTCGTCCATGCCAGCGTTAGGGTAACTTTGTGCCTGGTCAAACAGCTATGGATACTTATTACTGCTCCAATCACAATGAGATTCACTGGCTATAGAGGAAGATGGAGTGAGGAAAAGGTGTCTATGAACATATGTCTATGTGATTCGTTAGCTGTTGCACCATAGTTAAAGGAGGGATGTATATTTTTTCAATTTCCAGAGAAACTCCTGTCAATGTCTAGCTGAATTGGGCTTGAGCTAATCAGAGTAGGAAAAGCCCAAAGCTTCTGTCTGAGCTGTAACGTCACACCTAGGCAGATAATTGATCTAAATGTGAGGATCTGTGGCAATGCAGAGTCCACTCTACCCTGGATATCTACTACATCCAAAACGGGTTGGGCTGGGACAAGAGAGGAACAGAGTACAAGCCCTGTAGGACCTCAGCCCACAATGAACATGGGAATGAGTCAGGTATAAGGGACAGCCACTGGCTGTTTCCTCATCTGTCTCCAGTTCCTCCACACTTAAATGCTCCTCTTTGCTCATGAAGACCTGCAGTTCCTTCCCCAACTAAATATAGGATTGAAATTTCTACTGCTTTGAGCCATTGGCAAAAATAAGATGGTCAGGTTCCTTCTTCACAGAAGTGGTGAGTTTGGGCTACATGACTTTGCTTTATAGTTTCACGAATGCCAGTGTTGACTGAGATCATGGGTATGTTCATTCTGTTATTTTGATTTATTTGTGGAGCCTGCTAAATGCTTTAGGAGATGTGAGATCTCTCACCAGAAACAGGTGACTTTTCTTGTGTGCTTAAGAGACATTCAAGTCTGAGTTCCCTTTGAAAGGGTGCCTGTCAGGGAAGCGTGGTGGTCCTGTCCCTTTCCTGTCTGTCCTGGTCTTCGTTCTAGAGCAGGCTCCATTTTGAACATGGAGCAACACCAATCTTTTGTACTTTGTAAGCAGTGTAAATATTACATGTAAGAGAGTAACTTCTGAACAGAAAGTATAATCAATATAATTTTAGAATATGTTCAGCATATGCCATCTTACCTGAAGTGCTCTCTTTAACCATAGGAGCAGTCTCTTGGATAGTATGGCAAGAAATAGCTGGGCTAGAAGTAGCCTGGCTGCGATAGTACAGAACTCTGGACAGGTTAAATTACCCTTCTGAGAGATGGAAAAGGATGTGATAGCTTTTTCTTATGAGGAATCTTTCAAAAACCAACTAAAGAGTGTGCCTATTTGCAGAAATAGGAGTTTAACTTGTATATCTGCAATACAAGTGTTATTACTCTTTATAAAATTAACCAGTACTTTTCAGCTGTATGTGGCCTCTGTTCTCCATAAAAACATTTTTTTAGTGTGTATAGAATTTGTTTTTAATGACCTTTATTTTCTTCATATGAATTTCGTGTTCTGAAACATATCTCTATGTATTTTTCCGTTGGGCCTAAAACTAAAAAGCCCACTATATATACACTGCTAGTCCTGGGTCATCAAGTCCACCTCCTGCTTGCCACCAGGCAACCCATCTTATAACCCCATGCAGAGACCCATCTTTGTGCTTCTGAGAACCAGCCAGGTGTCTCCCTGAGTGTTTCCATGGAGAGGCTCTTCTAGAGCTTTGTCAAATTTGATGTTAAACTGTTCCTCCCTATTTTGCCTTGCTCTATCTGCCAGTCTTCTCCAGGCTCACTGGGAAAACGGGGTGGTGGTGGTGAGGGGAGACTAATTGCCTTGACAGAAATAAGTGAACTGAATGAAATTAGCCCAGTGGTCTGAACAGTGGAAATGTAGTGTTTGGTAATGATCAGGCTTCTGGTGTGTTGAGCTCTTGCCTATTCAGCTGACCAGTATTGCCGTGTATTGTGCTCGTGTTTTCCCATCTGCTTGTCTGTATCAACTTTTCTTTTGTTTTGTTTAAATCCAAAACTGTTTTGGAGCAGGGCCAGATTTTTGGGCTGAGTATGTACAACATCTAGCCCAGTGGGATTTATGATTAAGGCTTCCATAAGGAACACAGTATGAATAATAGGAATAATATGAATAACACTAGAGAATACAGTCAAGCTTGCCGTAGAACATCTAACACAAATCCTATACCTAAAAATAGAATGCCACAAGCAAGAGAGATGTTCAAATTAATTTAAAGGATTTTTTTTTTTGTCCCTGGGATTTGCAAGTGGAAAGGGAACTGTATTTCAACAAACTAGCATTTCCACTTATAAATTTTCTAAACAGGATTTTTAGGAAGTAACTGTTGAACTATCCCCCACCTTGCTACTCTATAGTGGAACCTCTCAATGCATATTAAGCAGGATGCCAGGGATGATGTGGTAATTTTGAATTGTCTTGCTGAAGTTTTGCCTGAGGAAGCAGGGAAGTCTTTAGGATCTAGCTCCTTGTGTGGTGGATGAAACCTTTCATTACATTTAAGCAACGAGCACAATGTTCCTTTTTAACAGTCCTATTGTTGGAGAGGGAGAATAGAGACTGTGATCCAAAAAACCCTTAAATGGAATCTGAAGTAATGAATAGCTGTGGTTATTGGAAGCAAGAATTTATGGAGCCATTGGCTATTGCTGCCGATCTTAATGATAAGTGTTCTGCCAGGTAGTGTTATTTGCATGGTGGTAGCACTTTGTGTGTTGATCATGGAGCTGGATGCACTGGATGATGCTGCATGAATACAAAACCAAATATCATTCCTTCTCCAAAGAGTTTACAGTCACAGTATATTAAGGTCAGTTGCTATATCAAGATCAAGTGCACCCTTAGCAAGTTTGCAGATGACACCAAGCTGAGCCGTGCGGTTGACCCGCCTGAGGGACGGGATGCCATCCAGAGGGACCTGGACAGGCTGGAGAGGTGGGCCTGTGTGAACCTCATGAGGTTCAACAAGGACAAGTGCAGGGTCCTGCACTTGGGTTGGGGCAACCCCCGGTATCAGCACAGGCTGGGGGATGAAGGGATTGAGAGCAGCCCTGCAGAGAAGGACTTGGGGGTACTGACAGACGAAAAGCTGGACATGAGCCGGCAATGCGCTCTCCCAGCCCAGAAAGCCACCCGTCTCCTGGGCTGCATCCCCCGCAGCGTGGCCAGCGGGGTGAGGGAGGGGATTCTGCCCCTCTGCTCCACTCGGGGGAGACCCCCCTGGAGCCCTGCGTCCAGCTCGGGGGTCCTCAGCATGGGAAGGACATGTTAGAGGGGGGCCAGAGGAGGCCACAGAAATGATCCAGGGCTGGAACACCTCTGCTGTGAGGACAGGCTGAGAGAGCTGGGGGTGTTCAGCCTGGAGAAGAGAAGGCTGCGGGGAGACCTTATTGTGGCCTTTCAGTACTTAAAGGGGGCTTAGAAGAAAGATGAGGACAGACTTTTTAGCAGGGCCTGTAGTGATAGGACAAGGGGTAATGGTTTTAAACTAAAAGAGGGTAGATTCAGACTAGATGTAAGGAAGAAATTTTTTACAATGAGGGTAGTGAAACACTGGAAGGGGTTGCCCAGAGAGGTGGTAGATGCCCCATCCTTGGAAACATTCAAGGCCCGGCTGGATGGGGCTCTGAGCAACCTGATCTAGTTGGTGATGTCCCTGCCAATTGCAGTGGGAATGGTCTAGGTGACCTTTAAAGGTCCCTTCCATCCCAAAGCATTCTATGATTCTATGATTCTATATGTGGCTATGTGAAGCTAGATAGAAGACCAAAAAGAAGAATGGTCTGTTGACAGGCCAATAGTCCATGTGAAATAAATGAAGGGTTCAACTGAGAAAAGTGGTTTGGTGATTTTATTTTGAAATTACTAACTGTAGGTATTATCAAATCTTGAGCTCTGTTCTGAATGTAGGAGTGGTTTGTTCTTCCTTATTTTTGAAATTTCTGAAACAAAAAAAAACCAACACAAGGAAGACTGTAAACACCTATTAAATTTTCATGATCTTCTACTTACTTGGAAATACTAGTCAAGTAAGGAGTAGGCTCTTCTCGAGATGAAATATTCTGGATCAGTTAGTAATGCAGGAGAAATATGATCATATGATGGGCCTGACCAGAGGGTAATTGGACAGAAAGGATGAGACCACAGATGGGATACATCTTATCAGCCACTTCAGAGATGGGAAGAAGAAACAAGAGATCATCTTTTCAGAGGTAAATAGGATCCTGGTTTCACAAAAAGACTTTGATCCAAGTTCAAACCATGTAGAAACAGGTAGAGAGCTGGGTCACAGAAGTGTGTAATGCCATTCTTTTATCTGGGCTTTCTGTTTATTTTGTTGTCTAAGTAAAGAGCAATAAGGTTAGAGACCTTTACAAGGTCTATGGATTGCATTCCTCACCTCGATGGCATCTCTGGAAGCAATCTGTAAATCCATGGTCATGAGACTCTAGTCTGAGAGAGCTCACACATTTGGGGAATTTGGGAGTGTTTGCATTGCATGGCAGGATGTGACATCTTGGTCAGAGGTGGTAACGAGTGCTCTAAGGAGCCTGACGTTACCTCTAGTTCTTGTTCTCTCCTGTCTCAGGAGACTTTGGAAGGATAGGGACCCAAATGCATGCACGTTGGTCACTGTCACGAAAGGTAGCCCTGCAAAGGACGTGTCCACCGATGTATCCCTGTCAAAAGGGTTGTGCACCCCGTGTTGATGGCTGTAACCAGCAAGGGCCAGGGTAGGAGTGGGAGGTTAGGACAAAGCCAATGGTATCCCAGATTTTCTTTTCCCTCAGCTTGCTCACTGGATATCCAGTAAAATATTCCCAGACCATTTTTGTTTGTTCCCTTTGAACAACTTTCCTCGCCAAAATGCAGAGAGCAGTAACTACATGCTTCCAGTAGCTGCTACTTTATATATTGAATTAGTGAAGCTTAATAAGTCCCCCATTATTTTGTTGCACTATGGAGAATACAGGTGCTTTTCTGCATAAAATTTTCACACAACACAGCAGGAGTTGCACTTTAAGCCTAAATGGCGTGCACTTAGTTATCTAATTTTTGCACGTTAATCCTCTCAAGATGTCTGTTAACATAAACCTCATTAATTAATGTTTCTTTTGCATCTGCGATTGTATGATTCAGTGTTTTAAAGGAAATTGGAAGACCACAGAGTGCCGTATTATGAATCATAATATCAATAACTTTTAAAGACATGTAAAGTAACTTAGCTGACTCCTTGACACTGGTGGCACATGATACAGAAATATATCACCCTGTAACCTCTAATCAACAAAAAAGAAGGTCTTATATCTGCTATCTCCATTTTTGTTTATGTTCTTAGACAATCATAGCTATAGTAACACTTTGACAATTGTCTCCATTTTGATGTGTTTTCTTAAGGAAAAATGGGATTCTCACCAAAAATAAATGTCTAAAAAGACAGGGAGGTCTGAATGAGAGACACGAGACTTCCTTTTTAGTCAATGGAGATATACAGGCAGCTCCAGAAGGTAATTCATCTGATCACAACCTAAGAGAATTCATATCTAACCCTTATGCAAACATCAATGTTGCAACAAGCTCAAGTTCAAAACTCTATTTATACAAAAAAAGTGAGTACTTAAGGGACTTGTGGCATTCCTTTGCCCTTCTTATTTTGAATGGGAAATAGCAGACAGCCTATTGTCTCTATTTTGGCATATCTGAGGCCAGTGAATGTGTCAAACATGCACTGTGGTCCTGAAATTTAAGCCTTTATTTCCAGTCCAGAGGGATCTGGGATTTTTAAGTAGATGGCCAAACTTCTGGATATTTCTCTTGCAAAGCAACTTCCAGTTTTGAATGACTTTAGTGCTTGCAATAATACCTTCATCAAAAGACGTGCACCCACTTAATAAGTGTCAAACCTTCACTGACAGAAAACTTACTTACACAACAGAAATGGGAAAGATTGTACCAAAAGTATGAAGAGAGATTTAAGTATCACCATCACGCATTTCTACACAAAATCTTAAGCATTATCTGTGGATGTGGTGGAGCAGAACTTGGTAGAGATCATGGAGAGAAAAGGAAGCACATTATCATAATTTTTGCTGAAAAAGATTGGAGTTTAGACTCCCGTGGACAGTCTTAATCACAGATATACAACTTAAATCCTCCTGTTAGCAATATGATCTTAAACCTCATGGGTTATTTATTGCTGGTTATATTTTTAACAGAAGGGCTGATTAGCTGTTGGAGCAAACTACCAGGGAAAGCAGTGGATTCTTCTTCTCTTGAAGTCTTCATCTCAAAACTGGAAGTCAGCTGTAGTACACTCAATACAGCAGCTCCAGGATGAAATTTACAGCCAGTATTACATGGACTGAATGCTGAAATGTCCCTTCTGGCCTGAACATTTATGAATTTCACTGTGTCTAAAGTACCTACAGATCCTTGAATAAAAGACACAATTGGAAGTACAACATATTTTATGGGAGAGCTCCATCTGCCTTACACGAAGGTAAAGAAAACCTCACGCAGTTGTATAGTGAGCTCATGTACATGCACATTTTATTAAACTTATTACATCTTTCAACCAAGTGGGTGCCTAGACATAAATAAGCAAAAGCAGACTAGTTGTACTAAAATACATACTTCTCTCACCCTGACAGGCATGCAAGGGACTGCAATTGCCTGTGTCTCAAGGACAATTCTAACAGCAAGACCATTCTCCTCAGGGGACTGCTCTCACTTTTTCATTTAAAAAAGGAGAAAAGAAACCCAAGCCTAAACATATGATGGTTTTATTATGTGAAACCCAATAGGAAATGAAGTAAGAATATCAGACTGCTTTCAGTTGGGTAGTTTCCTAGCAAGGGATTTTGTTTTAACTTGGACGAGGGGCAGCTGTGTGGGAGGCTAGCTTCCATTTGCCTAAACATCAGGACCTCTTCAGCTCTTTAATTGTACAGAGGTCGTTGGGTGAGCTAGGTGGTGTAAAAGGTAGAGCAGGCTTGATGGGAACTCCTGAGCTTTGAACCAGGCTCTGCTGGTTTGGAGAGGAGGATTCAGCTGTAGAAATGGAGGGAAAAGACCCCTTTGAATGATTGCATCAGCTCCTGGTTGTATCTATTGGTGTGCACACAGGGGTGAGTGTATGTGCACGCACTCACTGTATAAGAAAGCCAGCCAAATTCCATCTTCATGGACAGTTCAATGGAAAGTTAGCTTGAAAATGCAGTATATCATATTTCATGAATTTAATAGGGTTTTCATGATTTTACAAAGTGCTTCAACCAGACACTCACGGCTGGAGGCTGCACAGCAGGAGACCTAAAACACTGCATCTGTGTTTTTCAACTCTTGCCAGAATCCATTGAATTTGATCCGGAATGACTATGCATCTTTGGAATGTACATTCACTTTTCTCTTGCCTTATCCAAATAAAAAAGGGAGGGGGAAAAAAAGAGTCCTATGAGAATTCCATATGGAAACACTAAACTAGCATTATAAAGGATTTCCTATAAACAAAATTACGGTCACAAATTTTGGACTTGGACCACATTTGAAACAAAGGGCCCTTTGTCTCCCTCTTTTTAATATATTATTTTATCTATGTTAACACACACATTTTTATTTTTTTATAGAGATATATAAACAGACACACACGTATACACTCATGCAAAAATGAATGTATATATTAGTCTGAGGTCCATTTGCAATCTCTTTTTTTTTTTTTTAGATTGCAGAACTCCTAACAAGAGCAAACTTTAATCGTTCTGTGCACTAAATCCCTTGAAAATAAATATCCAGGCCAACTTCAAAAGCCCTTAATTAGAAGCACATGTGTGGTGTTACAAATTTCTGGCTGAGGCGGCTGAGTTGTAATTTAATGTTATGATCTGCCATAAATATTATCCATAATGAGCAGACTTCGTGTTACACTTCTGTACGTCAGATAACTGCAATATTTTTTGTCTGCTTTTGTTCAATCACTGAACCTTAAGTGAAGTTTAAAATTAGAAAGAAAGAAAGGAAGAAAGAAAGAACCAGTTTTCCCACCAGGGAGCTGAACATTTTTGTCCTCCTAGCTGTAAAGAGGGCTATTGATTTTATTCTGTTTTCTTTGTTACAGTTCAAAAATGTGGTAAACAGATAATAACTTGGAGATGATGGAGGAAAGGGAATAATAAGGATTAGAGGTTAGTGAGATGACTGGTTGTTTTGAACACCTTTCTGATAGCAGATTCCTGGAATATGTCCTGTGTTCCTTCCCCAAAAAAAACCCCTCATAGCTTGTTTCTACATGAAAATCTAAACCTTTTCTGCCCCTGTGTTGTATCTGACCCAAGGGGCAGTTGTCTGTCATACTGTAGAAAGTTGAGGGTAGAGGATAAAATTTTGTATGTTAATTTCAGGCACTGTTTGTGAATCGGTTTTGCAGACTTGGCATAGACTATGTATGAACATATATACATGTGTGTGTGGAAGGAGGGGGTAACGAACCAGCTGGTAAATTTACAGTGCAAATATACAGCTGTAAGGATTATGCACTGGTTTCCTAAATGTGTGTGAAACGATACAGAAATAGCGTGGGGCCATGGAACAACTCCACAGACTCATGACTCATGTATAAAGAGGCAGTGCGGTTTTGGACTTCAACCAGCTGCACAGGCTGCATGTTTTTTTCCTTGCAGAGTGCCCTGGGACCCCACCTCATACCTTTTTAAAATGACAAGCCTTATCTGGTATCTGAGAATTACCTTGGCTTGCTTTCCACACAGACGCAGCCACATCTTTTAATCTGAGTGCAATGTGCAGGAGCGCTGCTCTCTCCTGGGCTATCTCTCCTAGACAGACGACGTTGCATGTCCTCGGCTCCCTCCAGCAGTCTGAGCATCTCCTGCATCTCCCACTCAAACAAGCCTTTTGGTTGGAACCGCTTTTATGCTAGATCCAAAAAAACTACTGCAAGGATGAGCAAAAGTCTCTGTCAAAGAGCCCAGGGTGCAGACGTGTCTCCTTTATTGACTGCAGAGGCTCAACATAAAATGTGGCTCCTGCAGCTACATGCTGACAGAGTGATTCAAAGCAGGGAAGCGGTGAGCAAAGACATAACGGTTTCAAGCTGCAGGCACTATAGGGCCAGATATAAAGAAAATAGATAACTGGGAACAGCATGCTCCCTGGGCATGATGGTAAGTGGTCAGATGGCAGTGTGACATTGGTCCCTGTCTATTTAGCTTTTGCCAGACTCTCTGGATGCTGCCAGAGCTGCTGGGAAGAGTGCCTGGGATGGTATCTTCTCCAGGAGATGTCAAGCCCTCATAAGAACAGCAGTCAATTCTTGTGGCAGCAGGAGGAGCTGCAAATCCAGTTCTCTAGGGTTTCCCCCACAAGACTTTCTGACTCAGCTCTACCCCTCATTTCTGGGATACCTATATGCAGTTTTTGTCTAAGCTACTGCAAAGCCTTGAGCTGCATCACATCCTGTCAGATCACATCTCATATCAGATACAGCAAACTGCAAGCCAGGTTCATTCCTGGTGCTAACTCCCCTCAGCCCAGCCAAGTTATGTGGAGATGAATTTGGCCACCTCCTTTCCTTCTTTAGGTACTGCAGAGCAGAAGCAAGGCTGTAAACCTTCCAGGTGACAGGCTATCTCCAGAAAGGTTTGCCAAGTTACTTTATAAACTTCAGTTACATAGGAGAGAAGATAAAAGCTATAATGTTGCACATCAGTTCCCATGATGGATGTGCTGCTCAATCTCTGACTGTGTTGGATGTCTCCAATAAAATCTTTCATTAAAGTCATGGAAATAAAATACCTCTACTTTCCACCTGCACTTCCATCTCTAGTTTCTGGAACGAGAATTGCCAAGATATGGAGAGGCTGTTGTCAAGATATTTCTACCAGAGGTGATGGAAATGCCCATTTCTCTGTGACTGCCAACATCAATTTGTAGGCTGGGAGGGTTCAGATAATGCCTGGGGACCTGCAGAGCTGTGAGTGCATCTCTGAATGCAACCAGCACTCAGAGTCATCTCCAGTAATACTTCAAGAGGTACATCCAGTAGTTTGGGCCACTTACCAAACCAACCTTAAACCAAATACATCACTGGAGAAAAGTTTCCAAGTACTTAATTCATGATGATATTTAAAAATTCACATGTTCCTTCCAAACAGGGAACAAGAAGTTATTTAAAAATATGAACCATTTCAGTGTTTCAGACGGACTCTCTGAAGTCCCCACTGCCACCCCACCTCCAGCTGACCACGGAGCCATAGGTGACTTCCCCAGCATGGACTGGTGTGACATAACACTGCTAGAAGCTGAACCTCTCTCCCTTGTGTCCTTATTTGCTACCGATTATTTGTGCGAGTGCAGCTCCAGGTAAGATGGGAATTATCTGACACATCCCCCTAAATGGGAGCTTAGAGAAGCTACATGTGAAAGATGGTAGGACAGACGTAAAGCGAGAAAGTGCTTTTTCAGCCGAGGTCAAACGCTAGTAGTGAGTTTGAGCCAAATGAGAGCTCAGATTTCATGTGGCCTGGCCCAGTGCTCCCTGCCCTGCATGAGGCTGCTCTTCTGCCCGTCTTGTGTCCTGGACCAACTCTTTCAGAGACAGAAATCCTGACGTCCAAGAAGGGCAAGCCACGGTGTTACCAGATGTACGAGGTCTGTGGGACCTACCAGCTATGCTGTGGTGAACATACTCTTCCCAGAGAAAGAGCACTGAAGTGTGGTTGCACTTTGCATGAGGCTCAGGTGAAGAGGTGAAGAGAACCTTGTGGCAGGTTGTCAGATGCCTGCCAGCAGCTCCCTCACTATCTAGCTCTGCCCTTCCCCATGTACACGCTCCACTTAGAGCTTTGCAAGGGTGACGAAAAACAGTTTCACAATTTGACATTTTATTGACTTGTGATTAGTGTCCCTTGGCCCACAAAAGCCTTTCACAATGAAGAAAGGGAAAAATATAACCCCAAACAGCAGGGGAGAGAAACAAATTGAGTCCATTGCTCATCTCCCAGACTTCCTAGCTCTGCTAGCTTGCTCTTTACCATCCTTGTTTCATGGCTCACTGTGTCAGGTTTTCCTTGAATTCTTCATTCACTTAGCCCAGTCTGATGAATGAGGAGTATTGTGCACCAGCCACACAAATAACTGGCTACTTGCTCTTTCATCTTCATTTCTTCACTTCTCTATAGTTTATCGTGATTGCCTTCACTGACTTAGTAGGCTTTGTGTCAGAATTGAAACCAGACCATCTGGTAAGGATGGTAATGATGGTCGTTCTTCCTTTGGGTTGGCTTGTATTCAACTTTTCTTAGCTAAAGCACAGGTTTCTGCCACAATCTGAAGAAGAATTTCAATTTAAATGTGGTAGAGTACAGCTTTGTCTGATCAGTTGTCCTGAACCCACAGACACTAGTCATGTCCCCCAACCTGCTAAACTATAGCCTTGTCATGGGTCACCTGTGTTCATGTACAAGGCTGAGCAATGTGCTGAAGACAGATGGAAGAGACTTGCTGCCCCAAAGCACTCGTTTTTTAGGACGTCAATAGGTGGAGCTGAAGGAACAAGGCAGAGCACACAAGTGAATGTATATATGGGTTTGTTTGCTTTTTTGGTGTATCAGAAAGAGATTGTGCCTGTGAAATGACAGAAATGTATCTGTATAGTCAAGGGAGGGTATGAAGGGCACAAGAGTGCTGCAGAGAAAGATGATGGAGCGTTAGAAAAGGAATGGAAGACATAGAAATTTTCATGTGAGACAAAATATCTTTTCTCTCTCTATAAGCCTCTCCACAGTATATTCTGCATTTGATTCAACTTCTACACATGCAGCATCAAAAAAAGACAATACTTTTCTTGGTAAATGAATTTTAGCATACAATTTTGCATATCTAGCTTAGACTAGACAATCCTTCAAGTGCTCTGTGCATCAGAGGTGTCCACCTTGAGATGATCTAGATATCAGTTAAGGCACGTCGGGTACACTTAAACTGTCCCTCTGGCTAAATAAAGCACTTTGTGAAAGAAGCCTTAGTATTCCATGTAAATAAGGATCCTCATGTCATGGTTTGCTTAGTCTGCTAATCAAAACATGTAGCTCTGAGCACTTCCCATTTAGTACAGCTTATGAAAATCAAGCATCATTATTGCTGTCTGATACATTATCACCAGCAGCCATATAATGGGCAAAATGTTCCTGGGTTGGAATGAGTACAATTTATGATTCTAAATTATTATGTATAAAGAAGGAAAAGTGCAGCTGGATATTCATTAGACACATTCAATTTAATGTATTGAAAACAGTAAAGAATATGTTTTAATTAATAAGCCAAGTGCACGTGGCATGGAATCTGTAAAGAGAGCCCATAGAGCTCTGCAGCGCTCTTGTACTTACTGGGAAGCGAAACGGCAAAGCTGCTTCTCTCTCTCTAGAGGGAGTGAGTCTGCATTCATGTGCAGACCAGAATTCACCTGCTTTGGTTGTCTCTACTTTATTGCCAGAGTTAGTGGATTTTGCCCTTCAGACCCACCAGTGATACAAAAGACATCGGACGTTTTTATGCACCTCGGTGTTTGGATTTCCAATTTACAAATTTGGAAGTTTCACAAAGTGAAAGTTTCAACATATTCCAAAAATTAGGACCTTTGGTCAAACAGTTTTAAGAAAGAGCAATTAAGAATTGTTAAAAAGACATTAAAAACATTGTAAGCATTGCCTCTGTGCTGCAGTGTGGGAAGCAATGAATAGGAAAAAGCAGGACATCTTCAGCAGCTGTGAAGGTGAAGTCCCAAGATGAACTTCAAAGTTGAAACTGTATCATTGACATTTCCCCCAAGTTTGAAAACATACTGAAGGTATCTACCAAAGGATCTATTTCTTGTGAGGGGTTCTTAAAAAGACTTGAAATAGAAATGCAGTAGCATGAACAATTATTAAAGTTACTATTGGGACTGGAACTTTCATTCTAGCTCAAAATGCTTGTTGAAGAAATTTTTGGCACCTGGCATTAACCATGTTTGCTAGAAGCCAGAAAGTGAATCACCTTGGAAGATCTGAGCAAAATTTCCATGGCTGCCAGCATGCAAGGGCAAATGAATTATTTCTGAATTATGAGAAATTTTTAACATGATTTTTAGCTCATAACAACTAGCTCAAAATCAGCCAATACTTACAATTTGTAATTTCAGTTGAATCTTCTTGACTTTTCTGATATTTTGTTATTTGAAAGAAAGGGAGGGGGCTGGGTTACAGTATTATACTATTTATATTCACATTAGCACTCAGAGTCCCTGATCAACACCACACTTCATTAGGCATGGCCTATCCCCCCAAAGTCCACAAGCCAGGTGTGGCCATTATTACCCATAAACTGGGATCTCTGGGGCCATATGCACCCCCACAGGGCCTGACAAGGTGAAGCCCTTTCTCCTGAAAGGCTGTGTTTTAGACCAATCACAGGGTCAGTGGTGAAGAGAATAGCTTTGATGGCCATGGCCTGTTTAACATTTTAGAGATTAAACTACGTTAATAGAGGGTCCCAGGCAGAAGCTATACCACCACTGGCAATTTAATCTGTGAGTATGCACAACCCTGGTTACTTCAAGTAGCAATTGCAGTGAGGATATGGTGACAGCCAAGCCACCACCAGTGCCCTGGGTGGCTTTTTACTTAGAGTATAGCTCTTATGCCACCCCATCTTCACGTATATCCTGCAATGAACTAAACAGGTTGTCATCTGGAGAAGCAATCACTCCTTACAACACCCTGAAAGCGATTTCTGGGGGTGTCTGAACTGCAGGGTGGATTAAATAGCTTACTATAGCCTGGATGTGTGCACAGCACTGCAAAGATGTGGTGAGGATCTCCCACCTGGTGTGCTGCCAGGGTGTCCTCCAACACATCTGCATGGTTGATTGTGCTTCCCCTGCACAACTGAGCAACTACTTTGAAAGGCAGCTGGCGAGAAACTGCCTTCTCTGCGAAGTAAGTGAGTTTCCAGCCTGAATGAAAGCGTGTGGCCTTAGAGAGAGGTAACTAGCATACTCAGGTGAGAGACTTTCATGGACAGAAAGGAGTGCACACACACACTGGGGAGCCTGAACTCACTAGGGGAATGTGGGGTGATCTAATCCTCTTGCAATTGCAGAGTAGAGCCTGTCTACTTCAGCCTGCAGTGTGCTGAGAAATGGAGATGGCTCTTGGTCACGTCTTCTTAAAACAAGGAGATACACAAGCCTGAAATCCTGGAGGGCCATAGAGCAAGAGCGATCAGTAGGTATAAGGTGTCATATGTATATGGCAACATATAAACACCTTGTCTAGGTGTACAAGAGCTGTGATTAGCCCTAAGGGCCCATGATGTAAATGACCCAGTCACTGGAACCACTGTGGGCACTGATGGCATGGCGGGTCCGTCACCAGGTCGTGAACAGAAAGTAGGTCCTTTCTGCTGGGCTTGTAAAAGATCTTTCATAGTCAACACAAAGCCAGAAACCTTGATGGCTCTCCCTGTGCTCCTACAAGACACCCAGACTACACTCAGAGGAGCTCTGAGTTGTAGCTGACCCACACACTCGCCACTTGTATTTCAACAGTATGAAACAGAGAAATGCTTATGTAAGGAGTTTGTTTACATACATGGTCCAGAAGAGCTACTAGCCTGAAAAGTCTCTAAAAGGCTTGTTTTGCTGTTGACAGTGTCATCAATTGATGAGTACTGGAAACTACAGTGTTAATGGAAGAACTGGCATCTTTGCTAATAGCTTCAACAAAAGATGTCAGTGGGAACAAGTTGTTCCATGAGCAGCAGAATTAATGAAACCACGTTTCTTGTGGATGTGTGTCTCGGGCTTGAACTTTCTTGTCAAAAAAGAGTGCCAACTTAAGCTTTTTCCATAGTTGTAGTATGAATAATGGCTCTCCCCAGCACAGATTCTCCAGTGTCTGATAAAGGGTAACTGGAGCCTGTCTTATTCTGGCTGGTGCAAGTAATCAAGTCCCTGTCTTCCCCCAGGCCATAAATTTTCATGAAACCTGTGTAATTCTAACAAATTTTGTTGAAACAGGTTCAAAAGTTGTCAGGGGACACAAAGAGATGAGCTGATACACACATAACTTGGATTGTGTAAGTCCTTATTTTCTTTGGAAACCAAGACAGAAATATTCTCTGCAGACAGATTTTAATGCAGAAAATGGCTATTTATGGAAATCTTTACACCCTTTTCTGTCTTATAAAGAGATGCAACTTGGCTTCTCTCCTCTGTATGATTTATGACCGATAGGGGAAGGAGTGTTTAAAAGTAACCTGCCAAAGATTTTCAACAATTGTCCCTCTTCCTCTTACAAGTTTTCTAGATTCTTGTTGTGTTTCTTTTTGATGAACAAAAGCTCACTGAAAGGTTTTTTACATTTTCACTTCTAGTATTTTGCTGCTTTTTCTTGCTGAGACTTTTACTGACGAATCTTTGAGCTGTTTCACAAAGACTATGTGAATCAATTCAAGTGCCAGTATTTAAATTTTAACACAGGTTTTCTGAAGACTAAAAGCACTTGAGCACTGATGTTAAATAAATGGTTAACAAACGTTCCCCTTTCTGTTATTCTGCTTTTTCTTATCTTACTCTTCCTCATTTTAGTAGACCGTCTCTCATTGGACAGTCCATCAGCCTAGACACAACATATATTGCCAAAGTGAAAATAGAAAATAAGGTATTAAAAAAAAAAAGTTTTCTTTACACTAAAGAAAGAAAGGAACACCAGTGATGCAAGCTGTTTTTCACACTAGCAGGTCCTCTTTCTTACCTGGAGGAATGGTGGAGGGCTTTGAATATATCAGCCCAAGACAAAGTCTAGTCAAAGCCTAGTGAGATTTGTTTTTCTTTTTTTTTCTTGTCTACACTAATTCAAGACTCCGAAGTGATGTGTAATACTGCTGTTGTGATCTTAAACAGGTCATTCTTCCTAGAAACAGGATCTCAGATCTCCATGTGTCCTGGGTGCATTGCAAAGCCCAATGCTACTCATTACTTCTGCTCTTTTGTTTTTCCCAGAGAGTTTAACCAGTTCTTGTTGTGACTGGTACCAGTGACAAAGAAAATATTTATGATGTTGAAATCAAAGGAGACAGCACAAGGCAGTGCTAACAATACTCCATCACTTTAACCTTATTGTTAAGGGGGGGGATGTAACTGCAGCCTTAAAGGTCACTCATCATGATAGGAACATTTATTTCTTGGAAAGCCTTTGTGTTATGACTGTATTTCAGGGAAACAAACCTTGTTTTTTTGCATAATTCACAATTCTTTGATATCCAGCTTGAACATAGCTGGTTCAAACAGCACACTGGTTTTCTGATGAAACAGTGGTGCACAGTGCTATTTCTCAGCCTTTTTCACTCACTGTTTCTCATAGTGTCTGTGCACATGGAGAATTCTCAATCAGCAGAAAAAGGGCCGACCTCACGCTGACTGGCAGGACACTATCATTCATCAACACTTGCTTCTCCCCTATGTTGTTCCTTAAACTTCTGAGGGTTTTTTTTTGTTTGTTTGTTTATTTGATTTTTTTCTCTATTTTGTAGTATGTTTTGCAATTGCTTTGTTATCTCTCAAAAATCTACAGCATTGCACCAACCTTTCATTGACTTCTTTTTTTCACACATCCTGTGTTCTTTAGCTCATGATTGATTTTACACAGCAATTCAGCAGGACAGCTCATGGCAGCAGGGAGACCTGTAGGTACCCTCAGCTCTGGTGCCTCACTGTATGTCCTCAATGGTCTTCAGGCTATGAGTCTAAAATTAGAGGATGACCTCCATTAATCCCTAAGTTCCTCCAAAGACCAAAGTCAACTGAGTGTTTGTCCCAGGCCACCATTGTCAGGAGAGGGACAAAAGCAAGGCAGGAGAGCTGGGCGTCAGTTGGGGAGCAAAGAGTTCTGGGAAGTGTGGGAGATGCAGGCAGGAACTTCAGTTTGTAGTTGCCACCTTATACTGAAATCTTCCAAGGTGCAAAGGCTGCAGGGCTGTATCTATTTTTTGTCTCTGTCTTTCATTCTCCTCCAGCCCCCTTGCAGCAATAACCTGCCCCAAGTGACTGCCTCCTTTGCCTGTGCCGAGAGCTGGCCTGGGCTGCACCACCTGGCCCTGGGCTGTTTCTACTCCCCTCTGCTCTAGCTGCTGAAAACCTGGCAACAGCTCATGGTGGAGTGATGGGAGCCTGACAGAGGGGATGTGAATAGCTTGCTGTTGATTGACAGCCCCTCCATAGTGTAGTCTGTCAGATTCATTATCTGTGCTTCAGAAATCCCTGGAGATCCCATCACCATTTCACAGGGTGCCATAGAAACATATAATGATGATCCAGCCCCCTTTCTCCAAGAGATGGCAATCTATTTCTAAGATAAGGGGCAGTATGGAATCAGCTTGTGGATGGCAGCGAGGAAAGAAAAAGACAAAATACACAGATGCCACAAAGTCTGTCTGGTTTTGCTAATGGCATCAGAGTTTCCTTGGTGTCCTCTGAAAATGGTGGTTTCTGGAAGTGGACCATTGGCCTGAGTCTTGTCCCCTAACTGGGTGGGTGTACTCCAGCCACAAAGTAACAGAGAGCATCATGTTGGACGAAGACCCAGCAATTTGTGATCCAGTGCTTGAACCTGCAGATGTTCGTTCTGTTGATATAACAATAAGACTAAGATTTTTTATTATTATTATTATTTCCCAAGCAGCTGTCAAAGTGAATTTGGGGAAAGGGACTTCTTAGTAGTGTTTACGTGAGGAATGATTGCTCATGGAAAATTCCTTCTCTGAACATTTCCAATTTCATTAACAAAGGAATGTTTATAAAGCAAAGCCCTGCTCGACACACTGACATTTTTGAGTTTGGAGTTGCCTTTGTAGCAGTTGAAATTGAGGTCATGCATCAGTTTGAGAGCACGTATCACATCCGGGTGGAACAAGGACCTGCTTGTGGCAATCACAAGAGAAAATATTCCTCGTGTGGCAATGGGGCAAGTACTGAGAATATGAATGAAGGCATCTGAGATGGCTTGATGAAAACAGTTTCTTGCTCAGAATATTGGCTAAAGTCATTATTAGTTGGGCAGAATAAAGAATTAATTTTATCTTGGGTAAAGGTTTGCAATCTCTAAAAGAGAGCTGAATGTCATATTGCTTGTTGTTACTAGTAACTATTCAATGTCCGCCTTGAGACAGAGGTTTGTTTTGCAGAAGCAAGATTCCTGACAGACTTTCCAGCCTAAAATTGGACCCTCATTAAAGCTAGGATAATGTAATATTTTCCTTTTTTTTGTTTTTTGTTTTTTTGTTTTTGTTTTACCACTTCTTCTGTTGTTTGCCAGTGTTGTTTCAACCAGTGCTGAAAACCCCCATTGTCCCTTCTTCTTACTGATTTATCCAAAGTCCGTCTTGTTCCAGAACCCAGCTAGCCATAAGGACAGTCCTATACCATTCACAGTCTCATGCTGTCAATTTTTAAGGGATAGGCTGAAGGTTTTCTATTATAAGGCACCACATGCTACTGTTGGAACTGATCAGTGATTTGAACTTTCATGTCATCTTTCACTGAAGGATGATGAGAACATTTTGCAAAAATAAGTACCCTTATCCCCATTTTGCCATCAGAAAATGGAGGATTGGAGAGTTATCTGAGGCCACACGCTGATGGAGTCAAACCCAGAAACTCTTCCTGGTGCTGCCGAGGAGGACAGCATCTCTCCAGCACTGCTCACCGCTGCGCTGCATTGCACAGCACCGGTGCGAGGCTCTGTTGGACCTTGGAGGTGGCATGGCAGAAACGAGGTATTTCTCAATATTCTTCATTTCTCAGTCTAGGATTACCAGCTATTTCTTGTCTTTGCGAGTGACCAGCTGCTAAAACGCATGTCTTCCACAGGATATTCAAACCTAACAAAAACTGGAGAACTATGGGCAATTTTGATTGAGATTTGGTGTAGAACACACAATACCTGCGATTTCTAGTGGAAGGAACGAACAGTTAGGGAAACTTGTGACAGCTGTGAGCGTAAAAACATGCAGGAATGCTTTCTGTGCATAGTGCTTGTAGAAAAAGGCAGGCATGGATCTGTTAGCAAGAAAATCAAATAAACGGGGCTGCAGGGAAAGAAAATTACTCAATGTCACCTTCCTAAAAGAAACTTCTCAGAAGACACCAAATATAGGTTCTCTGATGATAATGTTATGCAGACAGGAAGCTTGTGCTATATCACTGAGGTACTCAGCAGTTAGGAGGTGTATATTTTAGAAGATCACATGAGGAATTAAGCATGAAGGTGCCATTAATGATACATTTATGCACTTGCTTTTTTTTTAAAGCAGACTCTCTGCTGAGCATTTACTCCTTTGAGTTAATGACAATAATTACATGAAAATCCATTCAGGCTTCTCAAGATGCTGAATTTGCAAACTGGCAATACAAATACGTTAATACTCATTTAAATGCACTGTAATTGCACTTGATTCTAAGTAGTGGTGTTTTAAAAACCATGCCATTTGTAAATACTAGATCTCCCCCTTCCCTCCCTCTCCACTCTAACATCAGTCCTTAGCAATGTACAGTATCTGGTTGATGTCAGTCTTTATAAATGATTCTGCTGAAAGAGCAGACCATAAAGAATAACATTTTCCATTAAAAGTCAATATATTTCCATGCCACAGGTCCCTGTGTAAGAGCAATACAATGGTCTGTATTGTCTGTCTGTCAGCAGTTGCATACCTGATTTGCAGTTTACCTAGGTCCTACAAAGTCCTGAGAATATTACAGTTCTGATACCCGCCATTGATTAGTAATATTTATATAGTCATTCATTTGCATGTTAGCAAGTGACACCAGCAATATGGCTAGCTGTCAGGCAGGGTCACAACATGAAAGAAAGGAAATGATCTTTCCTTATTGAAGGAAAGGACCCAATATTTGCTGCCTTTCCTTCAGCACTCAGTTTTCCAAAGAGATTTCAAATGGCATTCTGGTGGTTTTGAGTAGGATGGGCATGGCTTTCTGCAGTCCTGTGGAAACCCAGAGCAGACAAAACTGAGTCATTAAGCCCAGTTACCACTACTGCAGGTCCCAAGTCACATCACTGCTCAGAAGCTCACTAAGTGTCATGTTAAAAGTAGCTTGAGTTTTTCCCCTCTCTGCCCTTTTGTCATGATGCACATCCTAGGACCTGATTTCCTTTGTGCATAGGAATGCTCTCCTTATTTCCAGACTAAATACAGCCTGGGAGACTTTAAACTCCTCCTTTATTTTGGCATTGTTCTTTACCTTATAGTACTTTTATGTGTACCTAGTTCTTATGAATGTGGACAACTGTTTTATTCTGTATTTTCAAGTAATAATTTTGTGCTTATGTACACATTGTGTGTGTACATGCATTGTGACAGACTTTGGGTTGGAACTGTTTAAAAAATGCATTTTCTTGCTCCTTTGCATTTTAGTTGATTCAGAAAAGTTTAGCTGAATGGTTTCTCACCTGTGGAAGTGGCTTTGTCCAAGTGCTAACACTTTGCAAGAGTTGCTTAGTATTAGTGAGATTTTGTTTCAGAAGGGAATCGAAGTAAGATCCAAAAAAGTCTATACTAATTTATTTGATGCTTCTCTGTTTTGATTTTTCACAGTTTTGTGTTGGATGATAATGGTGTGAAAGACAAGAGAATGTGAAGCAGAACATTTCATTTGCTGGGAAGCTTTTTTTTCTTTATTTCTGCGAGGTTGTTCCCAAATAGAAGGAAGACAGCCACTGAGAAATGATACCTTTTCCAACTTGCTTCCTCCAGAAAGTGAAAAGTGAGAGCTACCTATGAGGTCAGGCAAAGTGTTGTAAGAGATCTTTGTAATGGATATCTTCTAAGGGTAAAGTTGATTGTCAGTCAGCCTAAGAATCCTGGAATTTTAATTCTATTATATGTAGAGATATATGAATGAAGTATCTCTTTCTCTTTCTTTCTCTTTCTTTCTCGTTCTTCCCTTTTCCCTTTCCCTTTCCCTTTCCCTTTCCCTTTCCCTTTCTCTTTCCCTTTCCCTTCCCCTTTCTCTTTCCCTTTCCTTTTTCTTCCTATATAGGAGTTTTTCCTTCCAGGGAGCACTGACCCATTCAGTTTGATACTGTCCTGGATTTCTGAACTAGCTGTTCTGCTTACTTATTTTATATAGGGGTAAAACAGAGTTTAGAGAGAGCCTTACTCACATGCAGCTAAAGATTTGTTAAATATTTTGTTGGTAGAAAGTGTGCTTTCTGAATGACGAAAACGTTTCACAAAAATTTCTTATTGTGTCAGGCAATTGAAACCAATCCAGTTTCAAAATTCTGTTTAAATCTAAAGAAATTTGTTTCACAATGAAAGTAAGCAAAAATGCATATTATACAGAAAATTCTGCCCAACAATCTACCAACCATTGCACATATCTCAATATTTTTATTGAAGTTCATCTGCCCTAACTCATGCCTCTAGAAGGGAGATCTGAAAAAGTCACCCCACTCACTGAAGGGCCATTCCAGAGCAAAATATCCCCTGAAATAGCCATATTAGAGCAGGCATGATTCTGGTGTACTACAAGGCACATTCTTAAATCCTGATTTGCATAACCTTGTGTACCTGCTGTAAATACATCAAATACCAACTATGTGTAGGTCATCTGTTAATAGATACTTGGTGTGTTTTTGCACATCAATGTTTATGCCTGTGCACCACGCACCCAAATGCCTGAATATTCATACACTGCATATTTCCCATTTTTATTCCTTACAAGGAAGGTTTCTGAAAGACTGGGTTTTTTTAGCAAAATGAAATGCACCGATAAGACATGCTGATACTCCACATATTGGGAATAATGAAAGGATTGGCTTTTCAATGAGAACTCTTTAGGTAAACTCACATGCTTGAATGATTAAACCCAAGGATAAAAATATCTTTTACAATGTGTAATTTTTTCCTTTCTCGCAATAACTTTAACACAGGAAGGAGGGGAGGGAGGAAGAGAGAGAAATAAGCTTATATTCTTAACTTTCCTAACCCATATTGCATTCCAGAACTATAAGATGTGGTAAAAACAGGTAAGCAGATTAATTTAGCAGACTTCCAGAGTTCTGAAGCAAAAGAGGGAGGCAAGAACATTTTATCATTTCTGACATATGGAGCATGTAGTACTGACTGCAATATGGAATGGATGATCAAAGTCATGTTTTCAATAGATTCTAGGAACATTTTTAGCCTTAAAGTCATTAGTAAACTTCAATTTAGGAGCTGAACCCTAAAACCTTAATTTGGACAAAGCACTCCTACTTGGGAGCAATAGTAACTCACTCACAGGTCAAAATTTAATATAATTCTTGAACCAGGCAGCTCAATGTCTTGGAGAAAACGACTAAAAAATACTTAGAAAAATACCTTCAAGGGATGAGGATGAAATTGAGAGCTAAGCACAGAAAAAATAAGAACTAGGGCTTTCAAAGAAAATTGAAGCTTTGGAGAGCCTTCAACTATTTTGATTTATATTTAAACATTTTAGAGATTTGAGCTTTGATTAGCTGAGACCTTCTCCAGTTCCCCTTCAGCTCTGATTTATGGGCAGGCTGAATCTCAGTAAAATGAAAGCTAAATAAGGTGTTCTTTAAAATTACCTTTGAACACTTAAACAAGGTAAGGAAGAGGGCAACTTGGCTGATGCTGACATGAAGGGGAATGGGATATGAGGGTGAGTGTTTTTAGGAGCCGAAGTCTTTTGAATACTAGAGAGGGGGAAGAGGCAGAAAGCATGGGATGTCAGGGGGTTTCTAATTGCTACATGCAATAGCACTAATATATACATCACTTTTGACTGGGAGATGCATTAGGCTGGACTTGTTAGCACAAACAAGACTGTGCATATTTAAGAAGGTTTTTGGTGGTTTTTGTTTGGTTTTTTTGTTTGTTTTGGAAGAGAATTTTTCTCAATTTACTTAAGAAATGGCTTTCTTGTTTTGGGGTTTAAAACTGATTGTCTTAGCCCACCCAAGGGTATTTTGATAGAAATCTTATGACACCCAGGAAGCAGCTAGACACCTCCAGGTGAAACTGTGGACAGGTGATTTGTGATGAATGACCCCAGTGGCCCATCTTAGACAAGCATCCTTTAATATTAAGGTGGATAAAAAAAAATTGTACATTGGACATGTTCACTTCACTTGATCATGGTTTTCCCAGTCTTCCCCTGTTTTTGCTCTTCAGATATGCCATTCTTTTTATTAGAGATGATAGACACTAACTCAAGGATTATCAGAAGCCAGCCAGCACTGGATAAAAGTGCCCCTAAGCATCTTAAGATTTAAGGCAATATCCAGTTTTACAAATGGTCTCAGTCTTGCTTTCCTCATAGCTGCTGGCATAAGAACTCTCTCTGCCCCAGGATGTGTCCTGCTCCTGTAAATGACCGCAGTAGAGGTATACATGGGGTTGGTGTCCCACCGCACCAGGCTTCTGCAGTTGGCTTATCCTTGGAAGAAAAATCTCAGGTGCAGAGGAAATTGCATGTGACAGTTGTTTGAAAACATGTCTCTTAAATGAAGTAAGGAATCTGACATAAGTAGATGATCCCTGAGAGAGTGGTAGCTGCCAAAATCATGAGTTAGGTCATGACATTTTTAGAAGATTTTAATATTTTGCAGCTGGAATGCGCATATAACAGCATATTCCCACCCCACATTCTTGCTGAGTTCGAAGACATGGATACAAATGATTACTGACTGGCTCAAAAACTTCCTTGCAGATATTGTGGATTTGTTTCTTGACAGCCTTTATCATGGCAAGAGGAACTGTTGAGGGATTATGAGTGCAGAAGATTGAGACTGACTGTGGGGGATTGTTTAAGTTTTCCTAGTTAGTTAAACAGCCGTAGGGCATCTTGGATTTGATTCAGTTTCATAGCTTGGACACGGATCTCACTTATCCTCTATTCTTGGCATTGGTCTTTGCTTGCCTGACAGATCAGTGATGGGAATCCAGGATCTTAGACTATATAAATCTGTTCCTACATAGGTGTCACCTCATTCTGCAGTTGTGTGCTCAGCATTCAAACATTTTCCTTGATTGTTTCTCGCTGACAGCTGTTTCTTCCCAGTGGGGAGCAGATGAGCCATGGCAGACCTTTATCACTTCTGTGACATGATGCTATATCAGCTTCCACATCAGTCCTGAAGCCAACTGCAGTCTTGTGCAGTCAATGGCTTGGATCTTTTTCTATTTGCCAGAATATTGTCTCAGCAAGGCAGTCTCACCCTTATCAACATGACTAGCTCACATGCATACTGCTGTCTTGCATTCCTTCTAGAGTTTTTATTCCAGATACATGCAACAACTTTTGCTGTTAGTAATGTGGCTGTTCTCAGCCAATGTGAGAGAATCACTATAGGCTAAGGAGCATAGTTACTATTTTTGTAACTGCTGGCATCAAGTAATAACATAAGTGGTATTGCTTCTGGAATTAGCTAGATCCCACAGTTTTCATCTTTCTTCTTGAGACATTTGGCTTCTCTTGTCTCCCTAATTGCTTTCTCATGTGTCAAAGCAGTCTTTCATGCACAGACTGTAATATCATGCATTGTTTCATCATGCAACAAGCTGTAGAAATGGCAAATTTGTAGGTGGACTGCATTGGAACTGGAACCACAGTGCTCATCCTCCGTACAATTCCTGGGAGGCAGTGAAGGTCCGAAGAAGGAACCCAGACCATCTTGTCTGCCTGAGTCAGACAAGTGGCTAAACTGAAGAAGGAGATGGGGTAGAGGAAAAGGAGTGGGCAGGTATGCAGTATCCAGCCACAGTTGAGGAGACTGCTAATCCTGTTGGCTCTGAATTGCAGGGGTCATTGGTATTTCCTTTGGAAATACCTCAGTAGTGGGATTGCCCTACAGCTGGTCCCAAAGGTGCTCCAGCCAACCCCATGGAGCATAATGCAATGGGGCTGCTTGCAAATAACAACATACACACACATGATGATCTCTCTTGTGAGGAACAGATGTTCCCTGTCTGCCAACAGCTATCATGCACATAGATTAAACGGATATCTCACTTCTCTAAAAAAATGGATCGTTTATTTCTTTGCAAAAACAGAATAGGCAATAAAAGGATTACAAAGACAGGATAGAAACTACCAGTTTATGGCTGGTGTGTATGAACTGGGGGTACTTTATGGTTTAAGTCATCAGGCCATAAGCACTCCTGTAGGATAAATGGGAGAAAAGTAATCTCTAGAAATAGTTCTGAAGCAGTTCAGAGGATTTAAAAAAGAAAGTTTTGCACTTAGGTCCACAACTAGCCCTATCTAGCTGCAGTTATTCTCACTTAGCTAAATCCCATTCAGCAAAGAATTTAACTCTCTGTTTAAATCCACCCCTGTTCAGCAAAGCACAGAAGCATGTGCTCTGTATTAAATACATACTGAAATCCTTCTCCTTGGAGCCTCTTTGCCAACCTGAAGCTTGACATCTAAATTCTAGCCAAAATTGAACTGATGACAGGGGGGTTTGGCCCATGCATGTCACTGAAAGTGATATCACAGTTTAAATGTGTACAACAACAACTGCAATTTGAACACAGGATCTAAATATCCTAAACTTTGAGGCAGGTGCAAAATCACCATCCTCCTTGGACTGTGGAATCTGCCTTTGCTGGAGCTTTATTAGGATACCTGACTAATTTTATGCAGGAATAAACACAGTGATTTCTAAGGAACTCTATTGTATTCACATTAATTTAACATAATGGAGGCTGTTAAGTTGAAAAAAAGAGATACCTCATATCTAGTCCCAGGTGCACTATCAGAGATGCGTGTTGTCTGAAGCTAGAATATCTGAATGTGTGGAACTAGACTGTCATTGCAGCTTCTGTATATGTCACTGTCTGTGTAGCAAGGGACAACATGAGTACATGAAATGGATGTATGCATGCACAAAATCTGAATGCTTCCAGTTTTTCAAAGGTGGAAATGTTTTATTGGTGCAAAATTCTATGAGAAAACCAAGTCTAAAATAACCGAAAATTGATTCCTACTATTTCTGGAAATATCCTGGAAAACACAACTATTTTTGAACAGCTTCATGGCTGCTGAAGTCCAAGGAAGTCCTGCCACTGACTTCAGTGTGAGCAGAAAATGCTTAGTAACTGTCAAGGATGGCACCCCAAATTCAAGTTGTCCAAATGAAGTAAGGAAGTTCAGGTCTTTCCTTTCCCTGACAATCCCTGTCCCAAAAGAAATGACCTTCTGTGGTATGCTGCATGCGAACAGAATGAGGCAAAGGGCAAAAAGAAGGTAAAATGCTATTTTCAGAATTCAAACTAAACACACACTTATACATCAGACTTTTCCTGTGGTGGCTACCATCATCAGACTACACTTATCGAGTGAGAACTGCAAATTTAAGATTTCCCAACAAGTAGTTCATAGACAGCAAATACACGCACAGCTACTACTTCTCTTCTGATGTATACTATTACTATGCTGTCTGAGACCTACTGGACTTACTATTCAGCCCTGAGTTGGAGGAATGAGCAATGCAACGTACTCATCAACTCTACTTTATGCAGCATGTACATCTGCCTTAAAAATCCCAGTTTGAGCACTAGCTGCCTCTCCTTGGTGTGGTTTAAAATGTGTAACAAGATAAAAGTCTGATGTGATGGTCTGGGTCATGATATCATTATTATTTGCCAATTATAATAATAAAATAACAACAACTAAATGCCATTCAATGGCTGTACTAAGAATAGGTTGCCTGAAGTGTAATGACTATGTATCATCATTAGAGAGCTGCTGAGTCTCAGAGAATCTCTTCTAATGAACAACTGGATATTAACTAGCAAACGATGACTTTTGCAACTGGATATAAAAGATGAACTCATTGATACCATTGGATTATTAAGAGCTTATGTATTGATGTTCAATCACTTTAATAGATTTGCTTTCCTTATTGTAGAATATGACAATAAAAGTACTGCGAATAGTAATTTCCTAATAATAACCCTAATAATGCTAATAATACCATAATCTTATTCAATCTAATTTAAATACACAGCAAAAAGATGTACTTAGAACCATTTGTCTTTTGTTGGTGGAAAGATTCTCATTATGAAAATTAAATTGCTTTTGAACTCCTTTGACACACTAAATTCAAAGCCACTCACCATTTACAAATCAGGCAGGAGCCCCAAATCTGCAAAATCTTTAGGGAACCACTAATGCATTGTGTTTAATAGGGATGGATTTAAGCATTTGCTTACAGACTTTGCTGAACTGGGCTTTCTCAATCTTTCAGGCAGGGTCTTGGTTTTTAAATGAGATTAATTTTGCATCCACATCAGGACACGCTATTATTATGTAAGTCAATTTAGTTTTCTGATTATGTATCTGCAAATGACTGTAAAAATTAACAGGGAAGAAGAGAGAGTAGGTGAAGGTCACATGGCAAACACACAGCTGAAATGAACTGGTGAAACCTGTCTGGCATACCAAACTCTCAGCATATAGCAAATTTTCTTGACTCCACGTGTACTTTTAATATTCCATATCAGAAAGAAATCCTCTGAGAGCATGTCACCTGAGTATGGACTTGCCTCAGCAGTATTTAAAATAAACTCCATGATCAAGTATTTCTAAGTTGGGTCCACCCTGAAGTTTCAATTCATTTTCTACGTGTATAAACACTGGGAAACTTGACAGAGCTAATCCTGTATCAGACTAGATACAAGGAAGAAATTTTTTATGATGAGGGTGGTGAAACACTGGCAGAGGTTGCCCAGAGAGGTGGTAGATGCCCCATCCCTGGAAACATTCAAAGTCAGGTTGGACGGGGCTCTGAGCAACCTGATCTAATTGAAGATGTCCCTGCCAATTGCAGGGGGGTTGGACTGGATGGGCTTTAAAGGTCCCTTCCATCCCAAACCATTCTATTCTATGATTCTGTAAAGGAAGAATTAAAAATTACTCCTTTAACTGCTAGTCTCATTTTCTCTGTGTGTTATATACATGGCTTTGTATTTCAGTCCTGTCTTCTTGTGCACAAAGGCAGGTTTGCCGTGTTTTGCTTGGTATCACTGCAGAGCTGATGTGTCCCTGGGAATAAGGGCCGGACTCTCTCATGGCTAAAACTTCACACTGCGAGCATATCTCTGGTTGCAAAATTTTTATTGGTGGCAATGAGTGAGACAGGAGGAACAAAGTCTGAATTCTGGACTATTTGTGGGGTTGACAGCCAGGCTAAAAATAGCTTTCCTGCTCAGCAACACAGAAGAGTGGATGTCATAGGTGTAAGATAAGCATGGTAGTCAATATGGTCATTTTCTCTGAAAAGTCCCTTTTCAGAATGGAACCATAAGTTCAAAGGAAGCAGAATGGGCTGGATTCGCAAGGAAGGGTAAAATGCCAAGTTTGCTGCAAAATTCACTGGTGCTGACAGCAGTGTCTTGCAGGAGACATCACAGGTGGACTCACTGGTGAAGATTGTATATGGATGAAAACAGGACCAGCTAGTTACAGGAGGAGAAGGGAGGAACAGTGGTGGGATGCCAGGCCAACTCCAGGTGAAAAAAAGCACTTTTCTTTCCTACCTTAGCTCCTGATAGTTCAGCAAGATGCAGGTTGAAGGGTGCTAAATCCAGAAATGGCAGCAATTTGAGGGGAGAGCATGTACTGGCAGTGCCTGGGCTGGGGGTGGTGGACGGGGTGGAATCTGGCTGTTCCCCTCTGCAGTGGGGGAAGAAGAACTGCTGAAGGGCCCTGGTGTAGCCAGCTGGAAACTTTTTACAGTGAGTGGTAAAGGAAGGAGAAAAACTACCCTTTTGCTCTAAAAAAATCCTTTTTCAACCAAGTAA
Organism: Theristicus caerulescens; assembly: GCA_020745775.1. Taxonomy (NCBI): domain Eukaryota; kingdom Metazoa; phylum Chordata; class Aves; order Pelecaniformes; family Threskiornithidae; genus Theristicus; species Theristicus caerulescens. Next base: position 5,021,654 of record CM036583.1, read on the forward strand.
TTTTGGAAACAGGCAGACGCATTATAAAGACCCACAATGCCACTTCTCTGGAAAACAGTACAGAATATGCAATTTTCTGTCAGAAAGTCAACAGCTTTTTGTTGCTCACAGCCTTTCAACCCCAGCATTTGTCTGCCCACAAGCCTCAGCATCAAATGAGAAACATGTGCGTTTGCAGGAGAGGACTGCATTGCAGGTACCAAGTTAGATGACTGTGCTCGGGTAAACCTTGCTCAGCTCTCCTTAGAGCTTTTCCCCAAAGTCACTGTGGGCAACTCCAAATCCACTCTGACTTGTGCTGCCTGCTCGTGATGTTAGTGCCCACAGGGAAAGGCAGGTTGTGAGGGTGCCTTAGGCCATGCCTCAAGTGTATGGAGCATGGTGGTGATGGAACCTGTCACTGAGGAGTCCCCCTGTGAGCATCTTCCTCCCAGGATGATTTAAGCAGACCACGGGATGATTGTACTGCTCGGTTTATCTCTGGGTCCACAGGGATTCAGATATTCCCACCTGTCTTTGCTCCTGCAGGGCATTGCGGAGGGGAGCGTGCTCCTTTGGGATGTGCTTGCCACAGAGTGATCCCAGGGAGACAAACAGACCGCTGGGGAGAGGGGGTTTTAAAAATAAAATTAAAGGAAGACTGTAAATTACGGTGAAGTTGAAGACAGGATTTTCAGAGAGCACAGTTTGTCAGGAAGACAGCTGCTTTTTATAGCATGCCTGGCATGGCTGATGGCAAAGACATTTGACATTTAGCTCTGATTGAGTGGCAGGTGGGGAGAAGGAAGGCAGAGATACTGTAAGCAAATCACTTAGAAAGAGGAATTAAGAAGGGACAGCATTTGGAGAAAGTTGCATATCTTTAGCTGGACTCCTGGGCTGCTTCATAGTGCTTGAGGAGCTGGATCTGCGAGGTCTCCTTTCCCAATGAGCCAGAGAAGGATTTGGTCCTCAAGAAGGACAGACACAGGGACCAGGGGTCTTTCAGACCTCCAAGTTGGCAGTAGTCATGGCTGGGATCCACACCTTTGCTTTGCCACTGAATTACTGTCTGGAGGGGAAACTGGGTGACACAGGAGGTGAATTACAGCTAAGGGGGGTCTTTCAGGTGCTCTTGACTTAGGAGAACCCAGCCTGGCACAAGTTTTTGAGCAACTGGAAGTTCATTGAAATGAAAATGGGCTTCAGGGTCTTATTTTCTCCATTTGCAAAATGTGGGTACCAGCACTGACCCTTCTCCCACTTCTCAAGGTGCCTTTGAACATACAAAGTGCTGAGTATTTCTCTTATTATTAGGAGGGGCTTATTCCCTACATGACAGCTTTTATCTGTGACATTTGTAATGAGCCCATGGCTTTTGATTGTTAGCCCTGAGTTGTTCATACACTGCACTAGATCCCTGCCCAGGACCTAAAATGAGGTTAATAAGCAATGTTTTTTTTCTTTCTGTGTATGAATACTTTCACTGTGTTTCTAGCCCAGCTCTGATCCTGCAGCTCATGAGAAATACTGGTCATTGTGCACTGGGGAATCACTGAGAAACATTGGGAGTAATTCTCTTACTAACTACCACTTATCACATGGACCTACTAATATATTTGTTCCAGATTCCCCTGAGCTCCCTAATTACATTTATTATTTTTATGAGGTCTTCCTTATCTCCAAATAAGTTTTATTTTTATTTATTGTTCAGGATACATTTGGTAGAAGGAGTTAAGTACCTCAGTAATTTACAGTCATCATTAATTTCATGACTGGCAATTTATTAGTGCTTACACCTTCTGTACAAAAAGGCAAAGTATTTGATACAATAAATAATTTTCTCCTCAGGCATTTGTCAGGCTGTATTTGTTAGCGTGAATCTTTCTCTACCAGTGCAAGGATGAACTATGGGACTCACTGCCACAGGACAGGAGAGGGGAGACAGTGTGAGCACGTGTGAGATAACTAATTAGGACTAATGGCATGATGGATGTCCTTAGGCAAAACTTTTAACCTACATATGGCTAAAGATCCTTGTTTGGAAGATGAAGACAGAGAATGCAAATTGCACTGAACATTGGCTTTGGAAAAGAGAGGGATTTGAGAAAAAAATTATTATTTGCTCAAGTATTGTTTTTTAATCAGGGAAAAATCAAATTGTACTTTTTATTTTTGTTGTTTTGAACTGAAACGCTTTGAGTTGTGGACCAGACCCAAAACGGTTGAGGAATGATTTTGTTTCAAAATCTGTTTGACTAAGGTGCTATGGTATTTCATGGAAGCTGTGATTTGAATATTCATCATCTCCCGTAGGCAAAACTTATCCCACCAGGTTTTGTTGCATACATGCTTTTTTCTTTTTCTCATCTATCTGAAATTCAAAGTGTTGAAAAATTCCTACTGCAGGCCAGCTGTCTGGAGGCCTATGTGTAATTGTACTCCTGCTTCCAGCAGAGAGAAATCTGTGTAGTGCTAGGAATGATGTGTTGATGTTGAGTTTATACCTTGTCACAGGCTCAGTATGTATTTATTGGAAAATGCATCTACTTTCCCTATGCTTTTCTTTCCATCTGAGAAGTGGGAAAACTAACTCTGGACAGAAATTTCTTTCTGCATAATTTTCCAGGGTGGGGGTGCAGAGGCAGGATTTCAGTTTTATTATGATTTTCCATCTAACATCTCATTTTAAATGAATTCAGTTCCCAAAATATTTTGAATATTGTGCCACAGGGAAATTGGAGTTTGCTGCTAAACCTTCCGTAATACATCATGGTTTCTTTTCTTATTGAAGGAAAGCTGAACATTTGGTTAATGTCAGACAGTGAAGTGCTAGGGGAGATGTAGCCTTGCTGGTGAGTCCAGCTTCCAGGTGAGAATGGGCCTGCAGGCAGTAAAATTCACCCCTGAGGCCTTCACGACACTTCGCCTTTAGCCAAAAATATTTGGGGTTTTGTGATGGTAGTCTTTGTAGTATAAAAGTAATAAAAAAATGTCTGTGAAAAAGAAGCTAGTGTTAATTACAAAGCAGACCTCACTAAAACACCAATTTTCTAATGTAGAGCTACTTCCAGAGAAAGTGCAAGCATGGCACTAGTGACAGTAATACTTTGCTTATAATTCTCTGTATTTTTATGTTGTGAATGCTACAAGGGAGATGCTTTTCGATTTTGCATCTGTCAGCTGACTCTAGGTCCTGCTATGAGAAAAAAAAAAAAAAAAGCTCCTTTGCCTGAGATGTACCTGAGAGCAGACTTTACCCACAACGGGCAGATCACGAATGGAGATTTTAGTTGTTCTCCCTCCTGGGTCTTCTGGAGCTAGTGGAGAGGGTGAGGGTGCCCTGTGCATGCAACATCCAGGTAAGCCAGCTGGGTCATTTCATGGCAGAGATTCCTAGGACAATAGATGACTACAGGAGCATTGCAAGCAAAGCCCTCAAACCGTCCCCTGAGATCCTCCATCTTCTACCAGAAATTACTCGCTTGCTGCAGGAATTACTGGGTGAAACCTCATGCTCACTCTGATGCTAATGTAGGGATAGATGGTCTCAATGGTTCCTTCCCAACTAAAGAATCAAAAATCCACTTAATACAGCGGTGCTCAGCCCAGTGTTTACTCATAATAAAACATCGTTAGAGGGGCCTAACCTTGCATTAGCGTTGGCTTTGTTCTGATGAAATCTGGCTGCACAAAGAGTATCTTGGATTGCTGCTCCGGCAGAGAGAACCATTGCCCAGCACTGCCAAAGCGTGTTCTGCTTTACAGGCAAGGTCCTGCCTGTGCCTGCAGTGCACCCAGGTGAGCCGATGTTGCAGGCTCAGGGTGATGAATAAAATCACAGCCTGCTGGAGAAATAGCTTATGCTTTTCCTTTTTGCCCCACTGTGCAGAAAAGCTAGCTGGAGGTTGCAGCCGGTGAGGAAATCTGTGGGCAGTCCCTGCTCTGGGCAGCATGTTGGCTGTGGTGTGCACTTGTAACGTAGCTAACATAGCATCCTGCGTAGTGACCTGGCCAGCCTGCTCCTGTGAGGGTAGCAGGATTAGTTCGAGACAGCAGGAATTCACTATTCCCACCTGAGCTGTTCTGGCTTTGCTAGACTTCACTTTTTTGCCACTCTCCCTGCCCCCCAAGCTTTTGTTGCTTTAGTTTTCCTCCCTCAGGGAAAAAAAAAGGAAACCTCTTAACATGGTTGCAAAATCTTTGTCATTATGATCTTTTATATTCATAGAGGTCTGTCTATATTTGTGTTAAGTACTTGTATAGCTTAGCTTAACTAATATTCTAAATATAGAAATGCTCACACAGGACATGATCTAGCTTCTGTTGAAATGAGTGAAACTCAGTGATTTAGACATGTCTTCTGAAGAAAAAATGGGAGAACCTGAAGTGCCCAAGTGCATTTGTTAAAGATTGTTTCAACTGGAAGCAGTCAAAATAAATTTTGCAAATTGCACATCCAGTTTATTAGGCTCTGACAAAATGGTGCACCTACCTGCAGGGCAGAAAGCAGAAGCTATTTAGCAGCATCAATAACTAAACATGGGGAGGAAGGAATACAGAGAAACTTTACGGCAGATTTCAGCTGGCAGGATGATTTCCCAAATACGAGACTGTGGGAAGAGCGTGCTGCTCTGTGATCTGCAATGACTATGAGTGGGCAGAATGGCAGCTTTATGCCTCATGCCAAAGTGTGCGTGGGGAAGAATTAAACCCTAAGTATCAATTGCATAAAGGAGAAAGAGGGATTACTTGTTCTAGGGAGGTGCAAAAGAGAAAGCTTTAGGTAGTTCTATAAAGTAAGATTAAAAATTAAACCAATTTTAACGAGATTTTGGAATACATTTAAATGTGGGAAATGTGTGTCTGAATTATTGTGTGTTCTGCTTTGCATACTTTATGTTTATTTTGCCCAATTTTTGGAGGTGCTGAGGAGCAACAGCATCCACTGCTTTGAGCTCAACTTGAAGGGCATCAATACTGTGAGAATAATTGGGCCCATCATGCCTGAAAGGGGAACTAAAATATGGGGACATTTCCAGATGAGGGTTCTTGTTTTTGTTAACTTACAGATACCTGCAGCATGTTACGAAGTGACCATCCTCAACTCTCCATCATCCTAAAGTGACTAGAAATGTGGCCAGTCTGGCCAAGATCAGAGAGACATAGTAATAAATACTGTGAAGTTTATTTGAGTGTACACACAGAAGATTCTTCGAGGCAATGAAAGGGCCGGACCCAGCACGTCATGTAGCAGCTCCCATCACAAGGAACCCATTGTTGCCACCTTTTAATGATAATGCTGGTATTTCTTGGGTTGCCTCCATTTTGCCCTAGACCTTTTGCAGTAAACCTCTTAGCATGTCTCACACCAACTGGTGTCTCCCTGGCCACGAGACTTCATAAGATTACGTGTTAAAGATAATATCACCTAGCATACTTCACTCAGCCAATATCATCACTGTTAAATCTTTAATGGCAAATGTTAAATATTTTATTTAATGGAGAACTTCCCTTCGCCCCTGCCCAAGAATGATATTTCTCCCTCTATGAAGAATGATTGCAAACATTTCTGACAATAATTAATTTTCCGTTAATTATTTTCTATTTCTGTACAGTGTGTTCTTTTCATTCTAGCTCTCTAACAAATTTGGCGTTGAGACCCCTTCACCCTTTCCATCTATTCAAGTACAAGGTTCCATTCTTCATTAGGGCTATTTTAAAATCTGCAAAGAACTGTTTTCCAGATGTGGATATGCACAGACAGTAATTGCACTTCATGATCACTTCCAGCTGCCCTAAATGCCTGCCAACAAATTCCCATAAGGAGTGCATGTTTTGTGCTGCAAATCAGGGAGAACATTGTAAAATGATAATGTGTTGCACACTGCAGTACCTACAAGAGTTATGGACTTTATAACTGAACTAATTGGAATTAGGCTTTACTTTAAAGGTCAAGAAAGTGACAAAGAAATGCAATCTTTCTAAATTAATCTGTTGGGTTGTTTCTGAGTAGTATTGAGTACCTATTTGTTGGATAATGTTCATTTTCATGAATTATATATTTGAATATTCTGTGGATGCCTTGCAAACTTACATATCATGGATAAGGCAATCTCATGTTTTGAATTTGGATGCATAATCAGACTCCACATATTCTTTTACCAAGTAAAACATTTGCCTCCTGGCACTGTTCTGGTGTGACCAGAACTTATAGTTATGGATCACATGTTCTGCTGGTGTTAATGGCCTCAATTTCATTGATACCAGTAGAGATATGTACACACTGCTATAACTGAATTTGGTCCTGTATTTTTGTTGTTTTAACAATGTAATTTTTAAATAGGTGTTTATATAGTTCCAGTGCACTTTTCTCCCTTTTTACTTACACATCCTTATGATTCTTGGCTGAGATACAGTTTTATGCAAGAAGACCAACAGAAGACATCACTTACAGCCTCAGAGTGAAAAATAACATCCTAACCAGCATAGCAAGTGCTTTAGCAATCTTCAAAAATAATAATAAAAAAAAAATTCTCACATCAGCAGAACAGAATTTAAAAATCTACCTCTAACACCTTGCTCCATTACTCACGAGCCTGTGCACCCAATTAACAACTCCTACCAGCTCTCTATATAGACTACTCTGCACTCTGTTGCAAAGCTTGACCATGGTTCATATTCCTGGAGATTAAAAATGAAGAGCCACATTTCCAACCGTGCTTACCACCTTAGTGTTGTGCCCCAAAGCTCAGCTTTCCTTTTAGCAGCTGAATTCAGAATCTGGCTTTCCTCCATAGCAATATAAAGTGTGGAGAACCAGAACAGTGCCAGAGCCCAGAGTAGAAGAGCCCCAACCTGAAAACTCTGATCAGATGAGTCCACCTTTTTTTTATAAAAAGGTACGTATTTTACTTTCTATGCTGAAAGCAGCTGATCTCTTTGGGGCCTCTCCTGAACACCCTGATAGACTTGAACAAAATGCCTCCTGAAGCACGTATATGCTGGTGCAGCATCAGCCTGGAACAATGAATGCTTCCTTGCATGTCCACCAAGCTACAGTGGATCTAATTCACTCTTACCGCATTGCTGTACACACACGTATGCCTGTGAGCATGAATCCTACCTGTAGTTCCTAAGGACACAGTGTAGGTGGTGCCCATGGCTTCTTGTGGAGTAGCTCCTTATGTCTGATGCAAGCAAATAGTCATTCTTGAGATAGTTTTTCTGAATTTGCCAGTGATTTTCAACTTTTTCCACCTTACTTTTTTTTTCAGTGAAGATGTGAATTGCTGTCTTGCAAAGTTAAGCTTCTGACTACAGGTTTTCTTTCTTTGGTTAACTTTTCTTTTGCCACCTCCTTAGGTGTAGTTCCTGTATGGCCTAGAGATCACATTCCATTAGCTAAGTCTAAACAGTGTGTCTCATAAGTATATATCTCATAAACTGCTTTCCACAAATACCTGAAAGCCTTACTACAGGTTTATTTAAGCTGCAGCTCTCTTCTGGAAAGTAACTCACTAACAATTTTCTGTGGTTCATGGTTATTGCCTTCCATTAACAAGGAACTGAGCAACGAGTTGGACATCATGGCCAAACCTCACCTGTGCCTTTCCCAGGCATATCAGCACTGTGTAGATGCTACCTGTCAGCCACCAGCTGTAGAAACAAACCTTGAGTTGTCAACAGGGAGTCTTGTGATAACGCAAGGTGTTTTTTGTGTCATGTAGATGTAATGTTTGTGTAGGCTGTCCCCATGATCACTCCTGATGAATATCCAGCTAGATACTTTGCTAGCTGAATGAAATGGCTTAGTAATACAATACAATTATATAGCTTAAGTGTCAGAACTACAATTAGGGAAAAGGGAGATGAAAATTAAGCTCCTAAATCCCTACTTACTTCCCCAACAAAAGCTGGCCAGCTTTGTAAACCTGGTGAGCATATGGAAAACCCTGTCCATGCAGGAATTACTGAGTGCAAGACACATTTGAAAATCATGTCCAAGTAGGAGCCTATATCTACAATATTCTGTTTTGAAGCCTTGACTTGTTTGTGCATTGGAAGAATGTTTCTGTACCAACAGAGAAGTGGGTTTCATTCTGTTATTAAGGTCTCACATTTGGTAAGGGAAAAATTAGCTGCTTGTTAGCATATAATGTATTGAAGATCATGAAAGGCTTCAGGAAAATAAGAGGATGATGGGAGATGCTTTGTCTGAGTGATGATAATGCCTCTGGATGGGTCTATGTGTGTATGTTTGTGTAAGAAATGCACAAATGTCTAGTGACTTGATAGGAAGGACTCTACTTCCTTTGCAATTTAGGACATTGTCTGTGACACTTGTAGCTCCATGCTCTGTTCTTGTTCAGCAGAGCAGGCCATGCTCCAATGAGCAAGTGTCAATGGGATGGTATTGCATGGTCTAGTGAGAGCAGGAGAGAAGATAATAAAGATTTTTCCACAAATGCCTCTGTCTTTGCGTGGGATATTTCTATGAGGTATTTCAGGCTGATACAATCTCACACAGCTTGTGCACTGAGCTGTCAGGACAGGAGCCATATAATTCTAAGGCTGATGAGTCTGTTCAAGCCCTTTTTTTAACTTGATTATGAGAGCAAGATGGTCACACTGGATGAGGGGAGGATGCTGCTTGCAGCAGGGGAAGTGAGGCAGAGAGAGACTCATTGCAGACTGCTGAATAGTATCTAACCCTCCTACAGTCTTCTTCTTCAGAATCACCTCCTGTCCTTTGCCTGTTGTGTTGTAAAATACCCCATTAAGCCTCTGCCTGTATTTTATGGGCAGACATTTCTCCGTATTTGGTCTACAGATTTTTATTAACTTTATAGTGGGAAATTTATATAATTTTCTTAAGTTACTTTAGGTACCAGACTGAGGGAAGCTAAAGGAATTTGTATTGCCTAACTTGGAAGTCCACAAGGTAGATGTCTCCATCTGAGCTGTTCATCTTTGGTTCATTTTGGTCCATAGTCAATGGTGAAAGAGAGGTTCTGAATGATTAGATTTAAGATTAGAGGTATTATCCTTTGGAGTGCTTCCAGTGAGTAGGGTGACCAGCCAGGGTAACTATTACATTTGAAACCTGTAAAGTTGAGCACCTACATCCCAAGCTAAGTTTCATAGATAGGAAAAAGTAGTAGATTCCCCCAGAAGCTTCTTCAGGACACCAAGGATTGGTGGCTAGGAGTAGGCAGCATGATCACCTCCTGTTTGATGGTGCTGATGCTAAAGTGGCTTCTCCAGCTGTTAAATCACTGCCTGGGGCAGAATCTCTGTCAACTTCAGCAAGCATTGATCATGGCTGGATGCCTGATTTGAGCCTAGTGCGATGAACAGGAGGCTTTTGTTTGACTTTCTGTTGGATTTTATTATGAGCCCTGTTACATAAATAATAGCCTGTCTGCATGTGACGTTATCAGCCTGATAATGCAGCTGCAGCAGTCTTTTCTCACAGCAGGTGGAAGTCACTGGCCAGAGCAGCCCTGTAGGCAGCACTTGCCACTTTCTAGACAAAAGAAAGTGCCTTTCTTACTGTGGCATTTGTCTTGGTAGGTGGGAAAGCACTTGTAGCTGGGCATGGGAAAAGAAATAACAATCTTTTGTTACAAAATTTTGTTACAACCACGCCTGTATGTGCTCCGTGGTAAAAATTCATCAACAACATTAATTTATTGTGCTTTCATGAACAATCCTTCATTCACAACCCTCCCACACCCAGACATTCACACATAACCAAGGTTCATAGCTGAAGATACTTGCTGACGTACAATTCATCAACGGGTCTTTTCAGCACTTTGATGATGGATTTTTTTACTCTGCTCTCCAGCTGACCCAGTGCCTCTGCTATCCCGGTGTCTGGGCCAGAATCCTTGGTTTTCTACTCTCCCTTCTGTTTAAACATATCTATTTCTTAAATTTAAGGCTTATTGAAATTTCAGAAGGAAAGAGTTTCTGCCAAAAAATGCAGTTTTGTCAAACCTAATTTTTTGGCAAGAAAATGTCAGCTATACGTACATATACACACAAAACTTTGCCGGTGAGAAATTCAAAAGGAAAAAATTATTTTGAGTGATCATTTCAAAACAAGATGAAATATTGTGTTACAGTACAACCTAAACTGTCATTTCTTCTTTTCAGTAAAAATCTCCCACATTTTAAAAGAAAACATCATTTTGTTCTGAAACATCAACCTGAGATAATTTTCTTTTTGGATTTTCTTGGAAACTGCTCATGCAAGTGATTTTTTTTAACGCCTACATCCAGGATTTTTCTTTTTGAAATTCCACCTTTTTTTGAGAAAAAAAAAAAAAAGTTTTTTGCCTTTCTCTACTTCCAGTTTTCAGATGTGGTCTCAGGATGTGCCGTGCTGTACTTGTATAGAGTTGTTCTTCTCTATAGAGGATTTGTCCATATCTTCTTCTCAATTAATGTAACTAATGGCTATAAGGGGAGTACTTTATTTTACACTCACCTAAAAAGGTCAAGTTAAAGGATTTTGTTTCAGTTTTGCAGAAAACTGACAAAGAAAAAAACAGCCCCAAGAACTCTTCATTTACACACACATCTTTGTGCCCCTTAGATGGCCACAAGAGATGGAAATTTATTACTTGCTCAAGCACTCTTCATTTTTGCAAAGTGCAGGGGGGTCTATCTGAGTGGAAGGATCATTTTCAAGACCTGTTCAAGGCTGATCTTCAAAGCGTGCTGCACCATGTAGTAATTGCTCTACTACCTTTCCACCTCCCCCTCCTGCATTTCTGATCATATTCCCAGCGCTGCTAACTGCAGCACTATTATAGAAGCCTTGCCAATCTGCAGGGTCTCACCAGGCTTGCTGCCTCTGTCCTCTTCAACTTGCATGCTGCTTTAGAAAACAACTGTTACCCTTTGTAATCAGCCTGAAAGCCCTTTGAGGCTATTGGTTTTAAAGGGTAGTTTAGACAATAGTTGTGTGGTCTTTCATGATAAACCAAACCTCCAGTTGTAGGCAGAAAAACAGCAAGGCTCTTGTGTTCTCTTTATCTTTCTCCCAAAATAATCAATATCTGTAGGCTGTCAAGCCTATTAAACTCTGTGCCAGTAGAGAGGCTGTTTCATATACTTAGCCCTTTTTTCCCAGCTGGAAAACCAAAAACTGGAGAGACCTAGGGATCCCCTTGGTAAATTCCTGCAAGATGCTGTATTGCAACAGTCTTCCACAGTGAGGTATGTGAGGTTAATGCCCAAAATAATATCTCCCTAGCCATGAGGAGAATCGTAAAGAAAGCACTTACCACTCTTAAGCCAAAATCAATAGTAAATTTTTTTTCCTTAGCTCAAAAGGACAAAACTATTTGTTTCGCCATCACACCAGCAGGCCATTCCTCGAGATGAGCTGCTTCCATCAAAGGCAGCAGTGCCTGCAGAAACAGAATTAACTTAACTTCGCTAGCCTCTAATCATAGAAGGATTAAGTAACTCTATCTGTTCAAAGTGGATAAACAGTTTCAATTGCCTACCATGGTAAGCGGGGTCTGTTTTAAATTTAGAAACCTTTCATAGCCTTGGGTAGTGTCTTTCATGTGACCTTGGCAGCAGCAAAGTCTGGCTTGAGAACTTGCCCAAGTTTTGATTCTTCCTTGTGGGATGATACTGTTATTGCAGAGAAGTTGGACATTTTAACCAAGTGCTGTGTCTCTACTAATGTAAAAAACTATCGATAAAGTCAGCTGGACTGTATGTTTGCCTGTTACTCCCTCTGAATTATGGCCTTCTCATGCACACAGATGCCTTACCGTGTTATTGCCAGGGTTTTCTCTAGGACATTATTTCAGCTGTGACTGTTGCAAGTCCAATAGTTACGTCTGAGTCAAAATCACAGTCTGAGGGTCCAGCACAAATCTGCAGAATAGTTTTTGTGAGTGGGTTGGAGGTGGAAAGAAAACAGTGGTGGAGAGAGGGGGCATGTTAGACATGAGGCTGGGGAGCAGCATGGAACACATGGATAGAAGCTGGTTGTATGAACTGAAGCCTTAATGGGCTACCATGTCCTAGCAAGGGCAGTATACATTTTTTCATGAGCACAGAGAACACTACAGAGTCTATTGCTTTCACCTGAAATGGGTGCTGTTCAACGCTCTCATTGTTGTGTTTTACAAGGGTGTTTGTATATTTGTTCATTCTGAATCCATAATCCTCCCTCCCTCCCTGTCTCTCCCCTTCCCCCTTCTCCTCTCTCCCTCTTTCTCCCTCTCTCCCCCCCCGCCCCTTCAGTTCTCTCTTTCTTCCTGCACTCTGCCCTCACCTAACCCTGTTTTGATTTCTTGTCTGTTCCTCAAATCCCTGTTCTCTTTTTAACAAGAATCTCCCTCTGCACAGCTCATGCCAACATAACATTTTTCAAATCCCTCTCTTTACTGTGCCTCGTCACAAAATGTTTAATTACCCTGAATATATCGGTGCTATTACAGGTCCCAGTATTTTGGGTGTTGTGCAAATGCATCTAAGAAATGACCTTTGCTGAGGACTTTACAACGCAGACAAATAGGATAAATAAAGGATAAGAGGAAGCAATGTTATTACATTCCTGGTTGAGATAAGGAGCTAAGATACTTCCTGATTCAGGAAACAGCTTATATCTCAGGAAGCGGGTGAATACTTGTTTAAGTTCTGTTAGAGTCTGTGGACCCTGAGCATGTGTGTAAAACTTATTTAACTGCTTCCTTGACCAACAGCTAAGTGAATTATCTCAGGTAACACAAGGGGTATGTGGCTGAGTCGGGAACTCAGTCCACGTTTCCAGTGACCTTGTCAAGTTTTTCCAAGACCACTTTTGGTTTATCTTTTCTCTTCCCCTTGCTTTTATTTCAACAAAGTCAGTAAATTATTACCTCTAGGTGTAAAGACACTTTTGAACATTTCTGTGTTATTTTTGCTATTTTCATTTTTTAAAAAATACAGTATTTTGAGATTAAAAAGGAAGGAAAAAGTGAAGTCCAGAATAACATCTGCAATCATGAAAACTGCATGGATTTCCATAGTAAAAAAATTTATGACTCAGACAATGGGTTTCAGTTTAAAAATATAAATTATAATCCCACCAGGGATCATTTTTACAATGCAAAACTACTCTTTGACACTGCCATGGGTTTTTATTAAGGAGTTTATAAAAGAAAATCTTAAATAAATACAGCTGGTGCAAGCTACAAGTAGGACTGGATTGTAGATGACAAAAGTACTCAGATAGATAGATAGTCTCAAAGGTCCCTTCTAGACAGAGTTTGTAATCATGATAATAGGGGTATCGCACACAGGAGTCTCAAAAAGAAACTGTGACTAGGGCCAGGGAAAAAACTGTGGGACATAGTCTAAAGTTTTGAAGGGTCAGTAAAACATGCAGATGACACCAAGCTGAGCCGTGCAGTTGACCCGCCTGAGGGACGCGATGCCATCCAGAGGGACCTGGACAGGCTGGAGAAGTGGGCCCGTGTGAACCTCATGGGGTTCAACAAGGCCAAGTGCAAGGTTCTGCACATGGATCGGGGCAACGCCCGGTATCAGCACAGGCTGGGGGATGGAGGGATGGAGAGCAGCCCTGAGGAGAAGGACTTGGGGGTACTGGTGGGTGAGAAGCTCAACATGAGCTGGCAATGTGCTCTTGCAGCCCAGAAAGCCACCTGTCTCCTGGGCTGCATCACCCGCAGCGTGGCCAGCGGGGCGAGGGAGGGGATTCTGCCCCTCTGCTCCCATGTCCTGAGACCCCCCTGGAGCCCTGCGTCCAGCTCGGGGGTCCTCAGCATGGGAAGGACAGGGAGCTGTTGGAGTGGGGCCAGAGGAGGCCCCAGCAATGGTCCGAGGGTGGAACAGCTCTGCTGGGAGGACAGGCTGAGAGAGCTGGGGGTGTTCAGCCTGGGGAAGAGGAGGCTGCGGGGAGACCTTATTGCGGCCTTTCAGTGCTTAAAGGGGGCTTAGAAGAAAGATGGGGACAGACTTTTTAGCAGGGCCTGTAGCAATAGGACAAGGGGTGATGGTTTTAAACTAAAAGAGGGGAGATTCAGATTGGATATAAGGAAGAAATTTTTTACAATGAGGGTGGTGAAATACTGGAAGGGGTTACCCAGAGAGGTGGTAGATGCCCCATCCCTGGAAACATTCAAGACCAGGTTGGATGGGGCTCTGAGGAACCTGATCTGGTTGAAGATGTCCCTGCCAATTGCAGGGGGCTTGGACTAGATGACCTTTAAAGGTCCCTTCCATCCCAAACCATTCTATGATTCTATGAACATTACGTGGCAGGATTTACACAGAACCACAGAATGGTTGGGGTTGGAAGGGACTTCTGGAGATCATCTAGTCCAACCCTCCCTGCTAAAGCAGGTTCACCTAGAGCAGGTTGCACAGTATCACGTCCAAGTGGGTTTTGCATATCTCCAGAGAGGGAGAACCTACAGCCTCTCTGGCCAACATGTTCCTGTGCTCTGTTGCCCTCAAAGTAAAGAAGTTTCTCGTCATATTCAGATGGAACTTCCCATGTTTCAGTTTGTGCCTGTTGCCCCTTATCCTGTTGCTGGGCACCACTGAAAAGAGTCTGGCCCCATCCTCCTGATTCCTACCCTTAAGATATTTGTAAGCATTGATAAGATCCCCTGTCAGTCTCATCCAGGCTAAACAGACCCAGCTCCCTCAGCCTTTTCTCATAAGAGTCGTGCTCCAGTTCCCTAATGATCTTTGTAACCCTCCATTGGATTCCAGTATTTTCTTGTCTTTCTTGAACTGGGGAGCCCAGAACTGGACACAGTACTCCATATGTGGCCTCACCAGGTCACATTTACTACAAGCTGATGCTAACAGATGTATAGTGTTATGTATTGTGTGTTGCAAATAGGGTTCAAACATGTACTTGAGGGCCATGCAGCATATTTTTAACCTTTTTTTTGTTGTCAGTGATTATTGGTGTTATGATGCTTGCTTTCTGCAGAAAAAAATGGTCCTTTCCATCCAAACTGTATGCGGAACTCTAGAAACATTGAGACTAGAATGTGTTTTCACAATGTTTTTTCTGTTTCCTTAAACTCTTATTTTCCTCTATCATCTACTATTTCACACTGCCGCTTGGCCAGAGACTGCCCTGATACAGGTTTCATCATGAAGGGAGCAAAAAGGAATGGGGAAGATATACGGATATACGTGAAGCAGATATCCTGATGTTTCCAAGAGAATGGGATCAGGACAAAACAAAGCTCTCTGTTATAGCTTGCTTTTTTTGTCTGCAACATTTTTGGGTTTGCCATTTTCCTGAAAAGTCCACGTTTTCTAAAAAAACAGTGCAAAAAGAGATGGCATCTCCTTGGACATCCCTGTCTGAATTAGCCCTGTGCCTCAAATTTTTGGCTGCTCTGAGACTAATTTGTGTCAAAACCACCTCTTTTGCAGTCACCTGTTCAGCCCTACTAGCTAAATTATTATTCCCTCTTGCAAGTGGAACATTCATGAGTGTCTTTTTGTCTTCATTTTATTGTTGCTTTAATAGGAGCCTTTTTTTTATAATGAGCAAATGTACCAACTATTCTAGAATATAATAGAAAATATTACAAACAGCAAAATAAAATGCTGGATTCATTACTCAGGTTCTCACACCTTATTCTCAAACTCATGCTCACTGGTGGACAGAAACAATAGCTTGGGAAAAGCTGTGTGTCAAGATAAAAATGGTCATTTAAAGTTTGAATTCTAGACACTAAATTGTTAAAGTGAATTTCTCAGGAACCACATAAAGACTTCCACATGCAGAAATTACTTAGGTAACAAATGAGAGAACAGCAAGAGTCAGAATATAAGCTGTTTATCATTTCCCTTAAAAGCATAAAAAAGGCAAAATTCACATAATTATTTTTGAAGGTGTACTTTCTCAGTGTTACTCTTCTCATGTCAAAACTTTGCCCTTCCCTAGTGCCTACAATGGAAAGATCTGAAAGCATTTTCCTGACAGTAATCCCAGACCATCTGTCTGCAGAGATAAAATCATACCTGAGACACAGATCATGTACCTCTATCTTGAGCTAGGTAGGGTTTTTTTCCCATCCTGCCCCTATAGATCAGCTGAGGTTGGGGGTGGCATGGATACTCCGGCATTGAAGACTACCCATTGTGTGAAATCCTCCCCAGACTTCAGCAATTTGAAGAAGCAGCCTTCATTATTTTTTTCCCAAGCCCCTTTGCCAGAGAGGTGCAAGTCAGGAAGAGAGCCCAGGAGTCAGTTCTCCATTACCTTGTGTAACCCCATACGACATGCATGCTTCCTCGTCCAATATACCAGCAACATCACCACATTTGAAATAAGAGGTCCCTGTAACACTTTTCTCTGAGATGTACGTGCAAGTGGAGCCCATGCGCTACAGAAATAATCACCCATTAAACATCCACACCAACGCACAGTGCAGCAAGTCCTCCCACCCCAGTGAAACAACGGGAAGTCCTTGCCCGAAAGTTCAACGTTCATACTCTGTAGATAAATTATTTATTACCGTGCTCTTATCCCCCACCCCATGCCGTCGTGTTGTATTTCATACCATGCTCGCCACAAACCGTATGAGGGTGTTGGAGTGTGTGTGTGTGTCAAGGCTTAGAGAGGAGCGCTGAATTTTCTAATACTAAAGGGCCCATTTCATGTTATTTATGACCTCACTAGTGTCGAAACGGAGACCTATAAATCGTAAACATAGGCGCACTAATTCTAACAACAGCAAGTTTTAGTCATATGTAATTAAAACATCCCAAAGTCTTTCAGCTGTAATGTATTTCCAAATGACACCACTGGGACGAGGGGAAATGGGAAATGGAGGAATCAGCAGTATTTCAAAGCTGTGGCCATTGTTAGCTTTTGGGGCTCTGTACAGCACTGGCAGTGCTGCCAAGTCTGCAGGTTTCTTGATGCTATTTTCTATTACGTATTTTAATGGCAATGTCATTGATTTCCAGAAACAGCAGGGACATTTGCTTTGCTAGGATGCCATCATGAACTTCAGGAGATGAATCTGATGTCCACACTGAAAAATAATACAAGCAAATTCTGTGATGGTATCTCTGCCGTGGATTAGATACACTAGAGAGGAGAAATACTCTTTTTCACTCACTTTTATCCCCAAAAGTGAGCTAAAACTGGGACCTGAGTCTTCTATGAGATTTGAGAAAGTTAGGGGTCTTTTGTTTTTATTGTGATTTCTTGTAGGATCTTAGGATTAGCTGTTTTCTTATCGTCAGGGGAACAGGGGAAAGGCAACACAATGTGAAGACCGCACATTTTCAAATGCATGTAATGGGTTCGTTGTACCTAGCACACAATTAACCTGTGAAATTCAAACTATCATTGTTGCCAATAGGTTGGAAAGACCTACAGCAGTGTACAAGAGGGCTCACCAGCAGTGTGTAGCTCATGGCCGTCAGAAATCTGAAAAATAAACTGAAGCCAAGCTTGACAGCAATGTGGCATTGTGTGCAACACATTGGTTGCTCTACCCAACAGACAGCAGAAGTTTGAGGTTTAGATGTGCAATAGGAACATTTGCAGCTGGATTAAAGGGGGTGCTCTCAATTTGGACACAAACCCTGTGGATTCAAAGCAATTGTGCAGCCCAGGCAAGCCGGTTGAGGATCTGGGACATTTTCTCTGTTAAAGAGGATGTTAAGCTTCCAGATTGCAGGGCACAAGCCACCCCACAACTACCTGGGACTGGAAAATCTCCCCTGTGGGCATGCAACTGCATCACAGCCACTTGCAGTTCCTTTGAAGCTCCTATTAACAACTGTTTTCAGGAATGGAAGGCTGGCTCGATGAACCATTCGACTGATCCAGTGTGACAACTCCTATGCTCTTTTCCAGCTTGGATCCTCAGGCGAGTAGATGGTGCTGGCTGTAGATCACAGGAGCAAGTGCTGAGCCAAGCCATTCTGCTCCCAGCAAAACCTCGGAGCAAGCCCTGGACCAGGAGCAGCACTGGCTTGTTCGCAGCTGGGAACTCGTGCTGGGAGCAGCAGTGGATGCAGGCAAACAGGACCATGGATCCAGCCCTGTGCAGACCTTATCCTTCCCAATCCACCTGTCAGGTGGTTTTCTGAGGGATGAGTTGCTCATTTTGCATCAGACTTTCTGTTGTTGCCTAATTTTAGTGAACATAACAGAGGGAATAAGTTAAGGAAACAAAATATTAGTAATGACAGGGAGAATGAAGGGAAAATATTATTTTTGTCGCCAAAGTCCCAGACATGCAGATTTCTGTGCTGACTTGTTTCCTACTCTCCTTTTTCACTATGGTGTCCTTTTCCTCAACCATTCCCAGTCTTTCTTATCAGCGGGTAATGAGCAGTGGCTGACACATACTGTAGGAAATTATCTCTTTAAGGAGGTTAAAGTAAACGCAGAGTTAATCATTGTGTAGTTAGACTGAATTTGTTCTATGAATTCATCTTTGGTGGCAGAAAGGCAAAGCATTTCTGTGGCAGGTCCTATCTTGCTCTATAAAGACTATCTTAAAGCACAGTCCCACTGGATCAGACCAATGGTCCATGCAGGACTTTGGAGGCCAGACAGGATCTTCTGCAATAGAAGATGCTGCTGGGAACAATGGGGTCAAGTTGCTCTGTTGAAGGGAGCATCCCGTAGCGTGAGCCGAGATCTCTGCTGTGAGGCAGGGATTGTGTGAACAGGATAGTGTGATGGATCATGTTAGAGAGGCATAATGCAGAGTAAGGACCCCAATGGCACCAAAAAGGGAAGAAAAGAGATAATGCAGAGAGCACCTTGGACATTCTTGTGTTTTTCAGACAGATTTGGGCATTTTGGTCAAAATTCAGATATTCAAGGGGAAAGGAAGCCTTATTATCATTATTTACAGTAATGAGGAGAGGCATCATTTGACTTGTGCTAAGGAGCCTGGCCAGAGTTAGCAGAGGTGGAAAAGGGCTTTTATATTTTAGTGCTTTTATAACCTTCTGATTAATGATGCTGTGTGGGCTCCTCTGCCTCTAAATCCTCTTAGAAGTTTTTGCAGGGGTTGTTTTTTGTGTCTGAGGTGACATTGAGGTGTCTTTGGGTGAAATTGCATAGGACAAGAACAGAGACGGAGGAGAAGATGTTCTAAGTTCCTGAACTCAGCAGCTGTGGCTTGGATGCGCATAAATATTCAGTGAAGCCCTATGAGGATAAAACATTTTCCTAAATTCCTACAGAACTTAAATTTTCCTGAAGTGTGCCTGGTATTGCAGAGCCCATCCCCTTTGGCTGGTCAGAATGATTACATCGGTGTGTTTCACCTATGTTACTTTTCCATTGGGTGCAATGTCCTCAGCTCCGGTTTCTACCTATAGTTAGGGAATGATGTCTTTTTCTGTGTATGAGATCTCTGAGTTTGTTATCTATCACAAATTTATCTGGAAATTTTGGGGTCATCCTGTCTTAGTTCATTAATGTCAGGAGATAAATCACAGCTCTTTTCAGACTTCAGTTTCCTTTGCCTCTCCATATATTCAAGTGTCTGTTTACAGAAATGTTGCCAGGGTCTTCTTAGTAGTCAGCATTTTGTGCTTTGGTGTTGATACTGGTGAAGCATCACAGTTACATTTCTCACTTCTAAACCCATCGAAATAGAGTGCCAGCTTACAAAAACTGCTAAGAGCAATTTGAGATCCAAAGAGTAGGATTTCTGTGGCCTCAGTTTAGTCATGTAAAATGTAAATGTTTTAATGTTTGCTAAGTGTGTTGACTCTTTTTATAGGTAACAGGGAAGCACCTTCTGGTTAATTGTATTATTCATCTTGGACAACTGTCCCACATGCTCTGTGTGTTCTCTGGACAGTCTTTCTCTACACCTACTACAAGAAGAGCTCAAGCAGTTTGGATTAATCCCCAGTTTTTACATGGTTAAAATTAGCGTGGCATTAAAAGTTTGTGGATGCAGGAAGTATTTCTGTTCTGTCTGCAATGTACAATGGACAAACAGATCAGACAGAGGCAAATACAATTATTGTCACTTCTATATGCTGGAATATTTTTAGCATCAGCTTAACTTTTAAGGTTCTTTAAAGACAATTTCTAAGTTACTGACTTTTCTCAGCAAGCGAGATTAGAAACTTACTTGTTTCTTGACTACCAACTTCACCAGAAGGTAAAAATTTTCTTTCATAAGAAATATAAAGTTTCACAAATTTTTGGCAATCCTACATCAGAATGAATTGGCCAGATTTCCAAACTTGTCATAACTGTAATGGGTGTAAAAATTTGCTCAGAGTAGCTAACAGATCCTTAGCCCTGAAGTCTGGGAAACTTGTGTTCAAGTCCATATGCTAGTTCAGGTAGACTTTTTCCCAATTAGAAATATTGGTGCTGAAGCGTTCATTCAGCAGATCCATTATCCACACACACACACACAAGCACCAAAAAACCAAAACCAACCAACCAGCCAATCAAATAAATGCAAGACTCTCACCCCTCAAACCCAACTGTTGTAGTGAAAAAGTAACCACTAACTCCATTTTGTGACTGCAGTTGGTTTTCAGGGTAACTTTTGAAGATTTGGAACCTGCTTTTCCTGTTCTGCAGAAGAGAATTAAGACTCTGATTCCCAGAGCTGTTTGCCCACAAGTTTTGCCAAATTTTGCCATGAAACAAGAGGTGGAGCAGGAGGGAGGAGGCACAGAGGCAGAATTCAGCTTTGAGCCTGAACCTATCTTTATAACTTATGACATATTTAAGATCTGTAGTCTTGGATTTAGTTGCCTATCATTTGGGTACAGAATTAATGTTGGTGTTAAGCAAACCTTTATTCACGCAGCTACAGTCGATTGCTGATTCTAAGATCTTCCTTCTTTTCCTTTGTTTAAAAAATGCATGCCCCACTCCAGGATGCATTGCTCCTGGAGATGTGCTGATGGGGATGCCTCAATGCTCCATTTCTCAGTGTCCTTGCTATAAGGCCTGGAACTCAGGGTGGCAGATGTCTGCTGCTGAGTGCTTGGCTTTTTATTTTTTTTTCACTCCTTGTGCCTCATCACTTGATATTTTTAGTTGCTAAATGTTGCAGAGACAGCTTTTTCAATTAGAAAAGTGACAAACTCTGCAAAATGATTTCCAGCACTTGGAGAACATCAGCATCAATCTCCAATGCTTGCTCACTGACTTTGCAGAATAGGCTTGTTTTTCCTAAACTGAATGCTCTGACCTATTTGTCTCCAAAAGAAATAAACAAAACAAAACACCAACCAAGAACATTCCCGTCTAATGACGTTTAGGAAAAGGCATGTGTCCAAATCCATTCCTGTGTCCTAAGCAGGCTGGCACCAGTGAACTCGAATCTCAGTTGGGGTGTGGCAGTAGGACAGTTAAGAAACTTTGCTACGGATACAGAGATTTTATTGAAGGCTGCCAATGCATTTATAATCTGGTGTGTGGTTAGGGAGTCAAATGTGTCCAGGTATGATGCAAGTCTATCACTTTCTACAAAACCCTGTGTGCCTTATGCACGTTCACTTAATGTCTAGGGATCAAAAAACTGATCAGTTTTGGTCCTTCTTTAACATCAAACAAAATGGCCAGTATTGGCCTTAATTTAAGGAATGAGAACTAGCAATGCCTAAAGGATAGACCTGGTAAATGAAATCTGAGATGCAAATAAATGGCCTCATTTTCAGATACTGCTTTAAATGCTAATGAAAAGTGCTCTGAGAATTTAGGTTATTTAGGTTTCTGCTTAATATGGACTTATCTTCTGTTTTGATTTTATCTTTAGAGTGTGCATTAACTTATGGAGTCTCAGGCAAATCAAAGCAGCATCAAATCAGAATTATAATACTCAGCTTATTATTTATTATTTGTACTGTAGTGGGTTTAAGAATATCCAGCCATTTACCTAGGAAGAGTTTAAGAGATGCCTGTGCTGGAGGAGTCACCTGGTAGTTTAATAGTCAATCATCTGTTTAACTCTTTAAAGAGTCACTTGATCAGAAACTGAAATTAGACAAATTTAGTTTAAGAAGAAAAAATGGTCAAATTTATAACCATGAAGGCAGGAACACCTTATGTGAGGCTACAGTGGCTTCTCCATCCCTAAAAATACTTAGATTTAGATGGAGATAGAATCAGAGAATCATAGAATTGTTAAGGTTGGCAAAGACCGCTGAGAACATTGAGTCCAACCAGTGCTGTTATTACAAATGAAGTCAAACTAATGATCATAACACTCCTTTCCAAGCCTAGGCTCTTTATCTATTACTTTTTACTGGTAATGAGTGTGATATTGTCTAGCTGCAGCATTGGAAAGAGCTGTGGGAATGTACTCTCAGAGGAGGCACAGGCACGGGCACAGAACCAAGCACCACAGAGGTATTATTACTTAGGAGGCTGACACAATTAAAACAATCAAAAACCTAAGCTAATTAGTCCAAAAGTATGTATGAATTTTTAGCAAGCTAGAGATAAGAGAACCTTTTTGGAGTCCCAATCAAGATGAGGATGTTTTGCCGCCTTTGCCCACAGTCCACCAAATCCACCATGTTTCCCTTTGTTATGGGGTTTGCTTGCAGCAATGTGTCAGCTTTAAGACGCACATTTTGAGAGAGTACAAGGAGGTGGACTCAGGGACCACGGGCACTGCCCTGATGGTCTGTTGACTCTTACTGAGTTGTCTCTGAAAGTTAAAAACTTCCATGCTGCAGAAAGTCCTGGATTTCACACTGCGGCATCATAGCTAGATGCTCCAAGAGAAATGGTTGGGATTCAGTACCAGGCAAGGAGGAAAACAAAACAACACACTTCACTCCACTCAACTTAACTCAACTCAACTTAAAAACTTCACTCAACACCCCCATGAAACAAAAACACTGAGCTCCATGCTTCCCCACATGGAAGGCTCTGATACAGGTAACAGATGCTGAAGTGGTGGTTGTAGGTGGAAGCCAGTACATTTTGAAATCTAACTGCACAAAATTGTTTTAAGAAAGTGAACAGGTGACTTGGGGGACAGCTCACACTCCTGATGACTTATCAGGGTCTGGGAAGCAGTTCAAAACTACCTTCCTCAGGCCAGTTCCCAGTACTGCCAGATTTTCCAAATAATTCCCGATGCTACAAGAAATTGGTGATAAGAGGGAGAAAGGGCTGTCAGGAGGGAACATGCAAACACAGACAAGCTGCCCTCTTGATGGACTTTCTTGGAAAGGAAAACTTTGTTGTTGTTGTTATTTAGCAATAAACCCATGATGCTAGCACGGTCTTTGTAGCTATTTCTGGTGAGATGTTCTGAGTGGGAAAACTTTGGGAGTTTTAACTTCTGCTCTCCAAAAATGAATGCTTTGGTCTGTTGCCTCTCCAGCATTCCCTCACTGATGTTCCTGTGATGGGATCATCTGAGCTAGCTGCAGGAGCCCAAGGAAATTGCTCCCCCTCTGCAATCTAAAGTGGGATTGGAGTGCCCTTAGGACAGAGAATAGAACAGAATTAGTTTTAATGAGTATTAAGAGGACTCATTATTGAGATAAATGCACCTTGACAGATCCTAGGAGTGTCTCCGTTTCTTTCCCAGACAAAGAAAAATAGGTTGACCTGCCAAAGACTTGGCTTTAACTAAACAGTCAGGAGAGGGATCAGACAGCAGTGTTCTTGTACAGCAGTGTAGCTCAGGCACTGATGTCCTTCTTGCCTTCTGTGGAGTGTTTCTGTTTTGAAATACTGCTGTAACAGATGCATGTAATTATTGGGTAAAAGTTAGCAGGTCAGACAATTCCTATGTATTATCCTATATACATCTGCTGACTTGTGCCTTGAGTGGGAGCCTTTCACTGGAGCTCTACTGTGTCACTGTCATAGGTCCTGCTCAGCCAACACAGACCTGGATCTGTGATGAGGGGGAGCCAGCCAGAAACTTAGAAGCCCCAAATCAATGGGGCAATAGCTAATTAAGAAAAAACTCTCCTGTCTACACCTTGGGGTAGCACCTGATGCATCTTGGAAAGATTCTGGGATTTTATTTGAATAAATGCACCCTTAATGTAGGCATCTTTCCTTTGTACCCAAGGGACTTGTCCAGCTTTCCTATATGGAGAGAGAAATGTTCTTCCTTTAGAGGATGGTTCAAAGCTGCCTGCAAGACATCCAGAGCTTTGTATCTCCCTCTTATGTGTTTTTAAAAGAAGGCCAGATGCCTAATGTAGATTAGACGTCTAATTTCTAGAAGTGTAAAGATAGGTGCGTATGCCAAAATAAATCACTGCAGCTCTGACCTGCACAGCCTGTCTCCATTTATATATGATTCAACTGCAGCTGGAAAACTGCATTTGATTAATAGGTCTGTATTGCCAGCAAGTTGTTGGGGAGCAGGATTGCTTCATTTTAGTTGCTCTCCTCTGATCAGAAGGCTGGAGGCATGGGTTTATAGGGAGAATTAAAAGAATCATATCTATATGCATACAGTGGAAGAGGCAATTAAGAGGAGTTACAAAAAGCCAAACTTCAAGAGTTTGCTAACACAGAAGGAGAACAGCAATTATTTGGCGTGATACCCAGGGTGAAGCTAGCAGCAAGAGGATTCAATTAAGACAGAGGAAATGTGAAATTTGGGCAGACCTTACAGGAAAATTTTCTGAGAAAGAGACCTGTGGGGTATGTAATAATTTGAAATCCCTGAAAAGAAAGATTTTAAGCCAGGCAAAACTGAACATCAGCAAATATTCTGGCAATTACTCTCACAAGAGCAAGAAAATTGCCTGGATGATCTAACTGGTTTCTTCTCTGTCTAAATTCTGTAATCTTGAATTCTGCTTCCTGATGCATGATGGCTTCTACAGTGTAAATACCTTTAATAATGACTCGGATATTGTGGTTCATTTATCTTTGGTGGGTCAATCATTACATTTCTGCAGTAAATGGCCGCACACTATGACAAATACACAAAAATCAACTCTACCCACAAACACACCTACCCTGGCTGCCACTGTGCGGTTGCAATAACAGACCATCTAGACTCAGTATTACATCCAGACCAGACCTAGCCCTAGCTGAGGCTCAGGGTATAATAGTATAACCGTATAAATGAATTTATACAGATGGGACACTGCACAAGATACTCTCTTTGCTTGTTTAAATTTTTTCTAGCATCTGATCATAAGAGACCAAAAGCTATCAACCTGTTGCCCACTTGCTGAGGGCTTGACCCCTAAAAAGCCATTTATTTGTCTGTTGTGCTAGCAGGCACTTGGGATGCTTGAAAGTGTCTGTGTCAGCAGAGAGTCTCTGATGGGAAATTGGTAAAGATATTCTAAGGGAATGAGAAAATCAAGCCAGAAAGATTCAGGTGAAATACAGTTCTTAACAACGAGATTTTCTGTGCAGCAGTTGCAGTATAAATGGAGGACTTTCTACTATCCCTGAATTAACATTATATGGAAGCAAGGAGAGGGAGTTCTGGGGGAGACCCAAACTGTTTATGAATCTTGGTCCATTTCAGCAAAGTCTTTTATCCAAAAAAGTCATAATTTTTGAAATTATTTCATGCTGAAATGCTTTTCTACATGAAATGTTTCATTTCATGAAATGCCAAAGCAATTTGTGTCAGTATTTTTTTAAGAAATACTTTGACTTTTGTTTCAAAAGATTTTTTTAATTTAAAAATTGACTTCAGTGAAAAGGAAAAAAAAAGGTTAAGTACAAAAA
The DNA here is from genome assembly GCA_020745775.1 of Theristicus caerulescens. Classification (NCBI taxonomy): domain Eukaryota; kingdom Metazoa; phylum Chordata; class Aves; order Pelecaniformes; family Threskiornithidae; genus Theristicus; species Theristicus caerulescens. The sequence goes on from CM036583.1 coordinate 5,047,332, forward strand.
TCCCTAAATACTCTCAGGACATAAGATGTTTATTTTTGGAGTGAACAAATTCCTTCAAGTTGACCGCAAATGAAGTTGGTTATTATGCTCTTTTTGCCTAGCTGGAAATCCTGAACATATTTTCTAGTAGACCTGCCCAGGATTTTCTCTTGGGTTTCTTTTAGGCCACTGAACAGAAAAAAAAAAGGAAAGAAAATTCCATCTCTGCTGTGGAATGCATTGCAGGGAGCAGTCGTGCCTTAGTTGGAGATGACACTGCATCTCTCTCTTATCTCTATGACTAACTTTCAGACATCCAAATTGCCTCCTAACACATGGAAGATACATGGACATGATTTTTTCCACAAGCCAGACTACAGTAGATGAGTGACAAATACAGCACTCTGACTTAACAAATAATCTACTTCGCATTCATGTTTTTTCCATGAAGTTGCTGTGCAGGCTTACTTCTCTAAGGGCTCCGGTTACATTTCAAATAATTTGTGACTTGATTATGCTAATTTTTGTTCAGTCAGGGAGAATCTCATGGATTTGATGCCCATTTCCTCTCCCTTCACCAACACTGAGACATTTCATGTATTTGCAGAGCAGCACTAGAGTCTTAAAGCTAGAGAAAAGCTGTGGCCCAGCAGGTTTTTGATGGAGGGCACAGTCCCTGGGTCAGCAGCCGCCACCAAGGCAGCCTGAAGAACAGTGCAGGCTCATTCACAGAGGACTCTATCACCCACTCAGAGTGGGGGATCTGAGCGCTGAACCTCCTACATGTGGACAGTTAGCTGTTGGCCCCAAGGATGGGTCCTGATGAGCTCTGGCTCTCAAAACAATGCTGTAATTCAACTTCTTACCCAATGATCACCTGGCCCATGCAGGGTTGTGCCTGTCTTATGTCTGTGATGTTCACAGAAACATTTGTGTGACAGTCACACAATAGTAACAGACTGATGTGCTACTATCACTCAGGATGTGACCCTGTGCGTGGAGTTTCACATGCACTTAGGCATGAGAGGCACTGAGAGGCCTGTAAGCCACATCTGTCTGAAGTCATATGGTCCTGGCTCCTGAAATTCAGTTACAAATGTCTGTAAGATTTGTATAAACCCAGGGCAAAGAAACCCTTTCAAGCTCGTGTTACATGCAATCATTCCAAATCCCAATTTCATGGCACAATTTGTTCTCTCTTTACTGAGGCTGTTCTCACACCCAAGTGGCCAGACAAAATACTTTTCAAGATGAGTGGAAAGAAGAAAAAAAAAAAAAAGGAAAAATAAAAGAACATGACACTCAAATTTATCCACTAATCCTGGAAAGTGGACATCACGCAAGGACCCTACGTGGAAGGGATGCTTTCTCCATGTCTCAAATGAGGACATGTGGGATACAAGCGGAAGAGCAAGGCTGATCCCATCTCCACTCATTCTTGCCCTGCTACATCTCTAGGAGAGCTGGTGCTGGCAGTCCTGCGGAGCCAACCCAAAACTGCAAAATGAGCCTTTTCTACTGTGGTGCCCTGTGTGCTTTATAGGTCTACTCCCTCTCACACCGGTAAACTCTCTTGCTCTTAAGGTTTATCAGTGCAATCACACACATTCCTCTACAGACCAAGGACACCTAGCCTCAGCTCAGCCTCTGAGGAGTCAAACTAGGCTCTCACTAAACACAGTGAGTTTTTTTTAAATTTTTTTATTTAATTATCTATGATAGGCTATGCTGAAGGAGCAGGCAGAGTGGACTGCAGCTCTGCTCTGTACACCAGGTGGCCTCAGTGGTATGTGCTTCAGTCCTGATGATCTCAAGGTGCAGCTGTCACTCCTGCTGATACCACTTTTGTTTGCCATGATCTGAGCATGCTTACAGTACAGTGAAACAGAGCCAAAAATCATGCAACAGGAGAAAAAAATAGAAGATAAACCACATACATGGATGGGATTGATATCACACGGCATCTGTTAAACAGACATAATCAATTGACTGTTTATATGAAACAGCTCTGCAGACAATGAATGCTGCTGCGTTGTAGCTACCTGGAGGAACAGAGAGTAGTTATCCTCTTGCCTTAGAATAAAGTCCTTAAAAAATAAAAACCTCAGCTGCAGTCAAGCATTTTGCATGTTGCCGCATAACAATTTATTCATTAAAGAAGAGATGCAGGAACCAGCAGATGACTGATAAACTATCTGCATGGGAAACTGCATCGGGTCTCAGTGAGAGGTTGATTGTTCGCATGGAGGGAAGCTACTGGTGGAATTTCTCATCTCACTGAACTGATTTAATATGTACACAAAGCAGGAGTACACTGATGAAATCTGCTTATGACATGAAGTTAGAGGAAACTGTCAATGCAATGGAAAATTGTAAGTCATAGAAATTTAGCAAAGTTCAGTAGTACAAAATGTAGGTTATCCACCTATGGTAGGAGTCATCTGACGAAAAGTAAATTTCTATGGAAGAGTTACTCATCATAAGCTCTCTTTACTGCTAGTAGTGAAAAAAGCACTTTCAACATACTATCCATGTCTGCCTAAAACAGATACTTAAGATACAGCTAAAGGGTTATACACTAAGCCTACCTATCAGTTACTCTTGATGGTAAGGACACCATAAGGATTCTGGGTCATCTGCATCTGTATGAACTGTACTCATCTACATGTTGCAAAACGAAGCACATCTGATTTTGAAGGAAAATAATAAAATTTCTGCAAGCTGGTGGCATCCGTGGGGAAGGATGAAGGAAGAGTGCTTTGTGCTCTTTAGGCATGGAGCTCTCTGATCTGTCACTACATGGGAAGAAAACAAAAAATGAGAAGGTAAACTTTGGTCCTGGGCTTATTCAGTCAATGTATTTCCTGCATTGGAAATCTTGATATGAGACAGAAATTAATGGTGCCTGGATTTCCAACAGGAGCAAATGCTAAGAGTAGCTGTGATGAAAATCAGGCACTGACCATCACTTCAGACAAGACTGAGGGAGTTTGGCCAGCTGGCACATGGAGGGCTTGTTGGCTTGAGACAATAATAAATAATAATAAAAACAAAGAGTCTTTGGGAAGCCTGAGTGGGGTGCATCAGCCTGGACAACCTTGATGGAGAGAGCTCTCTCACCAGGCCTTCACTGCTGGACCAGAAAGAAGGGAAGGGAAGGGAAGGGAAGGGAAGGGAAGGGAAGGGAAGGGAAGGGAAGGGAAGGGAAGGGAAGGGAAGGGAAGGGAAGGGAAGGGAAGGGAAGGGAAGGGAAGGGAAGGGAAGGGAAGGGAAGGGAAGGGAAGGGAAGGGAAGGGAAGGGAAGGGAAGGGAAGGGAAGGGAAGGGAAGGGAAGGGAAGGGAAGGGAAAGCTGTGGGGCTTTCCAGATGCAGTCCAAGTTCTCTTTAAGAAGATTAGCCCTCAGGCTGTGAACCACCTTCACATTGTCCCTTGCTTTTCTCAGCATTATTCAAGCTGGTGCCGTGTTTTCCCTCTTTTCTCTCCTGCTGTCTTCCTAGAAACAATGTTGGCTGCATCTCTCCTCAGTACTGCTTCTTTCCTTGCCATGCTTATCGTGACTTGGTCAAGAGATGCCTCAGACCCCAAGCTTTTCCCACTCCCTGTATTCTTTGACAAGAATTGCTAAAAAAGCTTCTAATCCATTGCTCTGCTCTGACTGCGTGGGGGTTACCTGGGACCAGCCTGGGCCAGGGGTCAGTGTCACATCTTATAGCTTGGCTTTTGCCTTATTTTTTTGCCCTCCCTATTTATTCTTCCACAAATGGGAGATGAACTTGAACACTGAGCAATCAGAGGAACTAACAGAACTACAGCTGCCTGCCAGGATGGAGGGTTACATGACTGGAGAGACAGAAGAATCACAGAAAGATCTGAGACAGGGAGGGAATGAGGAATTTAAAACATAAACAACTAGAATTAAACCACCAGTCAACAGCTATTAACTGTAGGTGGGAAGCAAGGCAGGGCTATGCAATACCTGGTATATTCTATTACATAAGGGCAAAACTCTACTTTTAGGACCTGGTTAGTGGCCAAATAAGTTGGTTAAAACAGGTGAAACAATTTGGAACTCTGCGTGCCTAGCTTTTGTAAAGGAAAAACACACCTCTCCACTCCACTAGAGCCCTTTTCACGTTGCCCAAAGGGAGACATGATAGCAGATAGAGAGACTGCCTCAGGGCCTCTCTCACCCCTCAACTGTGACTGGGAGCCATATAAGCCATCAAAGAACAAGTGGTTGGTTTCTAATGGGACAAGGTTCAAGAAGGGTTTGGCAAAAGTTGAATTAATTTAGTGCCTCCTATAAGAAAACAGTGGACTGTGGGAAAGGAAAGAGGCACAGTTTGAAGATGACAAAGTTACTTAGAGAAGACAGTGAGGCACTCTGATGGGTTTAAGTGCAACCATGCAGTTGAAAAGTTATATCAGAGACCATGGCAAAGGCCTGATAAGAACACTGTGAGTCAGATACTGGGCAACAGGGAGGAAGCAGAATAAAAAACATTTTTCATTATTCTAAACAAAGACATTTTTTCCTCCTGCAATGCTTAATTGATCTCTGGAACTCACTGCTATAAAATACTACTGGGCATGCAATTTAGCAGGAGGAAGATATAGTTGGGAATACTCTGAGTTATCTCACAGAGAATAGATGCATAATGGAAATACAATGTAATGTAAACTCTTATGCTTTAGGGTATACAATCATTAACTGCTGACAGGCTTATGTGGCAAAATTAGTCCATAGTTGCTCAAAGGGGATTCTTGTGTCTTCCTCTGAGGAACTCTTGGAGGAAGGATACTGGATTAAAAGCATTGCTAATTGGATCCAGCTCCAGTCTTCCTATATCTTAGCAAATCTTTTCCATTTCTGAATCATGTGGTATGGAAAAAATTCATATCTTCTACAGGTTATATGCATTTCAATAAGAACAGAAGTTTAATTTCTATGAATGGCATTCTTGGGAAAAGGAAAAAGATCCAAACAAACCCAGAAAGCTGTAGTAGACTGGCTGTTTTGTAGGCTAGCCTACCTGAAGGCAGCTACTGGAAGTGCAGTGGTTGATAGTCAGTGAACATCTCCAACAAAAACATTATTTTAATTACAGACTCCCCTGAGACTTCCTCAACTGAGGCCTATTTGGTTATGTAGCATATGGCCAGATTTACAGAAGACACAATTGTTTTTCCCTCCCATTTTTTTTTAATTTGAAAATCTATAATTAAAGACTATAAATCCCAGCACACAAGGTAATATTAAGGGAACTGAGTTTGAGACCGACACATCTCAAGGTTCGTAGGGCATCTGACTTTCCTGGGGGTGATAGGTGATCATTAGGTGCTGTTAAGTGGTTCTTTGGTACTTGGGCTTTTAGGTGCCTCAGATGGTACACATTCACAGCAAAGGTAAAGAGAACCACATTTGATTAACCTTTGGGCTTCCTATGGTTTAAGGAAAGAAAGTAGATTCTTAAGACCTCAGCTGGTAACTTTGATGAGAGCTCCTGAATTCTGTGGCTGTGTTGATAAATAGTGATAGTAAAATGTCTGAAGAGGAGAAGAATAATTATTCTTTAAGATGGTAGGAACATATGATGGAATTCCCAATAATCTGATAAACATATCTACAAACAAGTGATCAAATTGAAATTCTTTTGGTTCATAAGGAGCTAATCTGCAAAGAAATCTCTCCCTTGTTCCTTCCATCGCCTTCACAACATTATTTTCAATTCTATCTAGATTTGTTTGCTTGTTAGTCTGTGGCCTCCCCCTAAGGATGTAACTGCAGATGGATGAATTATTTTATTTTATTAAATATTATTCTTGGCTTTTTGGAGATGTTTTTTGTTTTGCTTTAATGATTATTCCTCCTGGTGTTATTTCAGTTTTCAATTACAACTTGTGTGTGTATGTGTCTGGTACACTACCATTTTGTAAATGGATGTATGCACTTATTGTTAATTGATTCCCCAAATAAACCCAAATGCTTGCACTGAAATAATGTATTATATTTCTTGCATGCCACTGAGCTGGATGCCTTCCAGTTTGGCATCTACTGCTGCTCTGGAGGTGGGCATCCTTCTCTCCCTCCCATTACCCCTGGAGTGAACAGAGATGCTCATGTCAATTTTCTCTGTAGACCTCATAGCACTGGCTATGCACTTCCCTAAAGTCAGGCCATTATGAAGGATATTTTTCAAAAGCAGCCCTTGTTGGCCTATATCTGCTCCCATCGAAACTAACGTCTGCTTGAGAGTTATTTTCTTGGAAAGGAGAATTAAGCCACAATTGGTCCTTTAGCTGGTTGTTGCAGTCCCATATTTTTTCAACTTTAGCTAGAAAACACAACTGAAGTCCCTGATGGTGGGACTGTGTACTTCAGCAGGTTTCAGCAGGTCATCTAGTTCCCCTTTATGCCAAAGAAGAAAGATAATCCCCTTTCAACTGTGATTCATCCCACATATTACAGACATCTATCTTAGGAGAAGATGAGTAATTTCCTGGAGGTGCTTCTCTCTCTCTCTGTCTCTCTCTCTGTTTAGGAAACCTAGAAAAAAGCTTAAGCAAGACTATAAATTGTAGATAGCTAAAATAGGGGAGATGAATCCCATTGTGAACCGAGAATCAATGAGTGCTGATTCACTGAATTCCAACTTTCAAATGCTGTCAGCATTTTTGTTTCGACAGCAAAACACTTTTTGTTCGGGATTTTCTATCTGTAACTAATTACTGCCATTTTTAACACAGACCCGAAAAAACATTAAACTGGCCCACTGTGCTGGTAGCCGTATGTACATCTGTAGTTGGATTCAGTTGCCCAGTCACAGGCACCTTAGTGATGTTTTAGACACTGAAGGGTTTCATATCTGGTCTCCAGATGCCAAAATGGGTCAAGTTTTCCATAAGTCTGGCTTTGTGTCTGCTGGCCCCAAGGCGATAACTCAAATGGAAGCCCATAGTTGGATAAAGTCCTGATCCAAAGCCTTCAAAGAAAATGAAGCAGGAGACATGTCCTGCTCTGGGCTGGATACCCATTAGCTGTGGAGTTGCCAATGGATGCTTCAACCCTGCTTGTGCTTCAAGTTGTTGCCTCCCACCCTGATCAGAGTTGCTTCTTGGGGATTTGCCTTCTGATGGCCATTTGGTAAAATAATGCTTTCTGCTCACAGATTCAAAAGCAAAGTTTGTCTTGCTAGAAAGACTGTTCCACACTAATATTTAGCTGATGGGAAGAGTGGTGTGAAACAGAGCAAACTATCCGAGGCATAAGTGTTCAGGGCTCACCTGTGCTGAAGAAACATGAGCTAATTTGCACCACGGGGTACACCTTGTCTGCACAGCTCCTGCCATTGTGCAAAGGCAGCAGCTGAGGTCCTGGAAGCAGAGTTGTGTGGTGGCCTGGGATGAGTAGCCTGCTAATTAGCCTGGTCTTTCAGTGGGATTAATTATCACTGAGCTGATACAGCACAAACACTTTTGGCGGCAGTACTAGCTTGGTTGGGACCTCTGCATGGTGTTGTATTATATATTGCAGTCAAGGCCAGAGTCAGCAAGGAAAACATTTTGATGGTGATTGCATAATTGTGTGTGTTGATGACAGTGGCTGAACAACTGGAAATAAGTATGGAAAGCACATGTAGCAGCTTGCTGAAAATAAACTCATCTCTGTGAAACTCTTCCTGGCTTAGCAGGTGTGGTTTTACCCTGTGGAGTATAATAATGTCCCCTAAGCACCTGAGAACCCCTAGAATGATTAAAAAGCTGGTAGTCCTTCATAACAAAATATAGCACAACGTCCAAAGTTTATTGAGCCTTAATACATAGTCAAAGAGTATCTTTAAGACACCTCAGTATTACCTGGTTATCTACTGTCAAAGATGAAGTCATTATCTTGTCACTGGCTGAGCATGGGAATGCTTTAGAATAGGAGACACATAAACACTAAAACCCCCAGGATCCTACATGAAATTGACAAAGCAGTTAATTTATCTTACTCCAGTACTGATCATTCCTCAGCCACAAAATGCAATACAGAAATGTTTAGCATTCTGGTGTTGCTCAGTGTACCCAAGTTTTATGACATGATCATCCAGAGTGGAGCTGTGCCCTTCTGAATGATACTTTCTCTACAGGTGGGACAGCAGTGTAAAAATGGCTGCATCAGAAAAACAGAGCTATCCATTTCCTTTCCAATCCTGCCTCCAAAAGAAAGTTAGAAGAAGTCATTCCTGAAAGGTCAGCTAGGAGTTTAACACCTCTTAACATGACAAATCTCATCCTAGTCCCCATGCATGTATGTTAGTAACACTAATTATATCATATGGAGAGACAAACTTAATTTGAATTGTGTTTTTCCCTAGAAATCTTCTTTATTTAGTGGCTGACTTATGCATTGAAACATAAGGACAATTAAAACCCATGATGCAGCTACAAAACCTTCCCTGAGGCTATTTTCGCGGTGAGGATACTTATCTGCCTAGGTGATTTGATTTCACCGTTGTAGTCCTGCAGGTGGATGCATCTAGCATTTTGCAGTGACTTTGGGGTTTTATGGCTATATCCAGGCAGTCAGGTTCAGGCAGTCATCCTTCTACTCTGCCCTTGCTCCTGACTGTCATGAAGCAGGTCCGACGTACCAAAATAGTCCCTGCTCTAAAGCTATCTCACATCCCACCAGTGCTGGTGGGATGATGCATAACTATCTGCAGAGGCTGGCAGCTAATCTTCAGGGGAGACCTTAAGAAATCCCCCAGGATTTATTCTAACATCCACACCTGACAATAAAATAGGTAACCTGGTGCAAAAACACAACGATGTAGTGCTCTACCTGGTTTCTTAGTTGGCAGAGATAAGCATTTGCTACATGCCAGTTTCAGGAGCGTTTTTATAGTCAGACTTTGTGCACCCTTTTCCTTTTGAATACTAGTAAAGGTCACATTGGTCTTGGCTACTCATTTATTTATTTCCTTTCTCTCATTCAATTTTTAACAATAACAGGCGTTCATCCAAAGCTCTGGGCGCCTCTACATTGCATTAAAATTCACAATGTCATTTGCTTTCAGTAAATATATTCAAATGGGCTGCCTTCAAAACCATAAATGACTCACCATCCAATCAATCATAATTGCAGGACCCTGAATTTCTCCTCTACATGTTGTCCTCTAATGCCCAGAAGGAACACATGATGTAACTCTTACCAAAAACTGGATGGGGAAAAGAAATTATGTATGATCATTTTTATTCTCTAAGGAAAACTTGGTAGGTTTAATACAGGACCAATTTTGGCTGGAAAGTGAGACAGATACATGTAAATTTTATGTTACCACTCAGAGCTCTGAGAGTTACTGCACTTAAGATAACTTATCTCTCTAATCAATTATTAAGATTCAAAATGGAACATGTGCTTCTCTCTTACTAATTTCCTATAAACTTCCCCTATGATATTAAACATACATATTCACATGCTAACAGTCTGCTCATTAAAACAGTACATGGTCAAAGCTTCCAATCAGATAGAAATGATCAAGGCATCCTCTTACAGGATATAAAGAGTTATGCCAAGGAAACAAAGTAAAAGAAATGGCTAACTAGGAGTTATCAAAAAGATTTTAAATTGTAATCTCATTTTCCTCAGAAAGCTGTGCAGTTAAAAAAGAAAAAAAAAAGAAAAAAAAAAAGGATTGGGAATCTGATTAGTCCTGATAGATAACAGTGAAACTACTGCCTTCCCCCTGTGCTCTTGGTAAGGCCAGGCACAGGTTTATCACTAAGTCATGAATATGAGAGGTAGAAGAGATCTATTAGGAAATCCTAACTTCTCTTTATAAGTGTACAATTGTTCCCTCCAACCTACTTTCTGGGGCTCTGTCCAGTCAAGCATTTAATGTCTCAAAACAGTGAGGCTCCAGTCACTTCCCTTGAGAGACGATTTTATTACCTAATAGATCTCAGTGTGAGGGACTGAGTTCCAAACCAAATTTTACTTTTCATGTTGCTAGAGTTACTCTGTCTCGGGAACGACTGCCTTAAACCCCTTGCCCTTTATCCTGTGATAAATCCGCCCTGTGTTCATACACCTTTGAACCAAGTGTTCGTCTCCTGGTTTACTGACTTTGCTACTTGAATCCATGTGCTCGTCCTCAAGGCTGATTTAAGTTACTATCAACTTTATTTAACCTGCTGGTGCTTGATGGGTATGTTCAATGGAATGGTTAAATTCCCAATAGTCAGCACTGTTCTACAGCAAAGCCTACAAGAAATCAGCAACAAATATTGTTAGAGATGAAGAAATATGGGGTAATTGTATCTGTAGATCCCAGCTGTAGATAATCCTGAGGATAAAATAAACAAGTGCAAAACATATCAACTTTCCCCTTTTCCTTTTTCATACATTACTTGTCTTCTTTGGGTCTAATCCAAAGACCTCTGAACTAAATGGAAAACTTTCACTGACTTCAATAAGCTTTGAGTCAACCCCTTAAGGGCAGCAATTGTGTCTTCCCAAAGTGTGTGGCCATGATTCAGTGAGACACTTAAGCACAGAACTGCTTTTCCATACTGGAGTTATCTCAGGGCCATCAGCGAGATTTTTCATGCACTAAATAAGAATGTGCTTAATCACCCAGCTGATTATGCCCCTGTATTCGGCACTGGAGAGGCCGCACCTCGAATCCTGTGTCCAGTTTTGGGCCCCTCACTTCAAGAAGGACATCAAGGTGCTGGAGCGTGTCCAGAGCAGGGCAACGAGGTTGGTGAAGGATCTAGAGAACAAGTCTTATGAGGAGCGGCTGAGAGAGCTGGGGTTGTTTAGTTTGGAGAAGAGGAGGCTGAGGGGAGCCCTCATCGCTCTCTGCAACTACCTGAAAGGAGGTTGTAGTGAGGTGGGGGTCAGTCTCTTCACCCCAGTAACAAGCGATGGGACGAGAGGAAACGGCCTCAAGCTGCGCCAGGGAAAGTTTAGGTCGGATATTAGGAAAAACTTCTTCACTGAAAGAGTAGTCAGGCACTGGCACAGGTTGTCCAGGGAAGTGGTTGAGTCCCCACCCCTGGAGGTATTTAAAAGACGGGTAGATGCAGTGCTTGAGGACATGGTTTAGTGGTGGACTTCGTGGTGGTAGGTTAACGGTTGGACCTGATGATCTTAAGGGTCTTTTCCAACCTTAACAATTCTATGATTCTATCATTCTTTGTATTTAATACAGGGTGGGCCCTATGGAATACCAAATGTTTTATTTTTAATACTACGTATTTTATCTATATCAGACGTGTTGATGCTAAATTTTATATGACAATAATTCAAAACACAAAGCCAATTACTCTGCTGATATGGTCTCATGTATTTACACTGCTCAAAAATCTGTCCCTTGCCTTTATAACAGCTTGCTAATACAAGTTTCTTTCACTAACCTGTCTCAGAACATCATATGAAAGCAAAATCAAATAGAAATATAAACTTCATAACCTATGATATATGTGGAGTAAATCCAGTCAAAACATTTTTGATAGAACAATTTTATGTTTAAAATGAAGACTCATTGAAACTGGAATATTTTGTAGGAACATGACTATTTCAATGACATTTTCTATGGGAAAAATGTCTCAGCAAATTGCTTTCATTTTCTTATTTGTGCCACTAATGTAGAAAAGATTTGTTTTGACAAAACAAAAAATGCATTTTTGAGTTTACCATATTGTTTTGTTTTGACTTATTGCAACTACTGATTTTATCCTGTAGTTTAATATAGTGTATTACATTCAATATTTCATTACAGTGCTTTTCAGTATTATAACAACGAGACATTTCTACTTTTCCAAAATAGTACATCAATATTTCTCCATGCAGGTTTTCAACATTTCTGTTCTCTGAAAGTTTCTCTTTGAAAGTTTCAAATTTTTACTCCAGTTCAACATGCAAACATGATTTCAGCATGTTGACAGCACACACACAAGTTTGAACTTCTGGACACCTGTAGTACCAACTCAATTATATGTATTTGCTGGTTGAAACAGCCACAGATAAAGTCAACTACAATCAAATTTGTGTACATTATGTCCAGAGTCTCAGCTATGTCCAGTTATAATCTGACCCAATGCCTTCCTTTGCCATGCAATATCCTCATGACTGATTCTGAATCTGCAATTTCAATCATGAGTTAAACTCTTATGAAAACTAGATGAATTTTAGAAAAAATATGCTAAGTCAGCAAGATTACATTTTATGCATAGATATGAATAATCATCGTAAGATACAGGCAAAGGAGAATCCAGCTACCTGGAGTTCCTGGCTGGAGACCAGCTGCTGCTCATCCTGCACCACTTGCTCACCCCAAAACCTAGTGGTTGAAGCACCAGAGTCATTAGAAATCCTGCTCCGGGATTCCACATTGTAGTGCATGGTAGTGAGCCACACATGGCCACATTTTGTTTATGACAGATGGCTCTTCCCAAAAATATGATGTGCAAGATTGTGCTGACTTGGACAGTTCTGCATAAACTGTGGAGGATTGACAGGGTGTAATATACTTTTTCTGTTTACTTAAAGTCTAGAAGAGAATGGGCCAAACCCAACGAAGAACAGCCTGTTTCGAAGATATTATGGCTGGAAAATGTTGTTTCTCACAGAGATCATCTCTCTATAATAAGCTTCATGGTGATCCTGTATGGTGGGGGAAAAACTCTGCAGACTGGGAAAAGAGTCAATCACATGATTCTCATTTGTGTGTTATCATGGAAATGTCTGTGTGAGGAAAAAGGAACTTCTGCTCATCTCCACAGCTCAGCACAAAGCCAGCCTAGTGGAAACATGCTACCTCATGGCCTAGAAATTACTCCTGGGAGCCATGTGGAATTCAAATGTAAGAGGAAGAATACATTAGTGATGAACAGGCGCCCTTGGAGAGGCTGAGTTGATGGACAATTTGCAAAAGTCAGATGGGAATTGGACCAAATAAAACATACATGCAACCTTGCTTGAATGACAGCTTGGAAGAGCCATGCTGAATTTCCCAGCAAGCTGGGAAGCTGTATCTCACACATGGGATTTGCTCTACCTTTGTTTTTTTTCTAAACTTTGTTGAATATTTGCTAAATGGAGAATGCATGTGTAACATGGGGTTAAGCGAAACTCTTTTCCTAAAGCCTGAGGATTATAATTCATCATGAAATATTGGGGATATCCTTATGGCCCTCAATCAGCATAGATTAGTATAGGTCTGGTAAGGTTAATGTGGCTGAACTGATTTGTGCCAGCCGAAGATCAAGTTCTGCTTTAAATATTTTACTGAAAAAGGAGAAATTAATTGTTTTGCCCCAGATTTTTCCAGATGCTCTGGACTGGAACCTGCTACTGAAATGGGATCTCTCATTCCCTTTGGCTTTTTAGATTACACAGCAAACAGACAGAGCACAAAGGGCATTTTGGTTGCGGCTTCTATTTTTGTCACTTCCTCTGAACTGTGTAAACCTTCCATGACTAAAATGTCTTTCTTTGGCATGGGGGATTCACGTCTATTGGGATGATATAACTAGAGTTGCGTGGGAAGCATTTTTTTCCTTGACTAAGAAACTGATATTAAAAAAAAATACCATTACATTCCAAATTGAGATCTTTGGAAAAGTTCGTGGGAAATAGGAGAGATTTACCCTCAAAACAGCTGGTTACCTCACTCTTAGGTTAAAATGTGGGACTTCATAGCATTTCAAAACCCATGTTTTTAGGTGCTTGGGAGGAGCCACCTTTTCTGTAGCTGTCACATTGATTGGAAGCTCCTTTCAAGAAAAAAATTTAAACCATATGTGCTTCTCTGAACAATTTTGTTTCTATCAAACTAACATTTGTTGATGACAAAACATTTTGTTCCAAATATTCCTCTGATGATACGAATTCACTAAGTAAAGTTTGTCTAACCTTTTTGGAGCCCTTAACTGAAAAGCCATGACTTGAAAGCAGCTGAAATCTGCTTGCTTAAAGAGCACAATACCTTTCCCTCTGCAATTAGTATGGCTGAGTTCTGCATGGAAAAACACTTCCAAATTTCCTCTCTGGTCTCACCAGCTTTCTCTCTCAGACTGTGTAATCCTATGATTACGTGGTGATTTTGATGCAACGTGACATTATATGTCAGTGGAGTTTCTAACAACTTATTTTGTAGCAGTGAAGGAAAAAACCAGGAGCTTGCATGCTTAAACCAAAGCAGAACTTAGTAAAAGAAGGAAATCTGATAATCACTATTGAAGGCTGCTTGCAGGTAACAGGCAGCCTTTCCTGGAAGTTTCAACTAGTGCTGTTGTGCAGAAAATGCTTAACAATCTGCCAGTCCATTCAGTAGATTTCTGCATTTAGCAATATTTCAGGAGGACGCCTGACTGATTGACAAAAGGTTCTCCAGTATCAACCTGGGTATGAGCACACAGATCAAATCCTTAAGCTGGTTATGATATACCCTTGGACATTTTGTCAGCTGGGGCTCAGAGTCCTGTTGGCTTTCATGTACCTCAGAAATGATTGCCTTTTGATCACAAATAGTAGGAGTGGGTATGATGGTCTTGCAAAAACTATTTAGGTCTCTTCTGATAGTCTCTCCTCAAAAAGGGGAATGTGTGCCCCCACTTGAAATTTCAAAGCTTTGTTGAAGATTTTACTCTTCAGACAAGAAAATACACATTTCTCTCTTTCTTTGTACGGAAATGCAATTTAGCTGGAATCCTATTAGAAGAGTAAAAAAGCACTCCAGGTTGCATGAGAATACCCCCCTCCCTAGCCTTTCTAAGAGAAAGGTTAAATCGGTATAAGGCACAACAAAAGATCAGGGAAGATTTTGAATGTTGTACAACATTGTCAAACCACAGATGAACATCTCTGAACACTAGCTGATCACAGAGGGAGTGCTGAATCCAGAGTGTGAAGAATGGCTTTTGTGAAATGTCAGCTGGTAATAATGCAGTGTCGTGTATCAGGGAGCACTGAAAAAGAGGTAAAAACCCACTGAGCTGGCAATTGTGGAAAATTCATCCATAATAAGTACCTAAAAACCTTAAAGAGGTTTGATTTACAAATAATATAAGGCAGGACTACTCAACCTACAGGGTTTTGATCCAGATTATGAGTACCTTTTTGGGAGTAGACTTCTCACTGTTCTCTCAAGAAGCAGCAGTGATGTGGTACCTTGGCTCTGCACCATGAAGGCGTATGGAAGAGTTGGCATGAGCTGGCATGCTCTTACACCTCCCAGAGGTGAAATACTTCCTGCTGAGTGGATACTTTGATAACTGAAAACCTCTCATACTTCAGTAATTGAAGACCTCTCATTGGAAAAGCCATTTGAGCATCTCCAACTATTAAACCATGATGGTTATTTTTCACCTGTTTCCTAAAAGTGCTGCACTGCAAACAGATATAGCAAGACAATACTTAAGAGTCAGTGTTTAGGTGTGAACTATCTTAAAGGTGGTCACCCAAACTTATTTTTCTAAGGTTGTTCAAATAGGTGGCAATAAAATCTCATCTTCGACTTTATCTAAACTTCTTAAAAAAATTCAGAAAGAATTAATCTATGAGGAAATGACATCCTGATTTAGAACACTCAAAATGAAATGTAGCAGTCTGAGCTGTGATTTTTAGAAGTGTTAAATGTGTATGATTTTCAGATGAAATCAAGAGGAACAGGAGGGTGTTGTTTAGCCACAATTTCACACCTTCATCTCCAGTGAATGCTCACTTTGCTAGTCTAGTCTGCATTGGTCTTAAAAGACAGCTGCTGCTCTCTGATGGCTCTTTGGAGTAGAAAGTGATGCGTGTTTTATTCTTCACCTTGCACTGGCCAGAGGAACAAAACTCACCTTCAAGTTGTAATGGCCCCAGAGCTCACTGCATGTGAGCTGTGCTGCCATAAATGTCTGTGTGAGTGTCCTTCTGCTGAGACTTAAAATGTCTCTTCACATACGGCACAGTTTCATGTGTACACCTCGGTGAGTTACTCCATCCCAGGTGAGGTAAAAGTGATCATCTACAATTACAACATACCGCTGTACTAAAGGCATAGGTAGCTCCGTAGCTCCCAACTCTTTTTATAGCTAGAACATGTAGACACTTGCAAGGCAGAACGCAACTGACCTGCTTTAGATGCCTACTGCAGAAAAGATGAATCATGTGCCAGAAGTCCTATTTCTTGCCAACACCTTTTTTGGGAGTCTGGAGAACTAGCTCAGATGGAGGCATCTGTACTGCTGATGTCTAAAGTTAGGCAAGATTAGTCTATCCCAGTGGAATTTAAGATATGATACTGTGAGTTGGAGCCCACACTGCCCTTGGCCAAATGATCGTTAGATAAAAGTAACAATATACAAGTGCAGTGGTCAAAGGCAATGCAGACAAATAGACTCAGTCTCAGCTCAGTTATTAACATAGGTATACGACCTGTGGGACCAGTTGACTTGTTCCAGACAGCTCAAAATGCAGCCAGCAACCCTGAAGGCTTCATTATCAAATTAGTGAAAACTTTGATATTTCAAGATGCTCCTGAGAAGGGCTGTCTTTGTTGGCCACCAGACTGCTAATCCACAAAATCTGGGGAACAACTGGTTTGACATACTATTAGTATGTTTTATTAACTTGTCATGGATCATTATTAGTTTCACAATAACAATTAGAGATGGATAAACATGCTTTAGTCAAATTTGAAATTTGTCTTACAGCTTCTGCAGTGTCCATGTCTTAAGCACTGTCTTAAGAAGACTGTAAAAAGCAGCCTCTTTTTTTTGTAAGAAGTGTGGATTTTCTTTTCCCAGAAAGTTAGTGGTATTCACCTTGGATTAATTCGGAGAGAACCAGGACAGTGCTTAGCAGGCAACATACAGTAATACCAACACAAATAGTGACTGCTCATGTATTGTGGATGCTGTTGCATATACAAATCCAGTAAGAAAGATAAACAAAGACAGAGAAAGCATCCAGTTGTCAAGAAAGGGTTCCTAAGAATAAGGACCACAGCTGAAGAAGAGCTCTAGGTCTGTTATAGGTTTGCTTTTCTCCTTTATTTTCCCTGAGCTGGTGTGTAACATAGATTCATCTTTATCTTAATTTCCATACAAATGTCTTTTTGTCTCTTTGGGTATGAATTGTTATTTCCTATTACAATCAGATGTCACCACCTCCAAATGTATCTCTGAAGAAAATTTTTTGTTCGTAATAAAAGAGCGATAGAAGGAGAAAGTGAGGAGATTTTCAAAAAGATATAAAGAAGTTAGTGATATGATTGTAGAGTCTTGAACCTAAAAGGGGAATACAACATCCACTGAGTAATGTGATGTTTTTCTGTTGTTGAAATGCCTTTTCACTAGTGTAATAATTTCAGCTGGTTTCAGTCAAGGACAGAGGAAGTGGATGCTCTTGTTACCCCAGAAGGTCTCTTTCTGGGGACATTTAATAAGGACTGCAGTACATTTAACCTCAGCCTTGCCTTACTTGAACACTCATCCCCCTGCATGCTGCATAGTTGGTGGCGAGGAGCCTGTCCTGAAAGGGTGAAAGCTTTTCATTCCTCTCTCTCCTGTCACTTAGACAGAATGGATCTGAAATAAGATGTCTCCAGGTAAATGCCTGAAGATCCCTGGGGAAAGGAGATCACAACACTCAGACCATTCCTGAGTGGCCTGCTGGGAGAAAGGGGACCAGGAACAGATGTTGATGCTGTTTTGTGAGTTTGGGTCTTTGTTGTCTGGGCTTCTGGTAGAAGTGTCTGAAAACAGTCTGGCTGAAACAGTGTCTTTGGGGGATTTCTCTGTTTTGTTGAGAAAAAATGAGGAGCTTTATTTTGTTTATAGCTCTGCTACTTTTATTTTGTGTTTTGTTTTTCCAGCCAAACTGAAGACTTAATTCTTTGTCCAGACCAAGTGGTATGCACAGAATGGAGGAAAAGAAGATAAATGAAAAGGAGAATAAAAGAGAAAGAATTGTACTCCCAGGGGAGAAATTTCCATGGAGAGTCTCATGACGGGTTTATGCTGATGGATGCAGACAGACTGAAGCTCCCTTTCATGAGCAGCCCCAGATCTGAAACATGGTTTGGTTCAGAGAAATGCAGGCTTTCAGAGTAGGAGCTTGCTTGGGTCTGGGGGCCATCCAGTCACATTAGGCCATAACTAGGCTTCAGCCATCAAACACATCACAACAAAACAGATCCCAGGTAAATTTTAACCAAGCCACACTCTTGAGTGCTGTCTTTTTGAATACAACTCATAAATATGACAGTCGAAATCGAAGACTAGACACTTGAGAAACTGTCTTCATTTGACACTGCCTTCATTCGATGGATGTTTGGCCTATGGGAGAGAACAGAGCTAATGGTCTTGTTAGGAGCTTGATTAACAACCAGCTTTAATGCATGGCCAAGCTGCCATGTAGCATGGCAATCATTCCATGCCTCTGTACTTGCTACATGACCCTAGCAATAAAACCACCGCTAACTGCCGAGAGCAGCTAAAAAAGAAATAACATTGAAATGGGGAAGCTGAGACAGTGGCATGGGATTTTACCACCATTTTTCTAATAAGTCTCCCCCAAACTAGTTGTCATCAGCTATTCAACAGGTTTGAAACCTGCTGACTCAGAATCTGAATTGTGGCAAGGCTTAAAACCCATGGTGGGTTTGGAAATCAGTCTGAATACCATTTCCTAAAGTTGCTTTGATTGTCCTTCTTTTTTTTTTTTTGACCCTTGATTGTCTGCAGTGAAAATAAGTTACTCTGCTCCCAGAAGACTGGTCTGAAGCAAACCAAGAATAAATGTGTGGGGGGAGCAGAGGTTGGTGTGTGCTATGGGCTGCACATCATAATCCTGTTAACTCTCGATGTAGTTCAAATGAAACACGTACTGACCCAAGCTTTATTTTGCACAGACACCTATAAACTCCTCTGATTATGCAAAAAGTGCCCAGGAAACCTCTAATGACGCTGACAACTTAGTAGTCATGGCTTTCTGCTTTTCCGAGAGATGGCCTCTCCAGCGGCATACGTGTGGGCACTGGTTCAACACTGAGTCAGATGGAAGAGATCCAGTGACTGAATCACCAGTGCCAGCATCTGCTATCTACCTATTGACAAAGTTTATCTAGGCTTAGCCGGGGAGATCTGCCGGTTACCTCCCCCAGCATGGCAGAGCTGTCAGAGCACTCTTAGAACGCATCCCCTCGCCCCCAGGAAAATAAATTTCAAGACTAAAATACTGGAATAATAGTTGAAACCCTCAATATGCTCCAGAAACAGTAGTTTCCTTTTCAGTTCTCATGCACTGTTGAGAATTAAGCCCTTTAATCTTTCATTTGTTTGTTAAACACAGGATGGACTATTATATACTTCTCTGGAGACATTACTTAGAGTTACAAATTGTGGAGAGATACTGTACTACAAACCAACTGTGCAAACTTATTGTCCCTATCTCCCAGCAATAAATGAATTCCATAAATTGCAATTAATGATGCAATTGGGGAGTCTAGTTAAATGAGTGGCTGTCCTCCAAATATGTTGGCTTTTACTTTAAGAAAGAGCAGAGGTGTTCTATATTTTGGCAGCACTTGTATGCCTCCTTGTGCCAAGAAAGGCCCACTGAAGCTAGATAGACATTGCCTACAACAAAGCTGTAATGGCATAGCATAGCAAACTATCGTATATTTTGTAAGAAGGAGCTCTGCTCAATATCCATTAAATCAGGCCCAAGAGACAGGGGTAGCATTAGTCACCAACAGCTAAAACAGTCCTAAATGGTGCCTGTAGTGGGTGCAAATTTAAATTTGGAGTTGTGCTGGTAACTTGCTATCCTGGTTTCAGCTGGGAGTTAATTTTCTTCTTGGTAGCCGGTACGGGGCTGTGTTTTGGGTTTAGGATGAGAACAATGTCGATGCTAAGTATCACTAAATAGTCGCTAAGTAGTGCTTACACTGGTCAAGGACTTTTCAGCTTCCCGTGCTCTGCCCGGTGCACGGGGGGCTGGGAGGGAGCACAGCCAGGGGCGCTGACCCAGACTGGCCAAAGGGCTATGCCATACCATATGACGTCATACTCAGTATATAAGCTGGGGGAAGAAGAAGGAAGGGGGGGACATCTGGCGTGATGGCGTTTGTCTTCCCAAGTAACCGTTACGTGTGATGGAGCCCTGCTTTCCTGGGGATGGCCGAACACCTGCCTGCCCATGGGAAGTAGCGAATGAATTCCTTGTTTTGCTTTGTTTGCGTGCGCAGCTTTTGCTTTACCTATTTAACTGTTCTCTTTTATTTTACTTCAACTATTAACCTGTTCTTATCTCAACCCACGAGTTTTCCCCTTTTACCCTTCTGATTCTCTCCCTCATCCCACCGGGGGGGAGTGAGCGAGCGGCTGTGTGGTGCTTAGTTGCTAGCTGGGGTTAAACCATGACACTTGCTATATACTGTTTATCTTTGTAGGGTTCAAAGTTGGGTTGGTGTAAGAAATAAGGTCGATTCTCTGTTCCACAGTTCAGAATGAGTTTATTGTGGGGAAGAGAGTCTAAGGACAGGCTGCCTTTCACTCCTCATTTAACTTTGCCTGATACAGCTCACGTTGTCCTGATTGTGCAACAGTGAAAGCCCCACTTGACTTCCCAATTCCTTATTAAATTGGCAGTGTCTCAGTCCTGTAGCTCTCCTGGTCCAGAAGAAAAAAAAAATTTCAAAACATCAAAGAGAGGTCATCAGTTCAACCAAGTCTTCCTGAGTTTGCTGAGAGTCTGAAACTGTAGCTCTGTGCTGCACTCTCAGGCATTCATTTCAATAAACGCCATCAGATTTGCACTGAAAAGTCAAAAGTTGCTGAAGAGAGGACAGATACATTGCACTAGAATATCCAAAAACTAGGCAGAGTTTGCTTGGTTTTAATGGTGATGTCAAGAGATGGCAGTTTCAGAGTCCAAATGGAAAATTTTGATATAAAAGTCTATGAAATCTCATGTAAAGAATTCTGATTTCACATGAAAAACTGCATCTATTTTTCCAGCTAAGCTATTTCTGAGGGATATAAGAAGAGACAGATGGTGTAAGGAAAGAGGAGCTTGTTTAAAAAAAATGAGTGAAATCCACTAATGCACGTGTGTGTGTGTGTGTGTGTGTATTAGTGCTGAAAAAAACTTTTACCACCGAGAGTCTAAATTCATTTACAAAAAAATGAAGACATCCAAGCAGATCCTTATGTATCTCACCCAGATCATTTTTTTCCACTCCAAAAATGATAATTAACAAGATTTTTCTGGAAAGGTAAAGCTCTGGACTTCCTTTCCCCCTGCCCCCCCCAGTTCTCCCTCATTTCACTGAAGACAAAACCACCTGATTGCTGTGCCCAGCATGAACAAAGGCAGGGAGCTATTTGTTACACACAGGGTCTATCCATCCAAGCTGTGCAACCAAACTGTTTCCTCCACCAGAATGTTTTTTCAGGTCAGGGCTTTGTGGTTTTTTTTTGGTTTTTTTTTTTTGTTTGTTTTTTGTTTTTTTTTTTTTCTTTTCAGCTGTTTTCACTGGTCCTCAACTAGGCAGAAATGTCAGCCTGGATTTGGAAAATACCTCACCTGCTCAAGTTTATAATCCTTTGTATATCATGTACCAGTTTTGTAGCTGCATTGGCTCCTGTGGGGGTGCAGGCCGTATTGCTCTAGTGGGGCTGTGTGCACTCGCTGCAGGTGAGGACCTGACGCCTTCCAACAGCTGCTGCCACTATGTACTCAAATAACACGGTAGCTTTTACGTTGTTTTGTTTGCACTTTTTTGGTATTAAATTATAAAAACCCCCACCCAGCTGTGTTTGTCTTTCTTTTTTTTAATGTCTACTTTCCTCTATTTTTCTCCTTGAAGTATTTGCCACATCTTCTTTTTTTCCAATGCATGTATCCTTCTGTTTCATTTATGTGTACAGGGCAGTTCTGGCTTCCCTTGACCTTTTTTTCCTTTCTTTTCTCTCCTGCTGCTTTTTTCTGCCCTTTCTTCCTCTCCCTCCCCATTTCCACTCGCCACCCTGTGAGCATCACCAGGCCTATCACCACCATCAATGCATAGGATGCTCCCTGAAAATAGACATAGAGGACTAGAGGAGCAGCGATGGGTCTTGGGGAATGTGGCTTGCTGGCAAACATCCAACTGTCAGGTAAACTGTGAACTTGCTGTAAAAAATACTTCCCACCTACAGGCTTCTGCTCCTCCTTGCAGGAGGAGCCAACTGCTGGTTGGCTTCTAACATGGGTGTATGGTGTTTGCTGTATGGGGCAAAGCTCCCCAGAAAGCCTGTGAGTGGTCCCATGGACAGGTGCATGTGGCCAGCCCAAGCGTTGCTTTGTTAGTGTTAGGGTGTCACGGGGACAATTAGGTGCCAACCATGCCTAGAGGTTCAGCGCAAGGTCCATGGAGAGGTTTTTGATTTGGGTGCAAAAAAAGCATCAGGGAAGCTGAGCAAACGGGTGGGGAGGATGATGAGCTGAACCTCCAGCACAGTGTTTCTGTTGCTTCCTTTTGCAATATGCCTGGCTGCAGTTAAATGAGAAGCACAGGAAAAACATGTTTCAGATGTGGGCCATGCAAGGGCTGAGCTTGGGAGCTGGGTTTTCTTTTGCTTATTGGGTTGTGTGTGTGTACAGAGCTTGAATTGTTGCCACAGGCTGGGTGGAGCCAACTCATGAAGAATATCCAGCTCAGGGTGAGACTGTACTTTATATCTTCCTTTTGCAGTCCACCTCCTTGTTTGTTCCTGAATTGAAGCATTTTCCAAGTGAAAGCCAGCAAATGGGTCCCCAGCTGTCTGCAAAACCTGGCAGCTGGGCTGGGGGAGGAAGGTGGGGTAAGAAGCAATTACTTTTGATGTTTTCCTTGCAATGCTTCTCAAGTGGCTAAACTTCAACAAATTGTCTCCTCCTCAGACCACTGGTCACTGTTCCCAGTAGATATATGGAAGTGGGCAGGGTCTTTTTGGGCTACATAGTGCCAACACTTCCCGTGGCACGGGATTTATGGAACAGCACAGAGCATTCAGAGGAAACAAAGATATTTTCTTGCAGAAAGCACAAAGATGGGACTGGGGTGCCTGTTGCCTGATATAAAAACTATAGGAATGGCTAATTGTGCTTTCTAATTCTGCTCTGAGGAAACTGGGTAGGCTGAAAGTCTAATGAAGGTGGTACTTTTGAGACCTGTAGGTTTCCATTTGTGCGTTTTGTTTATCTTTCCTAAGTCACAAATGACTTGCATAGACTAGGAAAACATCAACTATAGGTAGGTGACCTTTCTGAAGGATCAGCAAAGATCTTCTGTAGGTGACGGTAGCAAAAGATCTGCTTCCTCAAATCCAAGGGCTATGCTTTGAACCATACAGGTATTGCTAAAAAATAAACAGGGAGCCCTGACAGGTTCAAAAGAGAAATCTGCACTGTGGGGAAAAGTGGGGTGGTATCTTGTGTGGGAATAATGGGATTGGCTTGATGTTGAAAACATTGCTACCACCACAGTTTTGTTGACTCCGCATGAATCAACTGCTTAGGGGTTCACCCAGCAGTCTGGGCGAAGGCTGAGCTCTCTGTCTGTTCTGCTACTGCTACTCAAATGAGCTAATCTGAAGGGGAGGGGGATGCATGTACATGAGCTGCAATTACAGCTCATTGGCAGTGCAGTCATGCAAAGAGTTACCTGCATTGTTCAAGGCTGCATCTTCTGAGACGTGCTAGTTACAGTGATGTGAAGCAGACATAAACTCACTGGGGTGTACCAACGTTGGGCAGCACCAAAATAGCACACCACTGAGTCTGAACTGACAGGTTCAAAACATTCCTCTTGCTCAATGTCAAGTCCCTCTACTGAGCAGTGAGAACAAGGATTCTTTAAGGACAAAATTTTAACATAGAGACAGGAAAGTATTTTAAGACAGAACTAGGGTATTTACACTGTAGAAAGCGGAAAGCACATGACTGAGATCACCTTGAAAAAATAACTGTCTCAAAAGGTGGATTGTATTTTAAGGTACCCTAATATTTCCAAAATTTCAATATAAGAAATTTGAAGCAGAGTAAAGTTGACATGAAAGAAGCAATACTGACACTATTTTACAGCCTGACTTTACACACGCAATGGCCTCCAGCATGACACAAAGGGCACAAAAATGTAAAAAAAAAATAGAGACTAGATGAAAAATTTATGACTCAGATGATTAATGAGGGATGACAAAACCTTCTTTCTTTTTAAAGACATATCAAATTGACAGCAACCAAATCTTATTAACTGAGGTAAGTAGGACAGGGAGTAGTGCTGGGAGAGAGCTTTCTTGACAGTGGTGTTCCTGCTGAGTGGCTGAGTAGAGGTTTTCAATAACCAACTCTATCACTCTGACACCTTTTCCATGCAATGTATCTACCGCAGAGTCATAGCCCTGATTTGTTGAGCTAGATGCAAAAATCACTGGGTGAAATGTACGGTCTGCATTGTGCTGCAGGTCAGACTTAGGTGATCCTATTGGTCTCCTCTGACCTTAAAACCCATGAATCATAGAACAGTGATGCATATAAAAAGAGTCCAGAACCATGAAAAGACAGCTATGGAGCAGAATGAGATCTGGGAGACTGTATGGGAACTCAGGTTGTCTCCTTTCAAAATCGTTTTGCACAAGGAAAGTAGCACACAGCAAGCCCAGGAGCAGGAGGATTGACAGCCCAGTGGCTCCTGTGTGCTGCCTTGGTGCAGATGGTTGGTGCACACCAAATGGGCTGTAGCTACCTCTGCTGTCACAGAACGGAAAGGCCATAGCCTGGGAAAAGCTGGAGGTGCTTCAAATATGATTTTTAAGTGCCTAAATCCAAAATCATGATGCTGATTCAGCTGTTATTTAGCCCCACAGGCAGTTACATTTCAAGGGCACCTCAGATTTTTATGCTTAGTTTTTCCAGATGCCTGAAGTTTTTTCTCACTCCCAATAAATTTCCAGAAATTAACAATGACTTTGGTTTTCTCCCCTGAGAAGCATGAGCCAATGGGTTTTCTCAGATTACCTCTGAGGCTGGGGTTTTTGACTTTTGCCATTTTTTAAAACACCAGAAGGGAGATCCTTCATTCATGCAACAGCACTTGCACACAAAGGGATATCCACACCCAGCCCTTTCCCTCCATAAGGGTGTAAAATCCCTGTTTCTGGCCTCTCAGGAAACTGCTGTAACCGCTAGTCTGTAAAGTGGTGTAGGAAAGAATTCAAGATACATGGTCAGAAGGAGTGAGGTTTGTTCAGCTCACTTCCAGCAGTGTATGAGAAGAGCTGGATCTGCTGTCAAGGGTAGAAGAAATTGGAATTTTAAAAGAAAACCACTGAGAATGGCCAAGCAGAAGTGGAAGATTTAGGCAGATATTGTGTTACTGTTCATACAAACAGTATAGTCGCTCTTGGAAGGCAATAGGTTAGTGTTGGATCTCATCTCTAGTCAAATCACAGTAAGTGGTATTTTGTCTTCCAAAACAGATTTTCTTTTTTAAAACCATAGAAAAATACAGAAAGACACCAAATCAAAGGCCCTATTTAAAGTAAGGACCATTAAAATGCAATATTTGCTATTTAAGTTTGGCTGTGACAGTAAGCTGGTACCTACCTTGTTTGCTCCAAATATAGTATTTTGTTTCCCATTGAAGTCCCAAGATGGCCTTCTTTTTCAAATAACCATCTATTTGTACAATAAACCAAATCACAATGTCAACACTGAGCATCTCTCAAAATTCTTATTTTATGAATGGTCAATGTTTTCATAAATCTTTCCCCAGCCCTGGTCAGATCCCAGAAATTCCGCCCCCCAGGAGTCAATGGGATTTTTTCCTTTCATATTCACAGGTCTTGAATCAAATGCCTCAGAAAAAAAGGTGCTGCTGAATGAACTGAAGAATTAAAAAAGTGCAGTTTCTTCTGGATTTGTGTCCCGTTTTCTTTCCACCCCATTAGGATGACCTGAGCTTCTGAGCTGTTTCTGTCCCCCAGGTGCTGCTGAGGGGATGGAATCCCTGTGTACATCCCCAATTCCTGTCCTTGTGGACACTCTCTGATCCTTCCTCTGAGTCTCAATTAGCAAGAAGCAGCACTTGTGACTCTTAGAAATCCATATGCTGATTAGTGACCAGTAGTCTCATGCATAAAGGCCAGCTGGCAGCTAAAACTGAACAGAAAAGCTACTGATTTTCATGAAAAACACTGGAATTTAATATCTTTGAGACCTCTACCCTTCTGTCAAAGTTGATCAGTGGGTTTATGGGTTATTGAAAGAGACTGACAGATGGCTGGACAGGCACAAAGCATGATCGCACAAGCCCTGTTTTCTCAGGCTAAAGACCATGATTAACTTTTGAAAAACAAAATTCAATGTACCTGGATTAATCTTATCTCTAGTAGTGATTTCTAAGCAACTTACAGAATAACATGCAGCATGAGTTATGTACTGGTGATGCTCATCTAGAAACTTTTCCAGCATTACAAACTTCAAACTTCTGTTTTTGATAGCATCCTCCTCCACACAGCAGCAAATTCAAGTCAGCTAAAGAGATAAGCAGCTTATCTATTTTTAAGTTGCTTTTCTTTCCTCTTTCCTGCAGCTACTTCATCAGTTAGAAAGCTCATGGAAAAAGGGCATTCCTAGGAGACATTCACTAAGTGACAGAAGGAAAGAGCAAAATGCAAACACAGATGATCCCCAGTGAATTGAAACTTCCCCCAAATACTGTCACAAATAGATACACGAACTTCTAGCTTTGCTTCTTGGGATTCTTCTTTCTTATGCATCATATGCTAATTATCTTACCAGTCAGCCTGCAACATTTGATTTGGCATTTTTCCTGCTTCTTGCTTGCAAATTTACATCAGAGAAGAGATAGGGCAAAATCATTAATGAAAATGTATCCACAGGTGTTTTTCCAAAGGAAGAGAGCAGAACTAGCATACAGACCATATCCCACTTTCAGGTTTCCTTTTAATGCATTTACATTTAGCTCTGAACACCACTAATTTGCATAAGCAAGAGGATAAAAGCAGTAACAAACATCTCAGCTGGTTCCGAATTTCCCCCCAGACAGAATTATGTATCTGCTGTTCCTTTCTGTGTGTGTTTCTCTCAGGAAGCAGACAGCACAGTGTTCGCTTGCTGCTCTTGGTTCTTTTTAGTGGCATCCCAAGTTGTGCCTGGCAAAAAGAGGATTCCCCAATGAGCTGGGACACGATAGGTGGGATTTCTCTGAGCAAAAATGTCTAGAGCTGAGCTACTGCAGAGAAAGAGGACTTCATCACAAGTAATGGCCTGAAATGAGATAAATTGTGGCCTAACTAGAGCTATTTAACTCAGCTGATGTTTGCTCCAATGAAGCCCCCATTGTGACCACTGGGTGCTGGAGCAATGAGGAGGAACCATGGAGGAGATACCAGCAATGTCACAAGTGGTTGAGAGGGAAAGAAGGGGGAAGGATGAGCTTTTTTTTCCCCCTTGATGTGCATGTACGTGCCTGTCTTATCCTGCAGCTAGAGTAAATTAGTCTTAGTTGCTCAATAAATGGGAGGCATCACACAGCAGTAAATCTGGAAGATGGATGTGAACAGAAGAGGATGCGTAAGAAAATCATCTCAAAGAGGATGTGTTGCTTGAGGAAAAAGTGCATTTTTTTTCAGTCAGTTAGAAGGTACCTTTCATGAGGCAGTGACAACATGCAGGACAACAGCTAGGCTGATTTGCATGTCTAACTTCAGTAAATATAGCAACAAGGGTGGGTAGCTGTTAGATGCTCACTGCTCTTCAGGTGATGAAATGCGGGCTCACCAGTCTGTCTGCAGTGCCCTGCTTTTGAAAACTCAGGGTATGCATGTTTGTAGCAGGAAGGAGTCAATTATTTTTTGATCTGTCACAGAGTTGTCCCTTAGTCCACGATATACAGACAAGTGTTTGTTGTGCAGCGCTCTATTAGGCAGGCTTTCTCCAATTTCCTGTTTGGATGGTTATTCTTTACTTTCTGACCAAAAGATTTACTTCAGTTTTTGTTTTTTACAATTTGCTACTTATGACTAGCCAAAACTTTTGATCAAAAAAATGTTTTTTCTTAAAGAGGCAAATTCACTGAACTGCTCCTCCAAACAAAGAATCAAGCAAATGAAAAGAAAAACACCTTTGATTGAGAAACTGAAAATGTCAACTGCAAATTCAACTGCTTTTATTTTTTTTTGCCATTCTTAGCTGAGTACTTCCACTTTTGAGCATTGTTTTCTCATTTTCAACTGTAAAACAATGAGGAATCCTTGGCTTTTAGTTTTTTTCTACTGAAAAAATTCTGACCAACTCTTGCAACTAACCTATGGCTTCAAAACAACCCAATTCTAATGTAATTTGCATGAGTCCTATATCACCCAGATGCTCCTGACAATTCAATGAACTTTGTCCTGCATTTCACCAGAATACTTATGAACCATATTGGGTACAGCAGAGCTGTTAATGAAACCGGAACAGTGTAATTACAACACGCTCATCCTTGAAGATGCAGGCAGATGTGGGGAAGTGTACTCCATTTGTCTCATTGAAATACCATTGCAAATTGCCTCTGCACTAACTACATTTAAATAGGAAATAAAGGGAAAAAAAAATCTTCCTTGATAATGACAAGACAAGAATATCCATAAAAAGGAAATAGAGATGACATACTTCTTTGCCTGTGACATACATTTTTTACATGGCTTAGGGGCTTTGCTTCCTGAGAGTTTACATCGTCAACTGTCAGGGCCTTTCCATGCATGATTTATGTATGCATAATAAAGACATTGTGGTTGAGGAACTGATCTGTGATTTCCAACAGCTTTGAAACTAAGAGTAATAAAATATACAGCATATGAATAATACAGGGTTCAGTTAAAAAACACCAAGTTTTGAAAAATGGGAGGCATATTTATTTCCCATTGCTTCGTGTCTTTTTTTTTAAGGGAAATTGAATGACAGCTGTTAAGGGACGCAGGCCAAAGATTTCCAATCGAGGGGCTAGGCTGTGCACAAAGCATTGCATGTGCCCCCTCGCTCCAATTGTGGATCCCAGGTGCTTTGTGAGAGAGCAACTGGTAGTACAAACCCAGTGCAAGTCATCTCAGCTCAGATTTAGAAGAGGACAGACTGTGAAGCTCTGGGAGCATGCATTTAAACAAGCTCTTCCTAAAATTTCACGAGACTTCCTATACCACTTTGGCAGCAAAGCTTGTGTACTAGTAACACTGACTACTAGTATTATTTTGCAAGAGTGTTGAGAGGCCATCAGCAGAGATCAATTCAGGCATACTCGTACCATGCAATGATGAGCAGTGCTGTGATGGCTCTCAGTCTAGTGAGTCTTGATGAAATACATCTCCTCCAGCTCATTAGCCTGCACGCATTCCTGCCTTGCACAGACGACAGGGCTAGGTTATAGAACTGGTTTTCTTGGTGTTGCTGTTGGCTGCTTGCAGCACAGGACAAATGCACTGAAAGAGGCCACATCCCTTCTGAAAATCTCACTAATTCAGAGACTAGATGAAAGAGGCTGTTTTATTTGGTATGATAAAATCAAGATACAGAAACTCAGTGATTTGGATAGAATCATGTAGGAAATCTGTGCTAACCAGTCCCTAAGTCCTGCGTTCTTGTCCACCTCCGTGAAATTATCCATTTTATACTGATAGAGCTTTCTCAGGTGTCTAGGGAAATTTTACTGGTGCTGTGTTGGAGTCACATTTCAAAATTTGCCCCTGTTCAGGTTAATGAAATGAAATGGAGGATTAGATCATGCTTAATGACAACAAGAACATGGCAAAAGTGCAAAACCCTTCAGGAGTTATCTCCAAATCTACATTAAAGTTCTCATTTGGCTCTGTAAGTAGGGAAAGTGGTCAGAGGTCCTTCATAGCCTCAGAACCTATTTTAATTATCCCCTCCCTGGATAATTATTAATGGGGGAGGAGAGAACTGCCTGCAAGTATAAATGCTAATGGGTTCCCTCGAGAGTATGAGTCCAGAACATCAAGGAACATACGATGGGCTAACAGCCTCTCCAACATGTTGCGGCTGGCTTGGAGGGGGGATGCTGCAGTTGAGATGTCGATGACATTCTTCAATGACTTGGAGACTAAACTGCATGTCTTTATAAAAGCAAAGCTGTTCCTGCACTGAAATATTCCATGGTAAAGGAAACTGTAGCTAAAACTTGGGCTTTTGACATAGTCAAACGCTGTCAGAGTGAATAAGGAAGGGAAGGGAGAAAGGGGATCTGAAGGAGGTGAGAGCTGTGTTTTCACCACTGGTTAGGGTACTACTTTTTAATAACAGCTCTCTGAGTGATTTCTAAAGTGGAAGGAGGCCTCATGACAAACAAGAGAAGCGAAAACAGTTCATACTTGCACCATGTCAATGGGATGATGAAGCTTGTTAGAAAAAATAAAAGCCTAGACACTTGTGGGACTCAACATGCATCTGTACCTCAAAAAAGTCAGGTCCTGAGGTGTTATCTCAGGTCTAGCACATCAGGTCTTTGTTAGACCATTAACTAAGGATATTATTTGATATCACACACCTCCCGGTTAGGTGTTCCAGGTGCCAGATGAAAAGCACATTTGAAAGGGTTGTGATGAGCAGGCACTGACTGTGTTAAAAATAATGCTTTTCTCTAGAGCCTTGAATCCAATTCTGCTGTGCTTGGAGGGAATTTAGCACATAAGTGCCAGTGCAGAAGATGGAGTCTGAGGAAGTAATTCTTATACTTTCTGAGGTGTTTTTTCCCTGAGGTCCTCCCTCCAGCAGAAAACAATCTGCAGAAAAACCTTGCATGGAGGTGGCATCGGAATATAAAAACACCATTTCTTTGGTAGACAGTTTGCTCTGAAAGTAACTTAAAAAGGGATTTCACATTTGTTGTTCCTCCCAAATTTTATATATTGAGTTCACAAGACTCTTTTTTCAGCCTCTCCCAACTCATCACCAAATCTGAGAGCTGGCTGGAGTTCATTCCAGCTCAAACCCAACCCTTGAGCCACCTAGTGAACATTGAAGTTGGTCCCACCCTTGCTGTTCAGCCACTTTCCCACCATAGGACCTTCTGGAGGGCCCCATGAAGCCAGGGGCAAAGCTCAAGGCAGTATCTGGGAGCAGATTTCACCCTGACCACTGCACACAAACACTGGGTCATTCAAACGCACATAAGAACAGAGTGGTCAGTGTGGTGACAGATGAGCACACGAAAGCTTAGGAGAATTACCCCAGATTGGTTTGCGGGCATTTTTATCACCATTTGGGTCACATCATGTCTGCATTTTATACAGGGAGGATGGTTTGGGTTCTTCCCCATGACCAAGCCCTTGCGGGTGTTTATAAGACACCATTATTTCTACATTAAGACTAGAGGGAAGGATTCCACGGGCGGTCTAGAGGAGGACAAATGAGGCTGAATGCTCTCAGCAGTGTTATGAACAAGACAAAACTTGGTGTACTGTTTTCTAGGACCTGTCTACATATGGGCCCTTTGGAGGTTGATACAGAGAGTAACCAAACTAGCTCCAGAACCAGCAGCTGCATCTCAGCTAATTAATGCCCTGGGGTCAATTAGTCTTCTCATATCATCATATTGCCCTGACTGTCATGCTTTCAGGGCCCAAAACTGGTGTCTTGGCATGGTGGAGACAGGACCCTGGCTGTCCCAGCTCTGAAAGGTGGACAGGGTAAAAAACTGCTGGAAGGCAGCAGTTAAGAGCCTGCATGCAGGGTGAAGAGAGGGATGGGTGCTGGTGCTGAGGAATTATGGTCAGAATTGGACCATGATATCATGGCTCCCCTCCCCAAATCACACAAGACTAATTTAGTCAATGCTGCCTCTCCTGTGCTGCTGTTCTTTCTAAGAAAGACATAATGTTACAGCTTTCTCCCCCTATGTCTTCTGCAGTTGTCACCACCTCATGCCAATAGTCCAACATTAGGAGTGTTTTGAGCTAAAAAGCCCTGCTCAGATGATCATCCTTACCTCAGCTGAAAGGTTTTCAAAGCCCAGCTAGTCAAAATATATGTGATACACACCAAGAGTCCAATCATCCCTCTTATAGCCATCTATGAAGAGCTGTTTTTATAAAAACCAAGCTTTTCCATTATAATTTTCTTCCATTCTTGTTTCAGCTCACTAAATATTAACCACCATGACCTACAGCATAAACCCAAACCATAATAAACGTATTAGGTTTATAGCCAGATCCTAACACCCTTTTTGGGGAATGGCTACAATGCTTGGCTGTTTCTACAGTTCTGTGGGTTGAGGGTTTTTTTTGGACCAAGTTAAATCTTTTTACTTGACTGAAACATTTTGGATGTACTTAACACCATTATGCTAAAGCAAAACACACAGACAGAACCAATCAATTTATTTAAGAACAGCACTAGAAAATAAAACAAACATAAGCTTCAAATCTATCTATCTGCAATGTATATCCAAAACTTGTAAAAGGAACCAACAAGTTTTTATGAACTAGCCTATATATATGTGTGTATTTACATTTATTTCTCATGGATTGTATTTATGTCAGAACATAGGAAGTAGCCTCTACATTTCAACTTACTTTGTGGCTTGACATAATCACATGCTTTCTCATGGATAAGAACTCACTACTCCTAACAGAGCTGCCAGCAAGCTGATATAGAAAACAACACTGCTGAATATCACAGTTTTAGTTTTCAAAGGAAAAGGCAAGGGAAGCAAGGGGAAAAAAAAGCCACATAGGATGATATCAGCTGACAAAAGGATAAATGACAGGTCTGAAAATTCAGATAAATCATCATCAACTAGGGGCATTCTGAGCAGTGTCTCCACAGAATCAGTCCTATGCTTGGGGCTACCAGATGTTTTCATCAGTACTCTAGAATTAGATATAAAGTCACCGCTGATAGAATTTGCAGCTGATGAAGGTTGGTAGAAGTATAAATAACTGCAGGGACAGTGTAAGCTAGATCACTGGTGAAGCTTGGCTTATTCAGGCAAAACTTGTTTTGATACAGCCAAGTGCAATGCAGTCCATGCAGGAACACAGAATGTATACTTTGTTCCTATCACATAGTTATGAAATTTCATACGTAGGAGCAGGACAACCTTCCTGCAGGCAAGGAATGTGAGGGATGTTTATACTGGAGAGGTCATGATGGGTGAGTAACTCAACCTGAGCTTCATGTTGTGCTGAGACATTCAACATTCCTGGTTGTTCCAGGACATGTACCAATGCCTGAATGGAGAGCAAGAACTGCTGCGAATGGCAGGAGGGATGTCCCAGCAGAGGTGGCTGACCTTGGTCTGAGGGGTAGCTTTCAGCCTCCCATCATCAGGAGTAGTGCTGTGTTGTGTAAATCCTATTGTCCTCCAGACAAGACCTGGGAAATGGGAACTAAGGAGTTCAAGCCAAAGAAGATATGCCTTCAGAGCAATACATTTGAAAGTATTTTAATTAAAACCTTGACTAAATTTTATAGTCAGCTAACAAGGAATGTGATCTAAATAAGACAATGAATTCCTAAATGGCTGAGTATGAATAATATTGCTTAGAAGATACAGATGACACAGTTTACAAAGAATTAAAGTCTATGCTGTAGGTAATAGTAAGGAGCCCAGCCTGCCTGGGCTAGTTTTACCTAAGCGCCTGTGATCTGGAGACCAAATTTTCAGCAAAGATCTCGGAGGAGACATGAACCTCCATCTGACCATGAGTTCAAGGCAGGAGGTCTCCACTAAGAGCTGAACATTAATTTAGATCCAGATAAGGTAAGCAAATCTGCCTAACTTGTTATTAGTGGCCATGCTTATTACAGTCTCCCTGCTTATGCAAGACCCTGAATCATTTCTTATTTCTGACAAGTCCTGCTTCTGACTTCTTTCCACCTGTTTTTCCCTTACTAGCATTAGTCAGCTAAACTTATCTGAAGACACAACCTACACTACTCCAGAATAATTACTTCTATGGCTGTTAGCCTGCAGAGCCAAGATGCATCTAGATCTATATGTATTTACCTGTATGTATATATGCTATATGTACTGTATATATACTCCGTACTTCAGGGCTGTTATTGTTAAAAGTCACAGTCCTTTCTTATATGTATATTCCCACTTCAGTAGAATCTGATTGCAGCCCTGCACCTGTGTACAAAATCAGGGTGAGTGAAATGGTAATGCCACATGCATCCAGTTTGCTTTCTTTCAAGAATGTAAAAAAAAAAATGGAGAAATCTCAGAAAAGAGCTAGACAAGGGCAGGAGAAAATTCCCGAGAACAAGAGACTTTTCAAACTCATTCTGCTTACTTAGACAAGAAGATGGAGAAGTAATTTGACTACTGGAGCAATACTTGTGTGGAGAGAAGAACTCGTCTGGAAAAAGGCTCTTTAATCAGACAGAGAGGAAGGCATGAGAGGGACCAGTGTGATTTAGAGTGAGATTAACTTTTTGCTGAGGAGGATTACAAGCCAGAACAAACTGCTAAGGAAGCAGCGGGTTCTCTCTTTCTCCCTTCCTGCAAATCAAGGCTGGATGTCTCTCTGGAAAAGAATTTTCACTGAACATCAATTACTGGGATCAGTCTTGGGGGCAGCTGGGTGAAACTTAATAACCTGTGACATAGATGATCTAAGCAAGATGATCCTTTGGCCTTAATATCCCTGCATCTTGGGATGGTGAAGAGCAGAGCTTTATATAGCAATGGAAACATAAGCAGAGTGTAAATACTGGAGGAGCAGAGCAATTAGGTCCAAGCAGCTAGAACGAGGAGTGCCGTATCATTCATTTTTTACACCTAAATGTCAGCTGGATGTTAAGTGGATGTTTTGGGACCATGAGGGTGGCATAAACTTTTGTACACAGAATAGATGCACATAACCCTTACTGCATTACTCGGCTCCTTTTATGATCTCTCCTTCCCACACCTTGAGCTCTGGGAAAGGAATGTGCTCTGCCCAAAGAGGAATTATGTTAAGCAAGGACAAGGTGCCGTGCAGGTACCTTGCAGCACCGGTAATTCCATTTTAGCTCTGTTTGTGTCTTGCTATGTTTTTTGTCATGAGGATATGGTATTTAATGAGTGGAAGAAGTTATTCTACCATGCCTTGTCTCAGCTCATGGTTTATTGCAAATATTGATGTTTTACGACATGGATGTTTTATTGTTGAATTTTCTGCTGGGCTGTTACTCTATTTCAGTAATGAATTCCAGCTTGCTTATTTATATATTTACTTATTTTAAGGAGAGCTAACAAGTTTCACAAGAATTATGTGTCATAGGGAGGTATCTTAGCTAATTCAAAGAAGTAAATTGCAAGAGCAGGAAACCTCAGCATGTGAAATGAATTTTGTTAAGAGACACACAAATGCAATATGATCTCATCGTGGCGGAGGTCTTTACTGAGATGAAGAACTGCTGCACCAGGCAATGTGCACAGGCAATGACATGCAAGACTGTTCCCATCCCATGGAGACTGCAGCAGGTCAACTGGCTGGGCTGACAGCTGGAGCTGCAAGATATTAATAAATACCTTTCATTGATAAACAGAAAAGTGGTTTATAAAGAAGGTAAACAATCCTGTTTTAGGAAACTGAGGCACATAGCAAGGTGTGTTGCTATTCCTGAGGTCTCTTAGTAGACTAGAGGCCGTCACAAGCAAACTGGGCAGATTTCCTCGAGGAAAAATGAAGTCCTACACAATGCCTAGCAGAAAAACTCTTTTGTCCCAAAGCAGGGAAATCCCTCCCTGTCTGCAGCTGGCTGGGTGGACCACACAGCTCTGAAATGTATGGTGCAATCGCTAAACACAAGATGCTTCACATTCACATGTCCCTCCTCTTTCAAATATATCCAGAAAGCTTTTTTGATCCCAGATCTTGACCTGGAAACTAAATTTTGAGATGTGACCTATCAATCAAAGTTGTCACTAAGCAGGAAAGGGAGATCTCTTGCCAGCCTACTACCTAAATTTTTAGAGAAACATATCTTTCATTGATTTGAATATTGATGAATCTTATTCTTTCTGAGTTAGATTTCCAATCTGAAAGCGAGTTCTTCTTTATTACTCACGCTTATTTCTCACTGGGACAACTTTCCTACCTCGTTGGCTATGCAAGGGTTAATGTGTAAATGAATGCTGGATGTACCTCACAAATAAATTCTTATTCTAAATACTAAATTATCTTCCTCACTTGGAACTTCTCTGAACTTCATAATTAAAAAAGAAGGAAAATAAAACAGAAGAGAAGAGGCCACAGAAATCCCAGATTCTAGGTTTTTTAAATCTTTGTTGCAAAGTACCGAAAGTATTCCTGAACTAGAGCAATTTTTAGTGAGAGAAAACATTGTTGATATTTTTCTGAGAATAACTGACCTTTATTCTTGCAAGATGAAGGTCAAACAATGTGCATGGCAACACTTTCTTCTCTGTCCGTCACCAGACATTGAGCTTCCAGGAACATCTCTGCTTCCAGAACCGACTTCTCAGAGCTCAAATGTAGAAACCAAACCCTGCTACAACTCCAACACTGCAGCTCTTCCTGGATGCGGATCTTCGTGTAACCCAAAACTTATGTTTCTGCAGCATGATTTCCCTGTCAGCACTGTCTCACACACTAAAAAAGCCTTGAATGAATAGCTATGACAGCACCACCTCCTAAAACATGTCATATTATTGCCTTTCTTTACCCCACACTGCGTGTTCCCCACTCGTACAAGTGAGCGTTCGTACTGGTTTGCCAAAGTAACAGCAGAAGCCTCCAGTATTGTACCTGTGACATTGGCTAATGCTAGATATCCT
The DNA here is from genome assembly GCA_020745775.1 of Theristicus caerulescens. Taxonomy (NCBI): domain Eukaryota; kingdom Metazoa; phylum Chordata; class Aves; order Pelecaniformes; family Threskiornithidae; genus Theristicus; species Theristicus caerulescens. The sequence continues at coordinate 5,084,127 of CM036583.1, forward strand.
CCAGATGGTAAAAAATATTCTTCACAGACCTTGAGGGCACTGATGTGGTACCGTACCAGGTGACATCAACTATTGATTACCTAAACCCTGTAATTTTTATTTTCATTAATGTACACCAGCTGCAGCACTTACTGTCACATGACATATACAATTGTCTAATCTCTGTATTTTCCTCCAGATCAGGAATTCTTCTCAATACCAATCTATGATGCTACAAATTAGTTATATCAGGCATTAGGATATTTGATTTGTTCCTTTAAAATGGAAGCACTTGGAGGCCTACATAAGGTGTAGATGAACAATTTCATTTAGAAGTATCATTCCAGTATATATATCTGTGAGAGGTCTTTTATTTATTCAGTTAAATCAGGAAAAATAATTGTCTATTTTAATTTTTCTCTTTAGAAGCAGTATAATATATGCCAAATCAAACATGCAACTCATCTGCCTTTAATAGCTTTCTTTGTGCCATATAACTGCACAGCAGCTGCTTTGTCAAATGACCAAGAAATTAGAGTTTGGCAAAACAGTGGTTTTCATCAGCATATGACCTTAAGATAACATTTACGTTTCAGGAGATGCTGTTCCAGTCAGAACAGAACTGCAGGGCAAACTCACATCTCTGGATACTCATGGAGGCATCCGACAGAAAAGCTAATAAACACATGAGATTAGTACAGTTTTATTTTCCATAAATCTGGGACATATTCAGCAATGTCAAACTTGTTCCCCTACCTTTAAATGAATAAATAAACCCAAGCTTGCTCTGAAGCTCAGAAGTGAGGTGGAATTCATTTAGCTGATTACCATTTAAATGATAGATGGACAGGGTAAACTCTTCTTTTGAGGCAGGGGATGGACAATGTGGAGGCGAGAGCAGTGGTATTACATAGACGTGGGCTCCCAGGCTTAGATGATTGGATTCAGATGTTTCCAAGGAAATTATTTGCTCCAAAAGGGCTCTTTGGTTACTAACAGGTATAGCAATCATATTTAAAATGTTTTTACTCACAGTCAGGCTCCTATAGCTTCGGTCACATAGGATTTACGGGAGGGTTTATCCTTGGGCTGCTCTGTTGAGTGCAGAGAATTCAGGTGGGTGTTTTCAGAGGGCTAGGCTGCCAAGACATACAAAGTAAAAAACAACATGTTTAGAGGAGAAATATTTTGCTTTTGCCATTTGACTGTAATTTATTTCCTGCTTTAGCAGTAGGTCATTATTTGCCTCTCCTAAATTGCAGGGAAATTCAAAGGGAAGAGAGGTAACAGGTAGGTTTTTTGTTTGCATTTATTTCATGAGAAAAGGAAGTACCTGTGTAGCTGAGAACAAGAAGGTAAGATCTTCACACCTAGCCCAGGATGAGTGACAAAGCAACTTTTCAATATTTTTAAATTAATTCAGTTCTCCATCAGCCAAGTTCCCTTGAGAAGAAGGAATAAAATGATAATTTACTTGCATTTGTCTTATTTAAAAGAGAAGAAAAAGGACTCCCAAGCAGATGAGAGAATAGGAGATTTCATTGGTGACACTTTTGCTGCAAAATCACAAGTGGTTGCTTGATTTTTGGTTGTCTTGTAACCTTGAAGGTCAATGTAAACTCAACAAAAGTTTCCTGAGCACCCACAGGTGTCTTCTCACCAGTTTCCAGGGAGCTAACAGACTCAGCTGAGCTAACAGACAGTTCAATATCTTTATCGATGATCTGGATGAGGGGATCGAGTGCACCCTCAGTAAGTTTGCAGATGACACCAAGTTGGGCGGGAGTGTCGATCTGCTGGAGGGTAGGAAGGCCCTGCAGAGGGACCTGGACAGGCTGGATTGTTGGGCTGGGGCCAACTGTATGAGGTTCAACAAGGCCAAGTGCCGGGTCCTGCACTTCAGTCATAACAACCCCAGGCAACGCTACCGGCTTGGGGAGGAGTGGCTGGAAAGCAGCCTGGCTGAAAAGGACCTGGGGGTGATGGTTGACAGCCGCCTAAACATAAGCCAGCGGTGTGCCCAGGTGGCCAAGAGGGCCAATGGCATCCTGGCTTGCATCAGGAATAGCGTGGCCAGCAGGACCAGGGAGGTGACAGTGCCCCTGTATTCGGCACTGGTGAGGCCGCACCTCAAATCCTGTGTCCAGTTTTGGGCCCCTCACTTCAAGAAGGACATCGAGGTGCTGGAGCGTGTCCAGAGAAGGGCAACGAGGCTGGTGAAGGGTCTAGAGCACAAGTCTTATGAGGAGCGGCTGAGGGAGCTGGGGTTGTTTAGTTTGGAGAAGAGGAGGCTGAGGGGAGACCTTATTGCCCTCTACAACTGCCTGAAAGGAGGTTGTAGCGAGGTGGGGGTCAGTCTCTTCTCCCCAGTAACAAGCGATGGGACGAGAGGAAATGGCCTCAAGCTGCGCCAGGGAAAGTTTAGGTTGGATATTAGGAAAAACTTCTTTACTGAAAGAGTAGTCAGGCCCTGGCACAGGTTGTCCAGGGAAGTGGTTGAGTCCCCATCCCTGGAGGTATTTAAAAGACGGGTAGATGCAGTACTTGAGGACATGGTTTAGAGGTGGACTTGGCAGTGGTAGGTTAACGGTTGGACCTGATGATCCTAAGGGTCTTTTCCAACCTTAACAATTCTATGATTCTATGATTCTATGATTCTATGATTCTATGATTCACTGACTCATGTCAGAGCAACGGATCACTTGCATGTGTACAGGGCTGTGACAATATTTTGATCCCGGTATCATACTCAAGTGGTGGCATGAGGAGCAGGATGGAGATAGTTATGGGAATAGGTCACACATCTTATAACTCTTCTTCATAATAATTTTTTTTGTAAAAAGACCTCTTTAACAAATCATCACACATCAGCTTTTTCTCAATCCAGCCAGTGTTAGTGGCCTCCTGAGTGGTGACAAACTCTGCATCAGACCTGCCAGACCCTAGGATGAGCCCTTTCCTATTCTTCACATCTGAAGCCTGATGTTCTGCCTAGACCTGGCTTTTTCTCCAGACCTCCTTCTTGCTGGGTGTTTCACATCCCCTCCCTGCACTTCAGATCTCACAGATGAACATGATCTGAGCTCCTTAGGGAGAGCACAGCCTCTACCGCCTCCCAGATTTCTCTTTCCACAGCAACTGGGAAAAATGTGAATAAACAGACTTCTTTCTTTGCTGTCCAGGAGCAACTCTTGCATGACCATAACTTACAATAAGAAAATATACCAGATACAACCTGTCATAGCATCCTGTATTCCTGGACATCCATACAGCTCTGCCTCAAAACATGCAGAATCCAAACCCATAAATGATGCTCTGCTCACACATACAGCTTGGCACCTACTTTGAGCTAAAAATTGAAACAACCATTTGCATAAAGAGGGAGCCTGTATGCTGGAAAGGGAAGATACGTGGGTATCATTGCTACTGGTGTAGCTCTTGCAAAGTAACTGGTGATGTTGGGTGCCTCAGCTGTGGGACTACCAACATGCCAGGTCTTCAAGGCACTCGGTTTGCAGAATACAGGGTACATGATGTTTTGAGTAGTTCGGCTTTCCAAAAGTGCTCCAGAAGAAGCACCTAAAAATCAATGGAGCAGAAGCCAGTACTACTGTAGATTTCTTTTTTTGTGTTAGTTTTAGGAATGTCTTTCTTACTGTGTGTAAGAATATGAGAAATGTTACGAAAAGACAGAGAGGTGGGTGATGTAGGACAGTGAAAACAACAGGATGATTCTTCATTTCCTTCCTTTGGTGAAACAAATAATGACAGTGTGAGCAGTAAGGAGGAATTCAGATGGAAAGGAGTGAGTAACTTGTCATCCTGAATACTGAAGGGTGTTATATGAGCAGATGATAGTATTGGTGGATCTACAGAAGTGACTATGGGAAATTAGATGCAAATAGAGCACTAAAGCAGATTCCCTAGGGGTGATTCAGTATCTCAGGTAGATTGGGTGTGTGGGCAGAAAGCAGCTTGGGAGAATGTCGTATTTGTCACCTGTCCCAGGAAGAGGACCAGAACAGTACGGGCTGCAGGGTAGGTTGGTGTTTCTTGTCTGGATGGTCTTGCAGGGAAGAACCTGACACAGAATTGCAAGGAGAGGAGAGAACTTTTTCTCCTAAATAATTTAAAAAAGAAAATAATCCCAGGTGACTTTTTGCTGTCTCAGGGGTGGACCCCATGCCAGACTTTCTTGCTGCAGCAGAGTGTAACGCAAGTGTCTCTAGACTAATTCCCCCTTTCTTGACATTAAGGGAGCTCCAAAAGGAGCACTTTCTCTGAAGAGCTGTAAGGTTTGTTCCCTCCCCCCTCCCCCCGTTTCTTGGCCTGGAACAACCTAAATTTGTTAACACAAGCAGAATACAGTGCAAACTGCATTGCTTTTGGGAAGGACTTAAGTGGGTGAGCCTGGGATTTCCACTGAGGATGGAAGTTTTCTGAGAGGAATTTATTTATGAGCAAGTTTCTGAGTGGCTTGGCTATTTGTGGGCCGATGTGTTGGCATTTCCTCTCTTTCTTCTCCATCCAGTTTAGGAGTCTACAGCAGGCCTCCTCTAATAGGCACAAATAAAATGAGATGAAAAAAGTATTAAAAATGTAGCTGAAGATTGGAGGAGGCAGAAAGAGGAGGGAGGGGAGAGACTTTCACTTCTACAACACCAAAGAAAGAAAACATCTGTGTCCAGTTGACTCACTTTCATAAAGATGCACTAGTCCTTAATCAAACCCATCCAGGGGATCTTGCCTGAGCTGTGGGATTTATATCAACATTATATAGCTGGGTCATGGGCAGACATTCACTGGCCAGGTAGCTAACAGAGCTGGGAGATTTGCTTATGTGTGACTTTTTTATTTTATTTAAAGGAGCTAGGCTGCATTTGCAAACCATGAATTACATTTCTCCACTGTCGACAATTGCAATCATTCTCATGGATGCCTCATTGCTCTGGGTTTGAACCTCAGCCACAGTGCTATTGCCTCTGTGCCTGCCTTTCAATTGCTGTTGATCCACCACCCAACCCCCTGATTCCCTGGCAGAGCAGCCTGGAGTTAGGCAGGCATGCTGCACCTCACCTGCTGCAAGCTGTTTTATTTTTATTGGCTTGGGAAAAGCTGTTGGTCTCAGTTTCTTTTAAAATATTTTGTGCTAAAGAGAGGAAACGAAGCTGAGCTGCAGAGCCTGGGGGCACTATTCACTGCTAAGCTTAACTTCTTCAGGTCAGCTGCCAACAGCTACCAACACTGAGTCTTCCAGCATCTGGTGTTGGAGGGTGATTTGGTAAAGCCCTCCATCACGTGCCTCCCTGTAAGCCCATGAGTTGTCCTCCTGATTTCAGTGAGACAATTCAAATCATTTACATGCCTCAGCTGTAAATGGAGGTGGCAAATGGAAACAAAATGAAATATAGAGGTCTTTTCCGTTTTACATGTTGCCCACAGGAGTGAATGACTTTGTTGATGCTGACAGTTCCTCCAGCCACAATATATAGTTTCTTAATGCATATTAATTAAAAAAAAACTTGTTTAATTTCCAAGGAATAAGTAAATGGGTTTCCAGACATCTTAAATTTCAAGTTTATTCCCTTATATTTACGAGGGACTACACTCAGACTAGGATTAGTCTAAGCGACACGTGGAAAGTGTTAATTGAATAACATATTATAAGATGAAGTCTGGCAATGCTTTTCAAGTTAATTTGAGCAGAGAGCACTTGTTTTTGTAGCCAGCAGATCAGCATCTCATCACCTTTTCTTGCCCCAGCACATACCCACAGGTAGATCAAATGGAGCTTACCTCCAGAAGAAATTCAAACTTGCATCCTGGGGACAAAATAAAAGGCCTAAACTGCTTTTCTGGCTTGCCTAGGATGTTCTCTGTGTAAAACCCATACTTAACCTCTGAACATGGTGTTGGATCTTAATAGTTGAAAAGATCATCATACAGAAATGCAGTTTTAAGGGCAGCCATCAATTCCCAAATATTGCAGATGGTGCACTGGTGGTTGGATGTCATTTGAACAGCCCTGAATTACCCTCTGGCTCTCAGAAATAGCCCTATTGCCTAGAGTGGCAAACTGCTTCGACAGTTTAGGGGCTTACGAGTAGAAATGTGGCAGAAGAAGGGCAAACAGACAAGTGACCCCAGGGTAAGCCAGTTATGCTCTCTAGCGCACCAAATACACGCCCTTACTCATTTTCCTTAGGATTAGGTATATATAGGCAGAGCTACCACAGAGTGGGTGACACGCTAAAAATGCACGCTGTTGCTTAGTTCATGGTGATGTGTTCCTCTGCCCTTTCTTACAGCAGCTTTGGGGCTATGACAAATAGAAACTGCTGCAATGCTAACCTTACAGGGAATTTGCCTACTTTTCTGTTAAGAAAAATGCCCTGTAATGTATAGCTCTGGAAACTCCTCTGACATGCACATCTTCTTTCATACGAATGATATGGATTTTGTGTCCCAGATTGCGTGGCTTTTCTGCTGGTGATCTGGGGAACCACGCCTTGTGTTTCTCATTCTGGTAAGAGTTTGTGAGTGGTGGAGGAAAGGGAGAAATGTCTTGTAAAAGAATCAAAGCTGATCTGGAAATTACTGAGACCTGTTAAGCACAGAGCCTTGTAAAGCCATTTTTAGACCTCTGCTTTTTAAATATAGTCCTCGCCACCAGCACCTGCTCTACCAATAAAGTGTCATCTGCGAGATGTCACTCACTGACATTGAGTGTCACGTACAGAAGCAGGCCAGGCATTTGCTGAGCTGAGTGTGTTCTCTATAGAGAGGAATATAGCTGCAGATTATATGACCTGTATAACATTTGACAGGATTATGCCTCCATACATGTTTGCTCAGCACCTTATGCATTGAAGCTCTCCCAGTCTGGAGCCACAGGACATTACTGTAACCCAAGTATTATTTATGTTGGCAACTGAGAGATAGATCATGGGTAAGGAAAGAGAAAAAGAAGCATTGCTCATGAATGAATTTGGATATTGTGTCCTTTATAGCATCAAACATCTTAATATAAATAGACACTGTACTGACCTAAACACACAGCAGAGAAATTCTGTCCCAGAAGCTTTATTTTCCATAGAGATGTTGATTTTAAGTGCTTACACATTTTATGCATTTTTGTGGCTCAGACTTGCTCTTTTGTACACGACAACTGCACTTCAGTGAGTGATGGAAGGATTTTGCTCCAGGAGAGAAGAGAGGATGAAGAACTGAAGTGCCCCTACCTAGCAGGGCACGCAACTGCAATGAAGGGACAACTGCTTACCTCTTTAATCCACTTGCCTCTTTCCATTCCCTACTGGAGTCAGAACTGGACTTGGACCTCATGGTTTCAGATTGCCTAGGGCAGGCTTGATATTTCAGCCCAACTTTGACCATTGCCTGCCCCAGCTCTACTGAGATATGCCAGGGCAGGCGGCTCGGGCTTGGGGTGGGGATCCCAGCACTCATCTAGAAATTCCCTCACTGAGTTTGTGGGCACCTGCACTGTGGTCACTCCTGGTATTCGCCAGTGGCACTGACATTGAACCCTGCATGTAGCACTGAGGTGGGAGAGCACATGGAGGAGGCAATGCATCTGAAATCTTGGTTGCTGAAATCACTGCCTGGCCATGTCACCACCACTTATCCCAGTCAACCACTTGCTGGACATAGGGTTATTAAGGGCACTGCTTTCCACTCCCAGCTTTCACAAAGTGTAGTTGTGGCTCTCACTGTTTTTTAAAACATCTCAGCTTAGCTACTGAACTGTGGCCATGCAGTCTCCTTTCTCCTTCCTTTTGTTGTCCTCCATCTCCTTTCCAAGCACCTGCAGTGGCTTTCAGCATGCATTCATTCTCTCTCTTTCGCTTGCTACATATATGTTCAAATTATTTCCCAGCAGATGTATCGCATGAAGGTATTGAATTCCCACCCTTCCCACCCCTCTCTCAAAGCACTGACTCTGCTCTCACAGAAGCACCGGTTTTATTATAACAGAGCTCAGCATTTAAGCTTCATTCTCAGATTCGTCTGTCTTAAAACAGAGATGTTAAAAATATTGGCGATGGCAAAGCAGCGAGTGTAACCTCCCAATCTCCCTTGTTCAGATCAGATGTAGCCTTCCTGCTGTAATCATTCCTTTCTCCCCCTCCTCCCCTCCCTTCTCACTCTTTTTGGATATGTGTTTCTCTCTGATTGTGATTCTGCAGTGGCAGAAAGGGGTCAATCTATCTGTAAAAGATGGACTCAGCCAAGCTTTTCTAGCTCTTTCCTGCTGATGGCAATTATCCGGAGGTTGGCAGCGGTCCCAGAAACCTGCAGTTCCTGCAGTCCTGCTGCTGTGGGCCTGCTCCACAAAGCCAGCATCCTAAGAGGATCACTTGGTGTGATGCCCAGGAAATGACAAACAGAAAAGGTCACACGTACTCCAAAAAGATATACTGCTCGGCAAATTTAATTGACATTGTGCAGCTTTTCAAAACGTCCCTGCAGACATTCCAGCATTTAACAGATGCAAGGAAAGAACAGCAAAATAACAGGGCTTTAGAGAAAGGGAAGAAAAAAAAACATTCTGTCCCCCCAAAAGAATTTTTTCATACCCCCGTAATATCTTTTCACATGGTCTATTGGATCAGGATAATTTTTTGTTACCCCTGGTCTGGCAAGTGAAATCTGCCATCCCATCCCCCAGACTCCTTTCCTCATGCACACACTGCTGCTTTTTAAATCATTGAGCTTTCATTACACAGGGTAACTGTCCTTGTTTTCCTTGCATGTTTGTCTGTTAAAATATTGTACAAGGAGCCAGCTCCCTGTCAAGCCCAGTGCTCTCTGGAGGTTCACGGTTGTGTCCTGTGTTATCTAGCTAGAGGGAAAAATGCTGTCTGCATCAATGGGTGCTTTCTTTAAAGAAAAGAAACAGGAGATCTGTGGAAATTTAAGAAGGTGTCTGATATCTAACACCAGTAGCTAGAGGTGGTGGGAAAGCAAGAGTGGCCAGAGTGAATCTAGGATGAAGGCAGGTGGTCCTGGTTCAGCAGGGACTGTACTCAGCAAGGACTCAGCTCTTCAGTTTGTTTTATTTCAGCCTCCTTTTGCTAAGAATAAACTTAAAATCAATTTAATTTTGTGGTTTTGTTTTTAATGTCTGCCAATTAAATGGAAAACAGTGGCAAAACTGAGTATAGCATGAGTACTGAAGATGAAGCAGACATGTGACACAACAGGTCTGAATGCCTGGCCCATTTACATTCATGTGATTTGGGGTGAAAGGCATCATCTTCACTATATAGCTGGGACCATGCAAACACCATGATTTAGACGGCTGGGATAGTAAAGAAGCAAGATTTGAGTCCATTGGGAGCCCTGAATCTTCATGTCATTAGTGCCAGTAAGTGTGTCAGCTGGGTTGCTGTAGAGAGAAGTGGTTAATATTTCCAAAGTTTTCACAAGCTGCTTCCTATATAGAGGGCCAAAACTGTCCACTTACATAGTGTAAAGTACTTGATGCATTACACTAAATACTTCAGGACTCTATAAAGCAAACACAAAGATCTATGTCAGGGTTTCTCTGGTTACTATATTTAAGAATTAACTACCATATCTAGACTGTAAGCACATCCATGGATAGCATCTATGAAATCTGGTCATTTATTTGCCCGAATATGGCTAGACTTTAGTCAAGGAATCTTACAACTGTAATTTCAACACACAGTCATACCACAAACCTTTTTTATTTAGCCAGAGAGCAGTATGACCAGACTTTACAGGGCATAACAGCAGTAAAACAGCAGCCTGTAGAAAACAGGGAAGATGGACAACTGAAAGTAATTTTGCTTTGAAATACTGCTTTTGAATAATAAAACACATAGCTGGAAGTGTCAAAGTACTCTCTGAACAACACCCAGCCACAAAAGGTGGGGAAATATGATTTCACTTTTTTTTTGTAGCAGGCAAAACATCAGCTGTTACCTGTTGGGTCCAGAACCCAAGACTCCCAGTCCACCTCTGTGGTTAAAGAGCAGGTCATACTCAAACAGGGGACTGGATGGTGAGAGATCCATTTCAAGGTAACTTTCTCAATTTTAGTATTTGTCTGCTTCAAAGGAAGATCCTGTTGGGAAGACAATGTGAAATTTATCTTCTTCAGCACGGAGATAGCAACATCCACTTTCTGAAGGAAAGCTGGACCTTATAGCTTAAGGAGAGGTGGTATTCTGTAGCTAACACAGATGTGGGGCAAATTTTTAGGACTTTGTTCTGCCTGATTCTGAACAGGATTCATCCTTCATCCTTCATCCTTCATCCTTCATCCTTCATCCTTCATCCAGCTCTGTGTCAGGGTGAATGCTCAAAGCCCACAGTTGCAAACCCATGTCAGTGCATATACCACCAAGACACGCAGAGTGGCAGAAGCATTAACCCTTCCTTTGAAATGTCATTTGAAACTAGTGCAGCCCCATAACAGGTTTCATCTCTGACAAAGTTTCCTTTGGTTCAAAATATTCTGACTGTCAAGAAATGTGTCAACAAACACGCTTCAAATTACATCGTGTTATAACAGGATTTTGACTTCCTTGTGGACAAGACAATTCTAGTTTAAGAATGTGCTATCAGAAATAGTTAACTTGCCAACAGAAAGTGTTTCCAAGGAAGGGTTTTTGCTATTGACAAAATCAGTGTATATTAAATGACTCGTAACTGTGTAATATTGATGGCTGGTTTCATAACGCACTCTCCTGTTACACTGGACTTCACAGAAGCAACATAATAAAATTCAGAAGTTGATCTCCTCTGTACTGCAGACTTCTGCTGACACAATTATATTGGTCAGGAGAGGCAAGAGGTGAGATCTCTGGCCAAAGAGCAGCATCAAGAAAAGTCTGATTGTTAAAAAAGGTACAGAAGCCAAAACTGAGCTTTTACTATATCACTACTTTCATTTCAGGATGGATGGGGCAGAGGAGAAAATCTACACTTTTCCCCCCAGATAGCCTAACCTTTTGGTTTTGCCTTCTAGGGGGGAAGACCTCTAAAGCAACTTGAGATTTTAAACACAAAATATTTTCTGAATTAAAGTTTGATTTAGTTCTTCTGTCTCAAAAAGCAAAAGCTCCAATCCTTTGGACCACAGGAAACTTGCCAGCTGTGGAAATATTAAGGCTTTTACTGTATGCAAGTGAGCTGTTCTGGCTCCATCTGCTAAAATGGTAAATTTTCACATATGCTTGTTTTGACTGATACCCAATCCTGAGTACTTTGTAAGGCAGTTATATGTGCAGGCCTGGTAAAAAATATTCAGCTCTTGCCAACTCAGGAAGACTATCAGTTTGTTAGAGGAAAGTGACAGGATGGGTCTTCATGGCTTCAATGGAAAGAGACAATGTTTGTAAACCACTGCCTTGTTTTGTCAGCAAAAATGTCATTAAAAACAAGAAGACACTGTAGCTTTTCTGGTCATCATGGAAAAATAGGTGAAGTGACTAAAGACAAGCATATACATCCTGATGAAATACTTTTGATTTATGGACTACTAATATTCTGCAAGTCAATGTTCAGTTGATTTTATAAATCTTACCATTAGGCCTTCCTGTTTTCACCTCTTATAGCTAATAAGTGCTTGGAAATCTTAGTAGATTAAAGCTTTAGGAAACATAGAAATTTCACTTTGAAGCCACTCCTTTCTCCTCGTGGAACGTTTAGAACTAGAATAAGAAAAAATTCTAAGAATAAATCCCTGCGGTGTATCAGTGTGAAATATTGTCAGTGGTAACTCAAAGAATGTGTAGTCTCAGGAGAAAGGAGAGAACACAATTTAATTAAAGCTTCTTATTTTAATTGCAAAATTGTATCATTCTTTAGTTCCATCTTTGCTAGGAAAAAAAAGCATAAACTGAATTATGGCCAAGTATGATGGATGCTTCTTGCTGTTACACAACTGTTTAGGAGGGAATCATGGAATCTTGCAGTAATTTTGTGGAAGGGACCTCTGGAGGTCACTAATCCAACCCTCCCCTCAGAGCAGGAAGCACTGCATAATCCTATTTCTAATCAAAACTGTGGGGAAATCAGGGCACGAAGGAGGTCATGATACAACTTCCAGACAGACTGCCTGCCTATGAATTTTATTCTTCCAGTTTTCAGGACAGAGTCTGAACAGCTTACATGGATAACCAGCAACATCAGCAAAGTCCCTAACAGACTTCACAGGGTCTCCAGGTTTTCCATATTTTTGAGATCTTAGGAGAGGGAAAACTTCATTCTAGCCATTCTTTTTAATGTGTATCTTGCTGCCCTTGATCAAGAAATGCTTTGCCCTCAGTCCTCACATGCTTGGCTCTGTTATTTAAAACATAGATGTAAGCTTATTAAAGACAAGAAAGGTCAGGATTTTCGTTTTGTGTTTTGCTTGAAAGACTTGGACATTCCAGACTGCACAGACCTTTCTAAAATAATTCTGGGGCTTCTGTCAGTTTTGATTTATAACAACATATGTCAGATTTAATTACAACATCACTCTACCCATTCATCACCAATGTTGCTCTCTGCAATGCTCTTCACCAAATCTCCAAGGGATGTAGTGACCTGAACTTGTTTCACCAGTTAACAATAGGATTAGATGTCCCCATGCCATTACGTTTTGCAGATTACTGACCACACTAAAATTGAGGGGTATGGTCAGAGAGTCAAAGGTGAATAAAGCAGAGGTGCTGAGGATGCCCTTGCCCAAGCCTGCTCCATAACCAACATCACTGTTAACAATCCCTTCTGAGACGACTTGAAGCAGATCTTCATTGTGGATACTTTATACGCAAATATAACACACCCTTAGCACCTCTGAGCTGTATTGTGTGGGTGCACACACTTCACTGAGGGCTGGCTCTAAGATCTTTGAACCATGCTACATTATCTGGTGTAGACAATTTCTGAGATTCTCAACTTGATTTTGTATAAAAAAATACCTCAGACCTTTTTTCTCCCTTAATTATCAGGAAGGAGGTTTTAATCAGTGCCAAAGCACTGTTTTCTGATCAAAAGTAGAGGAGATATAGGTATAATTATAGAATTACTCTATTGCTTCAGATAAGCACTTGCTGGAGTAACCAAACTCATCAAATCTGAGCTCTTCTTCTGATGTTTTAAATTTATAGTCAAATTACAATGTCAGTGTTTATTTTTGCTTTACTTAGTTTGGTTTGATCTCTCCTCAGCCTTAAATTTCCTTATAGTCATAAATCCAAATAACTGTCAGGCTCTCATGACAGCAGGCTCATCACTGAGTAGAGACTGAAGATCAAACACAGAATTTAATTAGCATTGGACAATGTTTGTGGGAGGGCAAGTTTTTCCTGAATACATTTTTTTTTTCCTCTGAAACATTTAATTCTCTTGAGTGGAAGTTTACTTTTGAAGCTAAAGGCCTGAATTTGGGCTCTAAAAAGTTTAATCCTACATAGCATTTTGGACCTTGGACAAAATTCAGGTAGCTTAATGCGAAGTAGGAATCATACAGTATCATAAATTTATAGAATAGTTCAGGTTGGAAGGGGACCTCTGAAGGTAATCTGGTCCTAGCTCCTGCTCAGAGCAAGTTTGGCTTCAAAATTACATCTAGTTGCTCAGGGCCTTTTTCAGCTGAGTTCTGAAAATCTCTAAGGAAGGCGATCTGCACGACCTGCTTCCACGTATAACCACTCTCCAAGTGAAAAAAATTTCCTTATATCCAGTGGGTATTTCCTTTGTTGCATCTGGTGATCACCTCTGAGAAAAGCCTTGGTCTGTCATCCCTATAAACCCTCTTTGGTAGTTAAAGACTGCAATTAGAGCACCTTAGTCTTTCCCTGGATAAGCACTTCTGTTTGCATCTTTGCATGCAGACTACAAGGTCTCCAGAAACAGGAGGAGAAAGTTTGGCTTCTGAGGTATGCCTTTTCATGTTGTTTTTCTTTTTGTTTTTTGTTTTTGTTTTTTCCCAAGTATTAAAATGCCTTTGGGCAATACATTGAAATAACCAACCTAAATTTCCTCTTCTGGACCGTCTGAATTCTTCATTCTTTTATGCAAAGTGAAACAGGAAGGCCTGGGATCACTGTACATGGGAACTGTGTCCAGGCTTAGAGATATGACACAGTCCAGATAAGTGACACAGGAAAAAGTAAAATTCTTGTTTCTTGTACAAAGGAAGAGTTGATCTCATGCCTTTCACATTCTGGTTGTTAGAAAGAGATGAAATGAAGTTTGCAATGACAATCATCAGCTGCACAGGCAGACATCTAACTGCATGACCTTATGACTTTGTAGATGGGTAGAGACATTTAGTCCATCCCATGAAACGTTTCATTATTAAAGAGGTTCAGCATCTAGATCTGGGGCCGTACAAAGAAGAAAACCAAGAAGAAACCATGAACAATGTACATTTATGCAAAACAACTAGAAACAGAAAAACTTGGTTAAATGGAAAGGCAAGAAATTCAAAACAAAGGAAAGGCTGAAATTCTGGCACCAGGCTAGGGAACTGCTTACTACAAGATGTCATTGGGGCCAAGAAATTAGTAAGATTTGCATAAATAACAGGAATATCCAGAATGATCATAAATAAAGCTAACAAAACCTTTGTGAAAGGGATGTAAGTCTTCATGTTTCAGGGTTTAGACCACTCTGTAACTGTTATGATTTAGAATGAAACATTCACTGAGAACAGATTACCCAACATCTGACTTCTGCAGGCTTAGTACACATTCCTCAGAGGCATCTGGCCTGGACTGCTGCTGGAGTCTGGATACGTATTAGCTAGCCCATGTGTCTGATCCAGTCTAGCACTTCCTACTTCATTCTGGCCTTTTTTTTTTTTTCCTTTTACCAGAGGTAAAACATTCTCAGACAAAGGAAAGTTGCCTTTCTTGCAGTGTTCCCCTTGTCCCTGAACACCTGATTTTATGTACAGAACGGTGGAGACAAACACAACATAAAACTATCCTGCACCTTGATGCCTCTGGAGCTAGAATCCTCCAGGACAAATGGGTTTCAAACCTCCAGTTGCGGATACCAACTTGGAGAGAAAGGCATGAGGACCCATAACATCAGTCATTTTCATACTGCATGACCCAGCACTCCCTTACTTTGTCTTTGTTTCTGGTAGGCTGCACAAAGCTCTGGGATAGATCACAGCTCCATCACGCGTGCACATTATTCTCACCCAACCTTCAGTACTATGTTAATTTTAGTACTCCCTGCTGTGGATTTAAATCACTGGGACAATTACACTTGCCATGTAACTTGAACTAAATCTGTTAGAGAGCAGAATAGATTACTTGAGTATACTATTTTTATATCTTAAAGATCATTGTTCTTTTAAATATCACGAGTTCTAAATATGTAACTGAAGATGATTGATATGTCTATTTTCCATACAGTATAACACAACTTAATGGAGTCATAAGATTTCTGCCAACACATTATAGGATTTGGAATCTAAGTAACTCTTAGATTACTGGCATCCCTGTCTCCTACCACAAGCGATCACATACCATGGTGCAGCTGTGATATGAATCACAAGAGTATCTCTCTCTATCTGTCATTGCCGTAACTAGGTTCCAGGAAAAGGAAAAAGGAATCTATCTGCAAGCAGGTAAGATCCACAGCACTTATACCTGGAGGTTTCAGGCCCAACAGTTTAATTGCAATGGCAATATTACACCACACAATGATTTGTTCAGAACTGAAAAAATACTTATGTTTTGCTTTTGAAGACATCCTGCAATACTAGCTCTGTCCACACCCCTCTCTGGCTGGTAGAGGTTAACTCCATGCCAGAACTATATAACTGTATCGAATCTTTGCCATCAGCTCTACTAGTGATTACATTTAGGAGGATGCTGCATCTAAAGTTTGAGACTTTTAGGTAACCTGAAGTTTTAGACAACCTTATTGCTTCAGGTACCTTTGGCGCTACAGTAGGATGGTACTTCCACCAGTAGGTGAGTGTAGTTCAAGTCAAAGGATTTCTCAAAAAAGAGGTGAGTAATGTCTACTGATTCAGACCAGGTTTACTCAGGTGTCAGCAGCAGCATTGCAGGTGGATGTTGCTCATGGTTACTGCTAAATATCTTTTTCCTGAACTGATCACTGTTCACCATAAATGAGGGACCTGGTCTTATGTGGAAAAAATACATGGTGAAAAGCTACAGGAAATTCCCTTAAAGAACAAAGCCATCACTTCTTGGTTCTACCACTCTACAAATGTTGACATATAATCAAAAGTTCAACATTTACAAATTTCAAACCAAGGGCTCAAATCTAGCAGCACTAGTGAAGTAACTCTACTCTTCACCCCCTTCAAGGTTGACAGCATGAGACTCTCTGGTGCATGGAGCAGAGATCAAACCTCTAAAAAAGAGCTATCAGTACTGCTTTGTTTTACTCCCACCACCATGACATGTCTTCTGCTCACCTCTCTGCTCTGCAAAGAGTGTTCCTGAGGACAGACCACATCCCTGCCCACAATCCTGTGAGTAAGAGCACTACAGGGGGATCTTTACCCAAAGTGCTTTAAACTCTCACTGAATTGCCAACAAACTCTGTGGGAGGAGAGGAGTCACTCCAAAGAACATGAAGGCTATTTGAAACGGATTCGGATGTTGATTTTGACAGAAGGAGAAGAGCTTGTCTCTGACTCATCTTAAATTGTGGACAGTAATTTTAAGAATGGCTTAGCTACACTGTGCACTATATTCTGCTGCTCATTGTGCTCTTGATACTATTTGAGTCATTAGAAATGGTTGCCATGGATAAACCCATTTCAGGCCTCAAAATAAAAATTTCTCTGGATGAAGTGGCTGTGAGTATTTCTCTAGTAATTTCATATTTGGATTCAATAGCTGAAATGAATTATGAAACTCTCTAAACTGTCACACATTAAGAAGGAACTGTAAAATGCTGATAAGACGCCAAAATGAAGGCAAGGGGATTTAAAGGTCATTCTGTCGGTCTTTTTTATCTGGTGAGGATTTTAGACTGAGCTAATTACCATGGTACCTGAACACTTAATAGGCTGTTCAGAATTTGGTAATGATCTTAGTAATAAGCTGAGTAAACAATCATATCTATAAGGTCTCCAAACACCTTCAGCAGACAGGTGAAAGCAGGGCTAATGGATCCAGTCCACGTTGCACTAGAAGATGCATGTTTAAATTCTAAACCTAATGACCCTCTTACTCATTACTATCTCCATTGAGACTGTAAGCTCATGAGAGAAAGACCAAGTCTAAGTGTGTACTGAGCACAGCCACTACAGCTGGGTCTCTGGGAAGTACTGGAGGAACAATTCATACCATGATTCCTAAGCTAGAGAAGGTGAGGATCACTGATGTAAGCACATCATCAGGCTTTGGACTTGAGAAAGAAGGGCTAAACTCGCCTGCCTTTTTATGTCTCTGTTCACCTTCTTTCATTCTATAAAGAAAAGATGATGTTAGAGATGAAGTTAGCTTTGGTACTAAAAAAAAAAAAATAAAAATTGAAAGAAACAACTGAAAGGGAAAATCAGCTAATCAGCTGAGAAATAGTATTTTTTACATCTTGGGTTATAACTACAAGTGCAGTAATAGCAGCATGATATTCAGCAGCAGACTGAATCTAAATCATAAAAATAGGTGGTCAGAACTTTTGAAATGTAATACTTTGATGTGTTTCTTCATCAAAGAAGAGTATGAGTTTAGAAGCTGGCCACAAACCTATAACATTTATTTTATTCTGAACTGTGAGATCAGCCCTTCATGGAAGAAGGAACCAACATTTCAGGTACCTACACTAAGCCCTGTAAAGAGACCTGTGTTTCACTCACTCACATCCCTGCTAAGGTGCCCTGGGTATTCATCATGGTCAGATGAAGAAACATTTATTTTTGCTACTCTTTTTCATGTTTTGACACGAGATGGCATCCTCATCTGACACCAATATATGAGTTTTTATGATGCTTTGAAGGAGTTTCTCAAAAAAATTCTTGAGGAGTTGTCTACACACCCCCAGTTCCAAAAGTCAATCCTATTGGCTCCTGTTTATTTATTCACTTGACTCGGTATGTATTATAAGTCTGTATGAATTGCACTGTAGGGGGGCAAGGAGATGTCATTTAAAATCAACAAATGCTTCCTTCAGTGTGTGCCATGGCACACATTTTTTTTTTTTTTTTGCTACAGTCCTCCCTCTATTACTCTTCATTATGCCTCATATTGTAGCACCTTCAATGTTCTCTGGGCTGTTCCACACTGATTTAATATGTACCTCAGAATTTGATTCAAGTAGTAGGTTATTGTTATATTTTGAGAGACATGTATTGACACAGATGGAAAATTGATATTAAACTAACCCTCTTTGTTGCAATTACAAATCTCACAGCGTAAAGCTTTGGACAAGAATATTAGAAAGTAAAAGGAAATATATAAAACTCAGCCAAGAACCTACTCCATACAAGTGGCTTAACCATATTCTTATTGACTTCAGTGATATAAGATCAGGGCCAGAGTGTATCTAATACATACAGACAGGGCTCGTGGTTTTAGGACTATTCCCATGTTTTTGTAAGAGATCCTGTTCAAACATTTCTTTATGAAACAGGAGACTCATGGTTTTAGTAGTTTGCTTTTCCATGATAGCATGACCTATAACCCTGGCAGTTGGATAAATTCAGGCTTATTTCAAATTAAATAGGGAATCCATTGTAATTAATCATTTGCAATAACTAAAACCTGTGATTGGCTGGGGATCTTGATTATTTCTACTCTGACTCTACTTGTTTGTGAACTGAACTTTGAAATAATTACTATTATCTGTTGACAAGAGTTATCTTTCCTGTGTTATTCACAGTCTTATTTACCACTAATTTTCCCTTGATACTTTTATAACCAATACCTGCTGCCTCCAAGAGGCAGGTTTTCACAGTGAAGAGAAAGCCTAACACAATAATTCTTTTTTTTTTTTTTTTTTGATTGGGACAAAAAAATCCAGCATATTTCTTTAGAAGGAAACCTTACACTTTATGTATTCAACACAGTGTGTGGGACTATTTCAGAGCTTTCGGTCATGAATGTCTTATTTCCATTAAAAGTAATGGTGTTATTCCTGGCAACGTGAGCTTGCGTGATTTTGCTCACAAGTAGAGATCTGCCTATACATATAAATCAGCCCCCACGGTTTCAAGAGAACAGAGGAAGAGGAGGCACGGCTCATCTCTACCTTCTAAGCTATACTGGCAATTTACTTTTGCACTTTCCACTGCTGAGATTTCCATTGTTGTTTTAGTTCTATTGAACTCAGGATTAAATTGAAGGAAGCAATTTTGAAACCTGGCCTTGGGGGCCTCAAAGGCAAGGTTGTGGGGAGAGCAGCTCATGAATAGACTTCAGGCTGGGGTCTGCCGGGAAATGCACACCTGCCACAGAAAAGCGCGATTAGTGGCGGCTCAACAAGCATCATTTGCGACATGTCTGGGAACCCCTCCTCACCCTCTACTAATCAAGGCTTAACTTGTGAAGAGGTGAAAGTAGCCTCCACACAGTGCATTCCTCATTGTTTTTATTTTTAATTTTAAGAAACTCCAAATACACACTCTCCCCAGTGCCAAGACTGACAGAGTCCATCCTTACACAAAGAATGGATCTAACCTGCTGTCTTCACCAAGGCTTGAACAGCCTAGGGCTGGGAAGAAAGTGTAGCATTTGGCTTTTTGCCCAGAAAATAAGATGGTCCGAAAGGTCACACACATACACACACTCACAGAGAGGTCTCGTGGGAAAAGGAGATGGAGAAAAAATGTTATTTTCTGCAAGGTTAATTGACTATAAGGTGAACTTCATCTGAGGACAGCCCCTTGTGCTGAATACCTCCATTTGTGATTTGATTGGAGGGGAATAGATGATGCAACTCAAAATAACCACGGAGCAGGAATGAGTGCAACACATGGGAGAGCTGATTTTTATAATCTGGCCCCAACAAACAGCAGGCAGGGTTCAGTATCCACTGCAGCTTTCCTTTTCAGGAGCATTGGGTGTCACAGCCTCTGCTGACATCAGCAAGGCCTATTAAGTGCGGGGCACCTTTGAAAATGAGAACCCATGTGTAGGTGGCAAAATATGGACCTGGGGGCTCTAATTCAAGACTCTCAGTCAAAATTGTCCAAGGTGTTTAGAAATGCATCTCCCACCGATTTTCAGTGAAAATCTTGGTACCCTTGAAGACCCCAGCCCTCAACTTTAATGGAGGGAAAATTATGATGGTGTGGTTATATCATCATATTAAATCAGTCAGTCTTGGTCCCTGGGTAGAGTTTAGGAGAGGTGGTTCACATGTACATGTTAGTTTACAGTTTAAAGACACTGAGAGGAACTCTGAAAGCTTATCTTTCCATAATGCCTTTTTGATGGAGCTTAGTATCCTTTTTTGTTTGAAATGTGACATATCAGTGCACTGATTTCATTTAAATAGTCACTTGCTTTCCCTGTGTTCTTTTCTTTTCCTGGCAAAGCAATAGAGAATGATGGGAAGAGGGATGGATCGTTGTGTGGAGGAGAAGCAACCTTTCAGTAGGCAAGACTTGCACTGCACACCCTCAGGAGGTTCACGCAGATCCTGACATTTCAGCTGTTAGCTTTGCTGTTAGTATTTTCCTAAGTGCTGGAGTGCCGTGCTTGGCTGCTTTTATACCATGAGAAAAAGGAAGAATTACAGGGAAGGGTTCAGTGTGGCAAGTGACCTCACAGAGTGTGAGCCAGGTTTGGGTCCAAAACCTCATTGCGTTGTGAATGAAGGGCTGTTCCCAGAGTAATGTACTCCTCCTAATACAGGATCTTGGCCCAATGCTACACTAACCCAACTATGGGATTTCGAGATCAGAGCAGGGTCTTGCTCACATAGCCCGGAAAAAACAAGACTGGGTACATATGCTTACAGATGTATGTGGAAGCTGTTGACAATAGGTCAATGCTGTTGACAATGATTCAGTACTTGACTACTTAAGTCTTTTGACCAGGGGGAAAATTAACATCACAAAGATGGGCTGTTGCAAAAAGCCAGGCTCTAAGAGGAAGCACTAAAGATTCATATTCAGCTTTAGAGAACAATGATTAATTGTTATTTATAATACAGGAGTACCTGCAGATCCCAGCTGGACTCAGGGCCTTGTTTTGCTGGCTCCTCTCCACTTCCCCTCTCCTGCTTCTCACAAAATACACCTTCCACTAGTATCAAAGCACTACTGAGAATACATTGTTTTATTGCCAAAGCCTAATCCTTCAGGAAACTGAAGCTGGCCATTGTCTTATCAACTACGTATCATTTGCCTTGATTTCAAGTTTCATCCTATCTGCAGATGGATTAACAAGTTGCAAGGTCCAGTAATTATAACCCGGAAAAAGTCCAACAAACCTCTTTGCTTCTAAAGGGTGGAGGAAGAAAAAAAGAAATGGAAAAAGCATCAGCTCGAAATTTGTCCACTAAGGACCACATTAAAATTTATAGATTAAAAAAAAATATATCATGTATCAGAATGAAGCCAAATCAGCAGTTTTGGCCTTGCTTCTCTAAGCAGAAAGGCTTTGCTGTCTGACTTCTCCTTGGCTGCCTTTCTAGGCCTGCAATTCACAGCTGCATTGACGCGGAGCAGGTCCAATAATGCCATTTGTTTTCCACTAAAAAAAAAGAAAAAAGGAGAAAGAGGGACATATAAATGGATCATAGAAGAAGGGGGCCATTAGCAGACATTTAGTCTGACCATGGCTAGAAGTGCAGATGGTTCAGAGGAACACAGCCAACTTGGCGTTTATATAAGCTATCTTGTATCTCCCTCTTTTTTTTCCTACACTGGCACTCAGATTGATTAAGAGGTCAAATAAAGGCTGCTTCAGTGTGAGAGTGTGCATGATATATGACAAAAAATTCTGTCTTACAGTTAAGGCTTTCTGAACAGCATAAAAGACAAATCAATGTACAAACTAATTCTCAGCCTGTTTAAGTCTTTTCTTCCTCCAAGCCGTATGGACCTCTCTCTTCCTTTTTTTTTTCCTTCTTTTTCAAATAACCTAATAACAAATATTTAGAGAAGTAAGGGAAGAAAACCAGGGAGAGCAGTGGAATGTGAACACAAGGAGGTAGAATAGGAAGGGCATTTTTAATAAAGCAGGTGAAAAATACTATAAACATATGTGAGTTATTCAATAGACACAACAAATATTCTTCAACAAATGTCTTTTCTGAAGTGCAAGGAAGAAAAGCAAAAACCAAATTGTGAAGGTCTTCTTAACTGACTACTTCGCATGTGGCAACCTACGTCCTGCACTGTCTAGCCTTTTAGCTCAGGTGTTTTCTGTGTGCCTGCTTTGCAAAGAGAAAATTTTGACTCTGTGAAAAACAATGGAAATTTGATGGAGCAGATGTCTTCTACAATAACAAAAGTAATGAACTTTATATGAATTTAGGCACCTGGGATTTTGATCCACTATGGTGTTTAGACATCTCTCTGTCAATTGCTTTAGGGATACAGGATGTCTGAACACCTAAATGGTCCTTAAATCATAGGCTCCTGACAAAGAAACCCTCTCAAGACCTAGCTGGTGACCTGCTTGACTCTTTGAAACCTTCTGGACGTAGATCTTCTCCACTGAACTTCAGACACGTTAAAGTGGTTCAGCATCTGAAAATCAGGCAAAACTAAGAGCTTTATTAAAGGCAGAATCTCACCCCTAAGTACATCTAAAGATCTGGGTCTGAACTGAAGCTCAGGTTGCAATAGCTCAAGCAGGCTGACTGAAGTCCTGCCTGCACTTTAATGCTTAATTATCCCAGGTGCCACAGGGATGGATACATAGAAAACAGATGGAGAGGTATTCCTGAGCATCTAAAGATAAGCAGATCAGTTAGACCAGGTTCTGTAGATCTTGTTTGAATAGTTAATCACAGGAACACAGAGATGAAGAGAACCACATGGGTCACTGAGCCCAGGTCTGTGATATTTTCTCATTATGATTTACAACCTGGATAGTATCAAGAGCATGCCAGGTGCTTCATATAGTCAAACAGCCTGACAAGCTGGTATTTATTTTGGAGCCAAAGGAGGCCAGTCTGTTTTATGAATCAAGGTTGTTGTTGTTTTTTATTTTGAGGCTGGGAGGTTGTTAATCATTTTGTTTACACTGTACTTTGTGAGGTGATATTTTTGCTCACCTCCTTTACTGTTGACTGTGCATCATATCCTAGTACTTTAATTTAAGAACCACAATTGTTAAAACTTTCTTCATAACTTTACTGAGTTACCCTTGAATGTATTTTGCTTTGGGCTATTTAGACACAGCTACACACCCATATAGTCAGTGGAAATTATCAATAAGTGTGTCATATGTGTTTAAGCCCACCCCATACATTCCCTAGATTTGTACATGATTTAAATTATGTATGTATATAGCATAAAAACTTCTTAAAAATCCAACTGATATAAAGAATTGTCCCATTACCTGAAGCAGCCAAATGTTTCTTTTCCAGACACAAAACCAGAAGACAACAGATACACCTTTTGTAGCTGGGATTATTGATGCAGTTTAATCACTTTGAATGTCCGTAAAAGAATTGATAGAAGACTGAAGTTAAAATTGATAACCAGCATTCTTATTTACTGAATGTGAGTTTACGTGACAAAACCACATTTTTATGTCTGCTTTAAGGAAAAGTCTTTCACAGAGTTTGACATACCGGAATAAGTTTCTCTATAAATATCCCAGAGGAAGCAAGTGTAGATGATTTTAGAAGCATTTATTGGACTGTAGAAAGTGAACATTATTGAATAGATTAATATTTTTTGAAAGGTGCTCATATAAAACACCACTAAAAGATTCAGAAATTATCAGTAGGTATTTTATGCTTGCTACTGACAGAAGTGACATCTGATAAAGATAGGGATAAACATACCAATAAAAGATATTGTCAATTATTCTACACTATACCATCCATTTATTTGTTTGAGTTGATAACAATCAGATTATTGACTTTTAATATGTTGTAGCTCTTGGTAAATTATTTATGAATGTGCCCTTAGTAAAAAGTGTGACCATTAAAGGTTTTGTTCATGTGATTTGCATCTGAAAAGTTCCTTCTGATACATAAAGTGCCCAAAGTGTCCACTGGGCAATTGTTTCTAGTAATGAAATGTCTTTGAAATCTGGCTGAGAGTAACAAATTTAAACCAGTGAAAACCACTTTGTAGGCACTGATAAGAAAAGATGAGCTAGACTTCTGAAAACGGGCACAGAATGGAAAAAATCAGGCCTGGTAGGATGTTTCTTACAGCAGGAGTGTTTTCAGGAGAACTTACAGATACTCAGTGTAAAGAGGTGTAACAGGAAGCATTTAGAGCTAATCTAGTTCAGATACTAAACATTTCCACAACTGAATGTCACTAAAAAAGTAAAACATAAAATGCAAAGCCATCTGAGAGAAACCCTTAAAAATAATCCTTAAACATACAGCTGAAAACAGAAGTTCAGACACGTAAGCAGAAATGAATTTGCCAGACAATAAATTACAATCATGTGCCAAAATATGACAGTAGATAGGCATGGCAAACATCTGTAACACATAAATACACAAGTGAGCTGGACACAAACTATTGTGCCAAGACTTGCAGTGCGTGAGGGCAATTTATTACAAGAATAAAATCCAAAAGACATACAGAAAGCTCAAAAGATTCCTGTTAACCCTCCCTCCAAGACCGGTAAAGATCTGTTATGGTGGGACAGGCTACTTAATGGATTATTACTTAGCTTTTTAGCAATACAGAAGTATTCAGTGCATTAAGCGATGATGTACTACTAGCTTGTAAATGACAGATTGTTCATAAGAAGTTAATAATCATGATAATGGACCACGAGTCACAAATGTCTCTTGTATACCACTTTTTCACTTTTATAGACAAGTACAAACTTATCACATCAAACACTTGTACTACACAGTCAAGTGGGAGAATTGATTAAGCTGGTTGAAAGTGTTCACAATGAAAACTGAGGGAAAAGTTTACCCAGCACACTGCCCTGCCTTTGTCAGCTGTTCAGAGAGCTGGGGGAGGAAGAGCAACGTCTTCACACCCAACATCTAACAAGCTTTTTGAGGTAAAGGCAATTAACTTTGAAGCAGCTATGTAACTTTTTCGTAATAAAATATCTCAATCTATTACACTAAAATAATAACAAAAAAAAAATCCTGTGAAAAAACTTTAGCAGAAAAAAAACGGAGCTCTCTAGAGAACTGATCCTAACCACCCTAGGTATTACTAATATTGGGTAACAAAAGATCTGTTTTCTAAGGACAATCAGAATGATTGCCCTCTATTGCCACATCTTCATTCTCCTCTTCTACCACTACAGTGGAGTGAAAACCAGTCCCCATTTTTAATTATTCACAATTGTTCTAATTATTCCTTAGGAATCATCAGAGGAAATGAAAGGAATATGATGGACTGAAACACCAAAAACAATTAATAAGACTTTTGGGAAGTCTCCATACAGACACCACAAAAATTCTCTGGGATGTAAATAACATGATGATTGATATGAAGGGGTCCAGTCTTATCGCAAAAGCACCAAGGGTGAGCAATTCTGCCACTTTCCCTAGTGGAATTTCAACTGCTAGGCACTAGGTCTTGGCATGTATGTGTCCACAAGACTGGAAGGCTTCTCGCAGCATGTATCTTTTCCATGTGTCATTACCTATAAAGTGATCAAAGAACCTTCTCACTGTTAAGAGGAACAGCCTGAGTTCCTAAGTCTCTGCAGTGCAATGTCTTGGTGCACACATCAGTACTGATAGCTTATAGTTATGTGGGACAGCATATAAAATGCAGGGGGGCAAGTTATGATAGGGAAGTTTCATGGAGACAATCTGGGGACATTCATTTAACTTATGACAAGGTAATCCAGGACTGATTCAGGGTATTGCTAAAATCCTGGTTTGGTAGTATGGCATGCCAGCCTATGTTTTACTTCATATTTGTTAAAGGAAAATAGGTTAAAAAATGATTAAGTGTACTGTTTTAAAGCTATATCTAAAATATGGATTTGAAGGTAAGAAAATGCTCTACACCTTAGATAGACAGAGATCTTTTTGCATTGAAGAAACACTTTTCCAATCTTTTTTGCTGTGCTATAATTTTCTGATATAGGAAGAAAGCACAAATGTTTAATACTTTTGGAAAAATTTTTTCCTAGTAAACTTTGGAGTTTCTTCCCAGAACTCTTGGGACATGGGCCCAAATTTGGCCCATCTGACTTTAAGTATTAATGTGATCCTCCTAGTTCTTCAAGCTCTGTTTTTTTTTTTTTTCTAAACTGGAGAGAGCATGTTGAGTGCATCTAGAAAGCAATATATTTCAGTTAAGATCACCCGTTCACCTGTTTCTTGACTATATGGAAACATGCGGTGGGACAGGCAGGTGGAATGCATTCAGAGCAGAACACACATGCAGTTCTCTTTCATATGGCAATACTGTCTTTTACAGGTATATCAAGGAGTCAAGGTTTATCCACCAACACTAGAATGGAAACTGGATGTTTTGTTAAAACTGAAAAACTGCAGCATTTTGTAGAACAAAAAAAGTAAAATAACTTTCCACATTAAACTTAGACTGTTTGGACAACCTTGATGAAAGGAAAGCTAGAAATTATGTTAATTTTTTTTCCACAGAGAAAGAATATGTCCTAAAATAATTACTATTAATTATACAATCCTGCTACCGCTTAACTGTAGATTGTTGAATGAGGAGGAAAATAAAATATCTTTATTAATGGATCTATTTAGTAACAATGAATATCAAAATTGTCAGCTTGGTCTTCTAGACCCAATGGCATATAGTAAAGGAAGTAGTTGCCATCACAGAGAGCTCCCTCGGCTTTCTAAGCCCCACGATGATGCTTAGAGACTCTTGGACCAACTTCAGGCTTGCTGTCTTTAAACAATTTAACCAGTGGTAATGTTTTAGACTCTTCCAGAAACATAAAAGGGCAGCTGGCATTGCCGATCTGCTTGTTTATCCTCCTGCTATTAAATTCATTATACTCTAATGAATTAGTACTAAGCTGGAATTGTTCAGTAGCTCTACTGTTGTTACTGTCAATATAAGTCAATCTATTCTCATCTGAAGACTCCAATGTCTAACTTACTTGCTACCAGTGCTCTGAATTTATGTATAGGTTGAGATTGTCAAATGCTGGGCAGACACACTTCCAACCTAAATTTTATTGAGTCCAGAGTAAAAAAAAAGAGATCATACATAAATAGAGCTTAGACTGTCAGTGTAACATAGTCTCTGGTAACACTATTCCTACTTCCCTCTTCTTACATCCAAGGGGAAGAACTAAATGGTAAGGAAAATCCACCAAGTAATGAAAGCAATTATATCTATTTTTCTGAAGATAATTAATCTGTTATAACAGCACAGGAAGGCTACCATCCCTGCTTGTAAACACGAGCTGAGGTTATTTTACAAAACAGTGAAGCCACCCATGGCTCTTGTCCATCATTTATTACTTGCCTAATAAATACTTCAATTACATTTAATAAATAATGTATTCAGGCACAGTGAAGTGATAATTCTTTAAATTAATTATTAAATTCATGCAAAAGGTTTTATTGCAAGTACTACTAAAGGAAATTTCTGCCTTTAATCTAAAGTGATTATTCATTATGTGCAGTAAAGGCTCCATTTGCATATTATTAGTGAAGTAACCTTTAGCCTTCCTGGCAACAATAAAGATGCATCTCAGTGTTGCTGTGCATTAACGTTCTTGGTTAGCCTTCCAAAACTAAAGTGACGATAAACAATATGTAATAAAGTCTTTGTTTATGGCCCTCTACCAGCTGTTTTTTGATATCTCAAATATACTACAATGACAAAATGTCCAGTAAATGTGTTACAGCAAGTTGTTAAAAGGTGTTGCCTGCAGATGGTTAGTTGATGGGAAACAGTAAAAGTGGAACCAATTAATGCCCTAGAGGTCTGGGTAGTAAATTAATCTCAAAAAGATTTTTTAAAAGCCCTCTCTTTGATGGTCTCCCATGCGCTGAGCTACCCTGTACTTGCTGCTTTCCTCGCCTGCTACACAGCAGAGCCTCTAGGAATTAGCCATGTTCTTCAGCAGGGCTCAATTCCCCAGATGGTAGATTTTTTTTTTCTGTCTTGAGCAACTCTCAGCGCTAACATAAAGCATTTCCAACACCATCCTCATCTACCTATCCTAACCTCCTTGGCAAGGTGAGGAGGAACTTGCTAGGGAGGGAAGTCCGACTGACTTTCAATGAGAGAAACCAGAGCAGTCTCTCTTTCCATCTTTTTTTCTTCTTCCCTCTCTCTCTGTCTGTCTATCTCTTCTTCACAGAAATCTTTAAAGCAGAAATGATCCAGATTAGTGAGTCCAGAGGATCTGGTTCAGTGCTGTGAAGATTACCAGCTCATGACTGGAAAGACCTATCCCATGCATAAGCCCTTCTCCTGAAATATGGTATTGTCCTGGAGCTGAGCTGGCAATCTGGTGCTAGCTGAGCAATAATTACCCCTGATTCACAATGCTGCCTGAAATCGATCTTGAAATGTCAAGCCTAAGTGGCTTCTATGACTACATCTGGCAAGCAGATGACTGCACTGGCTGGATTCTCCAGGTCTTGATCCATCAGCCCTTCATCCATGGAGCCTTCTAAGGCCTGACTGCTGGGACCTTGTATATGTGTGTACTCTGGGACTGATCTGTTTTGCAGGGAAAACCTGGCCTGATCCCCTACGGAGATGTTTTCCTTTCAGAGATGCCATTTCATAGCGTAGTGCCACGATCAATGCTTAGATCTCAGCCAGACACATAATCAGTGCAGGTAACACCATCCAAGCACATGGTGAGCAATGAGGAACACAGGCAGGACTAGAGAGCACAATCCATCCCTGGGATAAACCGTGGCATTGAGCACCCCTTACAACACCTGATGCTAGAGTTTTCATTAAGTGGTCTGCCACTCTGGATGATGGAAATCTAGGCTGCATATAGGTCCTCAAAAAGCTTTGACTTGAGTCCTGAGAGAGCCAAGGATCCAAAAAAAAGAGAAAATAGTTACAATTATTAAATTATGATCATGTTTCCTCTCCTACAAGTCTATAGTCTCAAGCACAGTGAAATTTTTAATGGATGTTCTCAACATAGTTCTTTGTTTTAGCCCTCTGCTTTTAAGATGTTTAAAGAAAAATAGTGTCCAGAAAGACAAGACTGAAGCAAAACATTAAATTGACCACAGACTCCTTTTACCAACATGCCAGGTGAAAAGGTTTTTTTTCTTCAGACTGTGTCCCTTAACTTTTGTTTTTCTAGCTGCCAGTACAGGCCAAGTACAGGTTCTTTCACCTGCCAGGTGTTTGGAAGTAAGATTTCTGAAAAACAAAGTCACCCAATGCATCCCAGTTAGAAGCACATTATTTTAAAGATGTAAATCTTTAGTAGTAAGTAAATCCACACAAGAAAAGCATGTTAACCCATAGGTTAACTAAGAGGTCAGGTGGGATTTTTCCCACCAAATGTCAAGTGTGTATGTTTTGTTGTCTATTTGTCTGTGGTCAGTAAAGAAAAGCACCTCCAAAAGGCAATGCAATGTATCCTAAGGTGTATAGCTGGGACAAGCAGGGCAGTTTTCTCGTTGCAGTGGCCAAACTCTGCAGAGGGACCCCAGCGCTTTACAGAGGAGTGTCTGAGACTACTGAAGTTAACCAGGATGAGTCCTGATCATTGTAAAATCCAAGCAAAAAAAATACAATTTGTAGCTTATTGTGCTTCAACAGATCAAGGCAAATCCTGGGAAAGCATCAAGATGATTATTAACCTGTTAATGCCCAGGACAGGAAAACAGCTTGTCTTACATTAGCATTTTACCCTGTGTTAGTTGCCATGGGTTAGTTAAGATGCAGCTCCTTTTCCCTTCTCATGAATCAAGACCTGTTTTACTCTTTAGCCAGATTTTTATCCCACATTTGGAGGCTGCAGAAAGAAGCTGCTGGACTGTGTTATCTCCCTTTCCAGATCTGATTCCAAATTAAAGGCGTCTTCATTGACAACAAGTCACTCACTAATTCTTAAAAAACCACAAAATGTATCAAATCTCTATAGACCCTGCTTTGAGATAAGAATGAATTCAGCATTTTATAGAGCCAGGCTCCCTTCCCCCATCCTGCTCATATTCACATCTCTAACACAGAGACCTCTGGTTCACCTTTGAATCACTTATGTTCTCTTCACAGTAGCAATCAGCTCAGTCCTACATAAAGTGTAAAGTGCTGACATTTTCAAGCAGCCTAATGTTTCTTGCAGTCATCTAGCAGCCTTTCAAATGCAGAATCCTAGATGCCCTTGCTTTCCTTAATCAGCTAGCAGTGAAAAAGAAGAATGGAACAAAAAGACCTCATATATCCTCTTGTCCCTTGTCCCCCCCTTGCAATATGCTGTCCGTCCAAACTAATCCCCCTACATCCCTCCCATTATACAGATGCGGTGAGATCTCTGAACACAAATATTGTAAACCTCAACATAACTCCACTGATTCACACTAAGGGAAATAAATTTAATTCACTCGGCTTCTCATCATCTTACAGCTCCTTTAGGGCTAATCATCTGTGTTAACTTTCTCTGGAGTCTTTCTAATGTCTAAGTGCCGCCAACTATTTTGTAGCCGAAATATGTGTGGCAAGAGAACAAATTGCCCCACAGTGGATTTCTTTTCTACAACAGTGGTTTTACTATTAAAGAGAAAAGAATTGGGTTTGGAGTGGTGTTGGTTTAAGACTTGGATGGCAGGTTATGTGGCTGACTATAACAGCTTCATACAGCAATTTGTAGTCAATTTTTCTTTCTTGAAATAAATGTACAATATGCATCCAGATAAACTTTTATGTCTGTTCAAGAGCCACAACCATCCCTTTGGTTTTAAGGAGAATGATTCTTTTCTCAGCATCCCAGTTTCTTGAATTGCCAAATTTTAATAACTAACCAGCTTGTTTTTGCAGATCTGTAATAAATACAGTCTTTAGTAGCAAGTCGTGAATGCTGATAAAAGGATAATCCTAATGCTTGACTTCAAGCCTGACTGAAATGTGCCTTTTAGAGATGTTACACAGTGTAGGCACACTTTTGTTCAAGGCTGTGGATTCAAATTCTTATTCTTCCACAGATTTACTATGTACTTCTGAGTAAGGACTTTCTATCTCTAAAATACTGCTGACCATATATTTTTTTTCTTTACTGTCTGCTTAACATTCTCCAAGGGGCAGGGGTTGTTAGCATGTGTTTACATCAGGCTGTGAATTGCACACTGCAGAAATCAGCAGAATTTATTTTCCTGCTTGTTGCCTCACCACACCTACTTTGGCTTTCTTTCCCTTGACCTATCTTATTACCCTTTTTGATCTTAAGGGCCTCAATCACCATGGAGAGTTGAACTCCTAGGATTAATCCTCATCCTCTGACCTTTTCAATCCTGTTCATTCCTTGGTGGCAAGTGCCACTTAGACCTTTCTCTGTGATATGCCACCACCAGTATTCAATCTGTATGGCAAAACCAGAACTTGCCACCTACCCATTTAGCTTCTTCCCTTCTCACTTTTCCTTCTGGTTTCTAGGCCCTAAGAGGAATACACCTCTAATGGACATTTATCTGGTCTGATTATAGACTTCTGCTCTGAATTCCCTTCTGAGAGAGCTTCTAACTTTTTCCTCTGGGTTTACATAGAATCTGGGGAGATGAACCTCCTACTTTGGGTTAAATTCAGATCTGATACACCTCATGGAGTATGATCAGTTTTCAAACAGACCAAGCTGAAAAAATATAATTTCCTTCACTACAAATGGAATAACTCCTGTTTGTTTTCTCACAGGGACCTTCCAAGGTTTTTAAGGAAGACAAAACCAAAAGCAGAGATCAATGCAGAGGAGGTGCAGTAAATGAGGATATATCTCTGCTTTTCAGGGCGAAAAGGGCTTGCTAGTCCTGTGTGGAGATAGGACCTGGGTGTAACATCACTTTCCTCTCCAGCTCTCCCGCTTCTGATGGAGGGAGCACTTTCCCACAGACCCCTCCATTCTGGAAATGGAACAGCAAAGACTGGGAACAGCCCCATCAAGGTCAGCTGCTTTCAGAGGCACATAGCTGGAGAGATGAAGAGTTTACCCCCAGTTCTCCATCAGTCCCCAGCTGCCCCAGTTTTTTGCTTCCCTTGCTTCACTTTTCATTCAATACTTATTTTGTGGACCAAAAATAGACTCCAGATATTGAAGCATTGGCTTCTTCCAGTTGATAGCATAGTTGCTATCTAGTGTTCTTCATCAGATTTTTCCTTTCACAACAGAAATTCCATTTGGGAGCTGAAGAAATTTTGAAAACTGAAAAGCCTCAGTTTTAGAAAGTAGCATTTTTCTTTGGAAGTCACAAAATTCTCAACCAGTTCTCACTATAATGTCAGGTTAACAAGGCCAGCAGAAGCTAAGCCTGGCACCCCAAGCATGGTTCTCACTGCTCGTTCTTTCTCTCTAGAGGAAGAGTTGCAAAAGCAGATCAAGAATTTGGGTTTTCAGACAGCAGACTCCAAAGTTGTGGCTACTGGCATCATGTATGCCTTTCATATTTCAGCCAGCAATCATTCTCCTTATATCTTCAGTTAGGAAAAGAAAGAGTGATGAAAATCATGACTAAGAAGATGAATGGGTGAGGTGAGGATCAACTATTTGGCTTAGACACAGAAAGGCTGTCCACATTGTGAAGGGCACGTGGTAGCACAGGTAGGGTTTCCTCTTTCTCCTTCTTCCAATGAAGCTCTACAGCTTTATTCTTTTCCTTCTGCAACACCCAGATGATGCAAGTGCTGCTATAGATGCTATTTCAGCTTTTTTATAACTTCAGACACACTGATTACCTCCCCAGAATCCTTGTATTACTGAGTGTGTAAACAAACAACAAAAAGGTTTAAAAATTGTACTTTCCACTCATTAGGTTCAATCTATTTCAGTAGAAGAACTGAGTGGAAAAGGAAAGACAACAATGATTGCATGGCACTGTTCATATGCTTAGGGTGGAGGATTATACTTTGCTAAGCCTTCCAGGAAAATAAACCTCAGATAAACAAGAATGCTTTAAGGAGGTATAAGACTCTTGTCACCAATCAATGATATTTTGGCTTGCTTTGATTTCTTCACTGCCTGTCTCCATCTTCAGCTGGAAGTATCATTCTGAGTAGTCTTGGGTTTTTTGGCCTCTTTACCTACTGATTTAGTTAAATTAATAGTACATCCACCAAAATGTCTGGCTTCCCCTGATATTTTTAATTTTTTTGCTATTAAAATTGTGCCTTATGTTTGATGGATCTGTTCTAGGGTGATGGAATGAAAAGAAAGGTGAAAACAAAAATGTGTAGATTGAACTGGTTTGGAGGAATTCTCGGGGTGTGAAGAAGGACCAGAGAGAAGTCAGGAACCATATTTTGCATATGAAAATACTTTCAAGTGCTGCCACCAGCTGCTCTCTCTGGTATTTCTTTGTTTTGAATAACAGCTATTTGAAGATATTTAGCCAGAACTCACTTTCTGAGTGGGAGAAGTAAAGAGACTGAGGCAGCCCATCTGATTTCTGAATCACCATCAGAGCTGGAGCGCCTGTTCTCTCCCTGTCTCCATTAACTAAGAGGAGCCTACAGTGGTTACTCTTCTAGCTTTGGCACCTCAGCTTAGAGGCTAAGGCTGTCTGGAAGGCATCCCAGATTATGTTCTTTTCCATCTTCTTCCACTTGTACTTAAATGAACATAGCTCCTGCAACAGTACAAGCAGGAACACGAATGACTTAAATGTGCTGAAAAAGACTTGTAATAAGGACATACTAAAAGTGCTGTAGAGCATCATTATCATTAGGAACTCAAACAGGTGAAAAATGGCTAATTACACCATCCTGTCCTCAGCCTTCAAGCTAACTGGAAATTGATATTGAGGGTGAGGATTTGAAAGAAAAAATTGACCCATATCTAATACCCTTCCCTTAGCCTGTCTTTTATTCTTTCTAAGTAATTACCTGCCTACCAGGGTGGAGACTGGCTCCTGCACTCCTATCCCACAGCCCAAAATCTCATGTTCAGCCACTTTGACACAGACCTGCATACTTTCAGTGATTAGGATATTAGTATTTCACTGCTGATACCATAGGTCTGAGCTGATAGGATTTATGCTGCTTGGTAAGGGAGGAGACTGGGAACTGCTCAATAACCTGGGGAGATTTTTCCAGCCCTGAGGGGGAGGACACGAAACAGGACAAGCTGTGTACTTAAGGTGGTCAAGTATTTTCCAGAAGAAGAGTTCTCCACTGGAAAATGTTGATTCAAGATCACTAAATGTGCCTTGGGAATGTTTTGAATTCACTGGACATTTTCACTTGCATCAGGTGGCATGGGAGGTGAAATGTAGGCTCCAAGGAATTACTCAGTCACTGACTGGCAAGAAACCAAGATCTGTGAGACCCAGGAATAAGGACTAAGCATGAGTGTACAGCAAAACTGTTCTCTACACCCAACAGGACTAAATCTCTACCGTATAATGGCCTGTAAGAGAGCAAAAAACCACTCTACCATCTCCAGATACAACACTTACAAAATCCTACTGTTGGGATGAATCAATAAACTGAATTACCATTAGTAATATTAGCAACCATAACCTTTTTTGATTTCTAACATCTCTGGCAAGGGTTCATTGCATCAATTTAAAGCAAAAGCTAGTGAAAAGATAGAGCAGTGGCTCAGTTTCTATTAAAGTTCTCTTTGTCTTGTAGCACAGATGGAGTTCATATGGATAGCTAACATTGCTGCAAAATATGAGAGATTATTATGAACAGGGCATGAAATGATAGAAAATACCAGTTAGAATAATTACATTATCATATTTTTATATGGAAATTATTTTCCAGGCAAATGTCGCTTGTTTGGAGAAGTTGAAAACAACTCTAAATACATCATTCTGTATGTCACAGAACAAAACAATTTTAAAGTTTAGAACCCATTACTTTAGAAGAGCTATTTATTTCAAGTAGGTGGCAATTTTCTTCCCCTCCCCCAGCCCACAGATTTCAGTAGCTATTCACCTCTTGCAATTTTCATCTAGCCTGTTCTTTAGAAACCAATTGCAACCTTTAAA
The DNA here is from genome assembly GCA_020745775.1 of Theristicus caerulescens. NCBI lineage: Eukaryota > Metazoa > Chordata > Aves > Pelecaniformes > Threskiornithidae > Theristicus > Theristicus caerulescens. The sequence continues at coordinate 5,119,329 of CM036583.1, forward strand.
GTAGTCATCTATTTCCAATGGAAATCTTCACATCCTGCTCTTTAAGCTGCTTTTTCAAACTCTTAATAAATTGCCTCAGGTTGTAGAGTTAGTAATGACACTAAATAGTGGAGGGCTTTCATGAAATGTTCTGAACCTCAATTCTCTTCTCACTCTTTCTTTTGTCCACTGCTCCTTGCATTTTTGCAGAATTTCAACAATTGCTCATTCAAGAGGAACAAATGCCTTTATTCTCCCCCAACAGAATTTGGGAAATTTGCCAGATAAATGGGGATGAGGAGGGACATGTAAACAGGGTCAGCTGAAGTAGAATTGGATCTCGAAAGAGCAGTAAATACTTAGCTCTCACAAAGTACTTTTCTTGGCAAGAATAATCTCTTCAGGGAGAGAAAGAAGAAATCAGAAGGTGACTTTATGTTACTGAATTACCTCCTGCTGCTGCTTTACAATCAATATCTGCAGTGAATTGGAAGTTTTTGAAAGCTAGGTAGGTTATCACAACACTGCAGTGTGCTCTGTAGGTGCACTCCTTGTAGGAGTTCTGGACATGAGAGGTGGCCTCAAAGGATGGGAGATCAGGATTCGTAAACTCTTGAGTCTGCCCAAGTGCCTGGGCGAGACTCTGGAGCTGCTGACTGAGAAATGTGTTGGGATGATGTGGCTCAGGGCATTACTGGCTTCCCTGGTGGAGAGTCCCCAGCGTAGACAAAGAAGGAGGAATTCCTCAGGCTGCATTTGATTGCAAGTTTCTGCAACTCTAGTGCCCATAAGACAGCATAAGTTGGACACTCAGGAAAGCAGTATCATATGAGGGGAATTTGTATTAGGATGACTGTACCCTGGATGATAAGGATATAAGGACACCACAAAAGAAGCAGATGTCCTGAAAAAAACTTTGTGGTCTTGTAGGTACTCAGGTGCATATAGGTACCCAATGTTGTCACTAAGAGGGCAAAAGCAGCCCTGAACTATAAGCAGGGGAATTATTAAATACAGCAGGGTAGAAATGTTTTTTGGTGTGTTATGAAACCATTAGTGGTAGATGGTATCCCAGTGCTGGTTTCTACACTTCAAAAAGGGATGTGGGTGAATCAGAAAGCATTCAGAAAAAAGTTGCAAGTGTGATTTAGAGTAGGAAAAACCTGTCTCACCATGAAAGATTTAAGAAGTTCAATCTATTCAGTTTATCTAGAAGTAGATTAAGAGGTGAATTGATCATTGTCTACAAATATCTATGTTGGGAAGAGATTTTAGAAAGCAGACAATTCTTTAATTGAGTAGACCAAAGCTTAATGAGATTTGGTAGTTTGAAACAAAGCTACTGTGAACTCAGAGTAGGAATATGGCATACATTTTTTGACTGTGAAGATAATTAACCATTGAAGCAGTTTAACTGGGTATGTGGAAGACTCTCCGTCACTTGAAAATGAGCTAAAGATAAACTATTATTTAAACTCAATTAAGTGCTTGGTGCAGACATAGCTAGCAAGGTTTTGTGGTCTGCTGTTATGCATGTCAGATTAGATGGCTATGATGGTCTCTTCTAAATTATAATTCTTCATTAATTATTTCTGTATCAAAGGGATACTTCTTTAGAAAGGGCAGGATTTACTCTGAAGAGTGCAATTAAGAACACTACATTATCACATATTTAATTCTATTGGAACATAAATGAGCTATAAAATTTAAAAGGCTTTAAGAAATAAAACACTCTGCAGTTCTCAGGGCTTGCTATTTCTACCCTGAATAGTCAATGTTCACAGATTCATCCTCCCAGTTTTTAGCCATCATCAGCCATCTAACCTTACTACAGAACTTCATCTTCAGGAACAATAATATGGGAAACCATCCTTCTCTTCCTTTGCTATGCTCTGGGATTAAACCCTCATCCCCTCTGACCTGAGGGGACAACAGGAGTGTTGGAAAGCAAGGCAAGATAATTAGGGCATACTCTGGTTTTGTTTGTTTGTTTTCTTGTTTTAAAGCAGCCTTTTAAAGAACTTCATGAGTAACATAGACAAATAACAATATTGCCATGTTCCATGCCAACTTGTCCATAAGGATGCTAGTCACCTGCCTGATAAAAACCTCACTTCTAGGAGAGATTGAAAAGCTAAAATGCATACTGTTGCCAAATCATTAGTGCTTTGAGGAAGAAAGGGAGGTTTTGTATGTGAGCTCTGCATCACTGCTGTAATTGTACAGAGCTGAGGAAAAGCAAATCACAAGATTACAAACCACTGCACATCTATTGGTGATGGAGATGCTCATCCTTGGTCAGGATCCTGCAGGGCACAAGGAGCCACTGAGATCAGCTGAAGTAAGTAGATGCAGGGACTTGTCCTTCTGAAATATAAATCTGTACTTGCTAAAGAAATTACTCATATCATCAACAGCTTGAGAAGCCTGCTGTCATTGAAGCAATATTGGAGTGAGGCATGAAAGAGGTTGTGGGTTTATTGTTTCCTACACCAAGGAATACACTCCTCGATATCAAGTCCAGACCACCACCAGACCTGTGCTGACTTCAGAGCATTCAGTACTTGTGTAGGTTTTCCCAGACAAGATTAATGAAATCTCAGGAAAATCTGCAGGTATTTCTGTCAATCTCAGGCACCTCCATACAAATACTTCTTCCCTTAATATTGCCCCAAGAGAAGTGGAGTGTAGAAAATGTATGAACCTTTAAGAAGATTTAACAAACAATTCTTGTAATAGCAGAACAGTGGGTCTAACTGCAGTACCAAAAAACCTGAAAGGTCTGTGTGAACAGACAAGTGCCAGAGACTTCTTTCAAACCTGCTGAAATTCTTTGGACCTATCAAAAAATATTGAATTAAAGTGAAATAGTGTGTTTTAACAAAATGAAGGACTCCATATACAGAAATGTACAGACTTTCAAAAGGTTATACAGATTTGAAAAATAGATTCCCTATACCAAAAGTGAAGCTATTAAAACCAGCAATATTTTAAAATCAACTTGCATGCTCCAATTGTGACCAGTTAAAATGTGGGATAAGAAGCAGATAAGTGAAGAAAACAATGATGAAAGAAAGGCTGATATGTTTAATGTGTTTTTTTTGCCTTAGAAGGTGAAATACACTTACAAAGTTTGTTTTTCATAAAGAGAGGGCTTAAGAACAACCTCCCCATACACCACGGTGGAAACAATCTGGTGCCATCAAACTCATGGAGTATATAATTTCCCTTGGATTAGGATATTTGCTTTAGGTAGTTTGGTCTTTAAGACAATATGCAGACATTCTTTATTTTTTCGCTAGTCAACTTTGCAAACCTTGTCTCTAAGCTGTTTGTATTTGTTGTGGTTTTGACCTCCTACAGTTGGTTGAACTTCTGTCTGCAACAGACAGCGTTGATGTGCCACAAAACCAATGTGCAAAACCATTTGGGGCTTGTGTGGCTGAATGACTCAGTCCCCAAAGTTCTGCTTATCACTGTACTTGGGATGAAGGCAACTTTTTTCCCCGAGTTTATGAAATCAGATTCCCATGAGGTCTTACAGAAAGCTGTGGTATGTTTTTGATCCCTACTGGGCAACTGAGAGCAAATAAACCACACTTGATTTTCCTAAGACAGGTAATTATCATAAATTATGTAACTTGCAGTCACAAAACTAAAACTGAACAGATCCATGCGTGACCCATGGACTCTGGAGTTATCTTCTGTCTCTGAAACATGACGCGTCCCATGCACTGCCCTTTGTAAGGTTAGCAGGAGAAAGGCACATAAATCTAAACCATCCCCAGATGAGAATAGATCTCCTTAGCCAGGAGTGAAACAAACCTACAGCTTGAAGCTTTATGGTAACACTGTTATTTGCCCTCCTTAATTTCAGCCCTTTTTGCATTCTTCTGCTATAGCTACTCTGAGAAAGTCTTTCAGTTCAAAGATAATGTAAAAAAAAGAGATTATATTAATCTCCTTCCCTCCAACCAAACCCTCAAGGAAACCAGTCTTCCAGTCCACATTATTCAGTCTTGATAAATCAATGTTTCCAATGGGAAATAAATTGGTTACTTGACAAGTTCCCAACTGGTTCTAACAAGAACTGGCAAAGGTCACAATATGATGAAAACTTGCTTTCTGTTAAAGCATTTCCCCTTCCACTGAGGTATCTCTGAATGCCTGTTCTTGCCTTTCAGTTGTTCTTCCGCCTGCTGACATCAAAACCTCCCCTAAGGAAACACCTGCCTGAGCTGGGAAAGGCAGTGGGAACTTTCTCATGGTGCTATGGGAGAGTTTGGACAGGGAAGGAGATCTGAGGTCTTTTAATCAATTTTTTGACTTTCTCTTCCTCCCCTAGCCCTGCCCTGGGGCCAAGGTCTTGGAAGACAAAACCGCCAGTTTGAATTAGACATTTTGCAACTCATCGGTAGCTGCCAGCAATAAAAACTCAATGGCCATCTTCACCCAAGAGGCATGTGTAAGGGGTGCAAAAAAAATTAACAAGGAAGTGAGTCACAGAGTGGACACATCCATTAGACTCTTATCTTCCATAAGGACCACCATAAAATCAGCTCGTTCTTGTACTATGCAGTGTATCCACGTAGGTACAGGATGAGACAGGCTGTTCCAGTAGTGTAGCTAATGATGGTCAAGATAAGCAAGTGGGACCCCAGAAATTATTACAAAGTTTCTCAAAGGTGCAAAGGATGGTGAAGTGACAAATTGCCACTGAAATTTGATGGAAGCTGGACACTAATTTTTATTCATCCTTTTGAAAATTTCCCTGGTCTTTGAGATCCTTGTGGACATGATTATTTTTTCCTCTTTTATGAAGGAAAACTGAGAAGCTGATTCATTGAAAAGGGTAGGAATATAAGAGAGAAAATTGAAGTCATTAAAGGGAGAAAAGAGATCGTTTAAGCTATAGCCTATATATGTCCATGCCTATATGTGTTGCACATTATGAGAAATAGCAGATAGTGTCAGATATTAAAGTGAAACATAAGGAAGGAGTTTTTACAGAGTGGACCTTGTGGCCATGGGATATGGTGAATATGAGAATATATAGTGGCCTAACCACTTATGCTCTTAGCTAGTCCTACAACTTCTTTCATTGCAGAAGCACAGTTTGGGCTCAAGAACTGCTTTGTTTTCAGTATCATGATACTGTGCTTTATGGGGAGAGCAGCAAAACAGTTTGTTTTCTGCCTTAATTACTCTAATGATAGCTGGTTTTGAGACACATTTGAGAACTAAATCTTGTTGCTTGGACTGAGCTCCCTTAGAGAGAGAATTGCCCATGTTCTGCTTACCCACCTCTATGCTGTTGGATAGAAAATAAACAACGAAGCTCACCCAACATGATTGCATCCATATAGCAAGCATTTGCAGTACTGATTTCTCCATGGCTAGGAAGCTGACCTGCAAGGCTCTCACATCTGCTACTGCTCAGCAGAAGAGCAGCAATATATCAGTTATCTCCCCATCAGCTACGCTTTGACCTTGCTGATGACTTCCCAGATGGATGTTTTGTCAATTAAGACTCTGGCACATACTTTTCTGGAGGCTTTTGCTTCCAGACTTGTCCTTTTTACTGAAAACCATATCTTGTGTCTAACGCAAGGAAAATTCCAATACTTTACATAGATTCTTTGATAATTTTGGCAGGAGAACTAATGATTATTTTACACGCTTAAATTGAGAATATGCACAGCGTAACCTCCTGTAAAATCATTTTTCCATCAAGTAACTGAACTCTGAAGATAAAGTTACAGCTCAAGCTCAACATCCTTCTTTGCTCTCTATCCTTCTCTCTCCAGCCCTGTTTTTTTTCCTGTTAGTCCCTTCTACATGCTCTTCTAGGTGATTCTCTGTTTCTGTTGTACTCTCTCTTAGTCATGAAAGGGTCAGGTTCTTCTCTAGTTTTTTCCAGTGAAATTCTCTGGCATTCAGTGAGATGACACCAGATTTATACCAACATAACTGGTATCACAAGGTGACCATAAAGGTCTTTCCCAAGCTCAGCATAAGCTCATGTCAGAGTTGTGCTTTCTTCTTCGTTATCTCACTTCTACTCCATGTGGCATCTTTCCTATCTGAAAATAGCTCCTAACTGAGCTATGCCTTCACAAGAGTAGATGGAGAAAGAATCTTGCAAGTCTAGTATTAAACTAGAAAATGGCTGTGTGTTCTAAGGATTTGAGATTATTTGAGAAAGTCTATAGGTCCAGCTATTAGCTCAGATTGGAAAGTAACATTTTTTAAAAAAGTTTTTTCATTCAATTTGCTAACTTAACTAGAAATTCATAGTTATTGATAAATCTTACTGTGAAACAAAATTCTAGAAAATAAGAGATGGGATGAATTACTTCAGTGCAGAGAAATAACTTCAAATAAATACTTTTCATGTCTAAATCTCAGCTTATTTCTCAGCATAAAACTTTTCCTTAAAATTCCATCACTGTCTAAGCATTTCAATATGATGGAGTTCTTATGATGCATTCTACTTATTAACATTTCTTGATTTTGAGTCTTCTGTACAATTTTAACTATGCTTTTTTAGCTTTTCTTCCAGTCATAGCATCTATTCAAACCCATTTTCTTAAGAGAAACTGCCAGAAACTGCCAGAGAACTATCTTTCATACAGTTTCTTTTGAGCTTCAGTCGCCAATGAGAACAGACAGTTTTCACGAAAGATGTGATGATGCAACACATGAACTGTAAAACAATCCAGAAAAAGGTGTCATTGTAAAAATACAGTAATTTTTTAATATGGCTAAGAATTGCAGCATACATTTTGCTGGAAAAACAGCAGTGCTCTCCCCATTACAAAAGAAAATAGATACAATTTTGTCTCTGTTTGCACACCTGTGGTCTGCACTTTTAGCAATCTTTGTGGTGACAACTGTAGAAAACCTTGAAAATTCTGGGAATTTTTCGACTCTAAAGTTCTGCATGACTGTCTGAAGGCTGCTGACTGCTTGGTAACCCTGGGTCATGACAAGTAGGTCATGTAGGAGCCCCAAAGTTTATGTTTCTGCAGGTTAACCTACAGAGACCTACGGAGTCCAACCTTAGTGTATGATGTTCAAGAAGTTTCAAAGCCTTTGTGAAAGTACCATAGAACAAGCTGTACTTATGTACTGGGTTTGTGCAGCAAGGTTTTTGTAGCAGGGGGAGCTACAGGGGTGGCTTCTGTGAGATGCTGCTAGAAGCTTCCCCTATGTCCAATAGAGCCAATGCCACCAGCTCCAAGATGGACCCATCGCTGGCCAAGGCCGAGCCAATCAGCAATGGTGGTAGTGCCTCTGAGATAACATATTTAAGAAGGGGAAAAAAACCCCACGCAACTGCAGCCAGAGAGAAGAGTAAGAATATGTGAGAGGAACAACGCTGTAGACACCAAGGTCAGTGAAGAAGGAGGGGGAGGAGGTGCTCCAGGTGCCAGAGCAGAGATTGGCCTGCAGCCCGTGGTGAAGACAATGGTGAGGCAGGCTGTCCCCCTGCAGCCCATGGGGGTTAATGGTGGAGCAGATATGCACCTGCAGCACATAGAGGACCCCACACCAGAGCAGGTGGATGACTGAAGGAGGCTGTGATCCCATGGGAAGCCTGTGCTGGAGGACTTGTGACCCTGCGGAGGACCCACACTGGAGCAGTCTATTCCTGAAGGACTGCACACTGTGGAAGGGACCCATGCTGGAACAGTTCATGAAGAACTGCAGCCCATGGGAAGGACTCAAGTTGGAGAAGTTCAAGGAGAACTGTCACCTGTGGGAGGGACCCCATGCTGGAGCAGGGGAAGAGTGTGAGGGGTCCTCCCCCTGAGGAGGAAGGAGTGGCAGTGACAACGTGTGATGAACTGACCACAACTCCCATTCCCCATCCACCTGCACCGCTGTGGGGGAGGAAGTAGAGAAATCGAGAATGAAGTTGAAGCCCAGGAAGAAGGGAGGGGTGGGGGGAAAGTGGTGTAAGATTTGGTTTTGTTTCTCATTACCCTACTCTGATTTGATTGGTAATAAATTAAGCTAATTTCCCCAAGTAGAATCTGTTTTGCTCATGACAGTAATTGGTGAATGATCTCTCCCTGTCCTTATCTCGACCCACAAGTTTTTCATCATATTTTCTCTCCCCTTTCAAACTGAGGGGGGAGAGTGATAGAGCGGCTTTGGTGGGCACCTGGCATCCAGCCAGGGTCAACCCACCTCAACTTAACACCCATCAACCAGTCATGAAACCAATATAATTCTGTAGTTAACCCAAGAGTCTTGTCACTATCTGAAAATCACCTCAGTAATATCAGCAAAGTATTGAATCATCTGAGTCTAAAAATATACCTTAACCCGTCTCCTTTGGAAAGAAGTGACTTTCCATGCTTAGACAAGGGCCTGGATTTGGTGGTATTGGAATTTTGCACATGCATTTTGGGAGTTTTTATCTGATAATAGAGGAAAGCCATGCAGCTGCCTGATGTTATGACATTTCTTCCATTTGTACTGGGAATAGAAAGCAGATCTCTTTCATGTCCAGATGCTACTCATCACTATCAGAAAAATACCATCAGAATTAGCCTAATTGCTATTCTCATCAAAAAGGCCACAGGGGCAAGATTGCTGCTGGTGATTTGCCTTGCCATTTGTGTACAAAAACTACAGTTTCCTTATTTTTTTCTGAGATCATAGAATCATAGAATCGTTAAGGTTGGAAAGGACCTCTGAGATCACTGAGTCCACTCTGTTAACCTAACTGCCTGGTCCACCTCTAAACCATGTCCCTAAGCACCACGTCCACATGCTTTTTGAATACTTCCAGGGACTGTGATTGTACCACTTCCCTGGGCAGTCTGTTCCAATGCCTAAATATACTTGACCAGAGGGGATAGGTAGGAATTCTGTTACCAAATAAAATTATTAAGGTCGTTTCATAATATTTAAAGAAAAAAATATATCTTTAAGGAAAATAGATTATTGTATGACTTACTGGTTGTGGAATTGGAATAACTACTATAGACATAGCTAGACAGGCAGAGAACATTCTGCTGTCATTCTGCTGTCATTCCCATATGATACAAGAAAATGTTACATATGAACGTTTTATAGCTGAATCATCTAAACTGTATTTTTCCCTTCAGTTTTCCAGACAGCAGAAATCCTCTTTCCCAGCTGAGTCTCCCATTTAAGCCACAGATACCTTACAGTCCTCTTTTAGACATAGTTTCTGAAGAAAAAAACATGCATGAGCAATGACTACTGCACTAGAAACACTCTTTCATCAGCTCTGGTCAATGTATTAAACAGATAAAGGACTCAACTCCAGTGTACCTCCTACAAGTGATTCCATGTTTGAACAGCTCCTTTGCCTGTGGTTAGAACCAAAGGGTGGTGAAAAGGCAAAGAAAAATGAGAAGCTACTTCAGATGACTCATCTCTTCTACCAGAAGCTAGAACAGTGTAACTAACCAAATGTGTCTGATGCACAGCTGAGCCCAGGTGGATTCATCTTCAACCTTGAGCATTATGTACACTAATTGTATCTTTATGACTACTGCACACACAATAAGAGTGAGAACTCAGAAATCAGCATCCTTATGAAATCAAACAATTAGATGAAGAAAGTGTGAACCCTTTCCACTAGGAAAGCTTCTGACAGGAAATTGCTGGTTTTGTTTCAGGCACAAAGGAGTCTTAAGGGCTGGAAAAAAATTGTCATTTTTTCCCTACACATGTTGATTTGCTTAATAAATAAAACCTGTCTTTGGTTGTATTAGCTGATATTTGTTCTTCCTCCAAATCTGGTTACTAATAAGGACAATTTTCAGTATTACAAAGGAAGGAATGTAGGAAGGGTGAAGGTCCCAAAAGAAAGCAAGTTATGTTTGTGGATCTAATTCCCCTAAAGTCTGTGCAAATCATAAACAGAGAATTTAGCAAGGACTTATGTAGGCTTAGAAGAAAAATAAAACTACTGCAAAAGATCCATGCATTTGTGCATGAAATCCAGTCTATTTTTTCAGCTAGTGGTTTGTGAGTAGTGGTGAAGAGGAAGGCACTCTTCATAAGGAAATCACAAAGTTAGCATTTAATGTTCACAAATTGTATCCAGAAACCTACATCTCAGGAGATGTAAACTATAGAGAGAGGTCTATGTGGTAAATCTGTGAGATTAAATCATCTAATCTGACGTTTTGCATAATGAAAGGCAGAAAATACCACCTCATTATGTCTAGATTAAGACAAATAACTTGTGCTTGACCAAAGCATTTCCAGCAAAGCACTTGGTCTTGATTTGAAGTCATCCAGCAAAAATACATCTGACTGAATATTGCCATCTGCAATGCGTATGTCTACATCTCAGCTAGTCACTCTGCTCTCCCTTGAAAGTTATGGCTAAAAATAGGTATTTATGGGGAAAAGTGCATCTCATCCTACAGTAAACACTTAAAACAGGTTAAAGAAATGGTGCCTATTTCCTAACAGTGCCCATTTCAAGCCAACAGTAGTCTAACAAGTCCAGCAAGTTTTGATTTGGGTGTGGTGGTTATGAGAACCTATATTACAATGAACCATCATTTAAAAAAAAACAGGTAGGGGCAAGACCATACATTATTTCAACTGATCTTACCTATTAGAGAAATAAAGAGAGAACATTGCTGATATTTGCTTACTCTGCTGTTTCTATTTTGTAAACTCACTTACAAAGCTCTTTTCTGATTTGTGCATTTAAGTCAATGTGGTTAAAAAAGCCCTATAGTAGCATTAAAAATGAGGGCTACACTAGAGATGGAAGCTTTCTGAAAATTCCTATACTTACAGCCTAAGAAATTTCTTCTGGAACAAAAATAATAATATTCCTACTCATATGCATGAGCTGGAGTTTACCTATGATGTAATTGTTGTATAAAAATTACTGGAGTAATTTACACAGATCACTAATCCCTCACACATACTAATCTTTCCCTCTGAAACTATAAATTAGAAACATAGTTAAATTTCTGTATTTTCTTTAAAATGTGGGTGCACAGGGAGGAGTTTAAATGCATAAGAAAGCCTTTCAACTGGTCTATTGAAGGACCAGGTGTGCAGCCTGCAAATTTCCCCTAAAAATATAACTAAAAGTGGCTGTGAAGAATTAGAATGTGGCTCTGGCTTTAGAAGTTCCTTTAAAAAAAAGAAGAAAAGTAAGCTTTATTTCCCACAAATGATTCAATAGTTAAAATTCACATTTCATTTACAGCGCAATAATATGTTATATGCACACACAGACACAGCCTGTCATTTTACATATGGGTTTTGTGAGCTTACAATGGCAATAAAAAAACAACCCACGGTTTTCCTGAAAAGGGAGCAGCGCTCCTTGCAAAGTTTCCTCTCGCCAAGCACTGCAGTCATGAAGAATAGTGCTTGGATTATGTCGTATCGATGGTTAATTTCAAATCTAGAAGTTGATTAAATTTGACTCATAGCATAAAATGCCACGACCAATTATTATTCAGAAAAAATCCTGCTGTTTAACCAAAGACCGTACTGAACAATCCCATACTTGATGTGCTTGTGATAAACGTTCACATGACAAGGTTATTTGGTGTACAGCGGCTGGAGGGGTTGTCATAGCAACCTGTGCACGATGCCCATAAATCTGATGTGTAGTTATCCTTGCTGTGTATGCAAAAAAACACAAAGCCAACTCAAGCAGTTTAATTTACAGCATTGACTGTCTCAAAAAAAAAAAAAAAAAAAAGAAATGAATTCTAAGGTAATAGACTTCTTCGGATTATATTCCTTCACAAGGAGAGTACTCCAAGAGCTGAGACAACCTCTTCAAAGCCCAAAAGACTTTTAAGATAATCATTACGGTAGGAAGTATAGGTCATCATTAATACTGAGAAGGAAATAAAAAAGAGCTCTCTTGAAAATCTCTGTTCAAGTATATTGATTGTTTTCTGTTACTCATGCAAACAGCTGACTGTAAGTGAAAAAAACCCAAACACCTTCGTTTTTATTTCGCTTTTGTTTTCCAGAAATGATGAGATGAAACCTTGAATCACCTGTCAAGTAGGCCACAACAAAATGCCCTCCTCTCCATAAAAACTCACCAAGATAAGAAGAATCTATCTTTCTCTACAGTTCTGTCTCATTCAAATACAGGATAAAAATGACGAGAAAGGTAAAAAGGCCACTCATTTCTGAGGGGTAAAAAAGGTTGGTCTGGAGATGATAAAGACAGTAGATGAAGAAACAGGAGACCAGGGCTTTTTAGGAACCAAGTCATCAAAAACTTCTGTTTGGACAAGTTGCTTAAATTATGTGCCTCAGTCTCCCTATCTGTCTAGCAGGGATAACTTATTTCCATTCTCAGGAATAACTTATCACCCCTTTAGAAAGAAATTATGTCTGGAAGAATGGAGATTTTAGACCACTTGTAGAGAGTAAGTGAGGAGCTCTGGACCATCTCCGCCAGCACTGTGGAGAGCCCTGGTGGAAATCCTCCCCTGCTGGTCCCCCTCTAACCTATACAAGGATGCACCCACATGAACTACATGGGCACCAAGTAGCAGCAGCAACAACTTTGTCTTGTATCTACACCTACACTGCTGCAAATCACATACATGTGTAATCGGGTGTGATGAGTGCCAAATGCCTCCAAAGCACTTAGGACTGTCCTCTGGAGGATGCAGATATTTATTATTACTTCCAGATGCATAAATATTCATGAGTCAAGGGTCCTGGGCATAACCAAACCAAGAAGTTCCCAGGTGAAGAACAAGAGGGCATACTGCTCAGGATCACCTTCCTGCTCCAATGGCCAGGCCTTCTGCAAGGAGCTGCTTCAATAAAGACGAAGATACTTATAACTACACAAAAGATTTCCCCAAAGTTTTCTGGCATGTAAGATTGACATGATATAATGTGTCATTGATCTCCCAGGGACGACTGCAGCTATTTTCACCTAGAACTGCTGTTCTATGACTTCTTGTCTTAGAAATAAGAATCTATATATATAGATAAACTCAAAAGTATAGTCTAAATTACAAAAGGAGGAAATAAAGTCACAACCTTACTGGTGAGAAATAGGGTGTCCTGACATAGACACTTCTGGAAAGTGGTTCATCCCAGCCTCAGAGGGGTGCTCAACACAGTCAGATAATCACTATCTGGAAAAACATATTTCTGTCTGTTGGCACACAGGGATGCTGGGATGACTACTTCAAAGTTAGATCTTGAAAGATCTAAAGAGGAGTAATCTAAGCTAACCATAGGTGTCTACAGTGCAGATGTCTACATGTGAGCTAGATATTTGGTATCCCACTATGTTCAGGGAGACTTAGGCAAGGCAGTTAATAGGCATTAGGGCAAAATTAATTTCATCCTTGAGTTGACTATTAACTTTCAGTTAGATGAATCACTTTGTAATTTCCATTTACTGCTTTAACTAGATTTTTGTTGGTAATAGAAGTCTAGATGACTAGTTCATGTGTAGTGCCTTTCAGCATGGATCCCTAAAGCGAGGTAAAATTGACCTCTCATGAAAACCCTTTCTTTTCTCATCCAGTATTTAAGCCTCAGTGACAACTGTGCTTCCCACATTCCTTCCTCCAGGTAACTGTTTTCTCAAGGATTCCTTCTTCCAAAAAAACCTCATTTTGCAACACTACCCTTTAAAATGCCAAGGTGCTGTGGTGCCATGTTTTTAGTGAAACAGGGTGTTCCCACAGGGACTGTCAGCTTATACTGAGAAAACCTGCTACTTTGCCACTACCAATAACTTTTAGAGAAAGAACCACAAAATCTCAGTGCGTGTGGTCACACACAGTGTAATAAAATGTGTCCCCAGGAGTGCGATCCAGCTTTGGTTAACTTCATACATCCACCGCGTAAATGGCAAAACCCAAGCTGGTCATCCTGGGCTCCCTTTGTAATCAGCGGGGGGGAAGAGTGGGTGGATGGAAAAAACACTTTTTGGGGCACGATTCATCTGACTGATTTTAGATCTATTTCAGGATGAAATGAATCAGATCCAGAAAGATCTCTACGGGGAGTCCAGAGTGACTAACACAGAAGTAAACACCTACATGACAGACACAGTCAAGAGACAATGGCTTCAATGCATAGCGTGCCATAACAACCTCATGGAAGATGAACATGATTTTTGCCTGTCCTTATAGCTTAATGACACAGCAATCTAGTGTGGAATTGCTCACTTCCAGAGAGGTTTTAAGCAGAACACAGAGTCAGAGTTTAGTGGCCAAGTTCTTCTGTTTTTCTCTCTCCCGAGAAGCTGAAAAGACATAGTGTGAATCAGCGCTTCCTGCACAGAACCCATAGGATTTGGGCTGCTGCATCTTCTGAAGGGTTTCTGCTGAAACAAGTAGTGGCTATTTTGTTATTCTGTCTTTTCCTGCCTCTCGAGGGAAAAATAAATGCTTGGTATGTGGCAGCGGGGACCCTTGAAGCAAGGGGAAGAAAGAAGAAAGCTCTGTGGTTTCTCACATCCTTTATTTCCGCATGGCAAAAGGGAGAAACGTCCCAGTTGTGTGACCAGAGGGAATTTGTTTTGAAAATGGCTCTGCTGTAAAACTGCCAGGCAATTGAAAGGAGGTTTTTCAAGCCAGTGCTCCTGCTTCATGTCCTGGAGCCTGGGAGTGGAACTGCTCTGGTCAGGCTTCACTCTCCGCACTCAGTGCAGAGCTCTCATGCTTTAAACCCCGATGACCAAGGATGCTGGTGCTTGCTGAATTTCTTCTCTCTGCTGGATCTGCAGAAAGGAAAGGTGAGCTTAAAGAGAAGCCCACAGGAGGCCACTGAGGGAAGATGTTAGAAAGAAACATCTTTCTTTCAATTTCTAGCCAAGGAGTATTGACTACATTGGTCCATATTTCATCATCAAAGGGTAGCTCAGAAAAAGCTACAGATGAAGGAAAGAAGCATGTTAAATTTAACATGAGCCATGTTAAAAAACTACCAGATGAATAAGAGAAGCATCTTAAAACAATAAAATACAGGATGTCTGGACCAACAGCACATACCACTGGAGTTCTCCAAGTTCCTGTTTGGTGATTTGAAAATATCAGTGATTTATAGGTTTCACTTTTTTTTTTTTTATAGGACATTAAAGTTTATTACCTCACTTTACAATTATTCTCAATAATTCTAGAATAAAGCAAGCTAAGGAAAAACCCAGAGTTACTCTCCTTCCGTGAAATGTCGGGGGAACCAAAAAAAGATTAGAGGCAACCAGCTTTTCATAAAATTTTCTTAAAGTATCTGAAAAAATACAATCAGGTGGCAGCTTCTCTCACTTTTTTATGAGCCACTGATATACACAGAGGAGAATGTAAACCTACCAGTCACTGGGACCATGACACAAATGTGAAACTGATGTTATATGTAAAACTGAGAGAAAGCTCCATTTTGGGCAAGGACCAGTGTTTGCAATGGTCAGACATATCCGTGTAATCCTTTCCATTAAGGAGCATAGCTATATCTTGGTTGATATCCTGGTGGCACCAAAGTCAAAAGAAATGTAATTACTTTCAGTAGGACCAGGTTTTTTACTTCTTTATGTTTGGGTATATTCCCTCTAATCTGAAAAACCTTCATCTACACGTTCTGCAAACTCCACACCAGCTACAGACACACAAATGGATTAACCTCTCCCAAATGAAGCTGTCCTGACTTTAAAAAGCTGCAAACAGATGTCACAATCTCCAAAAGAGCCTTGGCTCAGCCCCAGGAATGGCAAATTTACCCCCTGGATGAGTCGGGGCAATTTTCTGATACATTTTGCTGCCTGATTTCTAACACCCCGTCTGCTTGTTTCTCACAATCTCAGATACAGACACAGGTTTGTGCCCAGCTGCCACTGTGCAACATTCTCCAGGTTTATGCCTCGAGCTTTGCCTCTCTGCCTGTGTGTCTATATCCTCAGGGATTGCTTTGACTGTGACTGAACTGCATCCTTCCATGAGTTGGATTAGGCTATTGCACACACACACACACAAAAGGTAACGGAAAATACAGGGAAATATTTTTTTGTCCAGTCGTTCATTGAATTGTGATGTGAATGGTGCAGAAAAGAGGCATTACACAAAGTGCTGTGGGCTTGTCAATGATCATAAATAGGGAAGCCTTCTGAATGATGCCACTGCTTTCAAAACAACACTCATTACCAGCTCCTGTTGAACAGTAGCATCACGGTGAAAAAATCCAAATATTGATTCATATGGGTATTTTTTTTTTGCAGCATTTTGATGTTACCCATCCGTATAATAACCAGGTCCAGTTTGTGAGTTAGTGATTATTATCTAAGTGAAAATGGCTACAGGCACAACAAGGAAAGTCATGAAATGGAAAACAAACAAGCAAAGTAAAACTGAAAATCTATTGACTGATCGATGAGGTGCATGTGTTTCTTCAGGAAAACAAAGGAGGATTTAAGTCCATAAAAAAGACTGAAGCAAAATAAGAGAGTTTTGCAGAGGGTAGCTCATGAAACAGCAGTTGTGTTCACCCCAAGTGATTAACCCCATCACACAAGATCCAGAAGTGCTCCGTGCCCCTTCACTCCCACTGAAACTTGCATTTGTTTCTCTGGGGTATGTGTCCTTTGACAGCTACCTCCCATGAGCAAATAAGTTCTTGCATGAGATGAGGGAGAAAGCAAGAGTTAAGCTCACACTAACTCTAGTCTTTGCACTGGAAGCTGCATGGGATCACACTGCTTAGCACAGCGGGGAAGTAGGATCACCAGGAAAACCCTTAACCAAAGCTCTGTCAAAGTGACAGTCAAACAAGACAGACATGAATCTGACTGCCACCTTCACAGTGAGGGCACTTGTTTAGTCTGAATCTGACAAGATAAAATTAAACTACACTCAGCTAATAAATCTTAAAGGAGCTTAATTTTTTTTTTTTAAATAAATGATGCCTTGGGCAAGGATGAGTAGTCCAAAAGGAAAAAGGTTTATAATTTAAAAAAAATTTCTATAATCCACCTTATCTGCTGTGTTTCCTAAATTATTACTGCCTCTGAAATATTCAGATCCATGTTGGTTACACAAGCCCCAGTTCTGATGAGTTGTACTCAGCTAGTTGGGGAAATAAACAGGAGCGTGCAACTTCCAGGGCCATTAAAGCTAAACAACTCAGCTTGATTTCTAAATGCTCAGAGCCACTTACCGGTTCAAAAGCATTGAAAAAATAAAATAATAAATATTGTGTTGAATCTTGATTTTGAAGGAATCACAGTCTGCTTCTGGACATCTTATCCTGGATTCGTCTCACCTAACTTCCATTCTCAGTGAATGTGTCTCTCTAAACAGAAAGGTTAAATTTATTTCCAATAAATTATTCACTCGGGGTTGGTTATTACTATTCTACTGAATGCAAGTCTGAAAAATTTGAATAATATTCCTTAATGGATGGAAATAAGCAATTGAAAATGTAGATGGATATCAGGGGAAATTTCATAGGGGTAAGAAGTGCATCCTGGGATGCAGGTTTTCCTTACTGGAATAAAGTTGGGTAACTTTTCTTGGTCCGTCTTCAAGTAAGGTTAGATACAGTACTAGAAAGTTCAGTGAAAGGAATAATATTTGATCAACCTGTCGATTACTGGCCTTGAATAATTTTATGAGTTTTTAGCATCTATAATTTTGACAGTACCTCAATGGTGTCTCTTTCAATTGTTTTTCAGCCTGAATTCACAGGGTACTTGAGTATAATGAGGATAAAACCTACCAAAAGGCATTTACTTTGCTTTATTCTTACACTCCATGAAAGAAAGAGCAGTTCAGAACGAACTCTGACATGACTGTTCGAATTACACCATACCGTTGCTACAAAGCCTTAGCTCCAAAAAGACTTAAGATTGTTCCTTGGACAGACTTAATAACCCTGCTGATTCTAACCCTCAGGAACACACGGTAACAAAAGACCTGTCAGATGTATGGGGCCACAGTAACTGAATGCCTTAAAAATAAGCAGTAAAACCTTGAAATCAATAGAGAATCTTACAGGGAGTTGGTGTAAAGATTGTAAAATAGGAGTGATGTGTTCACCTATGTGCTGATGCTTTTTTAGAGGTGTGCTCTACCCTGTGCATGCGTCTGTGGCTGCCATTAATGTTAATGGGAGTTACACACCAGCAAGCGTAGGAGGGGGTTGGAGAGAGGCTGATGGACAGGAGTCCCCTGAGTTGGATTTGGAACCCAGTTGCACACTTGTAAATGGAGATGTGAAGTGATTTTTCCATATTTGTGCCTGTGTAAAGGTGATCAGTTTTTGTCTAACCATTAAAAAATGTTATAGTATATTAGATATACATTTTCTATGTTTGTTTTAGACATATTGCACTAGATAACAATTCTATATGATCTATAATAATTATATGATGCATGCCTTTTTTTCTATTTGTATATGTATATATGCCTTTTAATATTTATTATAAACATATTTTACAATTTTACCCTTTTATAACTATTGGTACAGTCTTTCTTTATTTCCTATATGGGTATGAATGTGTGTGCAGTTCCAGCTCTTTTTTACTGATTCACTTGGAGATGTCTTTTTGGAGTTGCGTGCTCATTAGTCACACTGGCTCATATTATGATGACCTCAGTTGTGGAGCAGTTCCACTGGACTTTACTTCCAAGGGAAGGTTAAAAGTGCCCTCGACTTTTTACTCTTCCAAATATTCCTCTATACACCTAAGTTGGAGAGCCTGTTCTGTTATTGCATCTGTAACATTTTTGTGAGCAGGCTGTAGGGTTTGCAAAGTTGCAGACCTCCTTGCTGAACCCAGAAGGTGACACTGTGGAGTGAAGAGGCACCATTTATTGCACTGGAGGTTAGAGCAGGGTCTTTGTCCCACAGAGTTAAGGGAGATTATTCACATTACTTTAGGTAGTAAAAAAAAGCACATCTATTCCAAAGATATTTGCTGGTCAGTATGAAGTTAGAATAAGTCTACTTATACAAAATAAACACCCTCATCATAAGCAAAAATTATTCTTCCCAGGTCAAAATTGCCTATGCCTGGTCACAAAATGCCCATTTGAAACAACTTGTTATCCTTTGTAAATAAAATAATTAAGCAATAACACCACAATGGGCAATACTCTGAAAGAGAGGCCAAAGAAATGTGTCCTTCCATACTGAAGCAAAGACTGTGCAGTTCATCTAATAAATCAGCAGGGGAAGAGCAATGCAGAATCTGGTAAGCAGTGAACAGTGCTATGTATCCTCTCTACCCCTGCACAGACAGCCTTTTGAGGAAAACCAGTGTGTCCTCGCCTATGGATAAATGTGTTCCTTTGTGGCCTGTAAAGACAGTTTCTGCTAAAGGAAAGGCACCTTCACCTTTCAGAGTACTCCTGCAATGGGAGACAGATATGTCACAGTGCAAAGTAGTAATTAAAAATACCTTTCAGTCTGTGGTCCCTTTAGAAACTGGCTCTGGAATTTTATGAAGAAGAGTCAGTCCTGTGAAGACTGAAAGCTCTTTGGGAAGGCACTGACTTCTTTTGAACATGTGGTGCAACTGAGCAAAAGGATGCTCTGTGCTCACTGGAGGCATTTCAGTCCTGTAACAAAACCAGAGACCGCAACACCTAGACACCTGCAACTACCTTTCCTTGTTTTCTTTTTTGATACCCTTACTTATGACAAGGCTCTGTACAAATCACAGCTAGCACAGAGCTGATTTGCAGAGGAAACTCCCCACACTGTGTTTGTTTCAGCTGATTTTATTCATTTGTTTGTTTATCATCTCTTGCATCCCCTTAAGGTCTTTCATGTCAGATGCACGCAGCATTTTATAAAAATCAAAGAAGTCAGCTTCATAGTCATTCCCCTTTGGATGGTGAGGAGCTGTTAGGTTTGCTTTACACATCAGGCACAGAGAAAGATTTTCCAAAAAGCTGTAGCAGTTGTGGTGTTAGACCCCTACATATCCTGACTCCTCTAATTTTGAGCTTGTACCCTTAGTCAGGAGCAGAACCCAAGCTCTGACTTTAAAACACTCCTACTGAAGAAAAGTTAACAGGTGCTGTTGTGCAAAGAGATCACCATTACGAATGACATTGTTTTAAACAGGTCAGGGATCAAAACTACATCTAGAACTGGAAAAACCCCACATATTGGGCTGAAGAGTTTATAGGGTCTACCTGGACTTCTATAGTCTACAAGACACATTTTTGTATGTTAATGGGATGGTCTGTATGTCAAGAGCGGCACACATGCCTGCACACAACTCTTGCTTCATTCTGTTACTGGATAGAATAAAAGATGCTTTTATTCAGTGGAAACATGATCAGTCTAAAGGAAGCTCTTTCCACTGAAGTGTTTTTGGGCCTGGGATTACCATACAGGGTTTTGCTCAGATCTCTAAATGGATTCTCCCTGGGAAACAGGAGGTTACAAAAGCAGATGTCTGCTAGACACAATTGCCTATTTCCCCCAAGTGACAAAGTCACTCAATTTGCTGAGTGAGGAAACCACTACAGCACAATATATAATATCTCAAGGCATTGGTTTCAGGACACAGCATTCTTTCATTATCTACTCGCAACCTTCAGCATTTCTTCAGACACACATTATTAAACCGTAGCTAATTATTAAATATTTAACAGAGACTTTACAGTACATTGAGTGCAGCTACCAAGGTAGGCAGAGCTATACAGATTAATTTCTCTGTATCTGGAGCTCTGTGTATATCAAACAGCATGGATGCTTTGAAATTTCAAATCACAAGGCCAAGTTTGGATGGTTGGTAGTACTCAAAAGGATTTCCTTATCCCATGAATATTTTTATGTTATTGAAAAAAAAAATCCAGACCAGAGGCAAAATCTTGGAATCTTAAAAAAAAAAAGTCTTCCAAGTGAAAAAATATATGTCTCTCTGGTTCAGCCAAAAAAATTCTCTTAGACAAATATGAAATATTTGGCCATCTTAATCTATTATTATAATGCTATTCAATTTTTAAAATATAAGTTGCTTTCAAATGGAAATATTTTTATTTTCTAAATTTTAAAGGAAAGTGCCTTGAAATTTTGAGGAAAAGAAGAACAATTTAGCTAAAGTCAATCTCATTCAGTGGTAAGTTTTGCTAGTGTGACCTTTCAAACTTTGGAGTTGGCAGCTTGGTGTTTACTTTTCAGCTTTAAAGACCTTTGTTTGAATCCAATTTACTTGTCATGTAGAATAAATGTTGAGACTTCTATTTAATCCTTTCACAGATATTTCTGCACACAGATTAATGAATTTTAAAGCCATTATGATCATCTAGTCTGACCTCCTGTATAACACGAGTCATAAAATGTCACCTAGCAATTCTGGCATCAAGCCCAATCATCTGTGGTTGGGCTAAAGCCGTCACACCGTGTAGCATGACTTTCAGCATCTCCAGAGGAGCCGAACAGCAGCAAGAATCACAGTTTAGCAAAGACAATTTTTGGGGTAGAGAGGACTATTGGCCAATTAGAGTTGCTAGGGTCCCATAGACTACAAAAAGTACAAAATTAACTTTATGATGTTTTCAAAAAAACCCACATGACAAGGCTGTTGTGCATGTTTTTGGGGTTGTCTTTATTTATTAAGGTCAGGGATCAGCAATCTCAGGCACATGCTGTTAGCACTATTGCAATGGGATTGCAACCTGGTCCGCAAAATTTTGATCCATGTTCCAGGAATGTGGGCTGGCAAGGGCAATAGCATTAAGTATGACTGGACCTATAGCCCACTGCTTTGGTTTTTTTTGGTGCTCATTCAGGAACTGATACTGCCAGTCATGGCTGCTCAGAGCAGCACTTCTGAGGAAGGCTGTCAGAAGCTTTGGGAAACCTTTTTTCTCCTTCCTACCCACCATCATCATTTAGGGTGAAAAGATCCCTGGAGAGACTTTATCTTATGAAAAAACAGGGAGAAAGAAAAATAAGGGTTTCAGAGGGGAGATAAGAGAGTCAAATAGTTATTCTGATGGATTTATCATTTATTTTCTCCTTCTGTTGGGATATTGTATTTCTTTGGAGGATTTTTATACACAAATATGGTGATTTTGGCCATTCTTTGAGGGCTATAAGATCAATACATGTGAATATCCACCTTTTTACCTTTTAGAAACAGCTGAGGAAATATTGCAATAATTGACCTTGATAAATATTATTGGTTGCCTTCCTCCCAAGTGCAGAATTACAGCAGTGAGATGGCAGGGAGGGAGTATTATCCTTCCAAGTGTCCAGGGCCAGTTCAGGCTTTCCCATACTTCAACAGCACATTGCAGCTGCACAGCCATCTTGCTCCTCCATCAAGTACCCTCTGAAGGTACAAATGGGCTAATTAAGAGACTCACATAAGTTTTTTAACAAAGCAGCCATAGAGGTGGGGTTAGATACCTGGAATGTTGGCTCTTCTCTCTGATTTTTAGAAGTAGAGGTGGTTGGGAGTGTTTGACAGAGTAGCCATTCTGTGGAAAATTGCGAACAAAGCAACATTTTCTCAGCTGGAATGTGCTTGCTCTGGTTAAACTTCTGTCAGGAAAGTTTTATCAGGGCCAAAATTTTTTTTTCTAGTGAAAATGAGAATCAGATGATTTTGATTCAGATGAAACAGGAACTCAGATACTACATAGGCTCTGGTACCCCAAAGAGTGCATCTGTTGATGGAGATTTATGAAAATGCACCTGGGTTTCTCTGAAACTGCTATATTTTTTTAGAGAAATTGTGAATGAAAACTTTTTTTTTATTTTGAAAAATGCTGCAGAACAGAAATCTCATTTCTCACCGAGCTTTGGGTAGGGTCAATGGTCTTGTTCCTGCTTTCAGTCAACATTTCTCAGAACCATTGTGGATTATGGGCTTCAGCCAAGCAACATTATTTTTCCTCAAAGAAATTCCAGCACCATTTCCATTAAGACCAATTGGAAATGTGCCTGTGCATTAAAAGGGTTGCTTCAAACCCATTTTGATCAGTGGAAATACTACCACTGATCACGGTGAGGCTAGATCGTGCCCTATATAGATACAGTATGGGTATGTATAGTCTGCAGAATCTGTTTGCAATGAAGTCAATGGGAACTTTGCTTCAGCACAGCCCAGTATTGATTCACTGGATGGCAAAATCATCAGATCAAATGTCTCTGCTCCCCATAAATTATCCAAAGCAGAGAAAAAAATGACCTCACTGGTAATTATGGGAAACTTACAACACATTTTCTTAAAATTGGGTTCCCTTGGGATAGACTTCGAGGAAGACTGCATGTGAGTTGCCCTTTGAATAAAGGGGGAGAGATTTTTTCTGTGATGCTCAGTGAGCAAATAAAAAAAAAAAAAAACCACAGAAAGAGCCCAATAAAAATGTTTATAATTAGTGTGCTTAACAGGGCTTAGAAGGCTGGCTTCCTCAGGAAAAAGAGCTCTTCTTTTTCCTTCCCTTTCTTGTTAATTGCATACAGAGAATTTCCTCTTTCCTTTTTCTTCCTGTATTCTGAAAATAATTAGGAAGACAAATTTGAAAATTGGAGGACTTTTTATAGGCAGACTAATCCTAGAAGGAGACTAAATGATTGAAATTTGTGGGGGGACTATATAAGTCATCAAGCATGCCTCATTTCTCTCAATAAGGCAGAGCCAAAAAAACCCTCTGCTAGACCCAGATCTTGCATTAATGATATTTTAGAAATGTACTTTTAAAAAAAATGAATAATTCCCATTTTACAGCTGCTGATCTGACTGCTGCAGAGAGTTGGAATAATTTCTGCCAACACTCACTGCCTAGTTTGGTTTGGGCGAGTCACACCTATAACAAGTGTTTTGGGGCTTGTATGTAACCTGCTGGCTCTTGTTAAACTGCATTTCAGCCTTTGATGTATGTGAAACAATATTGCCAGTCCCCCTTACCACACAAATCATAAGGCTGACTAATAAAAATACAAAGATTGTGTATATAATAATGAGCTCCCAAAGGGTGGAAAGAAGGCTCTTTCACACTGAGCTGCACACAGGCACGTATTAATGCAGTTTGATTTGATCACTGGAAAATTGTATCCTGTAATTACTAAGCCAACACGAGGTGGAATGACAGGGAAATGCAATGAAATGGGGCTTTGAGGTGGAAGATGAATTTTCAGAAAGTGCAGTTGGGAAGGAACACATACAAATCCTGCACAACTGCCTTGAAATACAAGGGACCCATTGATTTAAAAAATTGTATGCTCACTTAGTGCTGCAGGACCTGCATGGGGCAGTATAGACCAAGAATTATCATGAAAGAACTGGATTTGGGGCATCTGGGTTCTCATATAGTAGGCACCACTTTTGGAAAACATCAGCTTTTCTGAGTGGCTCCCCTTTGGCATCCAAAATATTTAAATTTTTTTTTTTAGAAATTATATTCAGTTTAAATTTTAATACTCTATTTGCTGGAAAATAATAACAACACTGTCTTCCTTTATTGGATGTTATGACAACTTACAAACTAAATTGATTCAAATTCCTTCAATATATTCACAAATAACAAGACCTAATCTCCTACATAATGGTATCAATTGTTAGATATTAATTTTCAATGTTATTATTCATTAGTATTTGTAAATGAGGAAATGTATTTGCAATGTGGAGAGCTGCTCATCCAAAATCATTCCACATGCTATATGTCAAACTCTGCTAGAACTTGGCTTTCCTGGGTCCCAGATTAGGACTCTTGCATCTACAATGTACTAACTAAGCACAATACACATCTTTCCCTTAGGAAGCTACCCAAATTTGACTTATTCTGCAGACTTCCTTGGTGATGCTTAAAATGTTCCAGTCAACCTTGTAGATTGTGTGTACTGTGAATAAGAAAGGGAAGGATGTATTCAAATACCAGTAAATCTTACATTTCCTGCCTTCCCTGACAGCTATACTGCAAGATATAAGGACAGTATGGCAAAATTGATGCTTTCAGCCTCGTTTCATTTCCTGCGTTTGAATGCTTTAATATGGCAATAGACATAGTGGGGCAGTATTATTAAGAAGAGTTTAATGCAAGGCCAGTGTATTGGCAACACGTGTACTAATGATAAAACAGGGTGAGCACTGATCACCTTATCCATTCAAATCCCACTCCGAAGGCCAACTCTATCCGCTTGCAAGTAGGTTCTCAAAGTTACTATTAACACGGAGAACGGTGTGTTCCTAGAAGTCCTTATGAACTCGGTACAGGTGTTACTAACAGATTAGTGTCCTGACTCAGCTTCTCCATGGTCCTCTTTAACAGACAGTAATTGCTTACATTCAGAGCATTCAAGTGGTAGCCTGGCACAGGCTGCCAAAGTCCCAAGAAGTGACAGATCTGCAGTAGAGCTTCTTGAGCAGAGAAATGAACAATTAATTTTCAGCTAACAATAAAAATGGAAGAAAAATTAAAGATGTAGGAATCCTAATAACAATGATGTGGACTGGTAGTGCCTTTATTAGTCTCCTTTGTGTTCTTGCTTGAAACATTTATCATCACTGAACTAGATGATTATTCTCTTTTAATTACTTCATATGGAATAATTAAATAAAATGAAGACAATAATCTTTTATAGATGATTATGAAGAGGAACATTTTTTTCTCAGGGAAGTGAATATAGATTTCTTTCTCCTCCCCTTTACCTCCCAAGACTGTAGAAATCTAATGCATTCAGTACTACAGCATAAAGAGAGCTCCTGAATTCTCTGAATTATTTATTTTTAAGAGTTAACCATCATTTAAAAGCCTCACCTGGATGACCTATGATTGAAGATCAAGCTTCATTGAGCACAGTGTTTTGTTCTGATGACACGTTTCCAGACAATTTCCTGTGTGTTATATGAGAAGCTGAAAATGCTGCAAACTGCTCATATCTAAAAGGGCCATACTGCCCTGCAGAGATTTCTTAGGCACACGGAGCTGCTGGTCTGTCCCTCTCTGCATAAGGCTGTATGCTGCACCATCTTGAGGGCATAGGACAAGAATACAGCAAGACTGCTTTGAGGTTACCCTTGATGAGATGGCACTTTCCATGGCAGCAACACTTCATTGCTTCTTGCCTTCTACGTGACCACAACTCAGACCCCAAATCTGCATGAGGATACAGGTCAGAGAGAGAGAGGCCAAAACAGTCGGATGAAAATGTACAAGAGCTGAGTATGGAGAAGCAGATGCATGAAACAGGCTGACAGCTTGGTTTTCCCTCACCAGTGTGAGGTGAGGACCATTTTTGGTTGTATCTTCTTGCTTTGTCCCAGATAAGTTCTCTTGCAGGGATTTGTCAAGTTAGGAAGACATAGACGGATGTGATCTATGAGCATATGAGGTATGGATACATTCATGCTTCATATCATTAGAGAAAAATTCTATGTAATAAGTTGCAATCAAGTTGAGTCTTTAAAATAATGACAGGTAATCTAGTCCACATTGCAAGCTGAAGCTTGTGGCAACATGTAAGGCAGAGAGAAGGAAGTGTACGAGAGAACAATAAGGGTGGAACTCATTCCTCTACCTTGTAGATACTTGAGCATGTTTCTACGTATAGTCAATGAAGGAAAATTAGTATTTCAAAGGAGGAGGGATACATTTCACTACCTGACATAGGGCATATGAATCATCCTGCCATGCTCAATAGCTGCTACAACTCAGCCTACATCTTACAAGTGTCCGTGCAAGAGGTGATGGTGAGGTTGTCAGCAGGCAGATGGGTTGAGAATGGTAACCTATACTTCATAGTACATAGATTTGAATAACTACCAATATTTTTGCCTCTTTGTTCCTGCTGAGTTGCCAGAGAGAAGCAGACTAGCTGGCTCTCCTGCTGACTACAGTGGACCAAATTCTTTTGCAACAAACTCTCCAAGTGCCCTGTTGAGGGGAACATAACTGCTTCCCTGGAAGATGCTTGTTCCAGCAGGCAATGGGAAGTGCCTGCAATGAACTGTGGCTTTTCTCAACCTCTTAGCAGCCTTTTCTCCTGTGTAATCACAATCCCAAATGTAATCTTGATATTAACTGAATTTTAAAAAGTATGTTATAAATGGAATTTTTTTGAGAGGAAAGATGATCCTCTGCATAAGGTGCTTTTGACTTAGTGGTATTCCTAAGAGTAAGAGAATTTCTGAATCTGGAAAAGCAATCATTATTAATAACACAGATCTTATAATACTTTACTTTTCAAGATTTGTTTACCCATCACCATTGTTTGATCATAAATATACTCGTTTTACAGCTTAATGAAAAGAATTCTTTTATGGCTTCAACTGAACAGATCCGGGGAATATTTTTTTTTTTTGAGGGGCCTGTGCTATTGAATGTCTAATCTGGGCTGTGTCAACCTGCACATCTGAACACACAGACACTCAGGATCAGATTCAATGTTGTCGTTGTTTCTTAAATTAGTTTGTGGCCACACAGAAACATTTAACCCACCAATGTTTCCCTCTAGCCACCTGTCCTAATTCCAGGACAACACTGTTGGCCTGTGGTCTGGGTCCTGGCTCATTCTCAGTACAGTTGAACAGCAAACTCTCTTAGAAAATTTGGTTCTCACAGGGCTTCCAGCGTCATAACCTACTGCAGGAAAAGACCATCATTCTGACTGTGCTTTGCAGATGTCAAATCCTTCACAGGACTCAGTCTAAACTTTAGGCTCAATGTCAAAAATAATACAAAAAACTGGCTGTAATTACCTCCTGGAGTTAGCCTGCAATAAATTAAAAGAAAATAAAAAAAAAAATCCACCTCACATTTTAAAGGAATTTTGACTTTCTGCCTAGATATATATTTTTTCACTCCTTGCTTGGAAACTTAAAGAAGGGAACAATTAATGAAAACCAATTGCTAGAAAAGACATGGTTTTCAGATTATGTTTGTTTTCATATCTTAAAGTGGCCCGCTGTTTCTTAACATAGTTTTAATTCATAAGAAAACCCCAAGACAGATTAGAAATGTAGATGAGGAAAGATATAAAATTATTGGTACTTTGACCCCATGTTATTGACTACCCTCCTGCATGCCTCATTTTCTTCTTGTTGGATACTGTATTAGTTGAGTATTTTTATAGTATGCTTTATTATAATTAAAGGGGTGTATATTTTTATGGACAAAATACCCTTATAGCAGCCATTGCCAAAGACTGCTAGTAAAATGCAAATTAAATGCTGGCTTCTGGAATGGTAAAACATTTTGGTTTGTTTCCCTCCTCCAGCATACTATAATTTCTACTTTTGCACCTTTTTCTTTCTCAGGTGCAGCAGGAAACAAAAGGTCTGTGATGCCTTGAGGACAGAAGATTGTGTGGGATTTGGGACCCTATGAGAAGTTGGAAAAATGAGCCAAGATATCTTGCCTAAATTTTCAAACTGGAAAAAAATGTTTGTTTCAGAAAAATATCACTACATTTAGGTATTTATACAACACAAAACCTGAACTTCCAGGCTATAAGCAGGTAGAATGCTTAGTCCACTCTTGAGACTGGACATTTGTCCACTGATAGAGATTTGACTGTGCAATTCACTCAAACAACAATATCAACGGCAACGTTGCTTCTTAAATTGCCTGTTTCCAAAGGCAATCTTATCTATTTTTTTCCTAATGCATGCTTCTCCATCCTGTTTTCCCATCCTGGATACACTGGATTTGAGAGGACTCTGTTTCTCTCACATTTACTATGGGAGCAGGAGCTAACTGGGCTTTGGTGTCCATGTTGGTAAGCAAACCTGGAGCTCTGCCCGCTGCAAATAGGCCCTGTTACCCTTTGAAAGTGATCTTTCCCTGTAGGATGGACTTTGTCCCTCGTCTGATGCCTGACTGGCTATACTACATGAGTGTGGATCCCTCTTGACTTTCTTGTTTCCTGGACTTTGGCTTGATCCTGGACCATAAGTCTTGTCCAGATGTTAAGTTTGATCCAACCTTTGGTCTGTCTGGGTTTTGCTGCCTGCTTTTAAGTATAGTACATAAATTATCATGTATCTCAGTCTAAACTCAGTCCAGCTTCTGTGAATCTACTCTACATTTGTGTTATGTATGTGTATACCAACACACCAGCACCAAAGTAGTTTGCATGACCTTTCCTTTTAATAAAAAATGAGAGTCTACCTTTAAGCCAGAGTATCTGTGTCAGATCAGTCAGTCCCTGTTATGGGATTACTATTTGAAACTCAAGATAGCAACTTTTCAGAGTAAATAGTGAATTAATTATTCTATTTTTATCCCTGGAAAAAGAAAGTGCTAGTTTCTAAGTCAAAGACCTTGGATCCCCTACTACAAATGCTTGTGTTTTTCAAGTTCAATCTGTATAAGAAACATGAAGCACAGTGTGTAAAATACATCAAATTTTGCCAATTTTTTTTCATTTGTCAGTGTGAAAAAGTAACTCTCTGTGCGAGAACTAATTGCTGCCAGAAACTCACTTTATGAAAGTGATCAAAATGAGTAATTCTTTGAGTTTAATGGATTTGCTTCAAGAGGGAAGCAAAATGAGCCAAGAAAGAAGCATGTAGAGAGTTTTCCAAGGATTTAGGGTCAAATAAGACACCATCTTTCAGAAGTCTAATGAATGACAAGTAGGAAATCAAGACTTTCAGACAGAGGAAAAAGTCACACTTTTACTGTAAGTGAGGATGCTTAAAAGAGAGTATCATGATGGAAGTGAACCAATACTTTTTAATGCATATAACAGAGTCATTTTGTTACCCCAACACAGAGAAACCCGTGCAAAGTCAGCATAATTATTGGTGAAATGAAGATGATAATTGTGAATTTTTTTCACATCTTTTCCTACATTAAACTTGTTTTTAAAATGATCTTTAAATGTTTTATAGATGGTGAATCAAATGGTGGCATATTTTACAGTGCTGGTTGTTAGATGGTGATTGCAGAGCCAGGTTTACTTAATCACATCATCCCATAGACTCCTGCTCCCCATTCATTATGCTGATAACCCCAGACCAGCCCAGTGGCTTGTCTCCCATGAACCATTAGCTTATTCACAAAAGGGGATGTAGAATGTCTGCCTCTCCCATCATCCTAAAGCATAACCTGAGACAAGAAGAGAGTTCCAGTTTTGCAAGACCAAAAAAGGGGAGTAGAGGAAGGAGGCGAACAAAGGGGTAAAATCTGGATTTTCCCATTGCTAGAGCATTGGTCATGAGATTTAAGTGAACAGGGGTGGGTTTGCCCACCTGGTGATTGTCCACTGTGTGAGTTGAGCTTGTCAATTCCACCTCTTTCCCTGTTCCCTGTTCAGGTTGATCATTGCTCAGGATAGATAGTATCTAACCATGTACATGGTCAGTGCCTAATACAGCATGCAATAAGTCTTGACAGGGACATCCAGGTGGTAATGCAGCCAATATTTTTTTTGGACCTTGAGCGTAGTCAGCCAGCTGTGCTACAGAAGCAAAGCAACACAGTGGCTTTTCCAAATCCAGTGTTTTGTGATGTTCTCATAACAAGTGACTTGCTGGTTTCAGGTAGTCAGCTATGATCACCTGAGGAGAAAGGATTATAAATGAACTCCATCACTAAGGAGGGAAAGTGATGTCTGGGTCAGAAGGCAATGGAATTAGAAATAGTACTGTGTCTCTAAAATCACAAACATAGTGAATCAGAAAATGGAAAGCCATTGAGAAACAAAAAGTTTTTGAGAGAAGAGAGATGGAATTCAGCATGTT
Organism: Theristicus caerulescens; assembly: GCA_020745775.1. Classification (NCBI taxonomy): domain Eukaryota; kingdom Metazoa; phylum Chordata; class Aves; order Pelecaniformes; family Threskiornithidae; genus Theristicus; species Theristicus caerulescens. Next base: position 5,149,969 of record CM036583.1, read on the forward strand.
TGGGGCAAAGAAATTGTCTCTAAATACAACCCAGTTGTCCAATCAGTGGAAGGTATACTGGACAGTTTGTTCACTATCTTCTGCTATGAAACATAGAGAACTTTTCCTGACTCTATATCTTCCTCAAATTTTATGTCTCCTATAACTCCACTAAATCCAATGAACTTATATCACAGTAAAAATGTATCTGTAGTAAATTCTACTCAGTCTAATAATTCTGTCACTAAGCTTGCAAACCCTTAATTTATGGATTTCACCTTCTTGACCAATGTAGATGTGTGGCTTAACTAACATTAAAGTGCTGCAAAATCTTACTATCAGACATTTGGCCATTCCTATAATCTAGCACCAAATGTTTGTGGCAAAAAACAGGCAATTCAAATAAAAATAATATTAACACTTAAGAATGCATGTTAAAAACAATCTTACCAAGATAAGTAGTAAAAGGCAAAGGAGAACCACAGTCACAGCTTTTCTGTCTGCACTGATCACTTGTCTTTTTTACTCCTTTTCCCCATAGGGGCAAGGAAGTCTTTTGAATCTGCAGAATCCAAACAACATGTGACAAGAAATTCCAACCTAACAGCATGGAGAGAGAGATATGCTAATTTCCATTTCTAAAAAAAAAAAGTATAACATTCAGGGACTTTACAGGGATGAATTTAGAGGAGACAGATCAAAAGGTCTGAACTTCCTCCTCCAGTACTGCCTTACATGGCCTGCACACTTCTGTATCATCAGACGTAGCTGTGCCTTACTTTGCAGCATTCCCTAGCCAAGCCATCAGCATCACAGAGGTATCTCCTTCTGTGTTGTCTTGGGTTTTAAAGGTTATATGTCTAGAAATAGCATTTCCTCTCTTTCCTTTACTGGATCACCTTCAAGAGCCACATGAACATGTTCTACCAAATGAATTATTCACTTTTGCAATTGTGGATGTTAATGGTGCTTTAGTTTTGAGATCTCTGCTCCTTGCACACAGTAGCTTTGTCGCCTGATGGCTGTAATGCCTTTTGTCTAGCCCAATATAATAGGATCAGCTCAGAAATATTGAAGAGAAATGTAATGGTTTGAGATACATAGAAGGGAAGACTAAGTGACCAGATAATCCTGTTTGGATATAAGGTCTACAAAACTAACAGAACAAAACAGATAACTTTATTTATCAGTTAGAAAAGTTCTGTCTATTCACCTGTGAAAATCTGTTCTTGCCTGATACAGCAAGGCTTTTTCTGCATGGCTTGAATTTCGTTGGCACTAATCAAGCTTTCATGGTGAACTATTTGAACGCAAATGAAGTTTAAAGATACTGTAATGTCTCATTTCAGGATGGATCTTTATGATTAGAAGAATAAATTATCCCAAGCATCCCCACATGCTGCAAGTTTATCATGCCTGTTTAACATGTCTGAAGAGATTTCACAGTGTAGATATTTTGCAGCTTCTCTTTTAATCTAAAGAGAAACAATTACAATATGCTCATGTTCCTGCCATCCAATTACTTCCACTTTGTTTTGCCCCTGTGATTTGCTGATAACACGGGGTGAAGAAAATCTAGATAGGATAAGGGGAGTTGATTTTTCAGCAAGCATTTAGGATTTTGGTGTCAATGACCAGAGTTTTCCTGAACTAACACAGAGCTAACCAAAACCTAAGCACGAGGCTCACTGGGAACAAGAAAGCAGAACATAAAACAGCTGATGAAATCACTGATTTGTTAACCTCTCAGCCAACGGTGGAGGCTCCCCCTGTTAGAGGAGAAGAACTCAGACCACCCTCTTCACTCAATCTTTGGGAAGTGTTTCTTTGGTTTTGGTAGATAACACTCTACTGGAGAAGAGCAATATTGAGACAAGAATAGACCTTGCAGGGATCTTTTCTCTCACATACTCATGTCCTCTCACAGCAACAAGGCACATTTCCACCACAGCCCCACTGATGAGCACATGTGTGTTTTGGAAATCCAGCCAGAGTCACAGAGGAGAACTATGGAGCAAGATTTACTTGAACGTTCCCCTTCTTAGCCCAGGAAAGGGAGCTCCTGAGCTCCATGTGGATCAGCCACTGCATGACCACCTGCCCCATGGCTGGGTAGACCAAATACACAAGCCATTGCTCCCTGACTATTTGTACCACCTACGTCCTGGGAGAACCTGACTGGGAGAGCTGGCTTTAACTTGAGCCATGCATCTAGGCAGTGCTGCATAACTGTCTGAAAGTATCTAATGCAGTGCCATCAGCCCTGGCTTGGACAGGGCTACTAAAGACAGCATGTGTGCACCTGTAAGTGCAGGATTTTGATCTTGTCCTGAAAATGTTAAATTTTCTCACTGGTTTCAGATCCATCCTCAAGTCTAATGCTTCACAACAATGAATTCCACAGGCAGACTGCACTGTAGGGTATTTCCTTTATTTGTTTTAAATTTACCTACCATTTATTTTAACATATGAGCCCCAGTTCTCATATTACTGTGGAGTGTAAAGAGAAGGAATGATCAGCTTTTCTTATACCATTCATCATCTTAAATAGGCCAATTAAGCCTGTGTAATTATCCTTCTTTCCAAGTTAAATAATCCAAGTCTTTGCAGCTTCTCATACGGAAAGTCCATCATGCTTCTAAACCATTGAAAATTATATGGTGCTAATTTAAAACATGGCCACTTGTAACATGTATATCTACATCTATTTCTACTGACACTACGATTGTCAGCTAATTAAACATGTGTAACACAGAAAATACAACTCCAGCATTGTGTTCCCACATCCACTAATGAAGGGGCAGTGAGTTCTGGGTATGTGCTGAAGATGGTCTGGCACCTTCCAGAGGGCTAGGAGCCATGGAAGCTTATGAAATTTTTGAATATGTTTTACCCCCTGACCTCTAGAGACAGGGAGCTCTTTGGCTGTGTCCACACAATCCTGTCTCCCTGCTGGAGTTTCCCATCACACTGATTCAGTCCCAGATAGAGGAAACTTCAGTTATTACTGAAGTCCAAATAATGTCTAGGGTCCCCAGCTGAGATCAAGGCTCCATTGTGCTCGCAATGGCATAAACATGTATTTACGGACAGTCCCTGCCCTAAAGGGCTTATAGTCTAAATAGAAGAGACAGATAAAGGCTGGGAGAGAAAATAAATGTGGAGTGACTTGCACAGCTGCTGGGACAGCTGCTTTCGGAGGGAGCTGGGAACAGGACCCAGTTTGGAGGGGCTTGGGCCAGCATGCTAGCTACTGGGCTGTCCTGATTCACAATTTCTTGTGGAAATGACATTTTAACCACCGCATATTGAAAGCACCTGGTTAGAGAGAGCCTATGGGACACAGAAGTTAAAATACAGTTACTTGGCAGCTCAGCACCCTTGTGTTGCATCTGCTGCTGTTGTGGATAGAATCATAGAATCATAGAATGCTTTGGGATGGAAGGGACCTTTAAAGGTCATCTAGTCCATCCCCCCTGCAATGAGCAGGGACATCTTCAACCAGATCGGGTTGCTCAGAGCCCCATCCAGCCAGGCCTTGAATGTTTCCGGGGATGGGGCATCTACCACCTCTCTGGGCAACCTGTGCCACTGTATCACCACCCTCATTGCAAAAAATTTTTTTGTGTTTAGTCTGAATCTCCCCTCTTTTAGTTTAAAACTATTACCCCTTGTCCTGTCGCAGCAGGCCTTGCTAAAAAGACTATTCCCATCTTTCTTCTAAGCCCCCTTTAAGCACTGAAAGGCTGCAATAAGGTCTCCCTGCAGCCTTCTCTTCTCCAGGCTGAACATCCCCAACTCTCTCAGCCTTTCCTCATAGCAGAGGTGTTCCAGCCCTCTCATCATTTTCATGGCCCTCCTGTGGACCAGCTCCAACAGGTCCCTGTCCTTCCCATGCTGAGGACCCCAGAGCTGGATGCAGGGCTCCAGGGGGGGTCTCAGCAGAGCAGAGGGGAGGGGCAGAATCACCTCCCTCACCTGCTGGCCATGCTTCATTTGTTGCAGCCCAGGATACGGTTGGCTTTCTGGGCTGCGAGAGCACATCGCCGGCTCATGTCCAGCTTTTCATCTATCAGTACCCCCAAGTCCTTCTCTGCAGGGCTGCTCTCAACCCCTTCATCCCCCAGCCTGTCATGCACCTGGGGGTTGCCCCAACCCAGGTGCAGGACCTTGCACTTGTCCTTGTTGAACCTCATGAGGTTCACACAAGTCCACCTCTCCAGCCTGTCCAGGTCCCTCTGGATGGCATCCCGTCCCTCAGGCGTGTCAACTGCACCACTCAGCTTGGTGTCATCTGAAAACTTGCTGAGGGTGCACTCGATCCTGCTATTTATGTCATTGATGAAGATATTAAACAGCACTGGCCCCAGTATGGACCCCTGAGGGACACCACTTGTCACTGATCTCCATCTGGACATCGAGCCATTGACCACTAGCCTCTGCATGGGACCATCCAGCCAGTTTGCTATTCACCAAACAGTCTGCTCATCAAATCCATATCCTTCCAATTTAGAGAGGAGGATATTGTGGGGGACTGTGTCAAAGGCCTTACACAAGTCCAGATAGATGACATCCATAGCTCTTCCCTTGTCCACTGATGCAGTCACTCCATCACAGAAGGCCACTAGGTTGGTCAGGATAGAGTCGGCACAATAGTTTTAGAGAAGACCTGATGTGGGAAAGGCCACACTGAAAGAAATGTGATGTCTCCTGTGGTCGCAAGTCATTGATTTATGTTAAACACTCAGAATTCAGGTCACATGAAAGCTTTGACAAACTTCTGAGCAAATAAGTGCTAATAACTCATTTAACACCAAAATTAAAAGAGGTCTTTGACCCAAAAGCTTAGGAACATTTAAATTTGGAACGAGATTTCAGTGTGTCTTTGCATTCCATTGTGGGAGCTCTCTGGTCCTGTGTGTCAAATTGGCTATTACAGCATCTCAGTTCACACAACTGTTGACTAATAAATGAAAGGAAATAGAGGGAAATCTGTGAGTGAGGAGCTCTTGCTGCCAGGGACATGCACAACTTCACTCCCTGTAGTCTTTCTTTGGCAGACTAACATCTCTGCAAAGAGCTGGTAAAAGCTGTCTGGGAGCCTGTGGCCTGCCCATTTTGAATATCCATTTTTGTCAGTCTGAGATTTTCCTCCCAGGCAGTTTTATAAACATTAGTAAAATCTACTCTTCTTCAGGCTGCTAAATTTGACCAGATTTCCTACGTATGAATGTATTGGTCATCCCTATAAGCAGCATCTTACTTGCTTTGCCTACCATGGAGTGCCAGCCCAGAATTTAAAACAGCCTAGCTCCCTGGTGTCCCAGGAAGACCTCCTAATGTGGGGATCCCTGCTGGGCAGACAAGACCTGCCAGAGTGCTTTCTAGGATTACATGACGCTCTTCAGTCACTCCTTATTTGAGGTGTTTTTCCTGGCTGACTGAATTTCCAAGGGACAGAGCAGTGCAAGAGCCGTAGGTTTTGCTGTGATCTCTGCAGAAGATTTCCTCTTCTGAGACTCCTTTTCCACCCTCTTGCTTGCAGCTACTTCAAGAGACAGACTCCTCCCTCCCATCCTCTTTGAGATGGAAATGACTGATCCAGCTCTTACTTGATTTTTTTCAATAGGTAGTGAGCTCTTCTGCTTGTGTGCACTGCCTGGGACTCTGCTTCATGCTCTCCACCCCAAGCACCTGGCAGCAAACCTGGTAGCCTCACAGCTTTAGCACTAGCCAGTTCATTACCAGTAGCACAGGAGGAATATCTTCCATGCACAACAGCACTTACTTGCCAGCAGGTACAGAGCCCATTAAGAAAGCAGATTTACAATAACATGCTCATGAAATTTTATAACCCTTCATACCTATAGGTAGACACATATTAGATTTGGGACCCAATTTTCCTCAGGACTGTGTTACAACCTCTCTGCTACAACCCTCATTTTTCTCTCAGTGTATTTCCCTCCTTCTCTTTAAATCATAGCTAAAAAGTCTCTTACATCTAGTTTCTCGGTCTGGGCAAAACCTCTATATAACTCTTCCCAGGCAAAAGGAGTGAACACCTTATGGAGATATGCCTGGCATATTCATATGATTTTTGGGACGCTCTCAAATTATGTTAGTATGTATGTCTTCTTTCATGTCAAATTTGATCCAATGACCTGGGTGCACTAGGACCTGTGTTTATTACTTCTAGCCACTGATGTACCCTCTACAGTCACAGGAGAGAAAAAGACACTTCTCAAAGGTGACTCAGTCTGTCTTAAATCTCATCCACACTCCAGAGGAGCCATATTCCCCTGCCCTCATTATCCAGTAAGGAAACCAAGACTGATATACTTCTGACACAGAGGGCTATGCTTAGTTGCTGAAGTTGTCTGAAACGATGCCAGCCTTGGGAAGGATCCTACTAGGGTGGCTTTGTTCCATTGGTGCTGTTCTACAGGGCCCTCTCCTAGCAGAGACAATGTGAAAGCCCTCAGAAGCCAGTATCCTGCCAATTTAGTTGTGAAAACCTCATTGAACAGCATAGCTGTGTCTACAGTAGGATTTTATTGGCAAAGATACATTGGCTGGGTACATCTGATTTTTTTCATGCTCTTAGCCAAAGAAGCTATGCCAGCAACATCTCATAGCATAGACTTCACGGCAAGTAGCCCATCATAAATGCACTCACAGAGGCACACAGAATGGTCATTAAAAAAGATGTTCCCCAGTTCTCTGCTAAGTTCTTGTTGGCCACAGATATGTAGCAAAGTTAAAAATAAATAAATGAACCAATCTGCCAACCACTTATTGCAAGTCAACAGCTGTCTCTTTGTGCTAGTAGGAACTCCAATCAGAGGTCATGATGTAAATGAATTTTAGCAGCACCCAGTGTTCTCCCTGATGAATATGATTCTTTTGGGTCAATCCTAGGTCACATAAGAGTGAAGAGAAAGTGCTTTCACGAACTTCTTTTCTTGGGGCCAACTCACTCCAGAGATATTCCTTGCCAGAATTACATGACTGCTTCACAGAACCAGATACTTTCTCTGGGTTAATAATTTAAAGATTTAATTCTCAGCTTATAAAAATAGTTCACACCGTAACAGAGAGTATTTTCAGGGTTTATCCTCTTCCTCTTTTTAAACTGATTTTCAATTCACTGTTACTCAGTGTCGCTTCTGCTATTCATGGAGCACAGCCAAGTGAAACCGGGACCCGCTATGCTGCTGATTTACACTATAGAACCATTATTAGCTGAGTTCTGCATTGGCATTCCAGGCATTCCAGTGTGCAGCTAGTCTCCTGTGTATTTATTCATTCAAAATAATGACAGGGCTGGCGAAAGATGCCGGAGCGACAGCCCCGTGGAGTGAAGAGGTCCTTCACTAAGCCGTGGAATAAGAACGGCAGAGCCAACGCGCGCTATCCCCTCCCCATACCTCCTGCATCCTCCTTGGTCCTAATCTGAAGGCTGTCTGCACCTTGTGGAGTTAAAGTACAAGGCAGAGCATTTGCAAGGCCTAGTTAGTTTTTGATGAGATGTGCAGCAACAGTGCAATTTCTGCTCTGGTTGTTGTTGGTCTTTCATCATTCTTACGCTTTTAAAGAATTCCCTGGCACAACTACATTCATCAGATGGCCCTATTTCTTGAATCACTAGGGAAAACACACAAAAAAACCCCAACCTGCAGATAATTTAGGACCCTAGGACTAGTTTTCAGGAGTGACCTGGCCGTGTAATTCACAGCTCCAGGGTACCATTAAGGGTAGATCTGAGGTCTCTAAACAGTGCAGCCATTTGGCCCAGTGCCCAGAGCACACTGCTCACTCTTCTTTCAGTCCGTTCCCTCCCATTCTTTTGTAAGAAGGAAGTATTATGATAGATCATTAACGTTATGAAAAATGCACTATCGGAGACAAACGAGTGTAGCGGGGAGGTAATTAAAGTAGTCCATTGTGCTAAGCACTGTGCAAACAGTGAAACAATGGTCCCTGGCCTGGGGATCTCACCACTGAGATGCTGCAAACAATAGCAGCCATTCACACCACCTATTATAGACTATTTGATGTATCCATTTTAGGTGTGAGTCATAGCCTAAGTTTTCTGTGTAGGCCAAGAAATAGATGCTTCCAGGGAGTGACTCAGAGCACCTAAGTTAGATGGCAAAAAGTCATATGGTATTAATATCCCCGGTCACTACATGGAGCAGAGTGAGGGAGAATAACCATCTTTTGCCTAATGGACTGCTCTCCCTAAGCTCCCTCCGTTGCCAACAGGAGGAAAAAGACTTCACGAGATGATTCAGAGCATCCAAGTTGAGCTCTCCCTCCTCCTGATGGAAACCATTTCTCTTTACTGACAACAGAGGGGAGAGTCTGGGGATAGTAAGTTCATTAGGCTAAAATAACCTCTCGTAACACCATTGTAGCTAGCAGGGAAAGCAGCACGCAGCTGCCTAACTTTGTCAGGTTGCCCACTAAATTTATTAATGGATATAAATTGCTCAAAAAATTGGGGGAAATAGGAGAATCTATTTACAGGAAAACTAACATCTTTCCACATCTCAGACAAATGCACTCAAGAACAATAATGAAAAACACACAGATTTTGAATAAATTTGACATCTTCTCTCAGACACCTCCGTGATTCACATTTAAAGCAGGACACTGTGAAACCCCAGACACCACAGTGCTGAGCTGGTTAAGCATGAAGCCTCCAGTTTGGCTGTGGGGCAGATGCCCATGCAGAGGACTTCCCAAACTGTGTGCCAAGTCCCCGCTCTCCCAGGTCACACACCTTTGAGGAAGGCAGTACCTCTTGCCTGCCGTGGTTAGAAAAAGCCACTGTGGCTTGGGGCTGCAGGAACCACCTCCCAGCACTCAAGGGCAGCTTGCGTATCACAACTGAGTTTTCTTCTATGCCATCCATAACACAAGTCTAACAGTATCTACTTATTTCCTGTCAGCTTAAGTCAACTGATGCTTGCAAAGCAGTCAGAGGCCCTCAGATTAAATGTGCTAATGGAAGAGCAAAGTGTTATAAAAGCACGTGGTGTGACCGCTGCCACCCTCTTCCCCTCCCTCTCCCTGGTGAGCTGCTGTGCATGGATGCTGCTCCACCATGACCTTCTACGGCGGTGCTGTGGCAGCCTATTTCTTCACGGGGGCATTTGGGCTGACAACGCAAAGCTCCTTTTCCCACATAATTGAAAGGAATTTCTGATTATGCTCAGGGATGTCAGCAGTGCGAGGAGCTTGGACGCCTTCCAGCCGCAGCCAGATCCAATGACAGTGCTGCGATTTCTCCTTTTTTGGCACTCTACTTGTGAACTTTCTGCTCCCTTCTGGGAGTGATTTCTCAAGATAATACGCTGCTGCTCCAGCTTCTCTCTGATGGCCTAGATTTATAGCTTCTGCAAGGCGTGAGAGGGGAAGGGGTGTGGGAGAGGCAGGGAGGATGAAAGCAGAGAGGGAAATTATTTTTTGGTTGGGGTTTTATTATTTTTGTCCCACTCTGTTACAGTGACTGTCTCCAGGCTTTGCACAAAAATAATCTGTCGTTTCCATCTCTGTAACGCTCCTTACTGCCTGCAGTGAAAGGTTGAAAGTACACACGTGTTTTTCTGGCTTGTCTTTAGTCCAGCCCCCATGAATATGTGGTATGAAGTGAGCACTACATTTATCTCTGACCTTTTCACCATCTCTTGCATCTGTTAACTGAAAAGAGAGGAAGATGTCCCCAGCCTCCTCTCCCACAGAGCAGACGATGCTGGTGACTTGATTTACTTTATCTCCATCAGTCCCAACTTGCCTCAAATCTTTCCAAATGTCTAATTTATCTAGAGCATTCATTGCTCTGGCTACACTGGGGAAAAACAAAACAACTGCCCCAAAAACCCCAGCCACTGATTTTGAGGGAGAAATATTTAAAAATTCCAGATGCTGCATTCAGAAATTTAGCAAGACCATAATTAACTAGGGCAAAAATTTCTCTCTCTGGATGTGCTAAACAGCTGAATATCCTCTTTCCCCAGTGACTTCAGACTACTGAAGATGTTTCTATAACATCAGAACTGTATTATTCAAGTATTTCAGCCCTCTCTCATAACACCTCCAGTAGCCATCCCCATTTTACAGGTGGAGAACAGAGGCACAGAATTTATCTAAAACAGGCCAGGTGAGTTACCTTTTGAATATACCTGTTCCTCCCTGCTACTTATAAAGGTAGCTCGTTGATATCTTATAGGACTACATCCATAATCCTGTATGGCTGCAATCAGCTACAATGAATACCGCTCTTTGAAAGTCAGCAAGGTCACCCAGGAAGCATAGAGCAAAGCAGTGAAATGAGCCTTTGTATTTTACAAAGGACCTGGTGAATAATATGTGCACCCCCTTATACCATTTTAGACCCTGAAATGTTCAGTCCAGGTTAGTCCTGAATTGTGTTTCAGCTTTGGTGTCTTCCTGGCTGCCCTGGGGACACAGAGGCAATTCTGCGGTGTGCACTGGCTTTAGCTGCCAGGGTCTTTCAGTTCTTCAGGTTGCGACTAGAAAGGGGAATAGCACTGACAAATCTGCCTGTGCTCTGCTGCACATTTCTCACCAACTGGGATAGTCAAATTGCCAGTGCTGAGTGCTTATTTCTGGGGTTGTGGCTCAAAATGTCCTTCCCCAAGGAGAATACATCAGACTGACTTGAAAAACTTGGAATGTATCTTGTTCCTGTTTATCTTTTACTGGTTGCATCTGCAGGAGTCTCAAACTTCCCCTCACTACAAGGTATTTAAAATTACTCCTGGGAATCTCAGGTACTGAGGCCTAAGGAAAAGCTTTTGCATATGGAAGGATGTAAAATCAAATGGTGACATAGCATTTTCTTATGAGGACTGCAGGAAAGCATCCTAAAGGTCAGGACTGGAAAATGTTTCTATAACTCTTTCCTGATGCTTTGAGTATTTCAGTACAAAACCACATGCTCTGGCTGTAACAATACTCCCTAAGTATCACTGAGAATCACATCAGACTTGCATTCAAAGCGGAAATGAAGTTGACCACTTGGTGCCTCCTGAGCACGGGTACCTGGGCAGAGGCTGTGATTGAAATGACCTTATATACAGGTGTCAAACTCCTCCTCAGCAAGGATTGGTCTAGGTGATGGGAAGCCTTTTGCTTCCTCTCAGAAATCAGAGTGACAAAGACATGCCAACTGGTTGAGGAAATTATATTTTATTCAACTTATCAGCATGTGAAAGATAACGGAAATGAGCTGCAAAACCAAGTCGCAATCTCTTCTGTGATGGCAATTGCAGAAGGGGGGAAGAAATACTGCAGCAATCCAAGTACTACTGACTGCTGGCAGGTCTCGTGCCACCACAGACCTCCTATGGGGCTTTGCAAAGTTGCTCGGGGCTGTATGCAGGGTCTACCTCAGGTCGCACAGCAGTCCCCACGCCTAACACACAGCAAGTAAAGAGCGATTCAGATGATGCACTGATATCCGCCGCTGTCAAATGGCCCAGGGAAAACAGCAGCCACAATGACTGGATTAGGCAAATCACTGAGTGTGCATGCATCATGTTGAGTGTTGTGATGGCCTTGCTCTGCTGATGGCATGCAGATCAGGAGTCAGGCAGATGGGGAGAGAGGCCACTCTCAATTGCCCATTATTGTCTTGAACTGGGAAGCCATAGAAGTCTGGATGCTTAAGCCAGGCACCTATAGCAGGAAGTTTAATGTAGATTTAAGTGCCATGCTCTTCATTTTCTTATCTATAAAATGGGGTTAACAGCAGTGTCTGGTAGCAGAGGAAGGATGTGAAGGTAAGTGGCAAAATCTGCAGCATGCTCAGACCCCCTGGCCTTGGAGACTGTGTATGGTCCTGTCTGGGTCTGCTACCCACCATCCATGTAAAGGGCAGGCTGTGTCCCTGAGGCTCCCATGAATGGGAATTCCCCTCTTGCCTGGAGACTTTCTCTTTTGGTGCTATTTGTGCTCAAGGTGTTTTTGTGCATGAATGTATGCAAAAAGACAGCAAAGCTGACCTGGACATGAAGCCACACAACATTTCTGGCTGCAATGATACCTTTGCTATTCAGGGGGCATTCCCCTTCTCCCCCTGAGTGAGTAAGGAGAGACCACACACCTGAAGTGGTAAAACAAGTTAGGCTCAAGCTTAGTGTGGTCAGAGACAAAATATTTACTAGCTTGGTAGTAAACTTTGTACTGACAAGTAATACTAATAAAAACTGTTTTTGATGTATGCAATACTTATTCTTATATGCATTAAAACATGTGGTGGAATCTGGGGGTATAATAAAACAGCTGCTTTAGTTAAACCCAGAAGAAGAGTGTCTGGCGGTTATGCTGGAGAAGAGGATGGAAGCAGAGCGAGGGTACCCACTTTAACTGCTTCACTGCTGGATGCTGCTGCAGCACGGACACAGAAAGGGTGTTTTTACGTGAAGCTACAAGGCCCCAGAACTAATGGTATTTCCCAATAACATAATTTTCCTCTACTGCCCTGCAAACAAGACACACCCCCCCCACAGAACAACATTTTCACTGCTATTTTATCATCAGACATAATTTGATTAACAAGCCTGGCCCAGATATTTCAAGTGCTTATAGATGCACAAGATGTCCTTGTGATTACATGGAGAGTGTTCATAAAATTCAATGTATCGTGCAAAACGTAAACAGGAAAAGATCAGCACAATTTTATTTACTCCACATTACTGCAGGTTTGATTCCAGTCCAGCACCCTGGGAAAAGGAAGATGGAGGCTGTATCCTCTCTGCAGTCTATGCACGACATTGTTGATGTTCTTGGTCCTTCTGTTCTACTTTGAACACCTTTTAAAAATATTTTCTCCCTCCTTGGCACTTTGATACTTGAGACACACATTCGTATCTCCTCTGAAAGGTGTGTTCAAGTCTTTTTTTTCCCATGTAAGGGACTCCCCTAGTTATTTGTATGTTTGAAGGGGAAAAAACTTCTTGATGTACAGCTTAAGACAACAGGATAAAAGATTTTCCTTATTTGTATGTTTATATGGATTTGGAGCATTTAACATTCATAACCAAGAAGTTCAGAATTGTCCTAGAGGAACGTGATAGCAGAGGGAACAGATGAAAATTTTCTTGCTGCCTCCATGAGCAAGGCCCTCATTAAAATCGTAAGAAATAGCAGCTGTGCTTCTCCATTTAATTTGCTTTTGCAGAAATGAAATGCACTCATTTCCCCCTACACAAAGTTGTTTGAAGATCTTAGAGATCCTAGGGCCTGATCAGTACGTATGTGGTAGTGGGTTCAGTATATAACCCCATGAACGGTGCCTTCATTCATTTAGGAACTTGCTCAGCTGTCTGATAAACATCATCACTCCAGATTAGGCTAAATACAGCACTCTGCTTTCCCTTAACAGGAGTCATCGCTAACAATCATATGTTAGATGAAGTGGCCTGGGGGTTCTTTATATTTAACATCAAAGCAGGGCAAAACAAATGCAATTACAGTCCAATAATGAAATTTGTTTCTGTTGTAAATGTCCTTAGCTACGTAGCAGAAAATCCAGATACAGATGAGCTAAAAACAGCTCCAAAATGAGTGGTGAGGGAAAGTTGCAATTTCTTTTTAATTTATGGGGAAAGAGATAGCAGACAGTATATAAACGTCACAAAATGTTTACTTTTTGTTTAAGCTGCAGAGTAAAAATAACTTTCCATTCATCATGCGAGTGACTGTACAGTATGAGGCCAACTGGGAAGCTGCTCTCAGCCTTGAGCAATGCGATGTTTTTGAGTTCAGAGGCAGGGAAAGGGGATCTTCAGTGCTGTGCCTTGGACTAATGGCCAGAGACCACTCCTTGTGAAAACCTAATGCAAGACCACTCTTCATTTTGCCAAGATAATGCTTATCCAACCTAAGAAGAGCAGTGGGGAGTGGGGAAGTGACTTCACTCCTCCTTAGAAACCAGCACTTGCTAATTAGGAAAATTGCATTTCCTGTCCCACCTTTGGAAATCAATGCTCAGCCTTTTTACAGAATCTTAGAGCAAGAGCCCAAGAAGCTGGGAACAGCTTCCTGTTTCCTAATCATTAATGTGCAGTTGGCAAGTAGAAAATTAACAATAAATCCAGTCAGGACTGCAAAAACCCTAATTCTCTGTAATTTTGGATGAATCTCCTTTTGTCTGGGTCAGGACTGGTGGTGTATCCCTAAGGGACTTTATACATCTTCTATATTTTTTTTATCTTAACTACACTTATTTTAATATACCAAATGCTTCTTTTCTCTGCTGTGCAGTGGCAATTGTTTTAATTTAATGACCAGGCTTCTGTTCCTTTACTTTTGTTGAGTAATGTTGCAGTTTCAGGAGGGCTCCTTGCAGCAGAAGATGTGAATATAAGTGAAGACATTAATGTGAATAACCGGACCAGAATATGTCCCTGAGACTGCTGCACTGAAAATACACCTTTTGCTAACTGAAAAAATGTAAAAGGCTCTTGAACAAAACTCATCTGAGGGGCAATCGTATTCATTTCCGCCAAGTCCTGCAGTGGGGAGAGTCAGATTCTGAATTTTTCCTTAGATGAGACACAATGTACAGGAAGATTGCTGAGCTCCCCAGTGAGAAAATATCCAGAGTTCTTACTGTAGCTGGTCTTGTGGCTCTCCAAACCACCTGAATCACAAAGTCATGGCATGGTAAGATAGCTAGTTACATCTTCTTTAAAGCTGGCTAAACATATTTTAAATAATGCACTCCACAAACGAGAAAGTGTTTTTCACTGAGGTGGGTTGCATCATCTCGGCTCTCTGAAGATTAAGGTTTACTGCTTATTAATGCCACTTGCCAAGGACACGTTTTATTGCCTTTGTGTTACTGTATGTCAGTCAGGAATAAATCTCTGTAGAGCTTCTATCTCGCTCTTCAGCCACACGTAACCTCATTTATATTCAACAAACTTTCCTTGCCTTCTCTCTCCCTTGCCTCCCGCCCCCTCTTCCTTCGGAGAAGGCATTTCAATGAATCTGTGCGGGCACAATTTAGAACTGAAATGGAGATCTCTATTCAGAGGCTGAAGAAATTCTCACCAGCTTCCTTAGACATAGGGCTAAGCTCCTCAGTTCCCTTCGCCCCTTTGTCTGCAAGTTTTTCGGGGCCAGACTGCCAAGTTCAAGCAAGGCTCCGATCTCTCCTCTTTCACAGGCCTCCTGATTAGTGGCTTTCTTTTTCCAAGACTATAGATACAATTATTAGAAATTCCTTTTTTTGTGAACACATTGAATGAAGGTATGAATGGAGATGCTAAGACGAAGAAAGTGAGAAGCTTAATATAACTTCGGCTTCTGTAGTTAATTAGATTTGGATGGCTTCAGAGGAGCAGCTGTATTTTTTTTTTTAATTGAAGTTACATAAAGGGCTATTCAAGGTATCTTGGGTGGGGAGGGGAGACTGTATAAAATAAAGAAGCTGAGAGATGGGTTTTGGAAATACATCCTCTCCCCCTCTTCCTTTTTGGGAAACAGTTGTGGGGAGAGTAAAAAGAGAAAAAGAAAAAATGTCCCATCACCAAAGGGGGTAACAGAATCACTGGTGCTACTGCTAATACCGTGTGTCTGAGGCACAGTAAGCAGAATGCAGACTCAAACAGGAAGATTTCTTTTTTTTGTTCAGAGATAATCTGAAATGCAGAAATCTGAAATGCATTCCTTTGCACATCCAGAATACTAGATCTCAGACTTTAAAAGGACATTGCCAAGATAAAGATCACATTCAGCATTTAAAGCATTTCAAGAAAATATGTCCCTTCCTCTCTGACTGAAATCTTCAAGTTGCTAAAAGAAGGCACAGATTTTGAAACTCAAGTGACACTGCAGCAGTTATGCTCTGTGTTTATTCTTCACCCTGTCCCATGAAAGAAATGAGACTGGTCAGCTCTGTCTGCTGTTTCATGTCATGCCAATTTTCTCTTCTTGCACCGCACGCCTGCAGCTGCCCCTGCAATCCCAGCCCTGCCCAGCATCTCAGTCTTAATTGAATTTTTAAATACATAAAGAGATGGCCAGTAGCAGTTAGGTTTTGCCACCCTTTTTTTCCTTCACCATAATCTACATGTTAATCCCAAGGCACTTTAGGAAAGTGGCTCTCTTGGTATTTCAGAAAGGGTATTTCAGGAGCTAAATCCTCAGCTCATGCAGACAGATATCTATTGACTGCAATTGTGCTGATTTGTCATCAGCTAAGCATGTAAGACTGGGCTGCCCAAGAGGGGGTCCGTCACTTCAGCCACACCAACACGCTGCACTGATTTCAGGGTAGTGACTACATGATCGCATTGACTATATTGCTAAATCAATCAGTGTATTTTAGCCTTCTCGCCTGGGTTATCAAAAGGGTGAATCAGGAAGGAGAGTTCTGTTTTTGGTATCTCACTGTATATTTATAGAAGTGAAAGGATGAGAAAACAAAAAAAAATTCAGCTATTTGTCACTATCAAAATTTTTGCAGTTCAGCAAGAGACGACACATACAAAATCCCTGTTTCCTAAATTTGAATTCTCTGATGCCTAATAGCACATATATGCTCTCAATGATTTATTTTTTCTCAAAGAGAGACAATAGTTTGGGCTTTAGCCCTCTAACCAAGTGCATGTTTTCTTAGAAAATTCTAGGAGACCATCTCTGAGATCTTCACTATTTTATCAATATTCTTTTTTAATTGACTGGTAAGTTGGGAAGGAGGTGATTTGTCAGCACAGCCTATAAATCTCATTTCTTTTTCTTTCTTTCTTCTCTATTTGGAGCTGAAATAGAAGTTCTTATGAACTTAAAATTACTAAAAAAAAAAAAACCAAAATAAGTTCAGTTTCCTGAAATGTCTGCAATGATTTGCTTAGGGAAAAAAAAGTTCTTAGCAGGGTATGAGGTTTTGAATTGTTTTTTTTTTTTTTTAATTAAAAAAATGTTATGGAAATGTTGAAAAGAAAAATTACTTTAAACTGAAATAAGAAAACATTTAATAAAACATTTCAGACTTCTGAGTGATTTTTGTCAAATTTGTCAACACATTCTTAAAACATTGTGAAAACAGGAGAAAAAAAAGTGTGAAAATTTTTCCAGCTACTTCATATTGGATTCAACTATACCAAACTTTTGTCAGTTCAGAACAGTATAAATACCATCTTTCCTTATGACACTTGAGTCAAAAAAAAAAAAAAAAAAAAGAAGAAAAAGCTTGATTTTTGCCCTGTAGATTTAACAGTTGGAGAAAAGCTGTAGGTGCCTAGACTAACAATGAACAACACTGGCGGGTTTGCAAGAATTCTGGCACAAACTTCTGGGTTCAAGACTAAGTAGATGGTCTAAGATGAAGAAAAGGCTGCCAGAAAATATGTGCGGTATCATTCTCAGGAGACAGGGTAGCAGTACCATGGAATGGAGTTTGTGGCATTTGGTTTCTGGTTTAGAGACCAGCTTCCAGTTGCTAAAGCAAGCAAGCCACCTCCAACATAGTGATGATGCAGAGATGCTTTCTTTTACAGTAAACATCCTAGCTTGGTTACTAGAGGCTCCAAGCTCTATAAAGTCTGAAAAGAAAAATAAATTATCATGCCTGGAGTTCATCACTGCCACAACTAAGCTGCTTCCACTACACAAGATAAATCTTTTTTAACTAGCTTAGTTACCTCTAAACTTTTGTGAAGTTCTACCCAAAAAACATTTCTCATTTTGCTGTTAACCTTTACCTTTCTATGAATTGTTCTCTCAGAATAAAGACATGTGTTCATATTAAGGGAGTGCCTGCTGCTGGGAAGAGGAGGAAGAAGAGACAAAGGATGAGGTTATGGTTATTAGGAACCAACTGGATTGCCCATATGCAAGGGTGTTGGCTAAAAAATTTAGTGGAACTTAAAGTATTGGTATGTGACATAAACCAGATCATTTGAAGGAAATAGAAACATGGCAGAAAAGCTGTTATTGGACAGTTCAAGAGGATACTGTGAAATAAGAAGAAGTCAGCACTGACCAACTAAAGGAAATGGGTGGTGGGAGCAGAAAGGTTTATTAATAACTTGTTGAAAAAATCACCAGCAACTTTTTACTGTGCCTTCAATAGATAAGCTCAGTAGCAATTCTGGTCCAAATATCTGTGCCTGGAATTTAAATTCACTCTTTAAATATTTGTATAGTGACTTAAAAATTCCCTTTCTGTAAATATTCCCAACAGGATAAGGTGGATATTGAAATGTTTGCACACAAAAGGTGTAGTCACTGTGAAAACAAATCCATTAAAAAAGTGTTGAGCAAATATTCAGAGGAAATGAGAATAAAATGAATGAAAAAGGCTTTAAGGGGGTTTGGAAAAGAGGCAGGTGAAGTAACTGTGATAGTGCCATGTCAGATTAGTGCTCTGAAAGGGCTGTAGGGTTAAAGTAGTTAAGACATTATTTGCCCCTGCAATAAAACAAGTATTATTTTTACTCACATTAATCAGTAGACTTGTAAACCCATTAGAGAACATAGTCCATGTATAATAGGAAGGAGAAAAATCAATGTAGAATGGTAAACTAGTAACAGTGAGTGAAACTAAACGAGTTTTCTGCGATTTCCTACCTTTTCAAATTGCATTACTTATTAGAATAAACCCTTCAGGGAGCTTGCTGTAGACCTGACTGAAATACTGTAGAACAAATTGGTAACTAAACAAGGCATCAAAATAAAAGAGTAACTCAATAATATAATCCTTTATCCAGAGGTCCTGACTACTAATCTGACTCTATCACTGGGCTGTCTGATTTGATATGTTTTTTCTAAGTGTATTCAGATTCAATTACCTTGATTGGAGAATTACATGGCGCTCATCTGGAAGTAACTCTACTGCAGTCAGGGAGCCACAGCCTTAGGAAGCAGCTGCCTTGCTCTCAGACATCAAATTGCCAAGAGCCTGTGGTCAGAAGATGGCTAAGAAGAAAACCGGTGGGCTTCAAAAATGTCTAAGAAGTGTTCAAGCTAATTATATCCATGACCTCCAAGAAATGGTCTCCAGACTAGGACAGTGTTTAAAATGGCAGGAAGGACTTGAAGGAGCCTTCATGAAACAGCTGTGTTTGGTGGGGGCTACCATAACAGCTGCCTTGTCCAGATACAGAAAGGGCTGTTTTGTTGATGTCTACATTATGGATGTACAGAGAAGCTGACACTAGGAAGAAGGCTTTCTTGTCTTGGGAAGCATAAGGTCCTGATTAGCCTCTCTGCTTTGAAGCACTGGGGGCCAAACCTTGATCCCTGCTATGGTTTTCTTATGTTCAGTGGAAAGGTGCAGTCACATCCAGAAAGCATCTTAGGTCACCTCACCTAAGTGCCTACAGTTAGGTAGGGAAAAATTTAGAACTAGGAGGTAGTAAAGACCTCACTAGCATTATAAAATACAGTGCAGCTAATGAATCTAAATGAACTACATTTTTGCATTTGCAAACTTGTATGTCACAATAACTCATGAATGAATAACCCCCTACCCACATACAAACACTGCTGTTTTAAAGAGTGAAGAGCATGTTTTGCAGCATCAGAAAAGGGTGAGGAATAAATATACATCTCAGCTGTGTCATGTTGTTGTCCTGGATTTTAAATAGCTCTGTGTCTTCTTGTTTCTATTCAATGAGAACATTTTGCACTGCAATCATCTTAAGAAAATCTCCTTTACCAAGGAAAAAATACTTTAAATATGTTAAGTAATAATTAAATCCAGTTATTGTGATTACAAACATTCATCGTAAGTTAAATGGATGGCTCCCTTCAAACCTGGGTTTGTTGACTGGCACAGAACTAGCCTATGCTGTCTATCCCCAGTACTTTTGAGATTATTTTCTCTGTCTTGCATTCCAAAAAGTAGTCAGATAGGAATAACTCCTGCTCTTGACACTGTAAACATGATCCATAACTCTGTCGGTGAGTCATCAGGTCACAAAAACATGACTATGACTCTATGAAGAACAAATTTGAGAAAGTAGATCTTATATTCACTGATTGCTCATCACATTTGTCTGTTTGAGGAAAACATCATACAAAGCTTCTACACAGTAGGAAAGACAGGCAGAGTCAGGATGGGTTTTAGTGGGGTTGTGCATGAACTCTGCTCACATAACTCTCTCCATAGCATGGCTTGTGGCTGCACAGAAGCAGAAAAGGTAAAGTGGAGTTTTTGCTTCCAGAAAGAGTTCAGCATTGACCAACCTGTAATCCAGCCAAGGACATGACGTGGGCTCCAGAAAGTTATGAGGGGGGAGAAAACTAAGCTCTCTATCCAAGAGCACATTGTCTATGTTGTGGTAGGAGAGACTCATGTCATCTACTGAAACTGGAATAACAGTGGTGCTGACAAATCAACATGCAAAATAAAGGATGTTTGAGCAAAACTGAGCTGAAAGTTTCCATTGGCTTCCTACATGTTGCTGCCATGTGTCATGGGAATAACAAATTCCTGGAGGAACTGCAAGCATAGCAAGCTCTGTGGGAGAAGTGAAATCTCTTATTAGACCAAGGGACACAGTTTAGGAAAAAATGACAAGTTTTGGGGGTATACAAGGCCTTCTTCAGGTCTGAAACAGAAGCAGCAATATTCAAAGCTAAAGACAAGTGAAAATTAGCCCTTTCCCAAACTTCTTTCCAGAGAGCCAGGGGTGGAAAGTGAATCCTCCCTGCCTGCCCCCACAAAAGTGCTAACAGGAAAAGGAGAGAGTTCTTGCCACCTGCCAGGGACAAAAAAATGTTGATAGTACAGTGTAGATGGCAGATTTCAGTGAAACAGAGATACTGTTCTGGAAAAATAATCTATATTGCTTTTGATTATGGATTTTTAACTGACCACCATAAATGTAGTGCTTAGAGACCCTAGATGTGATAATGGTGGTTCTGACCCTTAGAAGGACACTAAAAAATGGTCTCAAAGAATCCTTTTCATTTTATCAGGCTACTAAGGCAATAAGTATGGGATTAGATCAAACTAAAACCAGAAAATCCTTTGAAAATCACCCCATCACCAGTGCAGAATCAGTTGGTGCATTTTCAAAATTCTTTCCACTCACTTTTACCAGGAAAACCAAGGCCTTCTCCAATAGAGCTTCCTTTGGAGTCTATTCCAGGTTTTGAATGAGGTTTTCATCAGGATTTTCCTCCCTAATATTTTCCATTGCTTAATTTCATCTCATTATATCTAATTACACTCCCCTGAGCAACTTGAAACTATTCTTATCCCTCCCTTCAAATACTCACAGACAATTATTTTGTTCCCTATCTCTATTTGCCAAGTTAACGTTATTTAGTTGTTTTAACCTTCTGTTCCATTAATTTGACTTTCCTGTTATCCAAAGGCTATACAGTACCTTACTTATTAGGAAAGAAAGGTTTGGAGTGACTCATATTATTGTAAGCACAATGGGTTAGGTTTGCAAAATATTTGTCTCCTTCTTGCAGTCATAGTCACAAGTATTCCATCACATTCAAAACTCCTAGTTCCTGGCATCTGCAGATGGTTATCAAAAAGATTTGACCTTTTAATAATTTCATAATTGATGTACTAGTGTGCTGCTGCTGAGTATTATTGACTTCAAGGATTTATTATCTTTCTTCTTCTGTTACATGAGAGAAAAAAACAAAATAGCTATCTTATTGTTCCACACTGGTGATGTCATCTAAGTATTCTTGACCAAGACTTTGGAATATCAATCAAGGAAGAGACCATCTGAGGTTAACTGTAAGACCAGACTTACTGGATGATTTCTGTAACTCTAAATATTTGTGGCACAGCTTGTAGACTACTGGCTTTCAAACATTTCTGAAATTCTCTCAAAGAGAAAATTTTACAGAAGAGAAGGAGTAATAGTTTGGTAGAGTCAATATGAACTAAATCACTAAGTTCTGGGTCAATACAAATGTTCTGTTCTGTTCAGATTCATGTTTTTAGCAATAACAAAACCCTGGTCAATTAAGACTCATCTCACCTAAAGGCAACCATATAGAAGATAAACATGCAGACTAACCTAGTCCCTCTGTAGGCATCTCTAGAAAGTGAGGTATTTCACCTGTCTTTGATATTGATCATGGTGTATCAAATGCTGCTAGAGCATATTTTCACAATCTGTCCGTAACACGAAAACAGAAAATACTTTGGACACAAGCATCTTTGGAAACAACTCACCAGGCTGTAATACTTTCAAAAAAACAAGGTATTTCATGAGCAGTGTCATTAACAAAGCCTTTTTCCTTAGCAATTTGGGTGGCTTATTCTTCTAGCTTCCTCTCCTTTCCCTCACCCTTTATCCTGTATGATGAAAAGCCCTAATGTCTTCTTTCCCCCCTTACATCCCACAGGTGTCCCCTGGGAAAGGGCAGCCTATGTGCTACCAGAGATGTGGGAATGTCCCCACCAACTGCTAGGTACCCAGGCTGGATAGAGACCTATTCACACAGCACAGCCTTCTCTGTGTGACTATTGGACCTCCTCCTCTAGCCAGTTGCCAGTCTCATGTACCTCTTAGGACTGTGGTATCACCAGGTTATTAGAGGAGAGTTATAAACCCACCTTCAAATCTGACTGAAACAGGCCAAGAGATCCCAGAGTTATTAAGTAGAGAACACAGATGGACAAATGATATTATGATCGCAGAAGTTTTTTTTCCCTCCAGACACTCAGCTAAAGAAAGAACAAACCCTTTAGACAGAATTAAATCATTACATTTTATTTTTTTTTTTATCAAGTACTAGCTATCGTTTTCCCCTTTGCTGCCATGAAAATTGAGAAACTGGGAATCCAATTACAAAGGCTAGATAAAAGGGAATGATAGTGAAGAATTTTAATTGGATGGAAAAGACACTGAATGCATGTTCACTAGATACACGCTTCAAAAGCCCTAGCACTACAAGTGTACAGGCAGAGGTCACTGTAGAAAGGGATATAAGGTGACTTAAACACAGAAACAGTGAACCACAGCTCTGGTTTTCAATCAATAGAGTGAGTGAGAGCTGATGGACCTCCGGTGCAATTGATTACTTTGAGAGGTAGTAAATAGTGATACTGACATTTAGAATGTGGCCAAAACAAAATTGCTCATCTCTTTTGTCAGCTTTATTTAAAGTGTGAAAACCCTCAACAGCAGGTACTAAGGTAACCTTTTATTTCCAACGCTTACTATAAGGAAGAGGATATGTTGTCTGGGGCTCTGTTCTGAATAGCTCTTATTGTGCAGTTTTTTATTATTATTACTATTATCATTATTTCTGTAAGCTGCTGCACTAGAGAAAAAAAGGAGATAGTCTGCTCTTTCATGTAAATCATGGTAACCCAAAGTACTTAAATTAGAAAAGTCTGAGTTGTTTGTCTTGAAATATGATTTGAACTTTACAGAACTTTCCTGCTAAGCATGGCAAGCAGCAGTCATTTAAGCCGTGTTAAGGTAAGCAAAACTGGTTTGCATGCAGGAAGACTCAAAATATAAATCCAGCTCAGCCTAAGAATTCCCAAAACAGTTTGGTAAACTTTATCTTGTGGTACCTCCGGACCCATGGGATGCTGGCATTTAAATTACAGTGCAAACCCAATGGCAAAACTCCCACTGTTTTCAAAGATGTCAGGATTTCACTCATCAGAATGAGATCATCTATCAAACCTCCTTGTTCAGCCCCTGTCAATACAGGAGCATGCCACCTGACTACAATTCAGGCTGAGGTGTGTAGTTTTAATCTCTTTCTTTGACACAGCAGCCCAGCATCTTGACAAGACTTCGGAGTTAGGATATATACCATGAATTAAATTCCTTTGCTGCTGGGCTCTGTTTGTGGGGAAACTATTTACCTTTTAAATGATGCACTTTCTCAGACCTGTCACTGTAAAGCAGACCCACACCTGACTCTATAGCCTCTGTTAACGGACCTGAAGGAGTTTTATTGGAAGGACTGCAGGAAAACAAAACCAGCCTCACCAGATTTGATGGTCCATCCAGTGAAGATGTTGATGCTAGATCTTCCAAGGAAAAGATGTAAACATGCCCATAATGGATACTATAAAGATCCTGCCCACAGCAGAAATGTTCCCCTAATCCATATGTCTGCAATGCAGACAATGAAATCTCCTTCTCTTACACTGGAAACATGGAGCTTCCTCCTGCCCTTCCTTCTGAGACATTCTTCATGAAGAACAGACAAACCTGGCTGCACAGACTGAGAAAGAGTCACATCTTTAAAGAGGCTGGGGTTTATATAAATAACCTCTACTTGTAGTTGTTGATCCCACAAAAGCATTGCTATATTGTATTTAGCTACTGCCTCATTCTTTGGTGTTAGTGACAGTTAAAGGCATGCGCTGTTTTTTGCACTGTAAAGGTGAACTCTGAACCTTGTCTTGTATCTATATGTACATGTGTACATGTTTGTGCACCCATACAGACACAGAGATAGTTCTTATATGGCTAGGCTTAATGGGGTAACAGGCGTAATCTGGACCTAATAAAAATACAGATAACACACATTAAAGTGCTGTATAATTGGTCGGGTGGGGTGGGAAGGGAAGGGAAGGGAAGGGAAGGGAAGGGAAGGGAAGGGAAGGGAAGGGAAGGGAAGGGACGGGAAGGGACGGGAAGGGAAGGCAAGGCAAGGCAAGGCAAGGCAAGGCAAGGTCAGTGATGTTGCTTACTGTGATGTGCAGGGGTCTCAAGATCAGTGGTGATGCAAGCTGGCAAGCCTATTTGTTTGAGTCTGGAAGAGGACAGCCATGTTTTTACAGTGTTATGGCTTAACAGTGGAAGCTTGGTGCTGCCTCACTGGTCCTGCCTCCACATATAACCACTCTGAAGCCAAAAGGAGAGTACCCATCTTTCTATGTCCCAGTGATGTAGCAATGCACCATGCTGGATGTGAACTGGCACACACCATCTCTGCACTGATAGCATGACCAATTCATAACCTGCTTGACCTGTTACAGCATACTAAAGACCTGACTGCATTGCTTTTTGGGAATAGTTTTATTCTCCTCCACTGTTTGAAAGGTCAAACATCCTTGACCTCCACAAATAACTGGTAATACTAAGACATGCTGGAGAACTCTATTTTTTCTGTGCAATTTAAAATGACATTAGGGAAAGGACAGATAAAATAATTGAAATGGTCACTTTTAACACTCTTATTTTTACCTCTAACAAAAATTTTGCCTAACAAAAAATGCAAAGTAAGTATGCAAAACTTCAGATAATTTTCTGAAATCAATGCTTATACAGGAACCTCAATGTATACCAGAGGGACTGAAGATGAAAAAATAATTGTATCTCTATTCCTATCTCTGATTTATATCTGCATTTGTGTCTATATCAAAGTCTCCAAACCCTCTCCTTTGGCACTCTAACGATATTTATAATACCTTCAACATAAACTTTTATATAGACCTAGCATTTTCAAGTAAAATTTTATCTTTTTCTAATTATTTTAAACTACTTTGACTGTCCATTAGCAGAGTTGTAGGGAGATATATTGGCATCTGTACCTTTCAATAGCACCTCTCCTTTTACACCCTAAAGGTTGTTCCAACTTGCAAGCTCTTTCCCTTTCCAGCAGGTAATTACAGACACTATTGCCACTGCCTCTAAGTACTTGCAATCCCTCTTTCTGGAAACCACCTGTAAGTGTTACACAAATATGTAATTATTGTTCAATTATTGTTCAATTAATCTGTTCAATTATTTTCTTTCCCATGCTATGGATCTATCTACTAGTAACTTCTGTTAAAATACACACCCTCCTTATCTTGAAGGAATCAGGCACAGTCTGTCTGAAAACAAACTTGATTATAAGGCAGCAATAACAGATGGCAGCAAGTCAAAGAACATTATAGATGTCATTTGCCAAAGGAATTTTCTTACAGCTTGTGGACACTGAATTATTGACACAGAGTTTGGGTTTTTTTGGGTGGTTGGCTTTTTTTGCAATGCTGTTTTCATTATAGTATTATGATAGTAACATTTTTTACAGGCTATCATTACAGTTTGCTCTGTAGCTCTTCTTAGAGGTTCCTTTTGGGACCTGAGTATGACAGACATATAGGTGAGATAATTAATCTCAGAAATCTTTAGATAGTGACTATGGACTGATCTGAGCTAGTCATCAAGAAGTCCCTTTGGATACAGCTGAGGGGAAATCACCACCAAACGGCGATTCAGCTGACCTAGCTTCATAGCTAACTTCAGCTAGAAGGGCTTTATCAGTAAGTGCCCATTTCCCTCTATTGATTATAAAGGAAATCTAGACAACTAGTTCAGACAAAGAACCACTAAAGACAACTATAATTTTGTGAGAATAAACCTGTCCAAAAGACAGTCAATGGTCCTCAAGAAATCATTCAAAAAGGACTACAAACAGAAGTACGAGAGGTTATGCATACGACAGTTCTGAGCCATATGATTAGCCACAGACACAGTAAAAATCACCTAATAGTAGGCACAGCAATTTTTTTGCAGATATCACAGCAGGCAGAATTTTAAGGAAAGAATGGTGAAGGTGAAGAGAGCAGTTTCTAAGGATGTTTTCAAGGAATGCCTTCTATGCACTGTGGAATGGGAGAAAAAAATTATTTTGTTTGTGAAATTTAATAAAAAATGCCATAATTCTGGCACTGTAAGTAGGAGGGAGTAGGTAATGACCATAATGATTATATACATGGAAACATTGTGCGTGGTGGAGATATAACATAAAAGGTCTTAGACAGAAAGAAGTTTGTGTGGAAGCAATGGAATGGGAAGAACCTTTGGAACGATACACGAAAGGAAGCAACATCTTCAAAACAACAGTCAAACAAAATTGTCTCTGCTGGAGTCTAGGAAAAGTAAATGCTTGATTTTCTTTTGCTGTTTTATTTCTGCAAAGCTTTATAGTACTTATCTGTCTCAGTTTCGTAACTAATAATATTTGCATATGTTTTACGTGCCGTTCTCAGCTTGCACTAATAGCTGGTGATGAACTCTTGTATGTATTTGTCCTGGTTTCAGCTGGGATAGAGTTAATTTTCTTCTTGTTAGCTGGTATGGGGCTGTGTTTTGGGTTTAGGTTGAGAACAATGTCGATGCTAAGTACCGCTAAATAGTCACTAAGTAGCGCTCACACTGGTCAAGGACTTTTCAGCTTCCCGTGCTCTGCCCGGTGCACGGGGGAGGGGGCTGGGAGGGAGCACAGCCAGGACAGCTGACCCAGACTGGCCAAAGAGTTATTCCATACCATATGACGTCATGCGCAGTATATAAGCTGGGGGAAGAAGAAGGAAGGGGGGGACATCTGGCGTGATGGCGTTTGTCTTCCCAAGTAACCGTTACGCGTGATGGAGCCCTGCTTTCCTGGGGATGGCCGAACACCTGCCTGCCGATGGGAAGTAGCAAATTAATTCCTTGTTTTGCCTTGTTTGCGTGCGCAGCTTTTGCTTTACCTATTTAACCGTTCTCTTTTATTTTACTTCAATTATTAAACTGTTCTTACCTCAACCCACGAGTTCTCTCCCTTTTACCCTTCCGATTCTCTCCCCCATCCCACCGGGGGGGAGTGAGCGAGTGGCTGTGTGGTGCTTAGTTGCTAGCTGGGGTTAAACCACGACAGTATTTAAAGGCTGTAGATTATTCAGGAAAGTCACTGGAGCCTTCCACCAGGGTACCCTGCTGATCCCTCTCCATTTTTGAGGAAACATTGGTGGGACAGAAGACTAGCTGGATCTTTGCTGCTCAGTCATTCATCCTCTTACTGATATCATCAGGCTGGCACTAACAACTAAAGGAGATGACTGCCACACCTAGTGTCTAGCTGAAATTTCCCTTGCTGCATTTTTAGCCCACAATTACTTTCTTTGTGCATGGGGGGGCATGAAGAACAAATAATAATTATTTTTTTCTTTGCAGCAGTCTTTTATTTGTCTCAAGATTGTTATACCTTCAGTCTTCGCCAAACCAAGCAATCTCAGTTTTTTCAATTCTGCTTTGTAGACCATGCTTTCAAGACCTCTAATCATTCTTCCTGATCTTCTCTGAACTGTGTTCAATTAGGACACATCTCTCTTGATGTTTACTGAACAAAGTCATCTGGACCTGCTGAATTTGAAGTAAACAGCAACAAATAGTGGTGCAAAGCTGTGCCAAAGCACAAGAAGCAAAGATTGTGGTTGAGAACAAGACAATTATGTTAATAACTTCTTATCCTCAGTCTATGTGTCTTCTAGGGAGTTGTCAGCTGAGCCCTAAGGAATGCCGAGCCATTGGTATTCACCACCTTTATTTAAATTATACCACATAAATAAAAAGTGCCAACAGACAACAGCCTTTGAAGATACTGAATCTCTAACACATATTGCTTTTTATTGCTGTGCTTTATTTGCACTTAAATAATAATGAGATTTTGGAGAGGAGATAAGGCTGGGGGCACACCTGAACCTGCACCTGGGAAGTGCTGCTGGTTCTGGGCATTGGAGTCTGTGGGCCTTGGTTATCTAGCAGCTCTACTTGCTTTGAGTAGCCTGACATCTACAATTACTGGGGATCAGCATATACTAAGATAAAAAGTCTCAGAGCAGGTAGTCACACATTGGGAAGAGTATCTACGTTTTCTAAATAAAGTCCACTTTCTGGATTTCCCAGCTTTCAGCATCTCTCCAGATTTTTAGGTTGCTCACTTCCTTTCAGCAACAGCTTGTGTTTTCATGCTCCCTTTTCATTCCTCTCCACAACAATTAAGTTCACAACTGCTCTCGCAGTGCTGCGCATGCACAATGTTGTGCATCTATCCCCTCTGCATGTGTTTGCTGGCTTGCATCATTCTTGTATGATGCAAACTTCCCACCCCACAGTTTACACTTTCTATCTTTCCATTATCTGCTTCTTCACCAAAAGTCCCTGCCAAAGAAAAATTGCACCCAAATATCTGGTAAAACCAGTCCTGACTCAATTTAACCTAAGCTCCATTCTCCAAAAGTTGCACCCCACTTTCAGTACCTGACATGTTTTTTTTACCGCTCCCTTGCCTAGCTGACTTCCCAACGCCTTAGTGGGAGGACCTTCCAGGGGCCCTGTGTTGCACAGTGTTGGAGATCAAAGTCTCCTCTTTGATCTCAGAAGACTCAAAGCCTCCCCTCTCTCCCTGCAGTTCCCCTCCACCACACGTTAGCTTTGCAACATTTTGAGAGAGGCAGTAAAAAGGGGAAGAGAGAGAAAAAGGCAAGGTGAAATTTTCCTGGATTTCCTCTGGTCCCTCAGGGTATACTCTATGCCTCTCCCCTTCTCTCTAAGTTGTGTCTGCCAGCCTCAGAACCGGTCTCTTAACATTATGTGATCTCCGTATACAAAGGTAAGTAAAGCAGTGAAAATACCTTGGGTGTCATAAGAAAAAAGCATATTAACTACCTAAAGAGAAATCCTGAACAAGAGCAAAGCCATGACATTTTGCAGCATGAGGATTAGCTACTGCTGAATATACTATTAAAGGTAAATTGTTGCTTCTATCATTATCTTAATAGCCTGATGGATGTGGTAAATATTTACAGCAATCTTGTAAGGTGAGGAATTTTATATTATTGGAAATGAAAACAGCTACTATTTTAGTTTTGAGGAAAACTAACTTCTGTTTTTCTATTGGAGCATGACCTATTTGGGCCTTCATTGGATTACGTATCTCACGCAGCTTTTTCTGTCTCTGCTTTCTATTTCTGGCTGGATGTAGTACTAGGAGCAACTCTGCAGGTTGAGGCCAACTCATTACACTGGTCCTACCCCCTAAATCAAAGCAATGACCTGCATGGAGCTCCAAGCCAGCTCCATTCATTCCTTCCCAGCGTCATGCAACAGCACACAGAAAATGGAAACATATTGCTAGACCTCTAGTAAGAAATGTGGAGTGGTTCAGTGTCCTCAGTGCAACAAGAATGTTTCACCTCCTCTCCTTAAGCCAATGCGGGACTCCATCAGTCCTTCTTTTAGTCTCACAGGGCCAGGCAGAGAGCCACCCAGGTCACAAACTCCCTCATGGCAGAGTCATGCAGCAGGGATTGTTACATGCCATGAGACAGAGGAGGAGACACAGCCTGGTGAGATAACTCTAATCATCTAACAGCCCTGAATAGAACAGGGAACATGTCGGCTGTCACTTATGATAGCATACACTGTCCAATTTCATTCAGTTGGGCTTCTTTAATACTCATGCTCTTTCCTATTTAAGCATAGGTGATTCTTAATTAACTTTTCCTAACAAGTCACTCTCAATTGTACTCACTGTATGCGTATCCAGTCCAGATATTTTGGGGAAAGGACATGTTAGAACAAATATCTTTCCAGTTATGCATAAATGGGGCCATTAGGAACACATACACCTTAAAAAGTTTAGTCACTTGAGTATATGCCTCTGGCATGCCTGATTTTCTTTTAATATTTCCTTGTGTGTAAGAAGAAGACTGAGACCTCAAATTGTACAGACAAATGAACAACTGAGTTCATGGATGTTATTTTCCTTCCCAACTCTTTCACTCTAGAGAGGTCATTGAGGAAGGCTCTGTATTTTATACTGGTCACATTTTTGGTATATATTGCTTTTTCAACAAAAACCCTAAAAGCCCCACACTTCCTCCATTTTAGTCCCAGTTTTCTCAACTGCTACATTCTCCATTAACTTCAGGGTTTTTTTGATATGTTAATTGAGTGAGCAGTTGTACTCAACAGACAACACAGAAAATAGCATATCAAAGCTTGATCTTTCTTGAGTGATATCACAGATACTACATCAGGTTCTGTCTTGTCCAAGAACATCACCTCACCCTTTCTAATTTGGCTCAATTCCTTACCATGCCTATCCAGGCCAGCAACATTCTTTAGGTTTTCTCTGTATGGTTTCAATTCTATACTCACACAGGATACAACATAAAATGATCTGCATAAAGTAGAGATCAGCCTGAATCATGAGGTTTGGGCCTGGTTCCCAAGAATATGCATGTCTGGGAGAAACAAATCTGGGGAATAATGGCTTTTCTGTATAGTTAAGCTTGCAGTAAATGGCACAAGCTCCCTGACACACACCCTTTTGCTGCACTGACTACTAAAGTGACACCAGAAAAGCTCTTCTTTTGCTAAATCACAGCTTCTCATTGAGACTACAGCACCACATGAATCAGAGCTGACCTACATAAGAATAACAAAGCAAATAAGGAAAATAAATTTTGGGGGAAAAAAAAAGAAAAAAAAGGAGGGGGAACAAGGTCACTCGAGCAACAGGAAGAGGAAAGGAAAAGGAAGATTTGAGTAGGGTGGAGAAGTCCTAAAGATCTGGGATTCCTATTTCTTCTGCAATGAGGAAGGGATCATAGTGATGGAGGCAGTTGCTGCCCCACATTGCCCAGCACCAACCCTCTCCTCTTCCTCCATGGAGGAAGCAGCAGGGTCTAAAATAGGCAGTTGACCCATAGCTGGTCTGCTCCTCTTCTCTTTTTCTTAGGAATCTCATCTCCATGGTGGTTGCCTGCCTTGCCCATGCCCTGACATGGTCATTGTGTCCAGCAATAAATTATTGTTTCTGTGAGCCTGTGACAGAATACCTTCAATGGAAAAGAAACAAAGCACAGCCCTGAGATCCCATCTCTGAAAAAAAACATCAAACTGAGCTCCCCTGGAGGGTTTTTAATTGACTAGAAGTAGGTTAAAATCCAAGAAAGAAAAAAAAAAAAGTGTTTTCTAGTGTTCTTAGCTGTAGTTCTCTTGGAGCAACATTGCATTACTGTAGGTTGTTACTCCATTTTCATCCTCTGTAAAAATGAGGTCTCTCATAATTAGTGTCTGGAAAGATAGCAGGTGTCCAAGGCTGGATTTTTTTTTCCTTCCTTCTCTTTTTTCTTTTGTAGCATAAAAGTGAGTTAACAACACTATCTGTTCTGCTGAACTCAAGCTAGATCCAGCTGAACTTCAATTCATCCCAGCAGCAAACTGTTTATTAAAGAACTGTCAAATGCCCATATTCTGTGGATCATCACAGGAGCTGACAGTGTGACAAAGGCTTAAAATCCAGTGCATATCACTGGAGGATGCCATTAAAATGAAAGTGAGACCAAAACCTCGCAGCTGTCACTCATTATCTAGGACATTCTCATACAGTACCTCTCACACACTTCCCTTTATCTAACATGGGTCTCCTCTTCTAACTTCCCCATTTTCACTGTAATTAAACAGCTTTCCAACAAAAACATTTTGAAACAAAGAATTCATAAATCTCTGTTAAGATGTGCATTTCTACTCCATTTGAGAGTTTTTCTGCATGTCCATTTAATCACTGTATCTCTCTTTTTGGTCACCTGCTGCTTATTTTATAGGCTGTTATGTTTTAGAGCTTGAAAAGAAGAATAAATAGGAATGGCTGAATTTCACCAATTCAAACAGAGCTTTTACAAGAAGAGTTGTCCTCAGTCACTTGCCCTTACCTCAGACCAAGCCTGAACATAACTTTGTTCCAGTTCAAATGAGACAGGCTAATAATGTTTCTGTCCTCATTATTTTCTGGGTTTTCTCCCATTTTCTAATTCTGGTTTTGACTGGGAATTTAATGGCTGTGATAGCTAGATCAAAGCTGTATCATCAGTGCTGCCAGCGAACAGCTCTTAGTCATGAGAAATGGCTGGTCTTACCCGTATTGACCAAAGGTAGGAAATACCCAAATCCTCATAAGCTTGTTCTGAAAATGCTTGATATCCAGTCTGTCAGACCAATTTTAGACCCATTTAGCTCCACCAACATCAGAGACACTATGCCAGAGCAAAAATAGTGGAGTGTTGACTCAGGCTTCTATAATTTTAAATCATTCTTGATTCACTTTAGGCTACAGTATATTTAATTGCCTCTTGTCTTCACTCTTGAACCCAGGTCTCAAGGAACTCTTTTCATTACAAAACCAGTGGCCAAAGGAAGATCCAAATACATGACAAAATCTACAGTATAATTACTTGACTGTGATCTTATCATATGTCCTGCATAATTATGAAACAGTTCCACTTTTTTATGTCTATAATTGTTACAAATTCATATTAAAAGGAAGGTCATCCATATTAGCACAGCTTTCAGTTTTATTACACTACTCTGTCACTGCTTTGAAGTTAAAGAGTTTGACAAATATATTTGGTATAAAAAAACATATTAAAGGTAATTATGTCATTTACTCATGGACTGTTGTGATTAAAGAATTTTATTTTTAGAATCTCAGTGCACAACTTACTTCACAGTGTAATTATTTAAAAGTTTTATTTTACGTTAATATATACACAACTGCTACAAAAAATGTCAGAATAATTCTAGTACAAGTGCAGGTTAAATTTTGTTCCATTAAGAACAGAGAGTTAATAATGCCGGTCATACACTTAAACTTAGGGGTAATTATACATGTTTAAAAATATATTCTAAGTGTAATTACAGTGGAATTGCAGTAAAACTTCTATGCAATGAAAAACACTCCATTACCCAGCATACCTGAGGCAGGTGGAAACTTAACTAAATCAGATGACTTAGTATTTAAGCCAGGTACTTGGAAAGTTTTTCAGGAACATGTCAATTAATAAAGAACAGCAAAAATACAGTGGTGGTTTTTTTTTTTTTTAATCTTTGATAAATTACAGTTAGGGCTAATAACACACAGCAGTAACAAAATATCCATGACACTGACAGCACAAAAAAGTGTTAGAAAACTAGACTATTCAGACAAAAGCTTTTGATTTTGGCCTCAATTTCTAAATGCAGTTAAATATGGTAGCAGTTTTGGGGAGGGATTAGACAGCAGTTATTTAGACTGGAGAAAGAAAAAGAGGACAGTATGAGAAAAGCCTATGCAATGCTGCCCAGAAGATGAAGTGCCCACTAGAAAGATGCCTGGAAACATGGAAACCGTTCTGGGTGCCTCCTGCTCTGTTTAGGAAAATGAGACACATTTTTACATATTCTTTATGACTAAAAAGGATGGCACTCATGCATTACTTGACTATAGTAGCAATACTGCCTCCTGACAGAACAACCCTGGAGGCCCCAAATACTGATTAATTGCTCATGACATAAGAAGTCATGTTAGTATCAGCAGCGGGATCCGATTCCCAGGGAGAGAAATAGCAGACTGGTAATTCCTCTTGATCCAAGCTGGAACAAATAACGGAAATGATCATACAGATCAGATAATCTGGAAAAAGAACCAAAACCAGGGCCAAAGATGAAACATGGTGGCTTTAAAAGAATATCTGGAAACATCCCTGAAAGAGCTTAGAGTTGAGCTGTATTTGGAAAGAAAAAAAAAAACTTGCTAGGACAAAAGCTACAAAAAGTCTGAACAGACCCAGGACCTCTCTGGTAAAGCTCCTGTCCTAGCCTGGCAAGGCGGATCAGGGAGGTGCAAGCTGTCTCCAAGCCTAGCAGAGGACATGAAGAAAGTTATGGCCTGATTTGGGATTTGTTACCCGAGATGCGTTGCAGCATGGATTCATGGAGCCGAAAACATCAGTTTCTGAAAGAAATAAAAGGAGTGCAGACCAGCATGTCTGGATGAGTCAGTGGATGAGGAACTGGGCCAGTTGGAAGATTTGGTAAGACTGGGCACATATTCTTCCACATTGTCTGTAACCAGCAGAGACCTGGAACAGAAAGGCTGGGTTATCCCAGCCTGAGTAACACAGAAGCCAATTCTTTTTGAGGGAAAAAACTCCCTGGGAGTTCTTGCTTCTGTTTAATTTCATAGTCCAAGGGAAAACTTGGAAACTAGATAAAAAGTGTGTGAGGGAGAGAGGGAAGGGACAGGAGCATTTTCAGGCAAACAACTTGATTAGCTCATCTTCAGTGGTACCGCAGCACCGTATCCCCAGGAAAGAAGCTTCATTATTCAAATCTGGTAGAAGCCCTTTGTTTGGCATGTGATGGCAAGGACTCATCTCAGCTTGCCAGACCACACCCAAGGAGACCCTACCTGAACCTGCAAAGAGCCTGTGGAGGCTAGTCTTCCCGGCATGCCCAAACACCAGATCCCCACAGCAGCTGACGGTTGAAAAAAGACACAGCTCTACTGGAGGGGGCAATTTAAGATCAACAAAATAAGGCCTAGGACTGCAGTGGAGACTCTTGAATTTACCAAAGATCCTGGAGAGTTTCTTGGTGCAGTTTAACCAAAGAAGAAGAAGGGGACACTTGCAAAGGAAATGGATCACCATAATGCATGGCAACATGTGGAGACATGGTTCAGGTGTGTTGGGTAAGGGGATTTAATGTGGCTCATGAAAACCCTGGTAGACTGACAGGAGAAACTTTAGTCTATAAATTAAGGAAATGGGCAACTGGAAAAAGAAAATTTGCAGGAACAATTTAATTTAATATTGACACAGTCAAAAGAGACTGATAAATCCAAGGCTGGACAGGACAGAGCCTCACCATTGCCAAGTGAGCACCACTCAGCTGCTTGTATGAACTTGCACATCACCAGCTGGAGATATGCTTTGGGGGGTAGAAGGCTCTGTGTTCAAATGTGGGCAGTGCAAAACCAGTCATGGAATTTTGCTAATAAATACAAAAATCTATGAAGGACACAGGAATAACTGGCCAAACTGCAAGTGTTGATTTTCACATGATTCTAGAGGAAACAGAGCCCAAACCCATCACAGATGGAGACAGTGACAGGAGGGCAGGAAAAGACAGGGGAAAATGTAGATGCTGGAATTCATTCAGAAGCCTGTCCACATGAGCAAATATTCAGTTTAATTTCATTTTTGGTAGTAACTGTGTCATAAACATTAGAAGTGGCCAACAAATTCAGTCTTTAGCAAAGTCCTTTAAAGAGGCCAGTTAAGTCAAATAGAATTTCTAGGTATTTAGGAATAATAACAACAATAATAGTAATAATGAAACAATAGTATGTCCTGAAACCATTCTGAATTCAATTCCAGATTCGTAATCTTGGACTCAGTGAAAATATGGATGTCTCTGATCAAGCTGGAGACTGGCACAGCAGCATACATTGAGCTACTACTCCATCATGTCACAGTATAAAAAAGGGAAGACTGAACAAGTCACTGGGGAAAGGTATAGGCATAGTATGAATTAGCCTTCAACGAGTCCCAGAATCTCACCATATTTTTGGCTAAAATACATAGTAGAAAGAGATTTTCTTCGGGAGACAGAGGATGAAGTACTACAATCTGCTTTGTTTTCAGAATGGGTGTTGACCAGGATACTATAGTTGGCCCAATGTCTGTGTGAAAATAGGTATAGGCATGTGCACCTAGAACTTAAAACAAGGTGAGGAGTACTGTCACAGCAGGATAAGGCTTGAGGTCATTTAAAATGAGATTAGAGTGAAGCACACTGCAACTTCCCAAGTGTCCCGTCACAAGGTCCCTTGGTTTACGAGGACTGTGATGTAGCTGCAGTGACTGGGTAAGAGGAAATTCTTTGGTGGTTGAGTGTCATTTAGCTCAGAGTTGAACCCTACTGATGGCTTCTACCTTACTCTTGCTTTGCTTCAAAACTTTCAATAATGCTTACAGACAGCAATGTTTAGGGACTGGAGTCAGAGTCCAATGGACCTGGCGTGGTGGTGCTATGCAAAGAAAAGTTTCCAGCAAAAAGATCTTGGGGAAAAAACTTGCCCAAAAGGAAGTTCTGGTTGTGGTTAAATCTATAAGACATTTTTGCCATGGGCTGCAAGACAGCATAGCTGTGGTTAGATCAAGCCAAAGTTTCTTGCACGGGCTCTTTAATTCAGGAATCCTAGGGAAACTTGCCAGGTGGTTGGAAAAATTGCCTTGTTTTGATGTCATGGTCATATTGAGGCCTGGGTGTGAAAACATAGTAAGGCTGATGCTCTTCCAGATGGTGTTATTAGGAAGCTAATTGCAAACATTGTCTCAGGCAAGAGTGGGAGGAACTGGTTGCTCCAGAGAAGGTGCCTGCTTGGGAAAACTTGAAAGTTTCTTCTTTTTCTTTCTTTTTATTTTTCTGACTATTTTGAGAAAGTACAGTGGGGTTGCAAAAAAGCAGTCTAGGAAAGGAATTCCAGAAGCATATCTTGGTATCAAAATGGAGTGGCTAGAAAATAATTTGAAAAAACTGACCATCCAGAACTGCAGTATTTTCTGCCTGTCACTGCTCAACGTACATGCAAGCTCTGCCCCTGGTCTGAAGATTCAGAAAATGAGACACTCGCATTGGAGACCATGTGTGAAAACTAGAGTCTAGGAGAGCTTTCTGCATTATTGAGAAGTCTATGGCAGGTAGGTGGATGCCCTACAGACCCCTGTATCCCATCATAACAATCTAATTTATCTCTAGGACACCCTGCAGTCTGCCCACTGGTGGGTCTCGTGCTGGAACATGCTGAACAACCCCTGACTCAGAAGAGAATGACAACTTGTGAGTGCTGTGGTGCATCTCTATGCAGGCTGTGCAGGCAGCAGACAAAATGCAGCAGTGTATATTAATTTTCTTACATGCTTTATACCTGCCTAGGTGGAAAAAATGAGAAATTAATCTGTTGAGGCAAAATCGGCTTGTGCAGTTTGCCTCTGGAACAGGTATAGAGGCTCCCATCTGCAATGGTGGAGGAAAAGCTTATCACTGAATCTGTTAAGTAATACTTTTTTTTCCTTCTGCAGGTTGTACATCTAGTGTTTAAATACTTATCAAATTCTTGCCCAGTGGAGGCATCTCAGAGTGAAGAAGAGAGTTTAATTTCAGTATCTGTTTTGTTCTTCCTCCCAGTTCCCAATTCCTTCCCGTGAAGGATGTTTTTCAGTTTGGAGTTTCAAATCTTAAGACTTCCTTCTGGAACATGATTAAATGACTTCTTTTTATTGAAAGTGTTTGTTCTCCTTTAATTGAGCTGATTTTTTTTTCAACAAATAAACTATAAACATTTTTTCAGTTTCATTTCCTTCCTTTTTATTTTAACCAAACATAATCTTTTGAGTTGCTGCTGAACACCAAGTAATTTCTTCTGGTTTTCAATCCAATTTTTTAATGAAAAACTCCTCATTTTCATATCATTACCAGGCTTTATTTTATATTTTAACTTTAAAACTTTTCTAAGCAATTGCACAGTTTTGGTGTGGGTGCTAGAAAAGTCTCACAAACTCATGCCTCATTAGCATGCACCAGTTCCCCAGGTTCCCCTGTGCTCTAAAGGCAGAGTCCAGACTTTTCCAGACCCCTAAAATTGGGGTCCCTTTAGCATGTCTCAAAACACACATTTCTCCAAGCTGTAGGAGAAAGTCTTAGAGGCCAGTGTAATTGGCAGAAGACAAAACGGGACTGTTTTGGGCACAGAGCAGAAAGCACGTAGGCATTAAAACAATTCAGCATGGCTAGCATTAATTTACTATACTGTTTATGATTAAAGCAAACCTGTCCAAACAGTTAGTCACACAGAGCTGAGTTTGCACAGCTTTGTCTAGATGTCTTGTGTTATTCAGGATCTGGACCTCTGGGAAGCAGTAATGCAGAGGCAAAAATGCGTTATGGTACACAAGTACAGAGTGGATAAATTCGTTGGCTCCAGGTGGACAGTGACAAAATGCTGGTTAAAACTCTCCAAGCCCTGCTGGTTTTTGCAGTGAGCATTGTATTAAAATTCAGGTTTTACACCAGCCACCTCTTGTAGCTGTTCAAAAGCCCTGGTCTATGGTGGGGAGAGGAACTTTCCAGTAGGCTGAAGGTGTACAGGTGGTTGAGTTTACCAGCTTTCCAAGTGGTTTTCATTTCTTTTTCCTTCCTGAGATGGTTAAATGCACATTCTTCAGCTGTGTAAAAACAAATGGCCTACTCTCCCACTTCGGGTGGATTTCAAATGAAAGCCAGGCTTAATTAGAGCTTTTGAAAGCTTAAGAGTTAATACATGCCCATTAAACGCTAACCACCAATCATTTACTGTCCGTTTGCTAGCAATAAGGAGCCACGCAAGCGGCTCCAGCCATCAGTGCTCACAGGCATGCTGATGTGGGATGTGGGGATGCATTAGTGGGGACCATCTTAGGAGGAAGTTATCACGTGCATGGCACTGTGCCCAGCTCGGGACAGCAGGCAGAAGCCAGGGAAAGAAGGAACAGATGTTTGACCTTTCGGAGGCTTGGAGAAATGTCTCCAGCTCAGAAACACCAGG
The DNA here is from genome assembly GCA_020745775.1 of Theristicus caerulescens. NCBI lineage: Eukaryota > Metazoa > Chordata > Aves > Pelecaniformes > Threskiornithidae > Theristicus > Theristicus caerulescens. Next base: position 5,189,104 of record CM036583.1, read on the forward strand.
AGGGTAAGCCTGTCTCTCTGTTGGATTTGCTATGGGGTTTGAGCTTGCAGGGAGGTGGAGAGAGGCATTAGCACTGAGCGGCCACCAGCAGACCAGCGCCACTTGACGTTTTGGTAGCCAGTTTTTCAGCTCCGTAAGTCAATGGCATGATGGTGATGTGTACCTGGTGAGGGTCTGGGGAGGAAACAGCTGCACAGGATGAATCCCTACAGTTGTCCCTATGCAGAAAAGACCACAAGAATTATTGTTCCTACTTTATAGGTTTGGGAAGTCAGGGATTAAATGAGTTGTCAAAGGCCACACAGAGAGCCAGTGGCAAAGCAGACAGTATGCCATGAGCCCTCTGCTCTCAGAGGCAGTTCACAGACCACACTGCGTCTTAAAGGCAGCCATTCAACAACCCTGTGGCTTGTATATATGTTTAAATGGAAGACAAATTGCAGCGTTTTTGTCTTTATTTGCACTAGTAATATCTGTCCAGACTTCTAAGACTGCACAATGACTGATGAGTAGTTCAGTAAAGATCTCTAGCAGACAAAATAGACATGCAACACACAGGGAGTTATATGTTTAGCTTCCCTGCAAAAATCTCACTGACAGTCTTGCAATAAATGTATAATTTTATGGCCTATTTCTCAATCATACTCTGCTACATAATATCATGCTAAGAACTGCTAGCTACCTTGCCAATGGAAATATGTTGCTGGCAAGCAGTAAGTCTCTCCAGATCTGCTCAAGAAGTCATAACTGTAACAATATAAGCAAATAGATCATCAGCATATTCCTTTCTGCATTTTTTTCTCTTTTTCTTTCCTCTCATCCTGCTTTCCCCTCATTTTCCCCTCTCACTTTCTTCCATCTCCCTTTCTCCCCCATCCCTCCCCCTTGCTCACTCCTCCATTAGTGTTCAGAAGATTTCACAGTTTTCTCCCAACCCTGGAAAGAATGTAAGTCGATGCTGCTGATTGCCTTTGAAAACATTTGGAACAAATTATCTCTACTTTTGGAATCTGAATAAAGGAATGTGAGCCTCATTGGAGAAGCATGAAATACAGGGTGGGATTCACAGAAGGTCTGTAGCTTTTTTCCCCCTCTTTATTTTTAAAAAAAAAAAAATACACTTTTTCTTTTTTTTTTCTTCTTTTTGTTACTTCAGGTTGGAAAATATTTCATCTAGGAAAAGTGAAGAGTCTAGGGAACTGCTTTTTGTGAAGTGGCATCTTCATCAGCTCTTTTAAAGGTGAAAATGATGATTGGCATGAGTCAATTGTTAGCATGAACTCCATGAACCCAGTGGGCTTGATGAAGAAATGAAGCAGATCTGGGATTCTCCCTATGTTCTCCAGTGAGGGAGGATTTGGGTCACTAAAGTCTCCTTTTCCTGCCTTATTCTGCTTTTAGATAACTTGCCTCAGTTTCCCTGCTTGCAGGCTGCTGCCACACTGTGGTGTGTAGTTGCCATCAATAAAACAACAGAGATCTCCTGAGGAAAGGTGCTGTGTAAATTTAGGACAAGTCACACATTTCCAGATTCAGACTTTCCTATGTGTAGGAGTATTTGTATCCAAGATTTTATTTTGTCTCATTGCAGAAAATGGTGCCAACCACAAAGTTTGGTTCCAAATCATGATACAAATGGCTCAAATTTAGTGGAAGGAATTGGGAATTAGGTATTTTTCTTTTTTTTTTTTTCTTTTTTGTTTGTTTTATTTTGTTTTGTTTTGGGTTCAGACTAATGTCTAATATATTGCAAAAACCTTATAACTGAAAGATGGACAACTTTGCACTTCTTGGGGCCTCAGACTAGAAAGCAGTTCAAAAGCAAAATGGCTAGAATTGTGTTGTGCACTGGCTAATATTTTCAGGTTGCTGACACACAGGCAGGTCTGTGGGCACAGTGGCAGGAGGAGCAGGTGAGAAGGCAAACACCAGCCTTTGCAAAATCAGTAACTAGCTGGTCCACAGACGCTTGTTTGGTTTTAGGAACATCACATCCTTTTGCTCTTGAGGCTTAATCAAGAGAAAAATGAAGATAGAAACTTGCCCTGTGGAGAACCAGATGTCAGTCCCAGTGCTGTTGGTTCCCCTGGGCCCATGTGGCCACCATGGGCCTGGCAGCTCTCGGCTTAGCCCTTCCCTGGAGAAACTCATAAACCGGGGAAAAGTGTCCCACAGGGGTTTTCAACAGATAACTACACTGAGCTGCTTAGTTTGCAAAAAATGGAAAGGACCAATGACCAAGACATTTTCCCATTTCTCTTCTGCTTTTCTGGAGACTCTCCAGAGGAGCTGAAACCTATCCACACTAAAAAGGTGATGTGGCTACTGAGTTCAACCTGGTAAGCAGAACTGAATATAAATTGCTCTGAAGATCAAATAAACTTTTTCAAAAGAGCAGATGAAAACCAGTTTCTAAGCTTTGGACTTTTTGTTTTGTTTCCTTGACTCATAAAGCTTTGGTGAATCCTGCCCTTAAGTACCAGAGGCAGTGACAGATGCCAAAGCCCTGGCAGGTTTGAATCTGTTCACATAAACCCCATGGGTGTGAATTTGTTTCTTTCCAATGATTGTTTTGGAATGATTTAGTCATATTGTTTTGACCTACTTTCCCTAGTTGCAAACTCCATCCAAGCTGGTTATTGTTTATACAAGAGGACTGTGAAGACTATTTTATACACTGGTATATTATTTCTGATAAATTTCATAAATAAGCTAAGAAAAAAAAACAAAAAAATAAAATAGGAAAAAGTCATTTTAGGCAAAAACCAGAGTGTACCATAGGATGCAAGTCTTTGTCCAAACTCTGGCAAAAGTCCCAATGCAAAGAAGAGGGTTGAGAGAGTGACTCCAGCAGGTTTGGTCCTCAACATTTTATAAGATAGGATATGAGAAAGCAACTGGGACAGAATTCATTGTAGGCTGAAGAAAAGAAGGTAGCTCAAAGGGCAAAATCAAGTCCTTCATGCCCTGTGGCAAGTCACAAATTGAAGGGTTGAGAGGTGGCCAGGAGATGAAGGAAAGTCATCTTCAAGGGGTTTGGAGACCATCACCTGGCATTTCCCTGCTGGATCACAGACAGTAAATTGCCAGCAGCTGGGCCATAGGGGTATTTTCTGGAGACCCTCTCCTGGTTGTGCTGCCAGGCAGTTTGGGCTTGTCAGTGGTACTGCAATAGCAATAATAGAGATGACTGGATTTCTGCTTCCTGGAGAGAGAATATGCCCTGCAGAGCTGGGGAGAGATAGGAATCGGGAAGATCATAAAAGACGGGAAGGCAACAGTTGAGGTGAGGAGTCACTAAAGGGAAGTTAATACTGTGAGTGGGAGGTAGTCTAAGAAAATATATTAGAAGCCGAAATGTAAACTTGAAGGGCAAATGTAGCCCTTTACATCTATGATTTTCAAAACAGTCCTAGGGAGTGAAGTGCCACAAATTTTTACAGGAAGCTTGACATCTAGCAGCTTTTTATGCCCCTGGTAATCAACCTCTTCATATCTGACAGCTGGACTTGGAGGAAGTACTCATCTTCCAGTGTTTGCTAACACCTTGGAACAACTAAGAAAAACACAAACCAACCTCTTGTCTCCACCAGGGAAATCAGAAATGATCATTAAGACCATCAGGTTCCCACTTCCTGTATAACATGAGCAGGAAAACATCTCTGTGTTAGGTCAGTTTTGAATTGAAGCACTGAAAAAATTAAAAAATTGAGTTTACATATGTCTTCAACGCCAGATCTCCTGGACTTTAGGAAATCCGCGTAAGCATACAACTCCACTCAGCTTAAAAGCTTGCAGCAATGAAATATTACCAATAAAACATCATCAATAGACTTTCACATACAGTAACTGGAATGCAAAAGGTATTTAATCTTCAAGCATAGCGTACATTATGGCTGAAGCCTGGAAAACTCTCAGAATAACAGCAGTTGTATTTGTATTTTCTGCATTTATTGTATTTTCCGCATTTATTGTATTTTCCCTTTGTATTTTCTGCATTTTAGTTCTGTGCAAGATAAAGAAAACATCTGTAGGGAAAGCATCAATTTTGTGGCAAAGGTTACGGATTAAACTGCTTCTCTGTAAATATGTATATACATCTAAGATGTATTCTGAAAGGAAGCCAGTCATCCAGACATTGATTTTCCTGCAAGAAATATAGTTCACTGATGCACAGTTGTGGTAATTTAACAAGCACTATTTGCTCTTTTCATACATGGATTTTCACATTCAAAGGATATGGTTTGCTAATAAGTTTGTGCATATGAGTTGCAGAAGAGGGAAATCTTTACCTAGAAATCTTTATCTCCACTGAATGCTACCTTTCAGCTAATGAGATTGCTGTCACCTAAATTTTCATTGTTTTAAGAGCAAGTGGCTGCCGACAGTTTCCTTTCAAGCTTGAATGATGAAAGGAAAACACCACACTGCCTCATCTGGCTAGCTTGCTGAGAGCTAATGAGCCTGAGGCTGCACCCATCTTTGCTATACTAGTGTGACCTTATGTCTGCTAATGCACAGGGAAGGAGTGAAAAATGTACTGCTAGTTCCCTCCAACAGTTCCCTGGGGACATGCTGAATGTGCCAAACAATTTAGTAAATATATATCAAGTTACTGTGTTGAAACATACTCCAATGTATTGCAACCCTGGGTATCTCAATCAAAAGATCATGTTTTATTTTTGCTTATCTTCCCCCTCTGTGTTCAACATTTGATAATTCCTCTTTAAAAGGGGTATAAGTTCTTGCTAAATTTTAAACATTGCACAGAAATATTCACTTGGTGCTTAGTTTTCCAATAGACTACCTGAAATTTTTAACTGTTTGTTTGTTTGTTTGGTTGGTTGGTTTTTGTTTTTTTTTTCCCTACCAGGTAAATAGAAGTTGATGTGAGATTTGATAGTGCAGGTTTGAAGGCTGCTTAGCTGTTAGCAACTGAAAGCACTGAGTAGCATGGACCATGCATCTCAAAAAGATTTTCCATGCATAGTCAATAGAAAATATTTCACAGCTTCTCCTTCGTGGAACCTCTTTTCTCTTTGTGCTCAGTTTCCATGAATATTGCTGGAAATCAGCTTTACTGGATTTTAAGATCAAACTTTCATTTCAAACTTTACACTCAAATATGCACTTTGAAATTCTCCCTGTATGGTAGTTATTTGCTGAAGCCATCTAATAGGGAACGGAAACGCCACCAAGCAGTATGTGTGTATATATATATACACACATAAAAATAACCCTGTGAAACTGAAATATTTACAATGGATAATGGATTTTTGAAGACTATAGAAGCTCAAGAGGTTTTTGATGAAAAAAAAAATAATTCTGTTAGGTCAGTTAAATAATGTTTGTTTCCTAATGAAAGTCAAAGCAAAACGTAAAAATCTAAAAGTATCAAATAAGCTACTAGTGATTACTTGTTTTCACAGCTCTAGGACTTGCCATCTACTGGAATACAGTTCAAGGCTTTGATCTGGCCAGTGATCTTTGTGAACTATGCAGTAGATTTGCCTTTTATCTAATAGAGCCTTCTTGTGTCTTGGTATTTTTGGCAACACCTGGAAAACACAGCCTAGACTGACAAGTATCTCTGTTCAGGTAAATGTGAAGCATAGAATAAAGTGGATTAAAAAACCAGGAGTTTTAACCTCTGGTAAGAAATAGTCATTAATTCTGAATGTTTTGGGGTGATCTGGTCAAAAAGTTGATGGATATATTGGGTTGAGAGAACTGCACCAGATCTTTTCCTGATCGAGTCAGTCTTGCATCTTCTGGTAGCATTAATGCTAGCTGTGATAAATGAAGAGCTTCATTTTCATACCTCACCAGATGTCTGTATGACAATTCCATTATAAATTCAAACACAAACCTTTCAAAAAATATCTGTGAGGCTGGCCACAAAGCAGAACAAAGCTCTGAGATGGTGATTCCCCTAAATATACCCAGTCTATTCCTCTGTGGCATGAGGATGTGCTTAACACATCACAGAATCACTGCCTTGTCCCAGGACATAAATAACTTAGATTTTCTTCATAAGAAACTGTTGTGCAAAAAGTCCCAAGACAGGCTCTGCTCACTTCTAGCAACCTTGGAGCATGCAGAGGGTAAACCTTTTAGAGGTGTTACTTACTCCAGAAGACGTTATCAGCTGTTGGAAGCAGCATCCTGTATAGTTTGTCAATTTATGAAGTTTCTAAATCTTTACATATAGAAACAGAATAGCTATTTTTTGCTATTCCATGCAGCCTACAGCTCCCCTCCATGTCAAGTTTCTGAGGCCTCAAGAAAACAAATTTCTACCATTTCCCTCGAGCACGGTCTTGGCAACTGAAGAGGTGCTTATCTTTTGGGAAGTCACTCCCTACACTGAAAGAAAGGAGCTTTGCAGAAGGCAGTCCTGATCCCTAAGAAACAAAGCATGGGGAGAGGACACTGCTTTCCCCATTTTGAGGGCAGAGGATGCCAGGAGGGAAGATGAGGCTCTTGATGCTACAAGCACTTGACTGTTGGTGTTTGCCCCCCCAGGGCTGCAGCGCCTACCAGGGCTGTCTCTGCCGGGCTTCTCTGCTCCAGGAGGATGTGCTGCAAGGAGGCAGATCTGAACACAGACCTCCTGCCCCATGCCTCAGTCTCCATGCTTTTTATTGGGCTGTTGTGTTTTGTTTTGTTTTGTGGTTGCCAACAGGCACTTTTTCTCTGCCATTGGAACAGTAGAAATGCTGGCTTGTTGGCACGGTAGCTGCTTTTCCCTTGCGTTAAGCCTGTCTGAGTTATTATCGCACTGCAGTCAACCAATCCCTTTTGCTTTTTGTGGCATCAGCATTTCCCTGCAATAGCTGTTGTAATGCACTGTAACCCTGTGGATGTGCTTTATAAGCCCTGAGCCTCAAATAATGGGAGCAATGTTTTCATCTCTGTGGTCTCTGCCTTCATTGCAAATAGGTATTAGGCCTGAAACATGAAAACTTATGTTTAATTTTCCTTTATTTGCTTCCATCCACACCTTCCTGAACTGCTGCAGTAAATCCTTCATACTAATTATTATCCTGTAAGATTCATAGAACAGCAAATGCTTACACACTGCTTAATGCACAGAGATGAAGCATGGCCCTTGTCCAAATGCTAAAATCAAACCAAGACAAGATTAAGTATATTCAAGGCAAACACACCCACTATCTAACCAAGACAAAAGAAGAAATCCTGGCTCTGTTTGAGTCAATGGGAGTTTTGCCACTGACTTCAGTGAGGTTAGGATTTCACCCAAGATAAACAAGTATGAGACAAGACAAAATAAAATAGTTTAGAAGTGGGAAGGTTTGTGGATGAGTCATGGGAGAATAAGGGAATGGATATTTACTTCCTGGGGGGAGTGAAGATGAGGCAAAAATGAAATATGAAAATTTATTTGGCTAAGTGCACTGAAGGAAAACTGAGGGGGTCCCAGTGTGCACCACAACACGGAGCCTGCACCTTTCTGGCAGCTGCAGGGAGGCCACTGAGACGTGGCTGCATGGCTGGCCCTTCTGGCACCATGGCCCAATAGGCAACACGACAAATGGCTTTGCCAAAAACTCACCAATTACATTTTTTCTCATTGCAACTCTTCCCTTCTGAAAAAGTTCTGGAAGGTTCTGTACCAGGCTGTATTTTCCATTTTTTGACACATGCAGAGCAATAAACAATGCCCCAAAACTAAAAGAACATCATTTGATTAGACAGTAATAGAAATAATATGTTTTTGAAGAAAAAATATTGTTTTTTTTCTAATGTGTCCAGCTTACCATGAAAAGCTTACTTTATTTTTTTTTTCAAGCAGCAAAAACATTTTACCTGTTGGTTTTTTTGAGGGTACGTTTCTTGGTGGTACAGTGTGACTACAAATTTTACAAAAGTCGGAAGAGAACAGGATCTTTCACTCTTGGTCTTGCTCTCAATGGAAAGTGAAGAGGTGCTGAGTCTTGTCTTAGGAGACATCATTTACCCTCAGCCTTGTAGTCCCTGCTGCTCACAGGACCAGCTGCTGGGGAGAGGTGATACCACTGCTTCATAAGCGAGAATGTGGCTGCTTTTCCCATTTGGGCATTCTTATTGCTGTGGTGAAATGGTGCTTTAAGTGGGTAAAATGTTGGTATCAGAGATGTTAAAAAAGAGAGAATTAAACTTGTTGAGGTTGCCTTCCCTCTGCAAGAAAAGCTGAGTTGCTCCAGAAAATGGTCCTCCGAGATGCCAGCTCTGAATTAACTTCTTCAGGACTTTGCTGTTACTTGTTGTTGCAATCAACAGCACAAAGTCCAGCTGGAGGCCAGTCACTAGTGGTGTATCCCCGGGGTACCTATACTGGGACCAAAATTATTTGATAGCTTAATTGATGAACTGGATAATAGGATAAGTCTGGAGAAGGTACAAAACTGGGAGGCTGATACACCAGATGGGTGTGCTGCCACTTAGAGAGATGTGGACAGCCTGGAGAAATGGGTCCACAGAAACCCAGTGAAGCTCAGCAAAGGGAAGTGCCAGCTCCTGTCCCTGGGGAGGAACAACCCCAGACACTGCATCCTAAAAACCTAACTGGAAACTGTCCTGAGCAACCTGCTCAGGCTAACCATGCTTGAGCAGGGGGTTGGACTAGATGATCTCCAGAGGTCCCTTCCAGCCTCAGCTGTTCTGTGATTGTGTGTTATCCCTACAGAACAGAGAAAAACTTTTAGCCAAAGTAGGCTAAAGTTAGTCTTTGTGAGTACCTGACATGTCTAAGTCCCATGTGTTTGGATAAATAACAAATTCCTTCCCCTAATCCTCTCTCCTCCTACAGATGGATTTTGCATCCACAAGCTACTCAGGGCTGTTGCCTCTCTGATATCCACTGCAGAGATACAGACACGAGCATCTCTGACCAGCCTGGGACCAGCTTTAGTACAGCTCTACCTCAGCTGCAGTTAGCAGAGGTTTCTTCATGTGCTGGACTGGAAATGAGACTGAGCACTAGTAAAACTGATATGGCTGAATCACGTTATGAAACTAAAGATGCTGACATGTTGTGATACCTATAATGATGGTGCTTCCATTAAAACGTCATTCACCAAACAGCTCTTGCCACCTTAATTTACTCTTCCGAGTGCATAGGAAATGTTTGGCATCCCATATACTAGTGAATAGCAACATATTAAACTCTCTCAATCACAATTTCTTGCGAGACCTGAAGACAGCAAAGAGGGAGAGAGAACATTTTGGCTCAGTCACAAACAGTCACTGTCCTCAGGGCTACTTAGTGCTGCTTCAGGGCTGCAGAGCTGCTGACGGGGAAACCACTGCTTCTCTGCTCTGCATTGAATCCCCACTAAAGGGGGAACAGATCTTAAATCCACTTTTCCTTTGCTAAAAGGCGCCAGTAAGGAGCACTTCAGAGACAGTGTAAGAACAGAGCGTGGGTAGTGCAATTTTTTCTACTGATAGTCCTGTCCAGCCAATAATACACAGTAGAGAGACCTCCTCCCTGAATTTTGTCCAATTTCTTTCAGTCTCCATAACATCTTGTGGCTATGAGTCCCCCTGGAACTGCAGGGGAGCAGGAGCCAAGTGCAGCCTTGCAGTGCCCTTATATTTCTTATCTGGCTTCTGCAACCACACGTCTGGGCGTAAATAAGATCAGCTTCAAAGCAGCAAGAGGATGAAGAGGGATCTAGACTAGCCCAGGTGGAGAGTGTGTGGTTTGTAATGACTGCTTGAAAATAGCATAGCTGCATCTGTCCTTGCAGCAGAGGTACAGAAGAAACCAAATGCAGCAGACCAAAGACTGCCCAAGAAAGGTCCAAAGATAGCAGAAAGCACAATAAAATGATAAATGGGGAAGATATTTTCTGTGCTTTTCCATTTTTTCAAAGTGCCTTTCTTTAAAATGCCCCTGTATGGGCGCACATACTGCTTTGCAGTGAGAGGGAAGACGATTTGTGGTGACACCTTGTTAATATCTTAGCCCAGAAAGTTCCCAAAGAATTCTTGCTTTCACACAAACTTCACCCTGCTCCCCAAAAATCATATCCCAGACTTTTCTTGCTGTAAGTCTGTATCTGGTTATCTGTTACTGGAATCACAATGTGGCCATAAAACGCAGACTCATCCTAGGCCTGGAGGCCTGCCAAGGTCTCCAAGTCTTTTACAACTAGTGTTTCAATCAAGTTATTTATTCATCTAATCAAAAAGTAAATAATATATGCAATTTCAGGACTTTAAAGATTCTGTCCTCCATGGTGCGATACAAATGAAACCACAGTTTTCATAATGCTGGTGATACTTGACAGTAGCTATCTGGTAAAATAAGCTCTGACTGAGTCATACAGAACATGCTTCCTGGAAGCAAGAACCATTAAAAAATCAGGCTAAATGACATGAACGAAGCAAGATTCAGAGCTCAAATTGTAAGGGTAGACAGTGGTGGCCAATGCCTCCACCCAGATGGAGCTGCTGAAGGGAGAGGCTGCAGTGCAGATCTCAGACTGCAGGAAGCACCCAGACCTTTCTCCTGGGGCAGGGACAGGTGGCAGACCTGCCTGCAGAAGATGTGCCCAGGTGGAGGAGCTTCTGCTGCAGGTGGGTGAGCTGCAGAAGGTAGTGAGAAGGCTGCATAACATCAGGGAGGCTGAGAAGGAGTTAGATAGCTCATTCCAAGCGCAGTCTGCAATGGATCCACAGCCAAACAGCCAAAACCTCCTCCACCAGCACACACAGAAGGGAGGGGGGCAATAATGGAGAAGAACGGATGGTTGCAACGGCAAGGACCAGCAGGAAGAAGAGACTTCCCCTGAAGCCTGAGGTGCCCTTGCAGAACTGCTTCACCACTCTGCAGACTGAAAAGGAAAGACCTGTCACATCAGGAGAGATGCTGGAGCTGAATAAGACCGCCTGATCTGCTCTTTGTATAACCAGTGCAACTAAGAAAAGGTGACAGGTGATAGTAGTGGGTGACTCTTCTGAGAGATACGGAGGCACCCATTTGCCGACCTGAGGCACTCTAGAGACGTGTGCTGCTTACTAGGGGCTCATATCAGGGATGTCACTGAGAGACTACCAAGCCTCATACAGTCCACTGACTATTATCCACTGCTGTTGTTTCACGTGGGCACCAGGGATACAGCCAAGAGTAGTCTGAAAAGTATCAAGAAGGATTACAGAGCCCTGGGAGTGGCGGTAAGGGACTCTGGAGCACGGGTAATTTTTTCATCAGTCCTCCTGGTCAAAGGGAAGGGGTTTGAAAGGGCCAACCAAATCTGGTGAATCAACAAATGGTTACAGGACTGGTGCCACAGCCAGGGTTTTGGCTACTTAGACCCTGGGACTTGCTTTGAGAAATCTGGTCTACTGGGGGCTGATGGGGTCCATCTGTCAGAGAAGGGGAAGAGCATCTTTGGTTATAGGCTTGCCAAGCTGGTGAAGAGGGCTTTAAACTAAAGTTGCTGGGGGAGGGGAACCTCAATCCATCCCACTCCTACCAGCTGGATGCCAGTGCCAGCAATAGAAGCCCAGAGCTTGGAGAAGGATCACAGGTCAGCAGAAGAGCACCTGAAGAGCACCACAAAGGGATTCTAGCCACTCCAGCCAGTAAGACAGCTTCATCAGGGGCCCAACTTAAATGCCTCTATGCAAATGCACGTAGCATGGGGAACAAACAAGAGGAGTTAGAGACATGCGCACACCTGCAGGGCTATGATCTTATTGGCATCATGGAGACGTAGTGGGGTGGCTCCTATGGCTGGAGTGTTGGAATGGAAGGATACAGGCTCTTTAGGAAGGACAGGGAGGGGAGATGAGGAGGGGGGTGTCACCCTCTATGTCAATGACCAACTGGAGTGCATGGGGCTCCGCCTGGGGATGGATGAAGAGCCAGCTGAGAGCTTATGGGTCAGGATTAAAGGGAGGGCAGGGACAGGTGACATTATAGTGGGGGTCTGCTACAGGCCACCTGACCAGGAAGACTGAGCAAATGAGGCCTTCTATAGATAGATAGGAGCATCCTCACGTTCACAAGCCCTGGTCCTCATGGGGGACTTCAACCACCCTGATATCTGCTGGAGGAACAACACAGCAGGGCATATGCAATCCGTGAGGTTCCTGGAATGCATTGATGATAACTTCCTTCTCCAAGTGACAGAGGAGCCTACGAAGAGAGGTGCTATGCTGGACCTTGTCACCAATAAGGAGGGGTTAGTGGGAATGTGAAGCTCAAGGGCAGCCTCGCCTGCAGTGACCATGAAACGGTGGAATTCAAGATCCTTAGGGCACTAAGAAGGGCACACAGCAAGCTCACTACCTTGGACATCAGGAGAGCAGACTTTGGCTTCTTCAAGGATCTGCTTGGTAGAGTACTGTGGGATAAAGCCCTGGAGGGAAGAGGGGCCCAAGAAAGCTGGTTAATATTCAACGATCACCTCCTCCAAGCTCAGGAGTGATGCATCCCAACAAGGAGGAAGTCAGGCAAAAATGCCAGGAGGCCTGCATGGATGAACAAGGAGCTCCTGGACAAACTCAAACACAAAAAGGAAGGCTACAGAGGGTGGAAGGAAGGACAGGTAGCCTGGGAGGAATACAGAGAAATTGTCTGAGAAGCCAGGGATCAGGTTAGGAAAGATAAAGCCATGATAGAATTAAATCTGGCCAGCAACACCAAGGGCAACAAGAAAAGCTTCTATAGGTATGTCAATGATAAAAGGAAGACTAGGGAAGATGTGGGCCCTCTCTAGAAGGAAACAGGAGACCTGGTTACCCAGGATATGGAGAAGGCTGAGGTACTCAATGACTTTTTGCCTCGGTCTTCACTGGCAAGTGCTCAAGCCACACTGCCCAAGTTGCAGAAGGCAAAGGCAGGGACTGAGAGAATGAAGAACCCCCCACTGTAGGAGAAGATCAGGTTCGAGACCATCTAAGGAACCTGAAGATGTACAAGTCCATGGGACCTAAGGAGATGCATCCGCAGATCCTGAGGGAAATGGTGGATGAAGTTTCTGAGACACTATCTGTCATATTTCAGAAGCTGTGGCAATCCGGTGAAGTTCCTGCTGACTGGAAAAGGGGAAATATAACCCTCATTTTTAAAAAGGGAAAAAAAGAAGACCTGGGGAACTACAGGCCAGTCAGCCTCACCTCTGTGCCTGGCAAGATCAGGGAGCAGATCCTCCTGGAAACTATGCTAAGGTACATGGAAAATAAGGAGGTGATTGGTGACAGACAACATGGCTTCACAAAGGGCAAATTGTGCCTGACAAATTTGGTTGCCTTCTATGACGGGGTTACAGCATTCGTGGATGAAGGAAGAGCAACTGACATCATCTACCTGGACTTGTGCAAAGCATTTGACACTGTCCCACACGACATCCTTGTCTCTAAATTGGAGAGACATGGATTTGAGGGATGGACCACTGGGTAGATAAGGAATTGGCTCGATGGATGTGCTCAAAGAGTTGCAGTCAATGGCTCAATGTCCAAGTGGAGACCAGTGACAAGTGGCATTCCTCAGGGGTCAGTATTTGAACTGGTGCTTTTTAACATCTTTGTCAGAAACATGGACAGTGGGATTGAGTGCACCCTGAACAAGTTTGCCGATGACACTAAGCTGTGTGGTACAGTTGACACACTGGAGGGAAACAATGTCATCCAGAGGGACCTTGACAAGCTTGAGAGGTGGGCTCGTGGGAACCTCATGAAGTTCAACAAGGCCAAGTGCAAGGTCCTGCACATGGGTTGGGGTAATCCCAAGGACAAATACAGGCTGGGTGGAGAATGGATTGAGAGCAGCCCTGAGGAGAAGGACTTGGGGATATTGGCTGATGAGAAGCTCAGCATGACCCAGTCATGTGCGGCTGCAGCCCAGAAAGCCAACCATATCCTGGGCTGCATCAAAAGAAGCATAACTGGCAGGTTGAGAGCGGTGATTCTCCCCCTCTACTCCACTCTTGTGAGACCCCACCTGGAGTACTGTGTTCACCTCTGGGGCCCCCAGCATAAGAAGGACATGGACCTGTTGGAGTGAGTCCAGAGGAGGGCCACGAAGATGATCAGTGGGCTGGAGCACATCTCCTATGAAGACAGGCTGAGAGAGTTGGGGTTGTTCAGCTTGGAGAAGAGAAGGCCCTGAAGAGACTTTATAGCAACCTTCCAGTACCTGAAGGGGGCCTATAAGAAAGCTGGAGAGGGATTTTTTACAAGGACATGTAGTGATAGGACAAGTGGTAATGGCTTTAAACTGAAAAAGGGTAGATTTAGATTAGATATAAGGAAGAAATATTTTACAATGAGGTTGGTGAGGCACTGGCACAGGTTGCCCAGAGAAGTTGTGGATGCCCCATCCCTGGAAGTGTTCAGTGCCACATTGGCTGGGGCGTTGAGCAACCTGGTCTAGTGAAAGGTGTCCCTCCCCACAGCCGTGGGGGTTGGAACTCAATGATCTTTAAGGTCCCTTCCAATCCAAACCATTCTATCGTTCTATAATATGACATAGTTGTTATTGTCATAAAAAACCCCAGTGGTTTAACCCAGAAAGATATCTGTCTGCTGGTCTTAAAACATGAGACATGGGACAACACTAAAAAAGCAAAGGAAACTGATGAAAAGGTCCTCCAACACCCTAAGTAAGCCATATTTCATGTTCAACTCCAAGACTACCTTGGCTGTTTTTTTAAGTGATTGATATATTGAGATAAAACAAAGTGAAGTAAGAGTTGGTGTTTCTAAATTAATTTGGAATTGTTACACTAATTAATTATTATTCTATATCACAATGAAAATTAAATGAGAATTCCATGGAGTCAGCAACACTTTCCCCCATTACCTGAAGGAAGAAAGAGTAAAATCTGAAGCACAGATTCCAGCCTTCACTGATTATAAACTCCTCTAGAAACTGAAGGTGTTGCAACCATTTTGGGCAACAGCTGACAGCTGTGCCCTGAATGACATGGTATGAGGGTCTACTTAATACAGTGAGAGATTCAAGAAAGAAAGAGATGACCAATCTATTTCCAGATGAGGTCCATAAGCAATGGATTAAAAAAAAAATACTGGGTGGACATTCTGGAAAGCGTGAATTGACAAAACAAGGTTGTTGCATTGACAGCAGTGAGTCTGAAAATAGGACAAATAAGAATAGACAATCAGGAATGATTACAAGAAAAGAGTGGAGATAGAAAAGCCTAAGCACAGCATAGAAAAATGAGAAACCCCCCCAAAATGAATCTGAAGTAGTTATAGAAATGGATCAGCTGCTTAGGAAGCAGAAGAGAAACATCTTGTGAATCTTGGTTCATTTTACTATTTACTTTGAATTACTGATGCAAACAGCAGATATTAGAGAGCATTCCTACTTCTCCCTTCTATTACCACCTTTGTCACTAACAATCTTTTCAATCAGCTTAGTTAGGCTGAGTAGGAGCATATAAACATTTTCATGAAAGCTCCAAACTGAGCAACATGTTTCTGGCTTTCTCCCCAAACTGAGGCTTGAGAAATCTTTTAGGGAACTGTTAGAAAGAAAACTTCTTCCTCTGGCAGAGCTTATAGTCTGCAAAAAAAGCCATATGCAAAGCCCTCCTTGCAATGGAAACCCCCATTGCTTGAGGCAAGCATAATTATACACTTACTAGTTTTGTAGGCACATGACAACGATCAGGCTATCCTCATTTGGGTTCATCCCTACTTGACCAACTCTGAGGTGTCTCTACTGTATGCTCACTTGTTGTGATGAATATTATATGTTTGTTATGGTAGATGGCACAAACAGCTGGCATAGTAGGTGGCAACACTAAAATGGGAAAGGCAGTATGAGCTCAGGACACATCCAACAGAAGGTTGATTCATTCCCTGACAGACCAGAGCAAACCAGATATCTGCATCCTCAACTACAGCATCAAAATCTATGTTTAGGTATTGAAAAAGCTGGGAATAGCTGAGCATAACTGGGAAATACAAGGTTATCCCCCTGGAATTATTTAAGTAGGATTGGTCTGCTTATACAAAGTGGTTAAGCACATTGCCTGGTCCTGGTATTAATGCCTTCCCCTTCTAAGCTTGCTAAGCCCCAGTGGGCTGCAAGGTAGTCAGTGGAAACAAGCACTGGGATATCAATGTGAGACTCAATGAACCTCCTGGACTGCCACCAGGTCAAGCTAGTATCTGCTAAGTTATTATGTCATGTGAATGCATTCACTTAGCACATCGATCTTGTGATGCAAAATGAGAGCAAAACCACTTCATGTGTTTACCAGTAGCTGCTTATAGAATAGAATAGAATAGAATAGAATAGAATAGAATAGAATAGAATAGAATAGAATAGAATAGAATACTTTAGTTGGAAGGGACCTACAATGATCACCTATTCCAACTGCTTATGCTGTGCTAACCTGGTTGCTTGCAGCTTGTGAACATCCATGTGGCAGTTTCATGGCTGTATGGATAGATACAGAAGCCTGCGTACTTGAAAAACAGATCTTTAAAAAGCAAAACAGAACTGAAAGTCTGACATACCAAAACAATCATGTTGCATCCTATCCTGTTTCATACTGTACTGACATTTTGCTTTAGGAGGCCACTCAAACACATACCAGCTGCTAACCTGCCTACTGTCCAAAAATGGGCCAATTTACCAGTCTCTGGTACCTTGTATAATCATTCACACCTGTGAAGGGTCACTCTAAAATTACGGCACATCAGAGCTGTGCTGTTTAACACCCACTGTGTACAGATGTAAATGGCTAGCCACTGCAGAAAGCAACTGAGAATAGATCCAATATGCTATGCTAATTAAATGTCTGACCAGACATAACTAGAGGAAAACCAGAGGAAAAGGAGGACTCAGTTTCTTAGCTGTTAACACAAACATTCAGACAATTTTTGTGGTCACAAAGCATATTTACACTTTCTATAATATCAGAAATAAACACAACAACAACAAAAGTTACTGGAATTGCCAATGACTTCATCATCTGTATCAGAAATATAATATACTCTTCCTGATATTCTGTAAAGAACAAGCTCTTTTGCCATTGCATCAAACAATATCTTAAATAAATTATGTTCACTCTAGTGCCATGTGAAGGTTGTAGCAAAAGCTCAGTGTTAGATGGTTTGGAAGCCTATCTGATAAAGATGTGTTCACAAAAGATTCTGTCAGACTGTTCCAATAGCTTTCTGGTTTTCTAGACAAGGGTAACTGATTTTCTAGACAAGAGAGATATGAAAAGACTCATTTGTTAGGATGCTTTTACACCATTTGATAAAGTGCTAACTGAGACACATTCTAGCTACCTGGTGAAGGTGGAGAATTGTAGAGGAAATCATTGGGTGGGAGAGGGAGTGGCTAGAGAGCAGACAGCAAGGGGTAACACTGAAAGTTTAATTATTATTCTGGAGGGAGACAACGTTCTTGGACGTCTCTCTGTTTTTCTGCTCATGCTGGCAGAGGGCACTGTCTTTCACTGTTAATACAGAGGAACGTTAGAAGATGGTACAGATATGGCATGAGCTTGGAAATTTGAACCATATCATTCAACAGCACAGTGCAAAATCATGAATCCTGGGGGCAGGTATCTCAATATTTTGATATTGTGATAATTTGAGAGCTCACCCTTTGGAATGATTGAGGAGGGGATGGCACTATCTGATCACAGGCTAAAGTTGTGGAATGACAAATATGATCTAATAGTTTGCAAAAGGGTGAGTTATTTCTAGTGGAGAAAATTAAGTGTTACTGGTGAGAAGTCCTCTGAAGACATGTTCAAGAGAGATGGAGCAAGTGTATAAGAAGTTATAGTGTAATAAGACAAAGGAATTCTTGCAACGTTAAGGCAAAACCCAACCATTTTTAAGATGTTTGTCTCTTTATGAAGTAAAGGGAAGTTTGATAAGTTTATGCAGTTAATTATATGAGATACCTGTAGTAGTCAAGGTTAAACTCAGTGGTCCAGGAGATCTGTAGGCACATAACAATCTTAATTTCCCAGTTACTTGTAGCTCTTTATGACTATTATTTCTTGTACAAATGCCATTTTTTAGCTTAGATACCCTCCTCTTTTTCCCCATATGCTTACCCCCAGTCACCTTCACTTCAGCAGGCTAAAACACTACAGTCTGTTAGAGCATTCACCTGGTCGGATGGGCAAAAAGTGGTGTGACTTCACCCACACTGTGCACAGCTGGGTATGACACAGCTCCACTTGACAAGTCACCTTGGGGCAGAGTTGTGCCATCTTTTTCAGCGCAACTTATCTCTACAGCATCAGTTGCTAATACATCCTGATGGCTTCTGAACTGGAAATGGTTCACTTCTGGGGGGCTTGAAGCACCTGCACATTGTTAGACTCTCTCCTCTCCACAAGTGTTGCCTTAAATTTAGGAGTCAAATAGCATATTAACTGAAGATACTACTGAGCCAGGGGCTATGCAAACACCTGCCCAAACAAAATATGGTAAAAGCCAATGAATCTCAAATGTTTGTATGAGACAAAAGTCATACTTTCTTAGCAGCAATCTCATCAAGTCTACAGAACTAGTGGCATGCACATTTTTTATCATTTATGAGTTGCAGATAGTTCGTCATGGCTTCACAGAGAAACAGTAATGTGCTGGGTACATGTCTCAATTCTTCCTGCTCAAATATCAAACCAGAAAGTACCAGTGGTGCAGACAGAGGGGAATTACTCAGAAAGAACAGGACTGGAGGGGTTGGCAAGAAAGGAGCATTCAGCAATTCAGCCTGTTACACCTTAAACACAATCAATGATCTTGCAGAATCAGATTCTATCATCTGTCCCAATTCTGCTCTATTTTTTCTTTGATTCTCTTGCAGTCAATATTTCTGTATTCCTATTAGTCTAGCAAATGTTGGTGTAAGCTGAAAATTTCACTTATGCATTGAAATATCAAAATATCTTCTTTCTTAACGGCAGCAAATTCTTCCACATTGGAATTTCAGTTTATTTCACAATCTATAGTCTGTTGTTATTGCCTATAGCAAATTACATAATTGGTCTTCTATCCAGCCTAGTTATAGAGACAGACAGACTGCTTTAAAAAAAAAACTGTTTCACATTAATTTCTTTGCAGAATTATAGATTAACCCAAGATCAGTTGACATAAGAGGAACGAGACACTGGGTACTAAATAGTCTCATAATTTCAGACTCTCTTCAGACAAAGGAGTTTTGGATTTGCTCCTTATTTTCCAGATCATCAGCTTTAATTGTAAACTCTTCATCATTACAGACTGTGGCCAGCATGAAATCTTAACAACTGTGGAAGACTTTTTAAGACCAACACACAAACCTCCCTACCTATGGGGTTCAGAAGGGAAGCTTTTTTTAACCATTTGTGTCCACATTTGTGTCCAGCTTCTGGAATAGGGCTCTGGAAAGTGTTTTGAGATCTCTGGATGAAAATAAATCCCTTTCTCAAATCCAGTACATATACAAAGCCAGTGAAGCCCTTCATAGCTTATTTGAAATGTGTTGCACATTTGAAACGCTTCCTCTGCAGTTTTCTGTAAAAGAAGGCCTGCACCTTGAGAAGTAATGAAGATATTTCACTAGTCAGGATGCACCATTGTTAGTGAACATGCCAAAGCCTGGTAACATAAACAGAGAAAAGGAGAGAAATTTTCTTGTGTCATTTAAACCCATCAGGCCAGAAAACGAGATGTTAGTTCATGAGGCCGTAGTGGCCAGTTCAACCAGATCAGCAAAATTTCTATGACCACTCAGCTTTCTTCCAAGAAACTTTCCTCTCTATGAAGGCCATGTGCTTCAGGAACCTATAAATTATGTCCCATTAGACTATTCTAAGAATAGTCTAGTCTGGAAAGAAGTGCTATTCTATAAGAAAAGTCTATTAGAATAGACTATAAGAATAGTCTTAATGAGAAATGTATCACACAGCAATATTAATAATGTTAATTTCTGTAGGCTTCTTTGCAGCCATTAGGTCCAGGAGTGCCATTTAAATCAGCTGAAAAAATACTTTATTAATTCTAAGAAACACTAACTTTAGCAAAGACAGAAGTATTGTGTAGAAATCTTGACTAGAATAAAAGTTTTGGACCAGGGCTTGAGAAATATAGAATGAGGCAATGCTTTTTTCCCTTTCTGAATTAGTGATTCTTGCCCAAATCCATTGGTTTTATTCAAGTTTGCCGAACAGTGCAGGGAGGAGGTTAACTTCACCAAGTATAACTGTAGGCAACAAGAGTGGTCTTCGATTACCTCGTGGCCAAGGGTTGGGATATTTACCTACTCTGTGAAACGTCCAATTCAATTTCCTTTTCTGCTACTGACGATTTGAACTTGTGTATCCCAGGTCAGTGAATTAATTATGATGCTCTATGGGTTGCCTGGTGGCGAGATGCTCAGTCCCTCCTCCGCACTCTCCAGCTTTCCCCCGCGGGTGCTGTTTTATGTTGTATAAATAGTTAATCGCGGGTGCTGGGATTGGTGCAGGAGCGCTCCGCTCGCAGACGGCATTGAACTGCCAAGGCACAGAGTCATTCAGCCTCTCCCTGGCTCAGTTCATCTATTGAAATACAGCACAAAGGCTCCAGCAGACGAGATGATGAAAGGCCGGCCCTCCGCATGCCCCACAACCTCTGATTAGGACATTCACTGCAAACGTAGGACTTGTTCATCCAAATCCTTGCTTTGAACTTTTTCCCCTCTCTTTTCAGAAGTCTCTCACATTCTCTGTCCCTCAGTTTTCCACCTCTTGTGGGAAAATTATGAGATAGCCAAAGCCTACAATGCTCTAGGCTTTAGAAAAGTTTAAATGGTGTAGGAATAACAGAGAAAGCAAAATGAGTGCCTGGTGTAGCTCGTTACATCCCACTGAAAGGTGATCCCCCTGAGGTTGGATGGGCAGTCATTGCACAGCCATGCACACCAGTCCCATTTGGAACAAACACATCATGTCATAGGATCCCACCATCGTTTTGTAAAGTGGTTATATGTTGCCAGTGCTCTGCAAATTGATTCTGACAAGAAGGATAATAATAACACTCCATCCACTAGACCATCTGGTCTTTCCTACCAAAAATATCTTAATCAACTATTACAGATGTTTAATATGCATCACAGCAAGAATTATTTGTGGGTATTAAAACAGTGGCTGAAACCAAATGCAGAGAAAAAACATACACCCATAGTCTTAGCTGGTGTGGAGTACTGTAGCAGAGTCATTAAAGCTATGCTGACTTGTGCCGGTTGAGCATACAGCCCATCATATTTAGAAACACAGTATTAAGAGTGGTTATGTTCCAAAACTTAATAAAATTACAAATTGGAATATGTCTAGTGAAATTAATGATCCAAAATATTACAGTCAAGCAGAAGTCAGCCTTGTCTTGATTTTTGAAGGTCACTTGGAGTCATAAAAATGCAGTTTTATGCTTTAGAGCTTTGAAACAATAATAAGGCAAGGGGGACATTTGGCAGTGAGGGTAAAAAAAAAGGAGTTATCTATCCCCCCATATTTCAATTAATTTGCTGAAAAAAAACTATGGACACCTCCCCCCCCAAAAAAAAACCCAAACCCAAACTAAACCCAGAAAAACAAAACCCTAGTGACATTCAGAATAAGCTGGTGGCCACTATTAACTTGTTCTTGTGACCGGGCAGAAGAGGGTACAAAAAAAAGACCCTGTGGAGAAGGTGTCTCAGCTCAGACATTAGATGTTGCCCAGTTTTTAACCTGACATCCTTCTTTCCTCCTGCAAACTGATAATAGGAACTGGACAAATGATGGATTTAGGGAAAAATCAGGAGGAAAAAAGAAAATAGCTTGAGTCAAACCAAAGCAAAGTACTTTGGCTTACTTAGTGGAATGAAAAAAAAAAAAACCCTAACCCAACAAACTCCCCAGGGAAACAAAAAGTTTTTGGGAAACAAATTATTTATTCAGGTTCAAGGCTGGGTCCCTCGTTTTAGAGAAAAAATTGTTTCAGATTATTTTTCCTTTCCCTAATTGTGTCAGCACCTTAATTTTTATTTCCTTTCTTAAAAGGGAAAGCAGGTTGCTTTTGAATTGACTGATTTTAATTAAAAAATCTTCTAGCTTTTTAAAACTAAATCTCTCATTTTACAGCTTTGGAAATATATTTTTTTAACCTAAAAAAATCCTTCATTGTTTCCTACCAAAAACATATGTTGTATTGGACCAAATTTTCAGATAATTACTTATCTCACAGAAATATTTCACCCAGCTTTACCTAAGACCAACAGAGGGTGGAGATATTACTAAGTCCCCAGAGAGAAGAAGAAAGAAAAATGAGGAATGAACTACTGAAAGAAAGAAATTACCCCAAATGACAGAAGACATTTGTTTCTTGGAAGAGCATACAATTGAATTAAACAAGAGCTGATCTTACTGCTCTTGGCCAAAAGTATTTGAACAGGTTTGGCAAGCCAGTCACAGATTAAAAATCCCTGCACTAGGAATGCCTTATTCCTTGGTCCAAGTCATACATGATAGGGATTAAACATGTGCCTCGTGCCTATTTTTCCACATGTAATGTGGGAGTAATGAATGCTACCTTGATGTTTTGAGAGTTTAGATGTACGTACAGAAGTACAGGCTAAAACCCTACTCTAACTGAAGTACGTAGCAGAATTTCCTTTGAACTTAGGTTCTTCTCTTTTATTCCTGTCATTGTTCCTCTAGCTTCTCTTTCACCGATAAGAACAAGATTTTGGAAAGGAAGAATCAGAGAATGTCTGTTCTTGCCATCTCTATGATATAGTCATGTAGCCCATCTCCATTCTGTCAGGCCTTATATACAAACAGGGGGACATCCTTCCCCCAAAGACCTCACAAATCCTACCAACAAAGCACTGACTAGAGAAAAGGAGGTATTTGCTCTTCAGTTTCCAAACACTGTGGTTGACCTGCTGCCATTTGAAAGTGAGTTCAGGCTTAGGCATTTGCCAAGAAAGCTTCCTCCCTGGCCCCCATAAGTCTGACTTTCAACTAGAGATAGCAATATTTTTTCAGGCTTTTTTTTTTCTGTCTCTCAAGTGGAAAGAGCATTAGTATAATTAAATTTTTAGAAGGGGCAACATTAACAAAAATGAAAAAGGTAAAACTAAATCAATACAAGGTAATGTTCGAGCTGATCTGTGCTGAAATATCATTTTGAAATTTTCAGTCCATGAAACTCTCCCTAGATTGACTTTTTATCTTCATTT
The DNA here is from genome assembly GCA_020745775.1 of Theristicus caerulescens. Taxonomy (NCBI): domain Eukaryota; kingdom Metazoa; phylum Chordata; class Aves; order Pelecaniformes; family Threskiornithidae; genus Theristicus; species Theristicus caerulescens. The sequence continues at coordinate 5,212,307 of CM036583.1, forward strand.
TTGTGGGAAAAAATGCTTTTATATTCACATTTTCATGAGAGAGGAAAATTGTTTTCCATGCAGCTGTATACTTCAAGTTGACAGCTGCATTTTTCACAGATATGATCACTCAAGCTGAGGTCGTCGCTCAAGCAGCTTGAGCTGATCCTATGCAGGGCTTTGGAAATGACCAGAGCTACCTTGAAATTGTCCTGAAGAGAGAAGAGCCCCAGGACAACAAACACTTCAGGGCCATGTTGCCATGCAGACCATTTGCTCTGTTCTGACCCCAAAAGAGCTTTGTATCACTATTTTTATTTTTTCCTGCATGCAACAAGACAGAATTCATGAAGTCCAAAGTGTTAACACAAACTCATACTGTCGGTACATTGCAGCAGGCAGGACTGGACCCTGCTTCTTCTGTGGGGTATGGTTGCCCACTGCTCTGAAGCTTACAAGTGTCAAAGTCAGAATGAAAATTGCCCTGGAAAGATGAGCTATAACCTTACATCAACCTGTGTGTGAAGGCAGGGCTGACACAAAGATTTCCATTCTTATAGGTTGTGCATCATTTTCCCCAGTGTTCACTTTTGCGAGCTCAGTTTTAATCTGCTTGAGGTATGAAGGGATGCAAATTTTTTATTTTAAAATTAAAAAATAATTTTAATATAAAAATTAATAAAATAGTAATATAAAATATTAAAATTTAAATAATTTTAAATAATATTTCATTTTATATATTTATTTTATAATAAAAATTATTTTATTTTAAAATAAAAAACAAACAAAAAAACCAACAAACTTGTCTTCTTGAGTCAATGACACCTAAGAGGCAGCTGAGAGAATTTGCATTGACAGCAAAAGAAGAGAGGATCTCTCCAGGGAAAATGGAAACTTGCTTTCTCTCTCAATATGTTCTTATGGAGCTCAGACTTACATCCCTTCATCTTCATGTCTGCATAATTAGTGCTTCAGGTTGGGGTTTTCCAAAATGAAAAAGCAAACCCCCAAATCTTGTGCACCCTGTGAAGCTGAAGGCAAGAAATGTGAGTTAGCCATGGAATTGCAAGGCATTATAAGTAACCTACATGTGTAACTTGCTCTCTTTCAAATACCTCATCAATCTGGAAGCTACACTCCCCATATGTCTCTTCTGCCAATTCTTTTTAACTGTCAAAGAGGTTGTTTTCAAAGGACTCGAGTGACAGCTCAGAAATCCATCTTGGTGGATTGGCAGGGCCTGGGAACTGTGTCTCTGAACTGTACAGAGGTCAGCCATTTAATTTCATATGGGTTCCCATGATTTATACATGCTCCAGCTCTCGATACAGAACAGCCCGTGCTTCCTCTGTTCATCAGGATGTAATGCCTGTCTAGGGATTGCTCCCTCCTGTATAGCGTGTACAATTACAAAGCACAATGCCTGTGCTAAAATAGATCAATACACTGTTATTATTCTTATATCAAAAGGGGCAGCAGGTAGGTGTCCTGTGAACACAAAATCTGATAAAAGGACTTGTCAGACGTTCTCTGGACCCCCCTCTGGCTGGTGGTTTGAGCATCATTAATGGGCACAGGTAAAATCAGCCCTTGGTATAGGCAAAGAAACTCGTCTGATAAGATGTACGGAGGAGAAGAAGGGAATTCACAAGGAATTTCTTGTGAGCAATAGCAATGCTTTACAACATTAAAAACTTTCAAGATATGATTATTTTCAAGTATGTTTATTTTCTGGACAAAGAAAGGAAATTTTCGAAAGACACAGAGGAAGTGGTTTGCCCAGCTCATGTGGTTTCAACAAAAAAGTTGTCCAGGATGTGCCAAGAAATTTACATTTGAGATCTGCAGAATGATTCCATCCCAGAAATGCTCAGACATTTGACAAATTTTGGGAAAGACAGGGGAAGGGGTGCTCTTACGTTTTTCTTCCTGTTGCCTTTTTGCTTAATCTCATTCACTGTGATCTCATGTGCTGGGATATCTGAAGTCCTGAGGACAACTCTATGCACCCTGTACTAAATCCTGCAGAGCAGAGCACCAGACTGAAAACATCTCACCAGCACCGTCTCTGTAAGCCTCATACATCATCTGTCTTTATGTGCCACACATAATTGCAGCTCTGGTAGCATCAGCCTCCTGGCGTGAGTCCATAAGTTAAGCTATTATTCTCTTCAATCCAGGCTGATAGAAGGCTTCATGCTTTGGCAAAATGACTAAGCTATCTATATATCTATGCTCTTTTTATGACTTGGAAAGTTAAACTGTTTTCTGTCTTGATTATTTGCCTTTGAGAAACTTGCAAAATAAAAGGCAACAATATAAATGCAACCAACATGTTGAAGTTCGCCATCTCTAGTTGATTTCACAAGCAACTCCCTATTTTCTCTATTATTGACAGACAATTTTTTTTTGCACCTGTCTATCTTGCCCTGTCGTTTGGTGGTGATGGAAGAGGAGAATCCAGGAATATAAAAATACATTCTCTTATATTTTCTAAAAGACCTGCCAGTGCTTGTAGCAGATCAAGCAGAAATGAGCCAGCCCAAACAGTATTTGCCTTGTGATGCAGCTAAGTCACATATCCATTGCTAAAGGCAAACCTTCCCTTGGATTTCCCTTAAACTGTTAGTGATTTGTATGCCCCATTTGAATTTCCTGCTAGTCAAAGTAACCCAGCCAGCAAAGGCCCAAACATCTCACAGTAACTGCACAAGATGGGTGATGGATCACAAATACAGTTTCATCAGTGTCAAGCAGCCTTCTGCACCATTCCTGGGCCCTTTACTGTCTTTGTGCTGACTTCACAGGACTTTGGAAGGACACATGGCTCTTGGTGAGCACTCTCCCAGCACGTCCATCAAAAACCTGAAACCAGCACAGGAGGATGAGACCACTTTTAATTTCTCTCCTGGTGTCTAAGCATTACTGTCCAGTAAGGACTAATCAGCAGTGAGCCCAGATCCCTGTCAAATGTTGGCGCATTCATTTTCATTATACCCAAATAACTGTTCTCCATAGCTGAATACTGTGAAACTGGAGAAAGAAGGAGGAGTTATGGCTCTATCTCCTATTTCATCTCTCTCACATGGGTACGCTACTGTCATATTCATTGCAAACAGCACCTGTATCAAAAGGTGGTGCTCTGGGTAAATGGTTGTTCATGTCATGGTTGCTGGTTGGGATGTTATGAAGCAAGTTCTGCCTTTGTGGATTTGCACTGTCCTTGTGCACTCTCTAAATCTGTTAACTATGACCATATCAACAGTCAGCAAATGGCACCACACTTTTATGTTATATTATGAAGAACCATAGCCATTTTCTTCTATTTCAGCTCCAAGAATTTCCTTTTCCCATTTGTAGGTGGTCCAAGTACAGCTTTATATGTGTTTTAACAATCCAAGAACATCTGTAAAAAGTTTATGCCATGCTTGGAAACAGAGGAAAGGAGAAGCCTGAAAAATAAAGACTTCTCAATACCATTTCAGGATACCCCATATTTCATCAGAGCCTCCTGAGCTTTCTTTGAAGAGGTTTAGCAGATCAGCCACCCCACACTGGAATGTATCCCAGCATGGAGGAATATTCCGGAAAACAAAACTTATTCTTGTGCATAGCATCAGATCCAAAGTGATAGGCAGGAAGCTTCCTTCCTCTGTGTTCTTGGTGCAGATGCAGGTGATTTTTCTTTGAAGAAATTAAGTTCAAGGCAAAGAACAAAGCTGAGCTGGGCAGTATCCCATTTCACTCTGAGAGCTCACCCTGTGCCAAGCACACTGATTCCTGGCTATCTTGGGAGCTGAGATGCAATTGTAAATCAAAAGAAGAAATCTAGAATGAGGTATGCCTAATATGCCATTTCTTATACCAGCTCACCAGCATAGTCAGTAAAATAGAAAAGAAGCTACCTTTCTCCTAGTTCATGTATCCTCAGTGGAGGAGCACAGTATAAAAATGTACTGCCTACATAGATTTACATACAGATGGCATACGGTTTGCTATTTCATAAGCAGCAGTAGAATACTGTATTTCCCACAAATTTCAGCTGGACAGGAAGGTCTCATACTGCATGCAAGTAATGGAGGTGGAATAAATGATTCCTGTCTTTATTTCCTGCATTCCCAGCGTAGCATGCCTCATGCAGGGAAAGCTCTGTGGCATGTCACAAGCAGTATGCAATCCTTTCCCCAAAATCATAGAATCACAGAAGCATTATGATTGGAAAAGACCTCTGAGATCATCAAGTCCAGCCATTAACCTAACTGCCAGGTCCACCACTAAACCATGCCCCTAAGTGCCATATCCACACATTTTTTTTAACACTTCCAGGGACTGTGATTGTACCACTACCCTGGGCAGCCTATTCCAATGCCTGACCACTCTCTCCATGAAGAAATTTTTCCTAATATCTAATCTAAATCTCCCCTGGCACAACTTGAGCTCATTTCCTCTGGTCCTGTTGCTTGTCACTTGGGAGAAGAGACCGACCCCCCACCTGGCTATGACCTCCTTTCAGGTAGTTGTAGAAAGCTATAAGGTCTCCCCTCAGCCTCCTCTTCTCCAGGCTAAGCAACCCCAGCTCCCTCAGCTGCTCCTCATAAGACTTGTGCTCTAGACCCTTCACCAGCTTCATTGCCCTTCTTTGAACACACTCCAGCACCTCAACGTCCTTCTTGGAGCGAGGGGACAATCACTTCCCTAGTCCTGCTGGCCACACTCTTCCTGATGCAATCCAGGATGCCATTGGCCCTCTTGGTCACCTGGGCACACTGCTGGCTCATATTCAGCCAGCTGTCAATCAACACCCACAGGTCCTTTTTCTGCCAGGCAGCTCTCCAGCCACTCTTCCCCAAGCCTGTAGTGTTGCCTGGGGTTGTTGTGACCCAGGTGCAGGACCTGGCCCTTGGCCTTGTTGAATCTCATACAGTTGGCCCTGGCCCATTGATCCAGCCTGTCCAGATCCCTCTGCAGGGCCTTCCTACCTTCAGGCAGATCAACACTTCCCCCCAACTTGGTGTCATCTGCAACCTTACTGAAGGTGCACTTAATCCCCTCATCCAGATCATGGATAAAGATATTGAACAGAACCGTCCCCAATACTGAGCCCTGGGGAACACCACTCGTGACCAGTCACCAGCTGGATTTGGCTCCATTCACCACCACTCTCTGGGCTCGGCCGTCCAGCCAGTTTTTACCCAGCGCAGAGTGCACTTATCCAAGGCATGAACAGCCAGTTTCTCCAGGAGAATGCTGTGGGAAATAGCATCAAAGGTTTTACTAAATTCTAGGTAGACAACATCCACAGCCTTTCCCTCATTCACTAGGCGGGTCACCTTGTCATAGAAGGAGACCAGGTTAGTGAAGCAGGACCTGCCTTTCATAAACCCATGCTGGCTGAGCCTGATCCCCTGATTGTCCCGCATGTGTTGTGTGATGGCACTCAGGATGATCTGCTCCATGACCTTCCCTGGCACCGAGGTCAGGCTGACAGGCCTGTGGTTCCCCAGATCCTCCTTCTAACCTTTCTTGTAGATGGGTGTCACATTAGCTAACTTATGCCACAGGCTATAAAGTCCTTTCTGTCTCATAAAAGAAATGATAGACGCCTGCAGTGCCTTTTGTAAATGGCAGCCTTCCATCAAATGCAGAGACTGGGGACAGGCCAGAAGATGCTTCTCACTTTGTGCTTCTCAACATAGGTAAAATGAAGTCAATGAAGCCAATTTACTCCTTTTGATGATCCTGAACTTAAAGCAGCAGAGGCAAGTGCAAGATTATGTTTGATATAAATTTATGAGTTTATTCACACTGAGAAGCATTTCGTACTCAAAATTTGAGAAAGTAATCCAGAGCAAACAGCCACAAAGCAGAATGAAATATGTAGAGCAGGATTATTCAGCAGCTGTCAATTTGACTTTTGTTTATGGAACCAATATCTTATAGGAATTACCCAAATTCACAGAGTTCATTATTATTAAGCATTGCATAGTGTACATTGCAGACTGTAAAACTGGCACTTTGCCAACCAGTTACCTACTGGAACACTTATTAGAACACAGGATTAATTCAATTCCCTGGAAAAGAGTTAAGGCAAGTGAATTTTCAGACAGCAGGATAAAAAAAAAAATGGATCTCATTAAACAAAATATTTCTGTTTGTCCAAAGCAAGCATCTTTTTGGATTCTTTTGGAATCCTGCAACTGAAAAGTGAAGGAAAATGTGGTCTGGGGTTCATCCTATTTTGGGAGGGAGCCCACAAACTGTCATGAAAACACTACATCACAGCAAAGCTCCTGTCTCTTCTTTTTTTCTCTCATTAAGCTATATTATAGATTTCATGTTCATGAAAGGAGATGAAAGATGAAGACAAAGGGCTGCCTTAAAACCTCCAATCCCACAGAAGGCAAAGAAAATAAAATCCCTTGTTATTGTTCTCTCCACTTCTCTCAAAACCTGTGGAGTATGGCTCACAACCTGTGAATGTTTGGGCTTGGTGGGACTGAACACCCTGTGGATAGGCAGAAACTGAGTCCACACAGAGCTGACACAGAAACCCAGAACCAGAAACAAGGGCCAGCCTTGTCAGTGCTTCAGGGTGCTGCTGGCTTACTCAGGGGAGAGGCCTCTTGCATCTTATGCTCTCCCCTCCCCTGCTCAGCCAGTGCCAACTTCTGGTTGTTTTCCAGCAAAATCAATCAACCAATTACATTAAATGACAATGATATGACACAGTCTCTCTGCCCCGTCCAGCTGGGATCACTCTCCTTGCACTACCATTCCTGCAGCCAAGTGCTGAATATCTCCGAGGAAGGGATTTAGGCCAACAAGGTGGCAAAGTGGCTTAAACCCACCTCTCAGCGGGCTGAGAGCCCACACAATGTCTCTTCTGGCTTAACTGATGGACAGGAACTCATTAAGCAGCAGTGACTTGCACAGGGGCCCTCAGTTTCATTGCTTTTGTACTTCCAACATCCCTTTGCCTCTGATGCCTGCCCTGTCTGCCTCTGCATGTGGGAATCATGTTTTCCTATGTGTCTCTGCAAAGTGCCTAGCTCTCTGCTGGTGACTCGGTCTGTAATACATGGTGACCTTTAGGCCAGCAGAATCATCAGTGCAGACACAGCTTTATTTGCATTAATGTTAAATAATGTGTACAAAAGCAAAAGGAAGCCTGCATATAATAACTTTTTTTTTTTTCCAAAAGGTTAAATTAGTATACATGGTATGGAATCTCCACGGTTTTCACTTTATCTGCTATAGAGCTTGAACTTTAGTCTTTTGGTCCAAAGGGAGAAAAATCAATAGTATCATACTGATACACAAGAAACTTTATTAAAGTAGCCATGGGCATCCCTGCAACCTTACCTTATCAAGCTGGCTTGCTAATTGGTTTGCAACAGTGTGGCTGCCATGAAAATTACCCAGGTCTGTCTTGTGAAAATCTGGCTCTATCAACATCAAGAACACAAACAGCCAGGGAAGCGGTCAAAGGTCACTTCCTACTTGTTGGGAACGGAAAATGAAGCTTGTTAACATTCTGCTGCTGCTTCTTCTAGGGAGAAAAAAACACATCTCTGCTGCAGGGAGCTGTCCTCTGGAGGATTGAACAAAGATGATCAAGCTTCTCTGTGCTCACTTCCACTCACCCATCAGGCTTTTATTGATGGGGAAGCCTAAAAAAAACCTGCCAGAAGTGTCATTTCGTACCTGCCTGAAGTCTTTAGTTTGGAGTGCTTCCCTTATTTGTCCATCACAACATAATGTCTCTCCCTTTTACACATTGTCTCTCCTCTTTGCTGCACCCTGATTTGTTGCTCTGCTAAACCAAAGCCAAAATCAAAATGGCCTGAAAAAACATCAGTGTATCTGGGCGAGAATGAATTAAAATTTTGCAAAGCTTTTGCACGAAATGACAATTACAGATAGCAGAAAGGAGAGCCACAGTCTCTAAATCCCCCTGCCACCAAGCTCCAATCCAGAAAGCAAGAAAGGCTTTGGCTGGCTGCATGAGTTTACAGTTGTCTCTAAGGCAAAAATGTGACTTGAAGGATGATGTTGCCTGAGTAAACCTATGCCAGCAAGAAGCTGTAGCAGATCCCAATGCATCTGTGTAAGGAGCAGCTACTACTGACTAGGTTCAGTTCACATCAGGTGTGTTAACTACACAAAATTAGCACTGACTTGCTCCCTGGTTTGCACCAGAGCTTTTCACAGGATTCTGTGATGGAGAAAAGCCCCTGACATCTTGCTCAATCCATCTGAAATGCCAGATGGACAGTAGAACATGTTCAAACCTACTGGTTTTTTTCTTTCAATTCTTCAATTCAGGATGTGACCTGAAAAATAAATAAATCAGTTTTACCCAGTAACGATGACAAGGAACTTCAGCAGCCAGGCACTGCACAAGCAGTGAATATGAGGCTGTCCTTGTCTCCAAGAAATTGAGACCAAAGTAGGAGTTTTGTGTTACATGTGCAGTCTTCCGTAATGAAAACTTTATTAGGACCAGCCACAACTCAGACAAACTGAGTCTAAAGCATATTCAATGCAATTTCAAACACACAGAAGATAAATATGTTTTACAGCCACTTTTGGGCCAGGCGAGTGCCAGCTCAATGTCCTGACCATCTTATTCTAATGATGGGGTCTCGATAGCTTGGAGGCCTTCCCTGTTTGTGTGAGCATGTAGCCACCGTGGATTGCTAGGATCTCCCTCCCATGACAGCGGATTTGGAGCCTGGCCATTCATAGCAGTTCTCTGTAAACCACATATCCCCACACAGAAGTTCTCAAGGTTAAACTGCCTTTAGGGCTGATGTGTGGTCTTCCTCTACCAAAAGATCTAGCTCGTGGTCTTAAATTGAGCTAATGCTTGTGTTGATATAGGACCTGAACACTAACTCAAAAATTTTTGCTGGCGTTGTTGTTGTTGCTGCTAAAAAAATAAGGTAGACAATTTGTCACAGAAAGCATATGGAGGAATCATGGAAGGAATAATGCCAAAAGCACACCTTTTGTTCTTCACAGTTTATTATGAAGATACTTTCAATTTCTGCAGCCAGCTCTCTGGGATGCTTTCAGCTTTTCCATATTCCAATGGGAGGAAGATAATTTAAGGCTCAGCCATGCAAAATCTTCTATCTTGGCCAGTCTGAAATATTAAACTTCTAAGGTGTCAGTGGATTAGGAAAAAAAAACCCAAACAACTAAGAATGTGTGAAATCTGGCTTCATGAACTAGGTTTGAAAGAAATGCAGGATTTCAACATGAAGTTTCATGTATGAACTTTTTCCTGAATATGGAGTGGTTGAGAGTCTCACCTGAGTGTCCCCTTCACTTTTTCATTAGCCTACTCACACCAACAGATGATCTTAAATTTTCAGAAAGAAGAAAGATGAATTTTTTGTCATCATTAAAAAAAAAAATCTGTTTCTGAGGGGAAAAGCAGATTTTTTTTTTTCAGGTGGAAAGGTGGACACTGGACAGGAAAACAAACTGATTCAGAAAGCCATTGAACTCTATGAATAGTCAAATCTCTTCAAACTGGTAATGATTTGCAATAGTTTGTTATTAAGCTACCAGAGTCTGCTGAAATGTCTCTTCCTCCACCTCACACACAGATGTACACACTTTAAATACAATATTAAAGATACCCTTGACTAGAAAAGATCCTGTCAAAGTATGCTAATCAAATCCAGCTTTGATTTCATGCTTACTTTTCTGCTCATCCCAATTGTAAAGCTAAGCTGTAATTAATACATAAGAGGCTGGTGATTATACAGTATTAGGCTGAACATATAGAGTGAACATACAGCATTAGATTGCATTTCAATAGATCAGACACTGTAAAGAAATAAGATCAACTCACAAGGTCTGGTATTAGCAGGCTGCTAACTTATCTTGGTGACAATCTTGAGCTCTTGCATTGATCTCCTGCTACCAGTGATCTCCTGCTACATCTTTTGCATCTGTGTGTGTGTGTATGCTTATACATGTACATGCAGACTAAATAGGTACTCTTTCCCTTTTAATTTTTGGAAATTGAATTTTACACTATGTCACCCAAGGAACAATTAGTATTTCTTTGGAAATGGACCTCATAGGTGACTGCCATGGCAGAGATGATGTGCCTCCAGCAAGCAGACCTGCGAGCTGTGCTCCCTCCCTGCCTGCCTGCTCAGGGACAGCCCACAAGAAGGGCAGAAGATACAAAGGAATAAACATTTCACCATTAGCCAGCACCCTACTGCCAGAGGGTAAATAAAAACTAGAGGAGTCCCTTCAGACAGCTTGTCAAAGACCTTCTAAGGTCTTCTTTGTATCCCCCTGCCAGTGGAAAAAAAAAGCTTTCCATAGTCTGAAATACTTAGAAGTAGAAGAAAGGACATATGACTCCAAGAAAAGTCCTGGGATTTATCATTCAGCTTTATAGCATAGGAAATCACACTAACCGTGATAAATACTGAAAAGATAAGATGAGGAAAAAGGAGCCCCCCATGATCCTGAACCTATTTGTGGTTTCTCTGGAGTAAATCTGGAGCTATTGTAGAAAAAAGAAACAACAGAGGTCCAGACCTTCAAAATCAACTTGGCACCATAAAAGTTTAAGCAGTTCATCCTTTGCACAGTGCTATGCCTCAAAATAATTTTTATTTAAAAAAAAAAAAAAAAGAAGACAAGGAAAGGAAGGTTCAGTTATAAAGAGAGCTTTATTCTGCATATAGGAACCAATTGCATTTGTCTGCAGAACCGCACAAGAGCAATCCTCCTGTGTTGAGCACAGCCATGCCATGGCTGTGGCATGCCATTTCCCTGCACCATAACGAGATCATATGTGAAAGCCTAAATTATGCAAATGAAAAGGCTCCACTAATACTGTTGAAATATTCCTGGAGTGTACACTTGACAACCTCAAAGTACATTTCACACCACTAATGACTTCATCACTAACACAATTGTCATGAGTCAAGCAGTTTCCATAGCAACGCCCTAGTACAGCTGTTTACCCATATAAAGTACTGCACCTACTTAGTTACATATACAGACAGATCACTAGATTCCTAGGTACTGAAATTGAAATAATTCAATTTTCAGTGTCTCTCTTTATGAAGTGATTCTGCCAGCTATAGGTATTAGCATATCAATGTGACTTTGACAGGGTCTGCTGCAAAAGACATATTTTGCAGGCACTTCATGTCAATTAGAGCCCTAACTGTTTCATGGAATAATCATTCCTGCCAGATTAAGGTCAGGCTGCAAGGTAATTTAATTGGTGCCATTATATCTAGGGGGAAAAAATGCTCTAATAAAGTGCACACACTGTAGCTGCCAGTGAGGATGTGCTATGCGACATGAAAGGGATTGCCTTCCTAAAGTGTATGGGCAAACCATTTAGAGAGAAAGAAATAAGATGGAAACAACTTCAGATGCTTTGTTTCCAACAAAATTCCAGTGTGTTTGACCAAGGGGGGAATTTTATTTCACTTGAAGTGGTGCTATTCACAAGGGAGGAAGCACTGAAGAAAAATAAATAAGAATAAGGAAAAAAAATCCCCTCACTCTATGTACGTCCTTTTATCTCCTGTGGAATGATAAACACTTTAATTAAAAATCTGTAAAAATCAAAACAAAGTCTCTTTTTCCCAGGGCTCTGATGGCTGAGATGTAAAGAGCCGGGCGGGAACCTCACTGTCCTGCCCCTGGGGAGCAGAACTGGCAGGATTACTCTTTCCTCCTGCGGAAACTTTCGGCCAACAACTTGTCTCATGAGCAGCATGAGTTCAGTTTCCTATAGAGTCAGGTAGATTTCCCCCCTAAATTTCCTCTACCTATCCATAATTCAGCTTCTCACACTTTTCCAAAACCCCCTTCTCCCTGCAAGAGCCAAGTCCTGGGGTGCCCAGTTAAAGAGGCATGACACGACCATGTGTCAATGTGGGCGCGTGTGCCAACTGCATAGTCATTGGGGTCTGCTTTCTTCTACCCCTGAAAAGGGCAATAATTCAGATCTTTTTTATTACTCTGGGTCTTGATTCTCACCAGGTTTTTTAGAAATTTGATTTTCCTCAAAGCACATGTGTTTTTTTTTTCTTTTTGTCTAAAGCCAGCCAAAGTTTTCAGGAGACTGATGGATGGACAGTGCAAAGAGTTCTCCAATATGATAAGCTTATGACTTAGGAAGATGATGAGAAAATAAGATTCTTAGCTCTGTATCCACATCCCATGATGACTTACCTAGTGACAACAACCTTACAACAACCATCACCATTTTGAACTTACCCTCTTTCTTGGCAAAACAGAGCACTGGGGAAAGTATCTGCCTTGCAAAATGATTACTCCTCATAGAGTTGGCCATGCTCAGCATTGTGGTCATAACCACAGTCTAAATAGCAGTATAGGAAAGATTAGGTTAACTGAAGAATATATGGTGTTTATCAAAGGCCCAAGGCCAGATTTTCAGTTGATGTAAACTGTCTCATTTTCACAGACTTCATCTAGGCTGCGATTGTTTAAATAAAGTTGAGGATATTAATAAAATATTGTGACAGGTTCAAGAATAACAGAAAAGTTTAGCTAGATTCTATATAACCCAAAATGTTTACAATATGTTTGTAAGGACTCTGCAAACTGTAGCTTTTGTGTAGATGTACATTTTTTTGCCTACAACTAGGCGTATTCTTAAACTGCAATTTCAGACTGGTAAATTCTGCATGCCTAGAATACTTGTTTTTATGTCTTTACCAAGAAATAAAACATTGTGTGCTTAGAGTTGTGCTTATTATGTTGTGATGTGAAAACTGATCATGATCAACTTAAGCTCAAAAAACAGAGATGAGAATGAAAGCTGTCTTATTTTTTGAATGAAAAAAAAATATGATATATAATAGGAAATTCTGCCAAACCAGAATAATTTTGCAAAATTGAAGCAATGGAAAAAGATCAGATTCTGAGCCCTTTGAATTTCCCTATGAATATTTCAAAAGACTCTATTCATTATTACTCTTTCCTTTTACTATGCACTCAGGCTTACAGTGGAACTATTTAAAAAAGATATAGGAAAGATTTTTTGCTGCTATGAATATTGCATAAACTAACTGAATTAAGGTCAAGCAAAGGTAGATTATAAATGGAAATGAAAGGTTTTTGTCATTATTATTTTCCTTTAAATATGTCTGCTAGGAGATTTTGGTTCAGCATCCCATCCAAATTCATTTGATCAGCCATAAATTATCTGTTAAAAACTCCATTAATCCCATTACAAATGTAGTCTAGCTTCCATCATTTGGTTCTGCCTTGGTCATGAATGCAGGAACAGGGAGAGTGGGGTGAAAGAGAGTTCTGGATTTGAGAGCTCAGCAGTTGAAAGAATTTCAAACTATTTTTTTATCAAAGTGAAGGACTTCATATTTTGGGATGATAGGTATTGCAGCCACAAAACAACAAATCATAGCCTATAGAATCAGAGAATCATTTAGGTTAGAAAAGACCTTTAAGATCATCAAGTCCAACTGTTAACCTAACACTGCCAAGTCCACCACTAAACCATGCCCCTAAGTGCCACGTATACACTTCTTTTAAATACCTCCAGAGAAGGGGACTCAACCAGTTCCCCGGGCAGCCTCTTCCAGTGCCTGACAACCCTTTTGGTGAAGAAATTTTTCCTAATATCTAATCTAAATCTCCCCTGGCACAACTTGAGCTCATTTCCTCTGGTCCTGTTGCTTGTCACTTGGGAGAAGAGACTGACCCCCCCACCTGGCTACGACCCCCTTTCAGGTAGCTGTAGAGAGCGATAAGGTCTCCCCTCAGCCTCCTCTTCTCCAGGCTAAACAACCCCAGCTCCCTCAGCTGCTCCTCATAAGACTTGTGCTCTAGACCCTTCACCAGCTTCATTGCCCTTCTTTGAACACACTTCAGCACCTCAACGTCCTTCTTGGAGTGAGGGGTCCAAAACTGAACACAGCATTCGAGGTGCGGCCTCACCAGTGCTGAGTACAAGGGGACAATCACTTCCCTAGTCCTGCTGGCCACACTCTTCCTGATGCAATCCAGGATGCCATTGGCCCTCTTGGTCACCTGAGCACACTGCTGGCTCATATTCAGCCAGCTGTCAATCAACACCCGCAGGTCCTTTTTCTGCCAGGCAGCTCTCCAGCCACTCTTCCCCAAGCCTGTAGCGTTGCTTGGGGTTGTTGTGACCCAGGTGCAGGACCCGGCACTTGGCCTTGTTGAATCTCATACAGCTGGTCTCGGCCCATTGATCCAGCCTGTCCAGATCCCTCTGTAGAGCCTTCCTACCTTCAGGCAGATCAATACTTCCACCCAGCTTGGTGTTGTCTGCAAACTTACTGAGGGTGCACTCAATCCCCTCATCCAGATCATCGATAAAGATATTAAACAGGACCGTCCCCAACACTGAGCCCAGGGGAACACCACTCGTGACCAGTCACCAACTGGATTTGGCTCCATTCACCACCACTCTCTGGGCTCGGCCGTCCAGCCAGTTTTTACCCAGCGCAGAGTGCACTTATCCAAGGCATGAACAGCCAGTTTCTCCAGGAGAATGCTGTGGGAAATAGCATCAAAGGTTTTACTAAATTCTAGGTAGACAACAACCACAGCCTTTCCCTCATTCACTAGGCGGGTCACCTTGTCATAGAAGGAGGTCAGGTTGGTCAAGCAGGACCTGCCTTTCATAAGCCCATGATGCCTAGGCCTGATCACCTGGTTGTACTGTACGTGTTGTGTGATGGCACTCAGGATGATCTGCTCCATAGCCTTCAATGGCACCGAGGTCAGATGTATCAACATACAGAGCAAACTTTGTATTGGTGTACGCTTAGGTTATGCATTGAAAACTGTAGCAGATCTCTAAACAAAGCAACTTAAAAAGCAAGATTTAGTGACAGCAAGCATAAATTTAGAAAATTGAATCTACTTTAGCTATGCTTATAAAGGGTCCTCCTTGCTTTCTTTCACCCTCTTCTTACCCAAAAAGCCAAAGAAGATGGAGGCAATACACAGTCCCTGCAGTTCCATGATGAGGAGGTCCCTGATTAGGAGGACACATATATATAGGTGTCCCATTAGACTTCTTTACAGTTAATGGAGATATGGGGCATTTTTCAGCTCACCTGTATTAGAGTCCAACCCAGTTGGAGCTGACCAACTCTGTAGACTCTACTGACTCCATCAGCCCAATGTCCAGCCTCCTCTAGTGCCTAGTGCTACTTGAGGTTTCCCAGAATAGCTAAGAGATCATCAAAGAGCTGGCAGATATAATGTGGGACCAATAAGAAAACCATACTCTTCTAAAGTGGTAGCTGGAGACCAGATGGGAAGGATGTCTCAAATGCATATGAATGCACAATTTAATTAAGACTCTGGTGATATAAAGGCAGTTTAGACAGATAAGTCTTCACAGACTTCACGGCATTCCTGGTGAAAGCAAAATACTGTCTTTCCTCTGACCAGAGTCATATACAAAACAGAGTATAAATATGTATAGAAGTAGAAGGATGATGAGTCTCACATGATTTCTACCTGCCTCTTAACACAAACACTACGGACTATGTAGGTTTAATACAATTCTGCACATGAAGACTAGATACAAAATCCCCACTAGATAACCAGTTACACTATCAATAATTTAAAAATGTAAGATGCTTTCTGGTAGGAATGTAAGTTTTGCATTCTAGAAAATGCAAGATTAATTGAAACTCTATATGGGCGTTGCTCCATACGTGTTGTCATGAATCCTTCTGTTGCAACTGAGGAGGGAAGCAAAGACTAAGCCTATTCAACAAGCATCATTGCTTTGAACTCACAGTACTGACCTGTTGTTTTTCCCTCACCTGGAAGAAAGGGGGATTCACTGTTAAAGCATCAGGCATTGCTTCAACAGTGGTGAAGCAGTGAACTGAGCTCTCTGCTGTGGTCTGGGTGTTGAGTTCCTGCTCCTTTCATGAGCAATTGGTCCACATCTATAAAACAACTGTTTTCATGACTGTCTTTGCAACCATCGCTAGACCATGTTGAGCACATCACTCTGGGCATGATCTGTGGTATGTGGAAAACATCCTGCTCTTCGGCGGGAGATCTTCATGAAGAGCTCTGCGCTACTGTGCAGATAAGCTGCAGCTGTGCTGTGACTTCAGCTCCTATTTGCAATATTACACTTGTTATACTACCTATAGCTTCCAGCTGTGCACCTGCATCTTCCTGGAGCTGGAGAAGGTGAACAGAGTTCTGATGAGTTGTTAGACTTGTGCACATATGTGCTAGTGAGGCCACTCACATCGTACAGGTGCCCTCAAGGCCTGAGAAGTGGCTGGCTGAGGATGTGGGAGGTAGCAGTGGGCAAACAGATTGATTTTCTGCTTGCTTTATGAGGTATTACAGTCCCTTTTCTCTCTTTTTTGTCTTTTTCTCCAATAATCCCTCCGCTTCAGTTCATTGTGATAGGAATGAACTTGTTCCTGGAGTCCATAGAGAGCTGGGTTCAATGGAAGTGATTTAAGGACCAGGACAACATCTAGATTGCAAGAGGAATAACTCTTTTTTTTGATTTTTTATTTTTTACTTTTGAAAGACATAGAAAACTAGAGATGAAAAGTTTTCACATTTGTGAAAACATTTTCTTTCAATGGTTTTCAGACAACAAATAAACTAAACAGATGACGAAAGCCGATGAAAACTGGGAAAATATTGTCATAAACAAACATTTCCAAAATAGATTTCCATCTGGCTGAAAGCCACTTTCATTCTTTCTTTTTTCTAATCTTTTTTTGAATCAAATCACTTTTAGCAAAGCTCTCAACAGATCTGGAGACACCCCTCTGGTGCTAAGGCCTGACTGCTTAATTGCCATTAACATTTTCTTCGTCCGGTGAAGCAAATCAGATGAGTTTGACCTGGGACACATGTTTCGCCATGAGAAGAGCCTTTAAACAACAGACAACAATTTTTGGCTATACTGTGTTTACCGCCCGCAGCATCTTTATTTAGCCAGCAAAGAAACCCATTATCAGAAAAAGATACATTCCTGACTTCAAGTTTTAAGTGCTTGCACACAGCTGCTACAGTGCATAGAGGAGAGAAAACAGCTCAGAGCACGTGCAAAGGAAGAATATATTAAGTTATATTCAGGGGAATAAATCTGACAAAGGATTTTATGCCTGATTTTTTTTACAAAAGGAAGACAACTTGCAAATGTATATCTCTGGAAAGAGGAGGCGGTAATGAACAAGGGCAGTGCATTTCCCAGTAGGTGATGAGTAAGCCGAGGGATAGCTGCAGGATGCCATGATGTACTCTGCTGTCACAAAGATTTTACACATAGGCTGGACAACCTGTTCAATAAATCAACATGCATCTATCATTTTTTTTTTTCTCAGGTATCTATTTGGAAACTCACAGCCATATTATAATGCATGAACAGTGTTTGTTAACTTGGCATACCCTTTTCATCATTTCCAATCCTATGCTATCTCTTGGGGGTGAATCATCATTATGTAACACAGCACACATGGTACCATGTGATGATCCTTGTCCTTGCTGGGGAAAGGACAAAAAGAAAATGAAAAACCACAGAAAAGTATTAATACAAAGGTGCACACATATCCTAGCAATCATACACAGGTTAGACTGGTTACCGGGTATGTTTTCCTCACCTCTCAAAAACCGTTATTGATTTCAGTGGGAAATGTTCCTGCCTAACTGATACAGATGCTGGTCTCCAGGGTAATTAATGGGAAAATTTATTTTTCTTTTTTTTGAATCAGATCTTGCTTTGAAAAGAGTAATTCCAGCTAACTTCAGTAGTCAGAACGGGGCCTTGCATTAAACTCTTGCTCATCCTTGTCTTACTTTCCTATGCATTGCACTGGTGCAGCTCAGGACACAAAGAAAAGTGAATTTTTGAGATCAAAAGGCTGATGTAAAGCTGGAGAAGGTCCACTTGATGGTCACAAAATAAAACGAAAGAGTGAGGCTGTTGCATAGGAAGTTATTAAACTGAACAAGGCTTTAAAAAGTGGGTAAAGTGGAGTAACAGCAGCTTGAGCTATGCCCAGTCCAGATCACACACTGCACTGGGAATGGAAAGCATCAAGGAAATAATTAGTTATCAGCAGAAGTTTCCATTATCACTGCCTCCAACAACGGGCATCTCCACCATCCCCATAAAACGTAGCCTACAGCCAAAGTGTATTGCAAACACTATGACTGGGAGAGAAGGGGCAGGGTTAATCTCAAATGCTCAGCATGGGATATACCCATCTACAAGTGAATGGTTTGTTCACTTGGAAAGACAGATTCAGTCAGGCACCATGGACCTCTTCTCATAAACTGTGCGGTGAGTTCAGTTTTCAAGAAATAATGTAACCTGTAATGGAAACCACCAAGCCTACCACTGCCACAGGCAGCTGTGGCAGCAGTAAAATTGTGCCTCAGAGCATAATCCTGCCCAACATAGAAGTATTACTGGAAGATGACAGCATTTGCACTACAGATGTGAGATAGCTTCATATGTTATAAAACTGGTTCTCCCAGGTTTGGGAAGAAAAAGAACAAAAAAAGCCATCAAGTCCTCCTGCTCTTAAAATTAAAACTTCCTTAAGAACTTTCAAAAGATTTGATCATTTCAGGAATTTTTCGTAAGTAACAACTTGCCTCAGTCTTGCTGCTTTACATTTTGTTTTGCAGGTGGATCAACCAACTTTCTAACAGTCAAAGAACAGTATAAAATACTATCAGAAAGGAATAATTGGAAATGGTTAATATACATAATTTTTGAAAAATTTTCTTGATTTTCACCAGAATTAACTATTATATATGACAGTATGAAAACAAGGATAGGACAAAAAAGTACCTTGCTTCTCTGATCTACTAAGCCATCATGGGAGTACATAGGTATTTAAATCTATACAGAATTAAGATCTATTTGGGTAATTGTCATTCTAATTTTATCCGTAGTTTACAGTTAAAAATTATTTTGCACAGACTCTTTCTCCTAACAGTTATATCAAAACATCACTATGTATTAATACAAGGCATGGACTCTGATGGGAGTTTTATCTGTCAAGAATGTCATCCTCCAAGTCCACAACTCACCACGTATACAATAGGGAAAAGGAGAAAAAAAGTACCTGCCAAGTATTCACAACATGCTTTCAGATACTAGCAGTAACACTTAGGTTTAAAAGAATATCAGAACAGGGTATTGCAACATGTCCAAATCCTTCTACATTGCAATGTCTTGTATTTAAAAACCAAAAGAAAAAAAAATATTTCATGTTTCAGTAGATCACTTTCTATCAACATAACATGCTGACTTATGGAGCAAGAAAATAAGTTAACATGTCAGGCGCAGGGAGAGTGAAGTAATGAGCCACATGCTGGGATCCAAGTTAAAAGGAATGTATACAAATGCATTAGGCATACATAATACGATGACCAAATTGGATGCATAGTGTGTATGCTCATGGATACATCTAGAAAAATGACTTGGAATTAAACACAGACAGTGCTCAGAACTGAGAAATAAAATAAATACAGGCGAGTGCTCTGAGGTTGGAGGGGACTGTGTGGTGGCAGGGCAGTATTTGCAGGGATCTGGCAGGCAGAAATAGGGGGTTTACCCCAGCCGCTGGGAGAGGAATAGTAATTTAACATCACTGATGCTCTAGAGGGACTTTCAGAGGTTCAGTCAGGAATTACTCTATTTTATCTTTAAGAAGAAATCTAAAGCATTCTGAATTATGTAAGCGTGACTTTAGAGCATAATTATGAAAGATGAAATTCAAACCATTTCATAAAAGGTCCATCAATTCCAAGAGTTTTTTTCTTTCTTTTTTCTTTTTTTTTTAAAAAAAATAATGATGAGATTTAGTTTGATTTGATTTGATTTGATTTGATTTTCTAGCTTTGGTGGATGAAAAGGTAGGCAATGATGATCTATTGTATATACAGTCTGTTGTCAGATTTTTTTTTTCCTGAAGGTGGATTAAACCACATATTTTTTAGAAAGGTACCTAGTCTTGCCTTCAACATTCCAAACAATAGGGAATTTACCATGTTGGCTGATGAGCAGATCCAATATACTGCAACAGCCACTAGTAGGAAATTTGGTGTGATTTCAAGTTTGAGTTTCTCTTAGTTTTAGCTCTTGGACATTCTTATACTTGTGTCTGGAAAATTGAATTACCCATTTCTGCCCCGTCCCCTGCTATACAAGTTTCCCATATGTCATGGATATATGTCATGTCAGCAGCCATGCACAGTGCTTAAATCACATGAAGCCTTTTTTCTTTTTTTTTCAAATACAGATTGAGAATACTTGCCTTCCATCTGTAGAAACCCTTTTTTTTCTTACTCCATTTTATTTCAAGCAACCATAAGAAATTTAGTAGCCTTTCTACCAATGCTGAATAATGAACAGAGATGAATGACTGTTTTTTTTGAATGAGTACATTCGTTAGGAAAAAAAAAAAGAAACAACAAAATGCAGTTCCAGAGGCATGTGAGTTATTCATGAAGTGTGGTCAAAATCAATATAAATCTTTGTGGCCAAAAGAGCTGAAAGAACATTTGGAAATATCTAATATTTTGCGTTGACATTTTCTGAAGAAAAGATTGCCATTTTTGTTTCTAAGTGTCATTTTGTCTGGAAATTTGAAAAACATTTGTTATTCCTATAATTATAACACAGTGACAATACTACATATTTCCCCTGATATTTCCCTTTTGGTATTTTCTGAGGCCATATTTATTTGAATATCACACCAAAATCCCACATTGAGATGGTCATTGCCTTGTATTTCCTACTTTTGAGATTAATTTTCAGTTGCTTTTATTTTTCACTGCAATGTCTTCTATCTTACAAATTTAATCCATAGCTTTTGTTGATGGGTGTTGCACATTTTGTTTGGTTTATGAATTTACTCTATTACATTTTGAACCTTTGGTCAGGCAATTCCAAACACTTATTACTGCACTCGTTACTGGTCATCTGAAAACGATTGTGGCATCTTCAGATTTTACTGGCAAAGATTTATCTCATTGATACAAATGCTGAAGAGAGCTGGATTAAGACCCTAACCCCTTGGAGACTGCATTAGCAGCAGCTCAACTCCTTGATTTCTCCCCATTAAAAACTCTGTTTCAAGACCTGTCAGACAGGGAGTTTTAATCCATCTAATGTGTGCCCTGTTAATTCCATATAATGTTGGTTTTTTAATCTAAATGTCATGCGGTACTAAATCAAATTCATTGGAGAAATCCAAGTTTATTATATCAACAGCATTGTCTTTGTCAACCAGACCTGTAATGTTGTCAAAAAAAAATAGAACACATTTGTTTGACAAGACCTACTTTCCATGTAAACATGTTGACTAGTATTAATTATATTTTTATTTAGTTGAAAATGTCCTGCATTAACTGTTCCAATAGTTTGTCCAGAGTGACATCTGACTAACCAGTTTCCTGAGTCATCTCTTCTGCTCGGTTCAAACGCTGGGATTTCACTGGCGGTCATCCAATCTTCAGGAAATTTCCTTAACTTTCCAAAAACTTGTTAAAATCTGGTTTGGAGGACAATCAGCTAGTTCCTTTTAGATCTCCGGACATCAGATGTATATGTCTGATTATTTAACAGTGACTCATGTTTTCCTCTAAAACAGATGGTCTTCACTCTATTCTATTCACTGCTTTATCTCAAAGGCTACCTCTTCTCCTTCACATCACTCACAGGACAGAACTACATGTTTTAGTAGGTATTTTTATACTTAAAACATTTTAAAAATATCCTAGAAAACACTTCCTGATGTCACTGTGTGCATATTTAGTAATGAACAGCAAAGACTGAGGGTTCCTTGTCCCTAATGCATTTTATAATTGCATTTTTTATGCATTTTCACGTAAGTTAACCTCTCCACTCTATATTGATTTTTTTTTTCACGTCCTATCACTTCTTTCACACCTCCTTTTGGCACATATCTGAAACTTACATTTTAGAAGTCACCTGATTATGAAAAATATTTCTCAAAATAGATGACATTCATCTCTTCATCAGCAAGGTGGAGAACAGGCTTCTTTCCTTTGCCTCCTGGTTTGCAGCTCTAGCTGCTAAACTTCATTACATCTTCATCAGAGTTGAACAATTAGATTGGAAATGGACATATACTTCTTTACTCACAAAGAAAACACAAGAAACAGTCCCCAATTTGCACAGTGTTTCAGGACCTCATGATTATTATTCAAAAAACCCTAAACCATAAAGGCTATCTGTAACAGAGCAGGGCATTGAACATACATGTCCAATTTTTTCAGCCACTTCACAAAAACTTCTCAATAAAGATTTCTAATTCTCTCTTGAAGAGCACTCCAAGAATTTGTATTTCACCATTACTGTTAGTATGACTACTGTTCTAGGGAACAAAAAAATAATGAAAATTATATTTTTGGGGGGGGTGAGGAAACACAAAACCTGATGCCATCATGGTCACAGCTCACATATTCAAGAGGAAATGGTTGTCAGGGGCCAATTTGCACATTATTGTTTAAGTTCTTCTGAGGAAGGGTAAGATTTGGCCCTACGCCAGTGTTTTGTGATCAAACAAATATGCTCAAGTTTGTATGGCTAATTAAGAAAAAATATGTTTACTATATCTATACAATTAATTCTGGATGGAAAAGGAGTCTTTCAAAGAGACAACATGGAGTAAGTCAAGTCTCTGTGAGCTTTGGTGAGTCAGGCTACACCAGAGAATGGAAAAACACACAGAGTGATACAGGTCTCTCACTTTCTGTTTTTGATCCTGAGGCAATATCTGTGGAGCCATCGCAGGTCTCACACTCCGTGGATTTGAAAATGTTTTGCTCCCACTTGCTTATAAGGAGCCATGGATGATCCTTTGAAAAGCTGTCCCTCCTGTTTCCTGCCTAGCATATTGCACTCTCCTGAGCTTTATCTATGAAGTTTACAGATTAAAAAGCAGAAGAATACAGGTCCAACTTGAGATGATGGGTAAATTGCATTATCTAATTAATGAAACTATACTCCTTGATATTATGAGCCACAGTGAGCTTACAGAGTGTTGGTTGTTTGTAACATGGTGAAGAGACAAGCCCTGAGATGCCAAAGACCTGCGGGTTGAGATGGACAACTTGTTTGACAGGACAGAAGCCAAAAGAGGAACAGTGAAGAGGACTCTGGACAAGTCAACACAGATGCACATGGAAGGGATGGACTAAATCTTGGAAGCTTGACTCTTAACCCAAGCCTTGAGTACAAGAGCACTGATTCTCCTTCAATATTCTGCAAAAATAGTTGTGAATCCAACACTTTTGCAAAGTTTGAAACCATTTCTACTCAAGATCAATGAAGTGTCAATTTTATCTTCTGTCCTCTTGCAAATATCTGTCTAGGATGTACACTTATAATGAATATAGAAATAATAAATCTATTCTGTAAGACTCGTTTTGACTAGCAGTTCATGTCTGCCTTCAACAACCTTTATATTGCTTTTACAATGGTGCCATATCTTTAAAAGAAGTGAAAGTGCCCAGAGCCTGGTTAGAGAAAATGAAGGTGAGAGATATGTTCCTACATTCCTCCTATTTTCACTCTCCTTTTCCTACGGTTATGAGCAAACTCCTCTCCAGCCCATTTCTGTAGATTACTTCTATTTATTCTTTTGTTCCTGTTTCCAAGAATACATCTTCAGAGCCAATTCGAGCTTCAATACATGGCAATTACTAAAGAAATAAAATATTATTACCCCCCATCTTCAAGCATTTTGGCCACATTCTTCTTGGCTTTTCTATTTTTTATATCTAAAGTGCAGAACTCCTTCAGTGCCCTTGAAGAAGTACTTGCTGCATTACTGGATGCATTATTCCTTAGAAGAAGAAGGGAAAAAAAATCATCTTTCAATTTATGAATCATTCTTATCTTTACTCTTCACCTTTAGTTCTCTTTGTGCTTCCTTCTCTTATGGTCTTCTAAATTACTTCTGGACAAATACAATGTCACTAAGTTGCAACACTTTATTTTGCTACTACTTTTATCAATGTTTTTACTCTTGCCATCTTTAGGCAGTGCAACCTCACTCTTTTGGCACCCGATAACCTTATTTTATTCTCCAGAAACCTATTTTTCCTTTTTTCTCATCCACTGCAGAGCTGCTTATTTATTTATTTATTTATTTATTCCATATGCCATTGTTTTGGCTCAAATGCGTTTCTGGACTATGGTATATTGGCTCTTACCAGAGGTGCAGAGTTCTCCGGCTCTGCTTTCCTCAAAAGCTGTGTCATGGAAATGCACCCAAAAGACACCATTCACAAGGGACTCTCTTATCTACATAAGAAATGAGTGTCAGGGATGTTTGTAGAATTAAATAGTACAGTGGCATTATAATATGCCCCAAAGAAGGCAAAGAACTATTGATGGATCAAGGATTAAATACTTCTTCCTAATCACTCTGCCTCAAATGAGTTATGAGCATAATTTATATCACTACTTTATGGCAGGGGAGGAAGATTACTTCTCTCTGATCAAGGAAAATAAAAAGCTTGTAAACATCCATTCTGCAAAGTAAATCAACATCAATTGCAATTGATCACATTTTACACATTGTTTTACATCTGGAATTTTACATGTTACTGAACATAAGCAATATCCATGCACTTAACATGGCCACGGTGGCAAAGTTAAAATGCAGTCGGACCTTTTAGCAATGGACATTACCAACCTACTAATATAGACCAGACCTACCAGGCAAGGGAGATAAATATTGTTAGATGAATATTAAAATACATGGAGGTATGAAGGTTACAAACCAAGGCAAGAGGCTAGGGCAAACATACTTGACTTCACTGTCTGGGTGGGCGAACATTTACCTCAAATCACAGCACCTGAGAAACCTCTGTGACAAGTAGATGTGCTGCAGTTCCCCATCCAGCATCAGATATAAAATGTGCAAGCTGACTTGCCTGAGGGGCATGCATACACCAAAACAATGAGAGATCAGTCACCCAGAGAAGTCACACAGACAAGATAGAATAGCTGGGCAGCTCTTCAGTGATATTCTGTATTTTTATAGCATTTTTCCACTTTGGAGAGCTCTCCTAAATGTTAACCAGAACCACATGGCTGGCAAGTCACAGCTGTGTGAGCCACAGGAACCCCCACAAAAGCACCACCACCTCTCTTGTATTCCCTGCAGTATGATATGGTTTCTCAGCATGGCCTGAAGCTATGTTGACTCCAGTCTGAGTCTTCAGAAGGAGATTGCAGGAGGCAGGATATGGGTACATTACACAATGGTTATGATCTGATGTTTCTGGTTTCCTGAGCAGTTTGTTGCTACTATACAAATTCAAAGGCGGATTTTAAGTCTGATATGTCTATTCTAAAAGGTAGAACACACTTAGGGCATTTGTGAACCACACATGGCTGCCCTTGGAGTGACACAACTCTCAGCAGTACAAGCTCAGTGTTTCTGTCTACCTTTATTCCAATGTAGCCCTTGCTGAAGTCAGATATAATAAAAACCCAACACAGACCTGGGTGGTGTTTTGCCCTCCAGCCTTAAAGCTGTTGACTCTGGTCTGTGAGAGAGCTTAGATACCATGAGGACAACAAACATCCATAAATCTGCATAGACCCATTTATAAATTCTCCAAAACCGTGTGCTATGGAGCTCCTAGTGCATGTTGGTCTTACAACTGTCTTACACAGCGAACTGTTCCCCAACAGGAGTGTTGGTAAGTTCAGTTGCAAGGAAGGACAATACAGCAATGCCCATTTTACATGGGAAACTGAGGCACAAAGAAGCCAACAACTAGAAGGTCAACTGTAAGAGGACTTCTGAATGTCTTTGAGGATCCACCTTGAACTGATTTGCTCACGATCACTCCTAAAATTTGTAGTAACAAAGTGGGCCTCCCAGGCCTGGGTCAAAAAAAAAAATAGTGCCAGGACATGGAAGTAGGGCATTGCAATTCACTTTCCCATTTTTCAACCTTATTTCTCATCTGATTTCAAATATGTGTTTTAACAGCTTTTTGGCAGTTTTAAGTGGGGGAAGGAATTGAGTATGCTGGAAGAGCAAAGGAATGAGAACAAAATAAATGAAATGACGAGTGCTGACCGTTTGACACTTTCTTTAAACGTTAGGCCCCTGTTCATCTTTGCTGAAAGCTGATTCTGTAATGTGCAGAATTAATGCTTTAGAATTTCACTAGGTTTCTAGAGACTTTTATCATATATTCCTTGATTTAAACAAACACCTTCTCTAAGTACTGGCTTGCAGACTGATACAATATTCAGAAAAGAAGGAAGCTGGAAAGCTGTCTGGAAAACTACCTTGAGAAATATCTTGTGGCATGGTACCTGAAATATTTATCTTAGTTTAATAAGTAGGTTCCTACAATATGTTGTAAAGTGCTTTGGGACACGGGTATAAGATTTAGTGTATATTATTGCTACCATTAGCATAGGTGAAGAGTGCTTATATATGGATCATGCATGTATACATACATGCCTATATACCTGTAAAGCAGTATGACTGCCATAATACATATTTCGTGTAGTAAAGCTGAGTCTGGAACTTAGAAGACTTTAGCTCAGTGTTTGGGAAGAAATCGTCACTGTAACCCATCTGTCCGTATGCAAACGCATGGGAGAGGAGGGTGGTGAGGTGATAGTCATGCTAGTGATGCTGTTGCAGAAATTTCCTCATATATATATGTGTGTGTGTATGGCTGATACCACAAGTATTTGAAATGTTCTCAGAAGAAGGCAGTCTCAGACCTGTGGAATGTCTGTTGTGTAAATGAAATGACTGTGATGTGACCCACCATGTGCCAGCTCTGCAGAAGATAAGTCTCTGATCCTGAAGAGAGAAGGGGTTGCTACAGTACCCCTAGATAAGAAGCAAGCAGTAAAAATGACATGGCTAAGAAATGTAAAGAGTAGACATTTGAGGACACCAGCTCTGTATAAATTGATGGCTGGGCTGAGCAAGTTGGCAAATTAAGGACCAGGGCTGAACATCTTGAAGCTTTGCAGCTATGTGCACTCAAGACAATTCTCATCTCATCTGGATTTCCACACAGAAGAGCCTCTGAAGATGGAGTTACTCCTGATTTACACTATCATCAGGACTGTGCCTTCAGTCTCCTCCCTGTAAATGACAAAGCTGTCCTCAAAGCCTTGCCCAGCACTATTTCCAGGTGAAACTAGTGAGGATTTTGTGTTAATAAGAAGGGTAGCTGAGTTTTAAACCTTTTCCTTGAAGAAAGCAGCTAGGGAAAAATCTGGCCTCTTTGTTTTTTTTTAAAAAAAAAAGAAGATAATCAAGGCTTGTGTATTTATGTATGTGTGAGAGAAAGCATTGGTGAGAGAGAAAGCTGTGCAAGGGGAGACCATTTGCTCAAATCGGATAGCATTACTAATACATAACGACTCTGCCAGCAAGGCACTGCACAGCTGGAATTAATCTGAGAGAATGTGTGTTGCTGCATAGACAAGCGCAGAAAACTTTCCCTGTGTGAAGGCAGCATGAAGCCCTGCCCTGTGGCTTGGAAGCACTTCATCAGGCCCTGACAGCACAGACATCTTCTTTAGACCATCGGTTTGAGGGGGGAAATGCACTCCACCCAGCTCAAATGAACACCCAGGAGGGACTTTTTATTTTATTTCACGATATTTTGCAGATCACAACTCTTTCTCCCCTCTCTGATTTTTTTTTCCTAATTACCTGGTTAGTTTTGTTCTTCTCTTGCTTTATTGCATCAGCTCTGAACCCAATTGAAAAACTGCCACAGCTTATTTACACTGAACAGCTATTCAGGCCAAAAGCAGCTGCTCCATTTAGCCAAGCACCTCTGTGTTACCCAGTTTCTCTTCTTGTTATAATAAGGTGCTTTCTTTTAAATGCATACTGTGAGGTAGTATTAAAATGTATGCAGCAGATGATGGTTCTCTCTGAAAGGGGGTTTTGAAAACTCAGTGAGCCCGGGGTCATTATTAGTAAACGATTGCCCAGTAAAAGACAAGTCTATCCAGAAGTGCAGTACAACCACAGCTGATTTTAAACAGGTTCGTGTATATGTGTGGTTCCTTGCCTCCAAGCCCCTCTTTGCTCCAGTCTGGACCTGAGAGGTTTCTGATTTGCATCAGTAAGTGATTTACCCCTAAGATTTCAGCTTGCCAATGTAACCTAGTCTCCTTTTGTCATGTAGCAGAGCTTCCTTCCTACACAAATGTAGCCATAAAGAATAAAGGGAAATAAGAAAGATGCTTTGAAAGGGAAATAATGTGTTTTTAGTGCAGAAAATGAGACAAAATGCACTTTTGCAGGAAAAAGTATGACTTTGAGGGGAAAGTTTTGTCCTGTTTTTGAGTGAAAGCAAAAATAGACATGCTCATACACACACACATAGAGCTTTAGCTTGCAAAGATTGATTTAATGTTCATTCCACCCCTAATTATCCTCCTAATAGCTATCGAAAGTCTCGCATAGTCACCAAACTGAAAATAAGTTCCTGTGCACCACTTCTAATTACTGCAAGAATTATGGCTTTATTGCTATTATTTACTTTCCCCAGCTATAATGTATGCCCAGCCTTAAATTACACCACTGTAGGTGCCAGTGACTTCGGCAGGTTTTGTAAAATGATTTTCTTGGTTTTCACTTCCCTCCAGCTCTGCTTTCCATCCTGACTCCCCAGCTTCACCCCCTAAGTATTTCTCCTGCATTTAATGCCAATCCTTCTCTGACTTCCACTTTGAGAAGCATTTTTTCCTGGTCTCTGTAGAACTTTCTTCCCTTTCTTTTAGATATTTTTTCCCCCCAAGATCTTGGCCTAATTCTTTGGTCCCTGGATGGCCCGCCAAATATTTCCCAAGTCTCAGGAGATTCCCTTGGGTAGTATACATACAGCATAGCTACCTCTAAAAAAACTTGCTCCTATTCATCTGGACTGGGACTGTGCCAGGGCTATCACAGATGGAAAAGGGCTGATGGACAAGCCAGCGGTTGTCTGCAGGAGCCAGCAGAAGGTCTGCTGACCTCTACAGCTCACCACACACTTCAGTGTGATAACTGAGCTGAACCATGTAACTGGTGTTTGGCTTAATGTATAATTTGTGTTCAGAAACACAAGTTCAGAAACACATCCAGTTGTGATCTACAGGCTAAGAGTTGGTGGAGTCAGTGCTTCATTTGTTAGTTCGGCTTTCCTGGCTGGAAAAAAAGAAAATAAACACGCAAATGAGAGTTTAACACCCCCACCCCAACTCTGTGCCTAATTTCTCATTTGAATCTGTCTGGCATCAGCTTCTAGGCTTGTTAAACCTTTTTCATGGTTTTTAAGAGTTTCAGTATTTTATTCTTCTGAAGGTACTCAATTAAATCTCAATACTCTTTTTGATAAATTAAACAGATTGTATTCCCAAAGCATCTGACTTGGAGGCATTTTTGCCAGCTCTTAAATAACTGTGTGACTTTCTTCTGCAATTGCAGCTTTTCTTTTTTCTGATCTAGATACCGTTTTGTTGTATAAATGCATAAATCTTGAGATAATGGGGAAGAGAGAAGACCTACATTTCCTTTCCCACCAAGATAATCCACACCTGCATGACTCTCTCATCTTCACGACTTATCCTCACCTTTCCTAAGAGCTATCTCATGCCCTGTTTGATGGTTTCTGTAACTCTCATCCATTGACAATAAACCCAGGATTCATCCTGCCTCACCTTTGGGCTGTAAACCAAGGTTTGTTACCTCTTCAATAACAAGGGATAAACACTGAAAAAAAGGACATTCAGCATTTAATGGATACCCACTTCTTTCTCTGCTGATTACAGAAGAAGTTTTAGGTAACTATTTTTCCCCTTGGTGTACCGATTAGATGTCTGTTGTAGAGTGGATTTTTCATTCTAGTGTAAGTGTGTTTCTGGGCTGATCACCTAACTCAGGTTCCTCATGCTGTTAGTGAGCACAATATTGAGCAATTGGTATTGCAATGCCAAACACATGTTTCTTAATCATGAGAAGCTTAAGGAGAACAAGCTGATTAAAGCTTTGCTTCAAAAGACATTACATTTCACATAATACAGCCACTATCAAGTATGCAATTAGTGTGTCTGGTTTTATTGCAGTGTAGACATAGGTGTAAAGGAGCCTCCTTGCTAAGACTGGTTATTGTAGGACAGGGAGACTGCAGGACATGATGCACGCATGGCTAGATGGCTGCACAGCCTCTCTAGAAGAGAACTGCTGCTGTGTATATCCCTTCATCTAGTGCTTCTGAGTAATGGTTCTCTACCCATAAATGCCCAAAGGGTGTTAGGGGCCATGGGATGGAGATGACTGATTAATAATAGTAATACATAATGCTATGTTTGCATGCCGTTATTTATCAGAAGTCTCCAAATGGTAACTGAAGGCTCTAAATGGGAACTGAAATGGGGAGATTTAACAGGATTTTAGGCAAAAGTTTCATCATTGACCTGAGGGCTTGTGGGATTTCACTATCCAAAGCATGCTCAAAAGTTCCAGAGATTTTTTCAGCAATACGAATCACTAGTCATTTCTGGAAGTCCCATACTGATCTCTTCTTGACCATAAATAGCACATCATATCACCACATCTACTGATTCTCTTGGGAAGATGAGACTGACTTTCAGAGATGCCTGAAGGCTTCTTTTTGTGCTTTTTCATGGTTTTTGTGTTCCCATGATTTATGTTCCCTTGCAACAAATACAGGGAAAACTTAAACTTTTCTTAAAAAGCATCTATATATTTATAGGCACATATGCGAAAGAGGGAACTAGTAGAGAGAGTGCTCTACTCCTGAAATGCAGCCATACATTGGGTGGATCATGGCTACTAACTAGAAGTTAATCGCAATGCATACAATAGTTGAAATCAGCAAGTCAAGAAAAATGATATGGTTTAGAACTGCAAGAGGAGAACTTCTTTGGAGGTTTTATAGAGGTTGTATTACCTGTTCTCTGTATTCGAAGCTGACTACTTTGAGGGTACACCATCAGTCGACAGTCAGTAAACCCTTCCCATGGGTTATACATTCATTGCTAGGGTAACATTACTGCAGGGACAACATTTTCTCTGGATTTTTTATTTTAGAAAATTGGGTCTTGTATCACCTCTGTACTGTCCTTTTTGTATCTAGTAACAAAAAGTTAGTTGTTTAGTAACTTTAATGATACTGTGCTTATACAAAGCACTATGTAAGTGCTTTGAGATAAACCATGCAACCACTACTTAGAAGTCAAAGCTGTTCTCTCCAAATACACATCTGTTTGCAATGGTTTCTTTCCTTAATCCTCCTTCCCTGACATCCCCCTCCCATCATCTGGTTCATCCCCAAAGTACAGAAAGTTGGTTTTGTGGGAAACATATTGATTTAATTTCTTACCTGTGAAATCAAAGCTTATAATGAATCAGTCTGCAAGCAGTGCTCCCTGACTAACAACATCCCTACCAAACACAAGATTCAGCCAGAAATCAAATTTCTAGGTGTTTCTGTTTACTAAGAAAAATCATCAGATTATTTTTATTCCCAAAAGATTCTATAAAGCCTCGGTTTGATTTCTATTTAATAAAAATAAGATGATGCGGGGCAGGAGGAAATAATTCAAATCTCCTAATGCTGTTTGGGCTTACTGGCTTTGAATGGAATTGATTTCATATTATGGATTTCCATCTTTGCCCTTCACTTGATACAATACATTAGGAAACAAACACTAGGTAACAATTTAACCATACTGGTAAGCATATTTTTAATAGGCAAGTGGCCAAATAATATTTTGTCAGCTAGCTTTAAAGAAGACTTTATGTAACTAAATGTGACCAGTTTGTCCCAGCCACATTCAAATGCCCAAATTCGTTTCATCTTTTTAGATATATAAAGGATTTTTACCATTGCTATTACTATTTCTTGCCCTAAGCCTCTTAGAGTCATTAAGTAATTAAGTCATTAACTTTTCTAATCTGACACCAACTCTAAGAGTATTGAAGAATTATTCTCCTTATTTTTGTCGGTAGGAAACAAAACCTCAAACAGGTTGAAGTCCAGATCCTCAAGACCATTTTGAAAGTTAGATCCCTTAGATTTCAAGGGAAATCTTAGAAGGTTGAGAAGTTGGATCCAGGAGATTTGTGCAGTCATAGAAGAAATGTGTGGTGGGGAAGCAGCTGAACTGTAGCCACCTTAGATCTGTAACCATTTCCTCAGGACAATCCCTTTCCTGACTGTTGAATAATCCTTTCCTCTAAGGACCAAAATCACAATTGAGGGAAGTACGTGGTTTTTTTTTTTTTTTCCTAAGTAAGCAATAGTCATATACCTTTGATTTGGAAGTTCAGGAATGGAAAAAGCAAATATCAAATATTGTTAAGATTCTTTCAGGTCTCCTTTTAATGCATAGAGGAGGAGTTTGTGGATGGTTGTGACTGAAGGCAACAGAAGGCATTGTTTTTCCTGGGCTATGAGTTTGCTTCCAGACTTAGGTCCTGTGCTCTTCAGTCAAGAGTATCATGAAAATAATCTGCAGGATTAAAGAGCAACATAAATAGTTTCATTTTCATTTATTTCATATATTCCTAGCACCAACGTAACCACATATATTTTCTCATGTATGCTCTTTGGAAGACATCTAGAAATCTTGGGAAAGTTTTGAAGTTAATGGATTTGGAGCCACCTGTCCTTTTTGGGGTACTAAGCCCAAGCAATAGTTCCCAGAAATTAGCTGCTCAGCCTTTCCAGCAGTGTGAGCTCTCTCCAATATGTCAGGATGGACATGCAAACACAGAATGTGTGCATAGGTAACTTGGAGGGAAAGAACAGCTGTAACATAAATCTAGTCAATCAGAAACCACCAGGACCTCAAGGACTTCAGATCCTTTAAGGACTACTTCTCCTATGACTCTCATAAGCAATGCAAGAAATAGCCACGGTTTAATGGCTAGACTAAGGGATGCTATATGACTATATATACTTGACAGGCTCCTTCTCAAACTGCTCATCTCTTTGTATTGCCTGTTAATGGCAGAATCCTTCTTCATCGTCTCAATCCCACAAAATATTATGTATGTGCTTAACTTTCTGAACTCTGAGCAGTCCCACTGACTTCAGTATAGCTACCCCTAGTGCAAAATTAAGTGTGGAAATAAATCATTGCAGGACTGAGCCTGGAGTACAGTATGGTGAATAGTTTCTCTTCAGGAAAGCATTTATTTCCTTAAGTCACCATTTCAGCTTAAAGGTTTCACATATTTGTGTTATACTAGTGAGTCAGTTGTGAAGCAGCATTGAATCACAACTGGAAGTGCCCAAAATACACATTAGTAAATACAATATTTTAAATTTGGCGAGATAGACCCACAAAGGAATTTAGACGTCATGACAATGTCTAAGAAAGAAGTGTCAAAGAAATTTGTACTTTTCCATCTTAGCCCAAATAAGCAGGGTAATCATCTGGGAAGAATGAGACTGGAGTTTAAATTTTGTCTTTGCTTGAAAGTATGAACTTGAATTTAAGTCTCAAACACCTTTAGAAAATTATGTCTTAAACAATGGACTCTGGAATCTGGAAAGGTTGCACAAGGCCAGGTTTGTGAACCCAGTCCTCTGGTGATTTTAGTGCTCCCTTCCAAATGTCAAATAAGTTAAAAGTGACCAATTTTTTTTAAAAAAAAAAAAGATAAAAGTCATAGTTCCAGAGTGATTAAAAGCAATGTCATGGTATTTTTCTTAATCACATTTTCTTCTGTGGCTGAAACAAACAGTAAGAAATTATTCCCAAAGATCTAGCTATGACAGCGGTGACTCACAAACAGGACTTTAAGGTACTCCCAATGTCTAAATATTAAATATTCATTATAGTTCTATGAAATTTTACATTCATTGTACTGCTTGCTTGTTTTACCAGTGCTCAAGGGACTGAGAAGATTCTGTATTTGCTTCCCCTTTCCAGCACATCAAACCTTTTTTCATAATACCTCTATTAAAACATACGTCTCCCCAGTCTCCCGTAGATTGTCACTGAGTCATATCAGTAACAGTGCAGAAACTCCAGCTGAGTCTCACTGACGTCAGTCATAAAAAGGATGGAAAAAAATTGCCAAACCCCAGAATTCTTAAAAATACTGCAGTTAGCAAGACTGTCCTTAGTCAGGTCACTCATGTTGAATTGCAACTTCCTTTCTGCATTTGCATGTTGATTGTCAATGCTTTCTTATCTGTCTGTATAGCATCATGCATATTGCTGGCATGACAGAAATAAATGAACTAATAAATAAATAATAGCAATCAATAGAAACAAACATAGAATTGACTGGTCTCCTCATTGTTCTCACTGAATGAGATGCCAAAAGTAATCAAGCAGCATAAATTATAAAATATAAGTTCAACATTAGAAAGTCATTGTTTCAATATTTTAAGAAACCTGCAGTGTGAATAAGGTAATGTGCTGGCTATAAAACAGACAGTTTTATTTTGCTTTCAGCAAATGCCTATCTCTGCTCCCACTGAAGTCAACAACAAGCCTCGTGGTGCAGAATGGCTTCCAAAATCTTCCAAAATGGTTTCTATAAAATAAAATGTTTGCTTTTTTTTTTTTTTTTTTTACCTAGAGAAATTCTCTGTAAGGGGTTAGTGGGTCACAGAAAACCAGTTTAACCCAGTTTGGCAAGGACCTGAGGGCTTAAGAGACATCTACTTGTCAACAGAGACTTTATGCATGTGGTTAAATGGTGAAATTCTCCTATGGAAGTAGTTATTACTGAAATAATATTGGTCTGTTTTTAGCAGATGCACTACTTCTTCTCCAGGTGCCTTTAAGCATTCCCACCCCTCTTGAAACTTTATATCACCTCTTTCTTTTGTCCTATTTCCATTTATGATGCTTACCACAAACAAGTTTTAATTCAGTGACATTGGTACTTCTCACAGTTTCTTTGTGTTCTTCCTATCTCTAATGACCCGTTGGCCATATATTTACATGCAAGGTGAAACCCCATTGAGAACCACAATAGCTGTGGAAGAATTTTGCAGCATATAGCACAAAGGAACCATGATGTCCAGCCTTACCATAATACAGATACATTAAAAAAGAAAACAAAACAAACCAAAACAAACCAAACAACAGAATACCCTCAAACACAATAGCACTGCATGAGTAATAACAACAATCACCTGTAAAGTGGAGGGTGCCTTGCAACTCGTCTTCCCCACTGGATGCCAAATTGTGTTTTATTAGATAAAGAAGGCTCCAGTAGACAAAACCCAAAAGATTACAAGGGGCCATGTTGCACCCGTGTGTAATTGTTCTGTACTGCCATATGATAATTTGCAATACGTGTATATTGAGATAATACCACAGGGTATTTTTCTCTTGTAGAATGCATATCTATTGTTAAGTAACTGATGACAAAGGCTGGCACATTATTAAAGGCTGGACTGAGTTCAGAATTTAATATTCCCCTCGCATTTCAAGCAATTTTCAATGTCCACAACTGTCATCTAACATTGTTTCCAAGTTGCAATTCAGTGGGAGAAAAATAGCTATCCATGTAGGGCTTCACAGTGACACATCTGTTACATTATTTATCTTAAGGGTGAAGACAGGAATGAACCAACTTCCAGCCTCATAATTCAGAAATGAACATAATAGAAATTAAAGGGAGAAAAGAAAGGGACAGCATCTTTGTGTGAATGTAGGTTAATGGAGTATCATGTGAAACTGCTTTTGCCAGAATTACTCTCCCTGGTTCCTTCCAAGTGTACTTATCATGATGTAAATCAGGAGGAGCTTCATTAAGTGCATTGACTCACATTGGCCCAAACAGCTGTAAAACAGATCTGAACGAGGCACAATATCACTGCAACGGGTCTGTCGTGTGAAACCTTTCTGTGGTTAAAATGATGGAACAAACACTCAAACCTTTCAGACCTGAAACACGTTTCTCCTCCAAGGCAGCTGCCCGACGCTGTATTTTTTTAAAGCATTCCCCCCTTTGCACTTCAGTACTTTGGGCTTGCCCCACCCGCCTCTCACCAGGACTCACCGCACACAATTTCATGGAACTTCCAAACATTTCCTGTGGAGTAAAAACCCAAACTTTCTGAACTCTGCTTTGCTTCGGGGCATCTAATCTTGAAAGTTATGTGTGCTGTTAAAAATTGGCTTTCAAATCATGGAACTAGGCCTTTAGGGATACTTTCTTTCTCTTATTTTTCTTTTTTTTTTTTTTCGTCTTCATAAGAAGTTTCAGAGCTGCAGAGCCTCAAGCCAAAAGAAATAGTTGTACAGGCAAGTTTTCTACACCGAATCTGAGAGAACAAGAGGCATGCTGGGGTGCTTGCTAGGGGCTATCTCGCCCTCCTGCATTCACATGCCTCCCACAACGCTCCATGTAGTTGATATGAAAATGAGTACATGAACTCCTGGGTGACCTTTTAAATTGGCCCCATTTCTTCCTCTCACCTTGGCTGTTTCAGACACATTCTTCTTGTTCGAGGATGACTTTCCAGCTATTTTGCACGCTTCTAAAATAAAATTACATAAATGTATGAAAATTAGTCAGCTGGAAAGGCACAAAACCTCCCCAGTAACAACAGTTACCGGAGTTTGATGGTCCCAGAGCACTAGTTATCACTGCTTCTCTGCTGGGATTATGCTTTTTATCTAACTGGGATTAAACAATGGCCTTTTACATAATTTATCGATATTTATGGGAATAAGGTGGTCACCAGTCATTGAAGCTACCGAAGAGCATTCTTCTCAGTAACAAGAACATTCCCATTATTAACAATTCCTTTACTGCACATAGTCCAACAGCACTGTTTGACTCCTTACTGATAACTATTTAGAAAACACAGTTTTTACCTCCAAATTAACAGATCACTACTTTTTCTTGGTATGCTGTTATATGTGATAGAGATAGGGCTTTGTTTCTGCTTGTGTTAGAAGATACTTTTTTGTGTCACAGAAGACACTACACATATATAGGATATTCTCTTTCCTGCATTTTAGGGCCAAAAGGGTTCACTATTCTCTAATCTGACCTCCTGCACCAAAAAAAAACCTTGAAATTTTGCATTATGAGCCCTGAAATAGTAAATTTAAATCTGAGAAGATGAATGAATGCTGTCAGATTTCATGTTAAAAATGGCTTTTCAAAGACACATGAACAAAGAGAAATGCTTAAATTAAGTGTTTTGCACACCAAACAGCCTGTTAGACAGAAGACTTCTAGTTTGGTACTATTATTATTATTTATTGTGTATTATGGCACTGCCCCCAGTTGTGCCTGTGTAATAAAAGACAGATTCCATTTCCCTCTCCCTTCCTGACTTTGAGAGATTGCAAACAAAGGCACTGACCATGCCAAGCTTCACACCCATGGTGAATCTCACACATTGCAAGTTTTTCCTCTGAAATCCATGTCTGTGCACAGACCGATGCAGATGATGCCGTAACTATGTGCCTGGGCCCATACAGGCACAATGGTATGAGGGTTTAAGTACTTGCTCGCATTTGTTTATACTATTTTTATATAGAATTCACAAACAATTTATTTTCCTGAAAGCTAAACAAGGGAAATCCCCTGCTTAGCAGAGATCGTAGCCAGTTCATGCCTCCACTGAACTGGATAGGGGAAGGTAAGTGCATGGGTCAGGGTGTGAGATGTCGCCTCATATTTCTTCATCCCACTATCCCACAGGGACAGGAGGTAAACTTTACTTGATACACTGAGGAGTCCTGGCACAACACAGATGCATTTCTTGCCCCAAAATCACCAGCTAGCAGCAGAAAAACAAGGAAAATGCATTTCTCTGCCTTCCAGGGTCATGCTGTTTGCATGGTGGTCTGTCCTACGTGAGTGAACAGAAGTACAAACATGCCATTTTATCCTGTGTACTGATCTCTGTGTTTAGCTTACATACACACAATGTTTTTCAAATGCACTTAACGGGTATTAACTTGTAGTTCCTTACAACTCTCCAGTCAGATCGCTGAGCAATTATACACATACTTTCTGTTCTCAGAAACTCAGACAGAGACTCCAAGGACTAAATCAACCTAAGGTGTAGAAATTTGTTCTACCACAACTAATTATCCAATGAAAACTCTCAGTTCAACAATATAGCTGAAAATAGAGTGCTCGGAAAGCCAACCTAGCATTTCAGTCTATTTATAATATAAACCTTCACTATAGCCAACATTGTTAAGAGGTTTTTATAGTATATAGCCCAAAGTTTTGGTCTTTAATTACTCCTTTAATCTTTGCTGGGCTTGTTCCTGAGAACAAGTTACACTCCTGCTTTTTACAGGATAAACAGCTTCCAGGAATGCATCAGACTGCCGCAGGGGTCAGTGAGTGCATTTATTGAACACCGCTCTATTTCAGCCTAAATCCTGACTGATCTGTTTTTGCTTAGTGGAAGTATAATTAATATAGCTAATTAACAAATGACCACCCAAATTTTTCTTTTTTTTTTTTTTTTTTTCAGAGTAAGAGAATTTACACAAGTCTTCATTTGTTTCATGTGGCTCCTCTTCCACCTGGAAGGGTCAGCTGTTTGTAGGGATGTTAAATCCCTATATGTTAATATGAGGATTATGCTAAATAATGTTAAATATATCTTAATATAGGGATTATGTTAAATCTAAAAAAATGTACTGATGTTGTCCATTTGTGTTGTCTGATGGATGGACTACGGGATTTTTCTTTTTTGTTACAATTTCAAATCATATCCAGGGGTCAAAATGGCACTTTGGCTCCTGTCACAAGCTCACAGGAGGTCCTCAAAGACAACGTATTTTCTCTACTGTCCTGCAGTATGGCAGGGAGCCACTGGAGATATTTGTTTGACAATGATGTGCTGTGTTCCCAACTCCTGGAAGCACTGTGGAGGAACAACCCTACTGTTTTCTGGATACCCCTGAAATGTGTTGTAAGGTGCTGAATAATGGGAGAATGACCCCTTGTTGCAATTATAGATCTCTCCTGTAAGGACAGAACTCTCTTATTCACCACATATCCCCAAATCATCCTTAACGGAAAATAATCATGAAAGGAAAAAAGGATATTTACTACTGTACGTTTTTGACATTTGATTCAGAAACAGATGTCCCAGGTGACAATTGTCCACATCTCCTCCAACTCAGCTTCCATTGTCAAGCAAAATGTGTATGATTTCCTTCATGGAAGAGGATCCCGATCTGGAGATATACTCTCTTACAGACCTAGCCTCTCCTTGTGATTCAAATTCAAAACTCTCCTCATTCAGGATGATTTCTCAGGACTTCAGAAATGCAAATGATTCTTGAGCACACCAAATTAGAGATATCTCCTTGCTCACAACATAATTGTTGGAAATTCATCCACCTATTGGAAGGAAAGAAGGTTTTTCTTGCCAGAGAGAGATTCAATCATTAGTACATAGCTTTTGTTTTCCCAAAATCTCTGTTTCATATACACTGGTGGCCGACCTGTATTCATGCATGCAAGTGAGACTTCATGCGTGTGGTTAGTTCTTAATTCTTGGACAAGATTCTTGGATGCAACTGTAGCTGGATAAGGATTTGACAACTTTCTGGAGTGCTGACACTTCACCCTGTTTTGACCAACATCTCCCTATTGTGAAGTTATTGTGCAACACTGGAGAGTTACTGACTGGTCACCAAAGGCATATGGATCCCATCAGTTCCCAATGTTAAATTAGATTAAGATTTTAAGTGGTGTTCATGGTGACTGCATTGTTTTTCTGGAATGTGCTAAATTTCATAGGAGAAGAAGAGAGGAAGTATTTTCTATAAATGTTTAAAGGAGTTGTGAAGAAGTAATGAGAGTTTCTTACTGAGAGGTGGCATATGATAAAAGGAATGAAGGTAGGACTGAGGACAACTTTAGTAACATTACTACACAAGAAGCTGTGGATTATAGCTGAAGGACTTTGGACTATGACTAGGAAAAAAGAAGAAAACAAAAAAAAGCAAGCGTGTCCCAGGAAATAAAAGCAAAAATGTAAGGCATGGAAGGATAGATCACAAAAGTGTATGTTAATAGTTGATAGTTGAATTGATTGGCTTAACAGTAGTGAAGGCAATAACTGCTAAACCATGAGGATTAGGAGACCAGACTTACTAATGCAATGATTCTGTAGTGGTATTCCTTGGACTACACAAAGCCACAAGAGTCCTGGAAGTGTATGGCAAATGGTCTGTGCAACTGCATTAAACAGTGAAATACATTAAGTTTCTCTCCTACAGTTGCACAAGTTGCCTGTGATCAGCTTATTTGAATTGCTGGGGGTGACTGAGCTCATGAATGATTCGTATGTTTGTTCAAACAGGTTTTTAACTCCAAGGAGAGTCTTCTTCACAAAGCTATCTGAATTGTTGTTATCAATACATTGTGTAGCTTCTTTTATTCTCAGAAATTTTTTGCAAGCTAGTACTGATTTCTGAAAATTGATTTATTCATAAACATTCACTAAGTAGCTTTGACAAACAGTTTCTGGACTATGAGGTATTCATGAATGGTGCCTTCTCACCACAAAATGTACATTATGCATCATGTGTTACTTCAGACATATGGCATTGCTCCTGTCCCTGGACTGGTCAGTTAAAATGTAACTAGTGACTGGATGACTAAAGTATAATGGCCAATCTTGAATCACGATTGACATATAAATATTCAGAAAAGCTTCATTTGGGGAACACAAGGGACCTGAAAACAGATTCAGAAGCAGACTGTGGTCATTCATATATTCATGAATAACCTTATGAGACCTCAGAGGAGCAGAGAAGTAAATCCACGTATTAATTTGTGCCTAACCTCATTTTGTTATTCCAAGGGCTCTAATCTAACCCAGAGGGAGAGCAGAATTTAGATGAAAGAGTCATTACAAAAAATGCCTAAACAACCTTTGAAAGAGAGATGAACACCACAATCTAGCTCCTTTCCAAAGTGAGCATCCATCATGCTAAATTTGAGAACTCTACAATTAGTTGATGTCTTTTTCAGACTCAAAAAACTCTTGCATTATTTTCTCATCAGGTTCACTGTTTCTACAAAAAAGTGGTAACTTTACTGTAGCATAATCTGGTGTCTGTTGAGCTCCCTGTAGGAGCCATGAGGTCTATTTTGAATCTGTTCAGGTAAAAGTGAACTCAAACCTAGGCTTCACATGGAGCCACGTGCTCCAGCAACTAGGACTGCTGGCTTCATTTGTAAAGGACGTGCAACATCGACAGCTTTTCCTCCTTTACCTACCTTTTAAAGACTAGCTACAGAAATAAAAGGACTTGGGCATGAGAGAGCATTACTGTATTTTAGAACACCCGCAGAAAGAGAAAATTAGATGCAGGGAAGATTTTTCTTTCCTAAAAAAAGTCATTGATGGAGTTCAGGCTTATCCAATATTAGCTGGCAGTTCGGATAATATTTTCAGAGTTGAAATTTTGACTGTCCTGAGGACAGGCACAACTCAGTATAATTGAGCAGATTCTATCCAAAGAAAGTGAGGGAATATAGTAAGCATTCAGCAGACTGCAAATTATGTCTCTGTCTAGATGCCTATGAGAAATGGCAGTAAACAGAAGCAGATCTTTAAAAATAAAAGTCCTACCAAGGGAAAGCAATGAGGGCAAATGAGGGTTCAATGCTAAATTTCTTATCAAATTGTTCAATATTAAAAAAAAAAAAAAACACTCATGACAGCCCTGTTGGGGCCAAACTTCCCAAGGGTTGTGATGATAAGATTGTGATAAGGATATCTAGAAAAGAAATATTCTAAACTAATGAGATTAAACAGGATGAGATCATCCATTGATGGATTTATCCCATGACCAAGAAAAATGTAATGGCATTAATGATGAGGATTTTTGATCATAATAAGATGTGGGCTGATGCCTGAGAGAAAGTCCAGTGGTAGCAACAACTGCAGTGAGTCCCATGTGCAAAGACAACATAATAATGCTTAATTGGCAAAATGCGTTATGAAGAGAAGCCTTTGCTATTATTTTATGGGAAAGCTCTGCAGAATTTAATAGACAACTGTTATCTTCCTTTCATTATTATTTCTACTTTCTTTCTGACTGGTCCATCTAGATGCAATGGAAATACCATATCTATGGAAAAGCTTTTTATATAGCTAAAGCATCCTCCCAAGTAATCTTGTTTGCTACTAGATATAATATGTAGCACATTTAACAGGGAGGCAGATCTTTGTTATGTGCTCCCTTTGGCCATAGGGATGGTCTTTCCTGTGGGGGTTTCATATCAGCATGTCATGGGCTTTTTCCTCTCACTCTGTGAACTTAGTTTGGAAACTGTAAGGCTTAGGTTTTACAACGACTTTGCACAGCATGCTTTACCCTCGCTTGGTGAGACTAACACACATTTGGTCACTTGCGGACATTTCCAGTAGCAATTCCTTGGGGAACACCTAAAAGTTGTACGTTACAGAGAGGTCCATCATGATCAGGGTTATGCTCGTCTCAGGGAGACATTCATCTCGCCCGGATGTGAGCTGATCACCCTAGGTCCTCCTTATGGTTAGTGAAGAGACATAATATATTTTGTACAAATTCCTTTCACTAACATCACAAGATTAATTCTGGATTATATGAATCATCTTTAAAAACATCCCTCTTTCTCACAATAAAGTGAAAACAGAGGGTCTAGTTCATGAAGCGAACTATATTTATTCAGGTGATAATGAAGGACTGTTCTGTATTATCATAGAATCATAGAATCCCAGGTTGGAAGGGACCTCAAGGATCATCTGGTCCAACCTTTCTAGCACAATCTAGACAATGTGGCCCAGCACCATCTCCAGCTGAATCTTAAACATGTTCAGTGTAGCGGAGTCAACCACTTCCCTGGGGAGATTATTCCAATGATTGACTGTTCTCATTGTGAAAAATTTACCTCTTGTGTCCAATTGGAATCTCCCTGGGAGTAACTTGTACCCGTTACCCCTTGTCCTCACCATGGGACTCCTTCTAAAAAGGGAGTCTCCATCTTCTTTTGTCGTGGTTTAACCCCAGTCGGCAACTAAGCATCATGCAGCCACTCGCTCACTCCACCCTGGTGGGATGGGGGAGAGAATCGGAAGAGTAACAGTGAGAAAACTCATGGGTTGAGATAAAGACAGTTTAATAGGGAAAGCAAAAGCCGCGCGCACAAGCAAAGCAAAACAAGGAATTCATTCAC
The DNA here is from genome assembly GCA_020745775.1 of Theristicus caerulescens. Classification (NCBI taxonomy): domain Eukaryota; kingdom Metazoa; phylum Chordata; class Aves; order Pelecaniformes; family Threskiornithidae; genus Theristicus; species Theristicus caerulescens. The sequence goes on from CM036583.1 coordinate 5,255,548, forward strand.
TACTTCCCATTGGCAGGCAGGTGTTCAGCCATCTCCAGGAAAGCAGGGCTCCATCATGTATAACGGTTACTTGGGAAGCCAAACGCCACCATGCTGAATGTCCCCCCCTTCCTTCTTCTTCCCCCAGCTTATATACTGAGCATGACGTCATATAGCATGGAATAGCCCTTTGGCCAGTCTGGGTCAGCTGTCCTGGCTGTGCCCACTCCCAGCTTCTCATGCACCTGGCAGAGCACAGGAAGCTGAAAAGTCCTTGACCAGTGTAAACTCTACTCAGCAAGAACCAAAACATTAGTGTGTTATCAACATTATTCTCATCCTAAATCCAAAATACAGCACTCTACTAGCTACTAAGAAGAAAATTAACTCTATCCCAGCTGAAACCAGGACATCTTTGTAGTTCCCCTTTAAGTACTGGCACATGGTGATGAGATCACCTCGAAGCCTCCTTTTCTCAAGGCTGAACAAACCCAGCTCTCTCAGCCTATCCCCATACGGCAGGCTTCCCAGACCCTTGATCATCTTGGTGGCCCTTCTCTGGACCCTCTCCAGCCTCTCCACATCTTTTTTGTATAACGGGGACCAGAACTGTACACACTATTCCAGGTGTGGCCTGCCAAGTGCTGAGTAGAGTGGGATAATGACTTCTTTATCTCTGCTGGTGGTGCCCTTTTTGATGCAACCCAGCATCCTATTGGCCTTCTTGGCCGCAGCAGCACACTGTTCATTCATATTGAGCTTCCTGTCCACCAGGACCCCCAGGTCCCTCTCCATGGAGCTGCTCTCTAGCCACGTGGATCCCAGTCTGAGCTGCACTCCTGGATTATGTTTTTCCAGGTGCAGGACCCTACACTTGTCTTTGTTAAACTTCATAAGGTTCTTGTTAGCCCACTCTTCCAGCCTATCCAGATCTTCCTGCAGGGTGGCTCTCCTTTCCAGAGTGTCTACTTCCCCATTCAATTTGGTGTCATCAGCAAACTTCATCAGTCTACACTTGATCCCATTATCCAGATCACTTATGAAGATATTGAAGAGCGTTGGGCCCAGTATCGATCCCTGGGGGACCCCACTTGTGATGGGTTGCCAGTTTGAAAAAGAGCTATTCACCACCACCCTTTAGGTGCGGCCTGTCAGCCAATTCCTCACCCACCACACAGACCACTTGTCCAGGCCATAACGCATCAGTTTCTCCAGAAGGAGGCCATGGGGAACTGTATCGAAGGCTTTGGAGAAGTCCAAGTAGACAACGTCGACCGCTTGCCCCATGTCAACTGAGCAGGTCACTTTATCATAGAAAGCCACCAGATTTGTCAGGCACAATTTGCCTTTTGTGAAGCCGTGTTGGCTTTTCCCAACCACGTGCTTTATTTGACTCGTGATGGCCCCCAGGAGGATCCCTTCCATGACTTTCCCTGGGATTGAAGTAAGACTGATGGGCCTATAATTACCTGGATCCTCCCTTGAGCCCTTCTTATAGATAGGGGTAACATTTGCCTTCCTCCTTATGACTTGCATCTTTTTCCCCAATATGCTAGGTAGACTTGATCAATGTGATTGCTATTGTTAGAGAAACTATAGGAGTTTTATTAAAAAAAAAAATCCTTTAGATTTTTGATTGCAAAATCAGATACTCCTTATTTGATAAGAATGTCACTCTTTTTTCTCCAGAAAAAAAGAACAATTGAGCAAAATTTTATTAACTTACCTTAACTCTAAAATAGTCTTACAAATATTGACCATCTGAACTCAGAGAGATCCTGCAATGTTCTATTTTATATATGGGGAAACACAGACATCAAAAGATGACATTGTGAGCACTGTGAAATAATTGGTAATAATTATTAAAAAGTCCTTCTATGGGGGCTCATCAGTTAGAAGGCCATTGATGTAAAAAATATAACTAAGTGCTCTCCAAAAGCAGGACAAGAGACTCCTAAAACATGCAGTTTTAATGGAATTCATTGAACAAAAAGGCACAGTCACAAGAAGCAGTCAGAGAGTGTGTATAACTACATAGACAGTAAAAGGAAAAAAAAATCTTGGCAAGTATGTGCTTTGAAGTTTTCCACATAACTACGCTTTCATGAAGAGAGGCCACGCACAGACTCTGTTGAACCCAAATGGCTTGTCTGAAACAACTCACATACAGAGAGCTTTCAGGGAGCATGTTTGACTGTTTCCAAGATTATGTTTATGTTCCTTACATGTGCTTAAAACTCCACATCTTTTTTACTGGCTTTGCTTGATTTAGACCAAACCCAGTTCTTCAAATAATTAACATTTTTACAGCTCAAAAATCCTGTATAGGTACTTGTTTGCAGCTGAATTTCAGCCTAATCATATCTAAAATAATCTTAATAATAATCCTAAAGGATTTGCCAACTCTATCATCCATTAACTTTTTATGGTATGCAAACACTTCATGTTTTACTGACATATTCTGAAAACATGTACAGAGGGACTAACTAGGCATGGGGGCAAAAGAGTTATCCTTAATTTGTAATTTCCTGTTATTGTAAATTATACCTGCTCTGCATCTTTATGGCTGCCTTCCATCTTGAAATGTTACTGTGTTACTTTTCTCTTTAACTTATGCACCTTGAATGTTGTAAAAACTACCATAAAAGTCAATAAAAATGCAATAACGTGTCAATCTAAAGCAATGGAGCAATCTCTATTGAGCAAACAATTGGAAAGCTACAGCTAAAATGCATTTGCACCATGTTGCAATTGATTAAAGATATGAATCAGAAAATTAAAAGTTTTTTTCCAGTTTTAGTTATTACCAGTTGCTTAATTTATAGAGCAGTTACTTTGATCCTATCTAGAGTCCTGGAAAGAGGCTACCAGTACAGACAGCAATACTGTCTTGTGTTGCTTCCATTAGTATGGATTGCCCATGATCATCCTAAATGCACAATCATTCAGCAAATGTTGCCACAATATAAGTCCACTTCTATTCTGTTTATGTGAATACTTAGGTAAGAACTTCCCTTTTCTTATCAAGAACAAAAAACGAGTTGTACTAAAGTTCTGTCCAGCTCAGTATCCCATACCTGACAGTGACCTGCAGCAAAGCCCCAGGAAAGACTAGATAGCAGGGAAGGAGTAAAATCGTCCTTCCCCAGTATGATCTTGGTGACGTGGCTCAGGGACCTATTGACCTAGCACTGCACATCTTTCTTTGTCTTTAACAGTCCTTGCTGGATTTTTCTCCCCTGAACTTGCTTAATCACTTCTTGAACTCAGTCTAGGTTACATGTGAGCTTTCAAGCAAATAACTTGGCGGGGGGTGTGTGTGCTGATTTCGGCCTCTATTGTAACTTCACATTTGAAGATAAAATTTGTCACAGCACCACTGGAATGGATCAAAAGTTGAGCAGAGAGGAAGCCATCACCTCAGTGATGGGGATAGGGATATCTAAGAAAAGAGATTGGGTAATTTCAAGGCCAATATGGGTACTTTTTTTTCTGCTCTATCTAATTTTGATATATGCCTGGGAGTAAAATAGTTTCTTCAAGAACCCAGACATCCATTGGGTAAATATGGCAATTTGATTCTAAGCTCATTTTACGCACAGCAGATAAATAAGTAATCATAAACTATGTCATCATAAATAAAAGCCTTATTGAGCTTAGGCAATGAAAATGAATCAATAGAGGACACTCATCCCCAGTGAAAGCAACAGCTAATGCTCTGCGGTTCCTGGTGGATACTCTGTCATTGTATTTTAAAACCACAAGGAATTCCCTGTGTCATCAGCAATGACCACTTTATTGCTGCTGAATTAGGAAATGAGCAGGAATAAAGGTGCATTTGAGTTCCACGGACTCATTCATTTAGCCCATCTTCCAATGCAGGAGGATCACCTGGTTATCTCATGGATTTGGATGGGTACAGAGAAAGAAAGACAGGCTCTTCCTTGAGTTTCAACTTACACATGATACTAGAGAATGATGTTTTTGGTTCTTCCAACTACAGCAAGGCAAATTAAGGTGGATTATCAGAGAGAAACAAAGGCCCAAGCTGATCATCTGTCACACATTTATGTCTATTCCTCTGGTTGTTTCAGTCAGAAATCCAAACCCAAACCAAAACTTCTGCAATTTTTCCAGAAGTGTTACACTTCCTAGCATTTCCTAGATTGAATATATCCCTTTTTAAAGAGCAAAATCTCTATTTCAGAGTAGGTCTTGTCACTTTTTATGAGAAAAGCTTTTTGAAAATGGGTGGTTCCAACCTGAAATGAATGATTTTGTTTATGTCTAAAAAATCTATTTTATTCAACTTGGAAAACCATATACCTCCCCGCCCCCAGGTATTTTTAATATCATGGAGTATTTTTAATGAATCAGAAGTTTTAGCAAACTGAAAAATATCTATGCTAATTTTGCATCTTTACTATTTATCCCATGATGGATACTATGCTGACTACCATCAGATGCATTAAATCAGACTCATTTAGTCTAAAAAGTGATGAAACTTCATTTAAACAATGCAATTTCTTTTGAAAGTATTAAAGGGGAGAAGAACAACAATTTCAAATCATTCATTTCTCTCTTGCTTAATGAATTATTGATCTGTGCTTTCCTTTTGAATGATAGTGCTCTGATGTGATAAATGTTGAGTTGAATCTTTACACAAATATTGTATATCATCAGCATGTTATGGCAACACAATAGCATGTACCAAGATACACCTGAAAAGATGGAATAATACAAAAAAAACATTATGAGGTGCCACAACTGTGTCTCTGTGTGTGTGAGGGTGCATACGTAAAATAGCAAATGGAAAAGAAAGTAATATATCCAGGAGGGTGATAACGATGCAGAATTATAGAAAGTTTACATTTGGCTTAACACTGAACAGGGAACATTGGAAATGAAAAATAATTACATTCTACTACTAGTAATTCTTCTAACTTGACATTTCTTGCAACCAAAGTGCATAGCTGTCACAGGTTTAAAGGGACAGCTCTCTTATACCCTGCTCATGTTCGGAAGCTTTAGCTTCATACACAGCTATTCACGCCAACGGGAACTACACAGTCAAAAGACAAAAGAAAAGTGCTGAGAGCAGTAAACACATAGATAATCCTGTCCACCAAACAATTTTGCATTTCCTTTATGCACCATTTATTTCAGACAAAAAAGCTGCTGAGAGATTTACGTCAAAGTGATTTCCACAGCTCAGCTGCTCAAGGCTGGGGAGATGATTGAAGCGCTGAGCTACACTTTCCTGGCGACCTGTGCATACCCCTCTCCTGCCATGCCTGGGGGTGGGAGATCTCATGATCTCCCTCAGAGAAGTTAATTTCTAGCATCAGCTGGGTGGTTTTTGGCAGCCTAGATGAGGGGAAAGAGCCTGTGGTTACTGAGAGACGAAGGGACAATTGTCTTTCTTTTTTCCCTTGGACAGCAGTAGGACTTCAGCACTAGTTGTCCTTCCTTTGGCCTGTCATACCCTAAGTAGGCAGGCTGGGAAGGTGTTCCACCATCCTTCTCCTGAGCCCTCTGCAAAGAAGGGAGTACCCCTCTCTCATCGATAGGGGAGAAAGAAGTGCTCAGAGTATACATGGGGCCAAAATAACCAGATCTTTCACAACACAAGCCAAAACATCCATATCCCATTCTAAAACACTCATGCTTGTCAGGCAAAAATTCTCAAATGAGTATGGCTGCACTGGGACAACAAGCGCTCATGCTATCTTATACTTTCACAGTGAATTAAGACTTGCAACTAATGACCTATAACTGTTATCCACCAGGGCTACATTGAGATTTTGCTTAGATGGCTACAAAGGGTAAGGAATAAATATCACCATTCAGGGACTAACCAGATCCAAGTACACAAGGTCAGACCAGCAGATGCAAAACAGTGCCAGGGAGACATGGAAGCCGGTCTCCTCCTTTTAACATCACAACTAGCACACCCAATGCAGTTGAGAGGGTGTTGCCATCTATCCTGGTGTAAGCCAACATCAGGATACGATCCCTTAGAGTAGGAAGCAATCCAGCTTTCATGTGAACATCACCACATAGGAAACATTGGCTAGCTTACTATAAAACCCTGGCTCATTGATGTGCCTGTAGGTAGAATCTAACACAAGGCTAATCAGGCTAGGCAAGGTGTACATCTAAAGATATTCAAATAAATTTGTATAGCGATCCATATCACACATTTTTTTTTCATACACATGCTTTTGTGCGTGGCCCCACTCTTTTAAAAAGTGTCTCTCCAGACTCAAGAGACTCAACAGAATGACAAGTCCCTGAAAATTTTGCACGAGACTGTTTTCCAGGAGTAGGTGGTTAACTCAGAGTTGAAAACTTAGCTTCTTCTAGTGTCACCAGAATCAGGTATCATATTTCTATCACTCAATAAAAAATGAGTTCTCCATTCCCAGGAAATATTTCTAGTATTAATTTAGAGAATGAATCACTTTTTTGTGGCTATCAGTAAAAAACCCCAAACAGTCCATTTAAAACCTATTAGCAAGCACAAGAAGGCTAAAGAAGGCATAATTCATGTAATTTTTTTTCCCTTTCCACATATTTAACAGTGTTTTGGAACATGATGCATAACATACACAGCTCTGATTGTCCGGTGGTAGATCAACAACCTGCACCGATGGTCTTATATACAGAGTGGGAAAATGAGACTTGAGACTTCAGTTTGCAAATAGCTGGGAAAAAATAGATCACAGGGTTGAAAACTTGTAATCATTATGGCATTTGCATTATGACAAATTAAAAACTGGTATTCTAGTTTACGAACAGTGTTATAAAGCTGGTATTCTGCACTGTGTATTGCAAGCTCATTTAAAATGTACTCTTCCACGACATGATGAGAACACAAATTATAATTAGGAAAGTAACCCAAGCAGAAAATTAGTCTGGAAGACTAGTCTGAGTGTGCTCCTGCAGACAAAGCCATCCTGTGTCTTAACTTTACTGTCTCAGTATAGGGAGAGATTGATGCAGATGATAAAGACAAGGACAGATATGGCTTTCTGGGGGGAAAAAAAAGGCTTTGCAAGTATGATCTGTAGTGTTTGAGTCGTGCAAACATGCACAAAGAGAAGCCCACCAGATCCCACCTTTGCAGAGTTACTCACAGCATAGGCTGTTATGGCTGTGACGTACAGGTCTATACCTGGATTTTTCTTCCCATAATCCTGTTCATAGGCAAAAATCCACATTTATGAGCACAGATAAGGTCTGCTGACCCCACCCTGAACCCAGACCCTACTTGCACAAGTAAGTGTACCCAACATTTATAACCAACAAAAGGTTAGCTATAAAGGTAATGATCTGAGAAAAATGTGGTTCAAAATTTCATTCTAAAACAAAGTTTGGGCCAAAAAAGAAAAAAAGTCACAAAGTACTTGCTACCACTAAATGATAAACCAAATAAATGATCTTGACAAAATTATAAGCAAGCAAGACACATATCTGAAAACATTTGCATTTGAAGTTTTCTCTTCTGGAAAAGTTTTGTGGGGTTTAAAAGAAAAGCCAAATAGTTCTGTACAGATCACTTGGTATCTCTGTACTTTATCTAGAAACTGGAACAATCCACTGATTGGAAACTTATACCGACCTTTTCAGTGTATCTTCTTGTGGAAAGGGGACCTGCATACTAGACAGTGATTATATTGCAATCAAAGGAAAGGATTGTAATTTTCTATTAAATCTTATTAGTTTTTTTTCTGTGAGAGCTGATTTCCTTGAGGTAACTGATACTACTTCATTGTGAGTAAGAGGACCTATGAATTCCTAGTACCTTACAGGATTTAGCAGATTTATCGTTATTTAGAAAAAGATAAAAAGGAAAACAAAAAACCCACTGAGGCAAGGAGCTATATCAACATTTGCTCTGAAAAAAAAATATGCTCTGCTATAAGAGATGAGAGTTTGGCAAAAAATGCAATGTTTGGGGAGTGTGACGCTGGGTGCCTACCTAACATACAGGATTTTAGAAAGTGAGAATTAAGACATGAGAGACCTTATTTTCTCCAGGGGTGGCATGCATCCATGCCTGTCAGTGCCTGCAGCACAGGTCAAGACTTCAACAAAACAGGCATTTGTTAGAAGGGTGTGTAAAAACGTTACCAGGTTGCAGAATAACACACATCAGCCCTTGTGCTGTACACTGAGTCCAGCTCTTCTCAGTTACCATCAATGACCTGGGGAATTTATCACACTTGCTGCCGGTGTTACCCAAACTATTTACCCTGAATACATCTTCAATCTCAAGTGTAACTGCATAATCCAGAAATTTGGTGCACCCTGGCATCAGCTTTTCCCTGGCTGCGGACTGTTAACTTGAACCCTTTCTGCTTCCCTGTCTCACCTGCTTCTGGCAGTACAGAGCAGCAAATTGAAAGTCACTCTCTGAGCACAGTTTTTACCCTAGATATTTTCAATACCCATTTTTAGTTCCTTTTGGGCTGAACTAAACAAAACAATGGCAACAGAGGTTGTAAATGAGAGCAGAAACATTGCTAGGAAAGAATTGCCCTCCTGGTTTTTGTGGGACAAAAGATACTTGACATTTAGGGCACCATATGAAGACAGCAATACACGTTCAACCTGACACAGCCTTAGATCCAGATCCATCATCTTGGCTCTACAAGACCCCAAGTTATCTACAGCAGCTCCTGCTGGTCACTGGGGCTCTGCCATGTTTATCCAATCAGTATATTTTATTTCTGTCTCCTACTCACAGGCTTGTCAGAGCATCTCACTTTAATGATGAAATGGTGTGGAGGATCCACCGGTGGTCAGTGACAGGGATAAAAAATCCAAACCAGCAAACAACCAGGAAGAGTTGCTTGGACCTAAATGAAAAAGCAGATTGATTAAGGATAGGTGCTCATCCTATTTTAAGGCTGAGGTGCATTAAGAATATTCATTTCACATTAGTTCATATGCAAATTTAAAAATTTTTGTACTGCATCCCATGTATCCAAGAGCTTGGGAAAAGGGAATTATAATTACACATACAATGCATGGTCTGAGATAGGGTGAATACATGACTTTAGTGTATATTTAAATCCATCCCTCATCAGAACATTCCCCAGGAGCAATGTTTTAATACAGGCTTCAATACCGTGCTTCTGTTCATTTAGAGGTGATTTAAAACCATGTCTGGAGTAAGCATGTGTTTATGAATTGTTGTTCAGAGTACAGATATTTCCTGAATTGGGCTGTAGAAGAAACCAAAAGTTTCCAAAACCAAAAGCAAAAATTAAAGTAATAGCTTATTATTGAGAAGCACATAAACACCTTTGCGGCCAAAGCTCCTCTTTTAAACTTCATCACTGGGACATGTGTTACTAATTCGCAGTGCCCACTTTGAAAACTTTAGACAGTATTTTTTTGTATTCAAAATGTCAAAAACATTTATAAAAGGGAAGCACTTTCTGTAAGGAAAAAAATGGGAAAGGAACATGGATTTGTTTTTACTGCTTGTCAGAGCTTTCACATGGGTTTTTGTTTTGATGAAAGGAAAACAATACACAATCATCAAAAACAAAACCAGCAATGATGATGTAGAAGATTTGGGCAACTGAAAGCTTTATTTTTGAGCATTGATTCCTGATTTTTCATGCCTCCCCTACATATTCCCAGAGAAATGCCTTCTGGAATGAAGCTATATATTATAAGATAATTTAATTTTAAAACTCTGGTTTGGTGACATTTACAGGATATTTAACACTTTCCAAAACTGTGACGGTATTTATATTCCTGGATATAGTTTTAGGAACCTAATTTCAAGTTTAAAAATACTGACTCATAGGCTTCTTGAAATGTGTGAGAAATGTCCTTTAAAACATGCATAAGATGACAAGAATAAAGGTGTTGGGCTAAAAACTTGGTCAAAGAAATAAAAACCCACCAGGAAGGTTGTTAATCTGCTCACATAAAACTGCACTGAGCAGCCTGCAATCTCCTTATGTAAAGTTTCTAACCAAAGGATGTCTTGGGCTGTACAAAGACTTACTGAGCTGGAACTCAGTAAGTCCAGCTTAGTAAGTCCTTGGTAAGACAGGAAGGGAAACTTGGTTATTAACATTTTATTATTGAACTAGGCAATAAAACTTTCTGAAAGTTCCATATTTCTATTTACTGGAGTTCCCTGAGTCCAAGAAGCATTCCCTGTGAAAAGGATTTTCTATGTTGGCAGTTTTCAGAATATGTGATGCCTGTCATACAGACCTGGATTGGGGTGATAACACAATATCTGGTTTTATTATGAACAAAAACCCCAAAGAAAACCCAAACAAAAATACTTTCAGTATTAATTATAGTGGTTGCAAGAAAAAAAAAATATTGAAACAGCAGCCCTTACAGTTATGCTAGCAGAGGGCAAGGCAGGCCCAAAGCTGTTCTTTGCCAAAAAATATCTTATGATCTGAACTTCTTTTCAGGATTTTAGAAATTATTGGGTTATTCAGTAATTTTCTGAAAGCTTGAAAACTCACACTACAAATTTTTTTGGCAAATTTTCCATCACTTGTTTGGATTGAAGAAATTAGAAATGTTCTGCTTTCCTGGGGCTTTTCAGCACCTCCTCCTTTCCACCTTCCTACAGATTAAAAATGGTATGATATAGCAAGACTGGCCAGAAGAAAGAATATGCAGAAGCACGTCTTAGAGCCTCAGGCTTTCAAACTGCAAAAGATGGGGATGAAAGCTCCTGACACACGTGCAGCCATGCTGTTAGAAGGTGTAACCCCAAGATTATGTGTAATGTCCAGTTAAGAAATCTTCCCTTAAATTTGAAACTCACAGGCAGATTCCCTCTGCCTCCTCCTTTGCTGCCTAACTCCTCCAGTTTTAATTAATGACACTATTATGTACCTCCACTGCAATATAAGACCTTGTTCAGGCAATATGCAGAAGCACTTTGAAGGAGCCCTCCAGACAAATAAGAACTGATTGCTCTTTTCATGTTAAGGCTTCTTTAAAAAATATGTAGATATACAGAGAGTTCATTGCAGACTTAAGTGAAATCTGTACCTGCATTAGTGCTCTTCAGCACCTGAAATAGGTAGAAGAGTATAGAAAAAGCTCAGATTCATTTCTGTCTTCAGAGTATGCACTTTTCTATCTGATCTCTAAACACAGTTCCTGCAGTGCTTTGTCCATGAGGACCATTCAGTAGTCCCTGTGATTTACCAATGGCCAAAATCCTACATCAGAATATAGGTGGTGTCCTTTAATTGCGATGCCCTTAATAATTTGCTCTGCCCTTAATAATTTGTTCTAACTTTCAGTCAGCCCTGAATTGGTCAGGCAGTTGGACTAGATGATTGTTCTAGGTCCCTTCCAACTGAAATATTCTGTCCTGTCCTGTCCTGTCCTATCCTATCCTATCCTATCCTATCCTATCTTATCCTAATTGCTAGCCCCAGACTCAGATCAGTACCTTATCAAAAGCTTCCCCTCACTGATGTATGGAAACAACTCTTCCTCTGGAGCTCCCTGCCTTGAAGGACAGCTCTGGGAATACAGCTGTGAGAGCTAGATGTTATGAGGATTGGGGCAAGGTACCCCAGCCTGATCCAAGAGGTTTTCTTGACCTCCATCTGATATCTTCCCTTATCTTTGTCTCCTGTACCGACACAGAGATCTTTCTACATCATTTCTGTCCCTGACCAGTATCGGTAGACTTCTCCTATTTACTGATTGCCTTATCTCTGCCACAGCCTCATTAACTCAATACACCCTGCAAGTTTTCATCCTCCCCTAGTTCCACAAAGATTTCTCAAGACAGTATGTGCCAATACAGTGTCCAGGTGTGACTGAAATGACCCAGAGATATAGGAAAAGATTAGTTTTCTGGTCTGTGACACGATCTTATACCAAGCTGCATTATGCAAAAAATAAATTCCCTTTTGCTTTACTGCACGACAACCTTTGATTGCTTAAAGCTAAGCCATTTTTCTGAAAGAAAGGGAAGAAAGCATATCTGTAAAATATTTTCTTCTGCTTGTTTAATAATCACTATTGTGAATCAGACACTGCAGCAGATAAAGGCTTTTAACTTAAGCTGAAAACCAAAGCATCATGACTACACCCACAACAGCTGCCTCTCCTGTGTGGAGAGGGGAGGTAGGGGAAGCTATAACACCATTCATCACTGGATTACCACAGATCAATGCAAACTGAATGACCAAATACTTTCTTTCTAGTCTCTTTCACTTCCTGGTGTGGGTTTTTTTTTATTATTTTATTTTTATTTGTTTTTAATTGGTCATGTGCAAGAGCCAAATGAATAAAACATCCTTACTGAAACTTAAAAGGGGAGACAGAAGAGGGAGAAGAAAGAGGGGGAAATATTTCTAGAGCTGGTTTTTATAACACTGGTTTCCAGCATGTTACAAATCTACTGGTGTCCCTTTAAGAATACTCTTATCTTGGTTTATAAAAGCTAACGGCATTAGAAATACAGTAATTAACATGTTCATAATGTAAATGCTAATCATTTAACATGTCAAGCATCTTCATCCCCTACTGAATCAATATGAGTTATTAAAACAGACTCTTTAAGACCTTTAAAATCAACTCTCAAAGCATGCACTAAACAACCACACCGTTGGCATACAGGAGCACCAAGTTACAAATTCATGTGTTAGACTGTCTGACACACTCGTTCCCTTTGATGGGAAAAAACAAAGCCAAAAAACCTCCCCTCAAAATCTTATATTCAGAACTGCATAATCTGTATGCATAAGTGAAATGCCCTTTTTTTTTTCTCAGAGATTTTCTAATTTTTTAAAACATAAAACTTACAGAGAGGAAAAAAAAGAAAAAAGACAAGTATTCTATTCGGGTTAAGAAATAAGGTTTTCCATGACAAAATTGTGTGACAATCCAGAATGCTCCTGAAACAATAAGTAAATAAAGATAATAAAAAATAAATCTAGTAAAGTAAAATTTAAAGTTCCTAGTTTTAAAACAGTTTCTGTCAAGATTGTTATTGGTCATGAAGAAAGCTGTATATGCATTTGGAAATTTATTTTAAATATTATAATGACTAAGTCTTAAAAACAAGGTTATTCCAATGTTTACTGCAGAAAGGGTAATAAAAATGTTTATTTTCAAATATATGCGAAATAGAGATGGAATTATTAGATGGATGCATCTTACCTCACAGTCAGCTCACAACACTTTGAGAAAGAGTCACAAAGTCTGTTTCGCATATATATATGTATGTAGAGACAGCGAAATGTTCACATCAGATGGCTGTTTCCTGGTCAACCCATTGAAAGAAGATGTCAGATATGACTTTTTTTTTTTTTTTTTTTGGTTACAGATACAAAATAAATGAAGTTTTGCAATTGGGTGCAAACCCCATTGTATAAACAGTGGGTCTCAAATACGTTCCTATCAAATTGCACAATGCTTGTGTTAACATCTTGTTCTACTTGAACAATCAGATAATGGACTGGATGTTAATAGGCTAGAGGTTGTTCTTGCTTTGGGAAAATCTTCTATGCCCATGAAGTTAATTGATAGGCATTTTTCAAAATGCCATAGTACTTCACTACAACTAGACCAGATTGTCAGTGGGAGTGCAAGAGCACCACCCCACCCCACCCCCAGCAGTGTATACAGCCAGATTAACTTACACCAGCTGGGAATTTAGCCCTCATTTTCTATATCTTGATCCACTTGATCCAACCAGGTATAAGTTGAAGTTCTACCTGGGCAATCCTAAATTGCTTCTTTATTGTGAGAAAGGAGGAAACTCATTTCAGAGAGGTTAAAATTTTACAAAGTTTGTGTACTCAGGAATAATTTATAAGGGGTTATATGTCTGATGGGAGATAAGAGCTCATATACCTTGCTTTCCTAGCATGAAAAATAGGTCTTAACCTCCAACCACCCTCCAAAAAAACCCCCAAGAAACCAACTAGGAGAAAGTTCAGCGCTGCCTTGGATGCTCTGAAATTAACCCAAATTACAGTGAAAGGGCAAATAGAAGATGGAGAATTCCAGATCTGGGGCAAAAATAAGTCAGCTGCAGTCAGGGAGGCTTTTCATGCCCATCGAAAGGAGAAGAAGCTACTTTATATTTGAGATTACCTCCAAACCACTCTTGGTAAGCTCTTAAACAATTCTGGCTACATTTTTATTATTTCTGAGAACTCAGAAGTATCATTACATCAAGAACTTCTCTGCATTCCTATTTGAATTTCCCAAGTTGTTTGTTAAGGCTACATAGTTACCAGGTCAATGTGGGCGCTTGAAGTTCTAACCCTTGCCTCTGGAGATAAACACAGGCAAACTTCAAAGTTTTGTGGGGGAGCTGAAGCAACAGTCTTGCTAGATTTCCCTACCTTATGTTCTCATGACCTGAATGTGACATAACTTTTCCTTCCTTTTTTTGTCTTTTTTTTTTAAAAAAAAAATACTTATACACCTGCAACAAATGTTCCTAAAGTCAGAGATCCAGAGTCAAAAGTCTGACATAAATGCAAACAGAATTACAATACAATTAGCTTTAAAGGCTATTATTTATATTACTCTCTCACAACACAAAGCACATACAGAACAAGCATTAGGTTACAAGCTTACCAAAGTCAGCAGGGAAATTACATAAAGGCAAGCAAACAAACACCAGGAGGAAAGACAGGACAAATGTGAACCTCCTTGGCCGTGAGCAGGGCCAAGAAGTACAACCAAATTAGATTTTTACTTTTTTCAGTGATGGAATAGCACAAGAGTCCTGGAGAGATGAGGTGAGGCAGAAACCATGAAGAAGGGGAAGGAAGAAGAGAGACAAGGGAGAGAGATTTTATGGTTGAAGGGGATGCTCTTTGGAGGTGATGGCTGTTTGTCACTAATACTATAATCAAGTAGTATGATCCTTAAACCACTCCAGGACTGTAATTATGTAATAGAAATAACAGTCCTGAATGAGAGGGAGAGTGCAGAAATCCCTCAATATGGGTAAAACATAGATGTTGGAAACAGGTATCTTCTACAATTCATTACAAATCCTCACAAAATAGGAGATCTTAGAGCCTGTCAGTATAAAACTGATCAATAGTTAAGTGGGGTATGTGAGACTAAATAAGACAGGGTGGTTTAATGGATTCATTTTCACTTCCTAAGACCCACAATACTATGAGTTGTTGCCCAGGACCAAGCGTCCCATAAACTTGTGTCATACTAATGTTTTCTTGTATTAGATGATTTGCTATGATTTAATTTTGCAGAGATGTAAATGGACAGAGCAGTATCAGAGTGTGCTAAAACGATTATCATCTGGAAAAGCTTACACTAATGGTATGAAAAGTGGACAGGATAGAAAGCAAGCAGATACAATAGAGTTGTGATGAGATTACTTGATCATGCATAACTCCAAACTGAGTGTCTTTAATATAAGGAATTATTCTTTAGGGAACGAAGCACTGAGCAACAGAACATATTGTACTTTTAATGTCCATAATTTTTTTCCCCAAGATTTGGTTTTAAAAAATTATGTCTTTCTATTCTATAACAATGGTAATTTGCTCATTAACACATGAGGAAATTGGTGATGAAACACAGCCCTTAAGTATGCATGGCTATAATTGAAGCAAATACAGTATCAAGGCAAGGTACTACATACAAGCCAGCTCAGTAATGTCCAAGTTTACATTCTGTACTATGCAAAGAAGGAATCAGGAAAAAAATCTAGACTTTGCCTTATGACTTGCTGTCAGCTTTGAGTATCTACTGACTTAGAAGAGGTATGGCCAGTAGTTTGTCATTTCTGCTGGAAAGGTACAGTGAGTGACATTTCTATTAGGGATGCAGACTTGGTGAACTATACACTATCTGCAGTGACAAACGATCTGTGGAGAGGAAAAAACATGTGGTTGTCATGCATATCTGATCCTCTAATTACACATACACACACAGGCACTGTTAAAAGAAGGGGCTTCTCCAACAGAGAATGCTTCCAGCAGGGTTAGACTTGCAAACCTCTGCAGATCTGTCCATTTTAGGGTGTGAAGACAAATCCTAAAAGATTAGTTAACACAATGGTCTGGTATTTGTAGAGATGGGAAACTGAAAAGAGGGAAAGGAAAAGGAAGTGGAGTCACACAGCAGCTTGTTTAGAAGACGAGAAAAAAGGTAAGGCCAACATCCTTCGAAGATGGCCACAGACCTGAAGTCAAGATTAGCACACTGGGGGAAGCCAGAAGTTTGCAAATTTGACTTTCAGATGGCTTATTTCTAACTATGGAGGAATTTTTGACGTCGCTTGCCTTGGAATCTATTGTCAGCCAAAGGAGACCTGTCACCTGTGAAAATCATCCTGAATTTCACTTCAAGATCCTGTGCACAAATTTGACTTACATCAGATATGACTGACTTCAGAAGGCAAACACACAGAAAATTTGAATTCAAGCTGAAAAACTCTTCTAATTCTTCTATTACAGTGAACAAAAGAATAAAAGCTGTCATCCCACCTGTTATTTTTATATGCAAAATAGAAATTCATCATGTATTTCACATTGATGAAGGTGCTAGGTCATTAATGTTGGGATGGAAGGACATGGAAAGAAGTATATATTGCAGCAGAGCTCTGTGTCTTGGAGGCCTGCCTTTCCTAGAAAAGGCCTCATCAAACATCATCAACCCCATGAGCTGTGATGGTCAGCATGTGACATGAAAGACCAGACTCATTCTGATGCTGTCAAGGCTATGAAAGAAGATATGGACAAGATCTTTCTATCATCCCTCCTGCCTGATGAAAGGGAAGATGCTTATGCCATTTTTGAAAAATGCTGCATGCTGCTGTTATATGTTGGGTCCGAAGTACTGCCAGACCAGTGACTACATTTACACATTGTGAAAAAGGAGATGGGGAGAAAAACTGCTGGATTAGAAAGAGATGGAATCATTCTTGCCTGAGTCCAGCCTTGGGTGGGATTCCTTGGATCCCTTCCCAGACGCCAGTGATTTTAGATCCTGTCTATGTGAAAAGAAGGCTCAGATCCTTCCTGAGCTCCTTCATCCTTTCCAGCCCATCATAGCAACTCCATGTATCCACATTGTCACCAGTGAGAGTCCATTCCTTAATTCCTGCAGGAGGACCAGTCTGTAGAGCTCACACGGTTCCTCTCAGGTCCAGTCTAACAAGTAGTCAAGGGTGTTAATCCATGACAAGTTGCAAGATGTGCTCCAGAGAGCAGAAGGGCTTGGGGACAGTTTTCAGTACACATTTGCAGTCCATTAGGACTTTTGCACACATGGTCTGAATACTCTGAGCTACGGGACTGTCATGACCTTAATCTTGTCCAAAGCCACCACAATCAGGTCTATAGCTGCAGCTGTAAGGTTTACGTTAGATGGATTAGGGGAAACCAAGTGAGATGAGTCACACTGGCTGAGGTTAGAAACCTGGTCATTATATCTCTATACCTTGAAGCCAGTTGATGCCAAAGAAAAGAAACAAAACACACACATCTGTGTCTTTCATGGCCATTTTTCTTGGCCAAATGCAGTGACAGTGAGAGACCTTAGGGACAAGGTTGTAGGAAGAAGAGGAAATCACAGTTTTTTTCAATTTTATAAACTACCAGCAGGCAGAATGGCAGCTCAAAAACGGAAGAAATGTACCACACTGGCACTCATATGCCTCCTGTGAGCCGGGGAGGTCCCAGATGACTGGAAGTTAGCAAATGTGACACCCATCTACAAGAAGGGTCAGAAGGAGGATCCAGGGAACTACAGGCCGGTCAGCCTGACCTCGGTGCTGGGGAAGGTTATGGAACAGATCATCCTGAGTGCCATCACACAACACGTACAGTACAACCAGATGATCAGGCTCAGCCAGCATGGGTTTATGAAAGGGAGGTCCTGCTTCACTAACCTGGTCTCCTTCTATGACAAGG
The DNA here is from genome assembly GCA_020745775.1 of Theristicus caerulescens. NCBI lineage: Eukaryota > Metazoa > Chordata > Aves > Pelecaniformes > Threskiornithidae > Theristicus > Theristicus caerulescens. Next base: position 5,273,454 of record CM036583.1, read on the forward strand.
TGACCCGCTTAGTGGATGAGGGAAAGGCTGTGGATGTTGTCTACTTGGACTTCAGTAAGGCCTTTGACACCATTTCCCACAGCATTCTCCTGGAGAAGCTGGCTGCTCATGGCTTGGACAAGTGCACCCTACGCAGGGTTAAAAACTGGCTGGACGGCCGAGCCCAGAGAGTGGTGGTGAATGGAGTCAAATCCAGTTGGTGACTGGTCACGAGTGGTGTTCCCCAGGGCTCAGTGTTGGGGCCGGTCTTGTTTAATATCTTTATCGACGATCTGGATGAGGGGATCGAGTGCACCCTCAGTCAGTTTGCAGATGACACCAAGTTGGGTGGGAGTGTCAATCTGCTGGAGGGTAGGAAGGCCCTGCAGAGGGACCTGGACAGGCTGGATCGTTGGGCCGCGGCCAACGGTATGAGGTTCAACAAGGCCAAGTGCCAGGTCCTGCACTTCGGCCACAACAACCCAGGCAACGCTACAGGCTTGGGGAGGAGTGGCTGGAAAGCAGCCTGGTGGAAAAGGACCTGGGGGTGATGGTTGACAGCCACCTAAACATGAGCCAGCAGTGTGCCCAGGTGGCCAAGAGGGCCAATGGCATCCTGGCTTGTTTCAGGAATAGTGTGGCCAGCAGGACCAGGGAGGTGATAGTGCCCCTGTATTTGGCACTGGTGAGGCCGCGCCTCGAATACTGTGTTCAGTTTTGGGCCCCTCACTTCAAGAAGGACATTGAGGTGCTGGAGCGTGTCCAGAGAAAGGCAACGAGGTTGGTGAAGGGTCTAGAGAATAAGTCTTACGAGGAGCGGCTGAGGGAGCTGGGGTTGTTTAGTTTGGAGAAGAGGAGGCTGAGGGGAGACCTTATCACTCTCTACAACTACCTGAAAGGAGGTTGTAGAGAGGTGGGGGTTGGTCTCTTCACCCCAGTAACAAGTGACAGGTTGAGAGGAAATGGCCTCAAGCTGCACCAGGGTAAGTTTAGGTTGGATATTAGGAAAAACTTCTTCACTGAAAGAGTAGTCAGGCACTGGCACAGGCTGCCCAGGGAAGTGGTTGAGTTCCCATCCCTGGAGGTATTTAAAAGACGGGTAGATGTGGTGCTTGAGGACATGGTTTAGTGGCGGACTTGGTGGTGGTAGGTTAACGGTTGGACCTGATGATCTTAAGGGTCTTTTCCAACCTGAACAATTCTATGATTCTATGATTCTATGATTCTGTATAAAACAAATGTTCATTGTGGGATCAGTGGGCAGGGCAAGGAGACATTAAATACCACCTCTAGCTTCCCAGCAACACCAGTCCTACAATGAGGGATCATCTCAAAACTTTCTTTTCCATGTGAAGCATCAATACAAATATCTCCATATGAGACATTGGTACAAATGAAACGTGTACAGTGATTGAAATAGGCTTTGCCAAAACATGGTGATTAGCTGAATTCCATCAGCTGTTTGTAGTTTTCTAGAAAAGCTCTATTTCATTTTGGTGTTCAGATAAATGTCTCTTTTTCTTTTACTTCTCATTTAGCCTCCGGTAGTACCAATATAACATGCATGCAGGGATAGATGATTCCAAGGAACAAAATCTTCAGGACTTCACCTGCCCTGAAGCAAACAACTTGCTGACTGTTTTTAACCAAAAACTTCTTGAGATTTAAAACTCTCAGTCCACAGTTTGCTGAATCCAGCTGGTATCTATCTCAGCTGCATGGCTGGGAGTCTGGCACTAGTGGGGTTTTGTTTTCTGCTAAGCATCCAGAAAAAAGTCTTGTTGACTATTTTAGCAGTTTTTACTTTGAGGACTGATGTATTATTTTTGACTCTAAGGAATGACGGACAGTTTATAGCAGAGGGCCCTGGGGGACCTGCATTTTGCACCTTGCTGTATCACAGGTACTTCTTATGTGGATACTACTATGAGGGCTAGCTTCCCTCTGCCTACATCTTCTGTCTATAAAACAGGAGAGATGCAGCTGTCACCATTAAGCTGGAGAAGAGTTATCAATTAGAGCAAGAGATGGCAGTCATGAAATCCCTACAAGCACCTCACAGAAAGTTAGAACAAACACATTTCTTTCTATTTGCCATTCTGTTTCCACGTCCACTAACCACAGAGGCTCCCGAAAAAACCAGGAATGCAGCTGTCTTCTCACTTCAAGTGAGATCATTCAGTTTGGTAGGCAAAGGAAATAAACAGCTGAGAGAGCACTGAAGTGGAGGTTATGTTTCCTTTGGAGCTGCTGTTTATAATGTGCATGCTGCAGAAGATGCTTATTTACTCCTTTAGAATAGCTCCTGCACTCAGAGCGATTTTTATTGTGTTGCTCTTACAGTCCTCAGAGAACTGCAGGGAGTATCCTTTTTTCACACAAATCTCTGAGAAGCCACTTGAGATTCAGGCCTTCTTTAACAGAGCCCCTCTCCGCCGCTTGGGAGCAGAAGGACCTGTACCACCACCTCTCTTTTCCTGAAGAAGTCTGCAATGTTGATGAATTAAGAAGAACTTTTTTTTATTATTAATAAGTAATCATATGGCCTCCTTCTGTTAGGAAGAGTAAATAATAGATAAATGGCTTCAGAGTCAGTAGAATAATAACATGCAGAAGTTCATGCACAGCCTTCACTATGTTACACCCTCCCCTCCACTTCCTTCAAGGTTTTTTTGAGTCTAAGCACACACAGTTATTCAGTCACACACATCTCTGCAGGTACTTTCTGCTCTAGTCTCTACCTCTGTGGGGACTACCAGGGCATACCAGAAACACTGTTATGAGATCTGTTAACTTACTTGTTGCAAATTAAACCAGTAAAAATATAGAGTCAAAAAGAAACTTTCGCAAGTATGAGTGGTTGTGGCAACTCCTTGGTAGCTCTGTGGACAGAGATGGACTAGGTCATCTTGGGAAGTCTTGTGTCATCTTCCTTCAAGTAACATGCTGCTCTGTGCCTAGGATTAATTTCCCTGGAGACAATACCTGCAGGGCATCAGAGCACTTCCTAATGTGAGTATCAAATTTCAGGTACAAGGAGATATTTTACTAGCTGATGTTGGCAACCTTGTTAGCAAGACTTTACAAGACTTTGAAAGAATGACTTGACTTACCACAAATACTTCCTCTTGTAATGTAAGAATCTTTTGGTCTAGACACAGAAGTGGCAAAGGATATATTGTACTGGCACATGTATGAGAGAGGAAGCTCAGCACCTAAAGAAAGGTTTCCCACCTCCTGTCTGGCATTCATGAGTCTGGTTAATTTGTTAGGTGTTAGAGAAGAAGATTGCTGAGAAGATTTCCCCGTGTATTGCTAAAAGAGAATGCTCTCCTCAGAAATCTAGCCTGAATGGGAGGCAATTAGACTGCAAAAGTTACTCTTGATTTTGCCTGTTGAATGCTAACTTAGGGAGAACAACTCCATTAAAAAAAAAAGGAGGAAGAGGTCTTGTGTTGCCCTATAATTATAACTGTGGTGCAACTGGGTATCAGGAGTGTGCCTCAGAGCACATCAAATGCACTTTGTCATTAATTCCCTGCCTGGTCCTGGAGCTCCCCTGCTTGTCTTTGAGTAGGTGAGACAAAGAACTGGTCTGAGATGATGAACTGACTTGGGAGAAAGTGGTTGACTGAACTCTTAGCCACCTTCACAACAAAGTGTTTAACTAATTGGTGCAGCAGCTCTCAAAGTGGGGATTTTAGAAGGTCCTGGAGATACCCCAGCTTAAGTAGCTCCTGCTGTGCCCAGACCAATTCACAGATGCTATTTGTATGCAGTTTTACATAAATCAGAGAATTGTAAATTGTCAATAGAAACCGTTCCTGCAGATACAGAAATTGTCACATAGTACAGTCTTTTGCACATAGTTTGGTCATGGTGTGGTCATGTAGGACCATGGGCTGGCTGGGTATAAGGACTCAGCAGAGCAGCAGTTTGGTGACTAAACTGCTCATCAGGGGCATCATTCCTGTGACTCTTTGAGTCACTCTTAAAAGCATGAGGAGTTCTTTCCTTTTTCTGTTAGAAAGCGGCATGCCACCAAACTCCTTTATCCGACCTCAGATCACTTTATCCAATACGGTCTTCTCTGATAGATTGCAAGCACTATTTTCTGTGTAGTGCTTTAGAAAGCAGGAGAGAAATGTGAAGACCTACTGGCCAATTATCCTGCTAAGCTTGTGAGACAAGCCCTTAAGACTAAAGTTATTTGCAAAATACTGTAGGAAATGTATATGTGATTTTCCTGAAGCACCCTGTAGGTTTGAGTGGTTCTGGTTAACCTGATGGGAGAGGCAAGTAAATAGTGAGAGATAATAAAAATAAATATATGAATCTTTATTCATAAGAGAGAAGGAGGATTCTTTTTCCTGAAAAAGCAGCCTCTGAAGTCAGTCAGGGCAGTGCTATTCCAGCTCAGAGGAAGTTGCAGAAGATGAATTCACTGAACAACTAATATTTTTTCTCCTTGGCCTGAAACATTTCAAAAGCATTTGGGAAATGCTATGAAGGAATTTGTCTGCATGGAGCTCTCCAAAAAGTGAAATGAGATGCTTCACACTCCCATGTGAAGAAAGCTTATTGTATCTGCTCTAGAGGGGAAGGAATATGTAACACACACTCCTGCAGGAGATGAAATTCATTTTAATTAATGGAGACCTCAAAAATCAGGCGCAAAAGAAATTAATAAACTAACCAGTTTTCCATGGTGCTGGTTTTACCCACTAGCTCATGCTCCTTAATGACTCAATTTAGTGCACGTAACATTTAACAGCCAGGACAATACCAGGACTCAGGTTAGAAAACTGCTGCCAATAGAAGGTGCTGGATCCTGTCATTAAATCAAAGCATTGGTTCCCTTTGTATTACCCAGAGGTTACTAAAGGATGCTTTTTTTTGACAGGGAAATATAAGTAAAATAAATAAAGTGTCAGAACTGACTTTCTTCCTTTCATGGTTTGTGTTAATTTATGAAAGCATGATGGAATTAATGGAAATGTGGATGAGATATATAACACCCTGCTTCTATGTTAGTCACAAGTAGTCTGTGATATAACATACGTATGAAAATATCACACAGTTTAATAAGAATAAGGAATAAAATGAGTATCAGAATTCATGAATCTCCTTGATGGAGAAAATGCCTCTTTGCTGTCCTAGGTTTAGAGTATTTCTGCTTCTCCCATATATTCTTTTATTTTTTAATAATTCTTTTAAGTCTGAATGTTAAGTCTGTTGAAGTCTTTCTCTTTGGGGGTGTATTAATCAGGCACCTTACACCACTAAGCCACTTTTTTTCAAGAGTGTTGTGAGGACTGCGTAGCTCTGACAGCATCACTCCTCTGTCAGATCTGCAGCTGATGAATGGATCCAGCAGTTATTAAGTGGGACTGACAGACAGAATGATCATCCAATTGCTCAGTAATTATCACTAATTGGCCAGGATGCATCTCTAGCATTCAATGAGGAATATTTAATCTGATATGTAAGTTCATCTTTTTTTTCTTTTCAGCACTAAAACAATCTTTTGTCCCTACTTCACACCTTCCCAGTGGTTCTTCCAAAGACCCGCCTCCCTAGAGCAGCCATCTAGGGCATTTCTCTGTCCAGATTCTTTGAACAGAGCTCCTAGGGGTCTTTTTATAAACAAGATCATCTTGGATAACGTGAGGTTAACTCATGAATAACTTGGGTAACTACTCTGGCAATAACAGAACTGTTTCCTCAGGTAGTCAAAATAACTGGGTAACTGAGTCTTCTAACAACCCCAACAAAAGTGAGCATGAACTGGGATCACAACGGCACCAGAACCTGGAGGTGGAATTGCCTTTGTCTTTCCATGAACAAGCTGAAAACATCCACCCAAAGGTTTTGAGTCTCTCATGTGTTTTACTAGACCATGGAAAAGAACAAGATTTTCAAATAGACACAACTCCAATTTACTGGGATGGAAAGCAACTTTTCCATATATACAGGATCTGTGAAAAGCAGCTACTCCCCTGCGGTGTTTCAAAGCAGTTACAGCTTCTTGGACTGCAACAAGCTGGATTAGAAACAAACCCATTAGAAAGTTTCCTTCAGCCACCCTAGACTTCACTATGTGTCTGCTTCCTGATGTTCTCAGCAGCCCCAGAGAGCCGGCTGTCTCCCCAGTTGTTAGGTTTTTCCTCTAATGCCCCACCCTGCCCTCTCCTGCTCTCCACAAAGAAGATATCTCTCTACTTGAACCAGAGGGCTGCAGCCCAGACTAGGCAAGTAGTAAGTCTTCCTCACTGCGGCTTGGCTGGACACCCTTGGCAGGCAGAATGGGCAATGAATGGTCAAGAGTAATTGGTCACCATCTGTCACAGAATCCAACATCAAAGTAGCACTCCTATGGCAAGAAACGGTATGGCCTATGTTGTCTTCCGAACGTTATATTTTACTCCTAAGCAAGAAGGAAGCCTTTTAGCAGCAAGCACACCTCTGCTCTTCGGAAACGCTCTCTGAATAAATATAATACTGAATCCAAATGAAGGTATCACTGCTCTGCAGAGGGTAATCCAAGTGTATTTAGATGCCCAGTCCCACTGAGAGTCAATCCCGGTCACTGGTGACTGTCACTGATTGTAGGATCAGTTATAAACTTTCTGTGTATATTTGTAAGTTTAAGTGTGCTCAAATTATCATTTATGAGGTGAAATTCAGTTGCAGCTAAACAGCTAAGAGCAGTTCCATGTTCTCTGTATTCCCACTATCTCACAAAGTAAGAAAAAAAATCAAACGAGGTTTTGTAATTGCAAGAGGTAAAATACATAACTTTGGAAAGGACTCTTCTTAAACTTTGAAAAGGAACAGAATGAAATCTCCTAGGCCAGTCATTTATATTAAATTTGGAGATGTGTATACATCTACTAATGGGGAGGAGCAGGAAGGAGAGATGGTTATTCTGTTAGTGCAGGTGGAAGGGAAGACATGACCCTTCAGTGGCAAGCACTGCTGTACATGTACATCTCAACTCTGTAAAATGGGTTTCAACACTGCTCTGTGGGATAAACCATGATGTTTGCATTAGGCCATAGTTTAACAGCTACTGGCACATAAGGATGTCATGCTACAAAGAGAATGACATCACAGTGTGACTTGGCTGCATTACAAATGACCTCAATAAGACCCTAAAAGTGGTTCTCTGATATTATGTTAAATAGATTTGAAGAACTCTAAGAGGTTATTTCCTTGGGGAAAAGTGAATGAAAGCAGCAAGGTTAAAGGTATTTACTGGTAAAGGACAGGGGAGGGAGACCACAGTAGTCTCTTCCAAAGGGACTGCTCCAGGGCTGCAGCGCTTTGCAGTCAAACCGAAGTGGCCAGGTCTGCAAAGACCATGTGGGAATGATTTTTAATTAAAAAAAAAAAAAAAATCTTTTGGTCTTGCAAAGGAGAGCACATGGCACAGTTTTAATGTGGTAAAAGAGTAAGATATTAGAGAGAAATTGCTTTTTGGGAGTGTCTGTTTCATTTGTTCTGTTGGTTATAAAGCTAATGTTTCCAGGAGAGGATTCCCAGCGATCACAAAACTACACTTAATCTTATACTTTTGACTTCAGCCTAGCTCAAAGCAAAAAAAAATTGCTGAATACAGAAAAAAAATACACATTTTAAGTGTAATTTTATCATTTCAATATTTCTTTATTCCTAAAAAGATAGAGTCCAACAAGTAACCTATTATTTTCTTTGAGAGACTTGGCTTGTGACATTTTCATATAACTCAAAATTTTCAACATCTGTTTCCAATTAAGAAGCATTTTTCTACTAGGAACAACGATTACAGTGTCTGAAAGTGCTGTTATATAGATATGATTCATATCTCCCTCCTAAGAAGCTCATCTTATGTCCTGAAATTTGAGATTTGTAACTCCTTTAGCTAAACATTTATATCAGCTACTTAGGCCTTGATTGTGCAGGTGCTTAAATTTGCAGTGTTTTGCTGAGGTTGATCTGTAAATGCATAACAGACATGTAAGTGTTTTGCAAGTCTGGGAACTTTTCTGTCAAGACTTTTCCAGTTTCAGGTAATGTATTGAATTCTGTCTCCTGTGCAATACATTTTACAGTAAAAAATGCCCCATGTGAAAAATTAACTTCCTGCACTGACTGCCAACCACTTTCCTCAAATTATAAAATAAGCAAAAAAAGATGCCCGATTGAAAAAAAAAAAAAAGAAGAAAATTGCTTGTCTAAATTTTAATTTCAGATAAGCATTAAGTTTGGTTTGTTGGTTGGTTGGTTTGGTTTTTTTTTTTTTGTCAGCTAATCAAAAGACCATTTCCTATATTACACGTTGTGGAAGACTGTATAAGGAATATCATCTGAGCTGTATTTATTTCTGCATACAATTCTCTGAGGTGAATTTATCTAGAGATTAAGATGACCTCTTCCCTGACAATTCAGTGCTGCTTGCCAAATGTTTGATGGAAGAATGATACATGACAGTGTCATGTCCTTCCCTCACCTAAGATAATACATAATAGCTGTATACAACCTTGGAAAGGACACTGTTGTGCTTCAAATACATATCTGCACTACTCTAATTAAAAAGAAAGACAAGTAAGTTATTAATATGGTTTAGCACAGATGACAGTGCAGCACACAGGATTAAAAACAAAAAGGTAAAAGTCACTTACCCTATTAAAATATACAAAGCAAAGGGGAAAGTCACTGCTGGTATGGCCAAGAGTCCTCTATTTAACTCTGAGGGCTGAGTGGGCTTTGTGCATTATTTTTTCTCCTATTTATAGCACACAATAAAGAAATACCGTGTGGAACTCAGAGTCAGGTTAGATTTGTCATGTATTTCTTCTCTCATTTGGGAGTAGACAGGTTCGATGGAGAGACCTGGGAGAAACTGTGTTCCCTCACACCTGCCTAGCTACCAACATCATATCAACTTACAACCCCAAGTCTTGAAGCTTGGCAGAGGTTCACTGATAAGGAGCTTCTTTTTGCATAGTTGTGTCTTATGTTGTGGTGATTAAACCGTCTTACACTAGAGACTTGGAGGAAAATGCAAAAACAAGTGTCAGTGTTTCTCAATGAGATGCTTATATTTGAACTAGATTAAGAAAGAATAACTCTGAGGAACATATTAAAATTAGAGGAAAGTAGTAATATTTGGCATTGCTGAAAAAGAATTGCCAGCAACCTTTTATATATGCCTTAATATGACCAAGAGCATTTTTTCTGAACCTAAAGCAATTAAATGTTATCAGTGTGGTATTACCTAGCACAAGCAAAGCATAACACTACATTGGTATTTGGCTTTTTTGTCCTAAGCTCCTGTCTCTTCCTATTCATCTCTGCTTTGTAGATGGATGAAATCACTCTGAGTTTTCTCTGAACAGACCAATCTGTGTCATGGCTATGTGGCAATGCTGCGTGCCCAAAGGGGTATATGAATTAATGGATTCAGTTGCAGAGTCTGACCCATTTCAGATAATTTCTATGGGTTGTATTGAAAAAGGTAATACTATAGAAGAGAGACATAAAAACATTTTAATATAAGGACATTCAATTCTGCTCTATGAACCTGGGAGAATTTTGGATCTTCTCAGCTGACAGAAATCATAGGAGCTTGAAAGGATTGGGAGTTGGTTTAAATTTGGGATGGTTTTTTTTGGTCAATTTAAACATTGTCAAAATACCCTTTTAGACACTTGCAAAGGAAAATATTTGGAATTTTATTAACCTACATTTTTGCTTTGAAATTTGAACGTATTTGTACTTCAAAAACAGTATAAGAAAAGGTCACATTTTAGAACAGTTAAATAAAATTCTTCAGTTGAGGTGTACTGATGTAGTTTTTATTTCAGTTTACAAATGTATTTGAGGTTTTAAGTTTTCACCCCTCACTGGGATGAAAATAATGAAGAAAATAGCATTCATGTAGTTTCTTATCACCTCCATGCATCACACAATACTTCAATTCAATTCACCTGAAGTATTTATGCTTTATACAAAATAAAGGTGTTTTTTTCGTGAAAGGCTCTCTCTCTTGAATAGCTTCCCCCCCCCCGCATATATTCCTTCACTCCCTTCTTCCTCAAGTCTTATAGATAACAAACACATTGTCCTTCGAGACCTTCAACATGGCGTATATTCTTAAGAGAACTCCAGTAAGACATGACTAAACTAAGGAGGAGAAGAGTTATTTATTCTGTGGTGTTTTCTAGTTTTCTGATCTTGCTGTAAGTTTAGGCCTATCTTCTTTGTCCATTTGATTATTTTTTAAACATGTTAGAGAAAGCGAGAGAAAGAGGTACCACTGGGTATTGCTTTATAATCTAAGCAAGAACATAATGATATTTAATATGGTAAGTTACAAAGGAATGAATCACCTCTCTAGAATATTGGTATTGAAGAGGAATGACATAGAAGCATTTTAGGGCTGACTACATTTGATGCAGATTCAGACATGAATTTTGCATCTGCAGCCATCGTTAAAAGGGAGTAGATCTTGCAAAGATTATTTTACATACTTAGCTGCAAACTTTGAAAGTCATCCTGTTGATTTAAATCAAACTAATCATTTAGGTAAAACTAAAAGACATGATGTCAAATATGTAATCATGAAAATTAGGCCCTCACCCGTAGGAGAATGAAGCTGAAAGGTAGAAGTCTTGACTATAAAAGTAGATGACATTTTAAGTTCAGTAACTTCCCTGCACTTACTTAACTGTGACCATTTCAATGTGACCATGCTCTAATATGATTATGGTCATTTATGTTGGTCTGATGCATTTGCAAGGAGTCAAAGTGTCTTCAGCACTGTTCTCTTTTGGCCCCTGCCATGTGCTGACCCACATCAAAGCCTTGCACACGGGTGCCAAAAGCCCCAGATGCGATAAAGTGTATGTGGAAAATATGCAAATCATCCTCAGGAAGAAATTTTCATTTCTGTACCAGTAGTTTTCACTTTAATCCTTTTGCCTTGAAGATTTCATTTTATTGGAAGAAGGGGGAGGAAGGGGATGGATAATCGCTCTCTAGTTCCATTTCTGTTGTTGCAGGGCCCTGATACTTAGATCCCATTTCTCAAGCTTTATTGACTTTGATAAAAGCCTTTGACTTGCTGAACTTGCTCTCACTTTAGGTACAGCTATAGAATTATGGATTTCCTGACAAAATAATTAATCTTTCTCTTTCTTGCTCTCTCTTTACATATGTGTAGGAACCCAATAAGCTCACTTATAAAATGTTTTTATGCAACTTCTATCTAAAAACAGTAACATTTTTTTCCCTCATAAACTTCTAGGAGAAATGATCAAGATGAGCTCTGCCTTGCTGTGCTAGATACAAGAAACCATCACAAGTTCTGCCATTGTACAAGTCACTCTAATTAACAACCTTGCAAGAGAGCTCAACAATGAGGCTAAGAAACAGATGGACAACTGGAATGAAATACCTCTTTTGATAAGACAACTAAATTGAGAGAGACACATTCAGATTCCACCCTAACCTTTATCAAATCCCTACTCTTAATTTATTTATGGAAAGACTATAAAAATTAATTCAGTTTAGCATTAAATTGTAAGATATAGTAAGGCTGTTGCTCTGTCATTTCAGTGCTGTATTTGATGACCATAGCATATCTGGATTTGGAAAGAAAGTAATACACTATGACCTTAATGTATTTATTTTTTTGTTATCGTATTTTGAAAATCTATTGGAACAGAATACTTTATATTCTGGATATAAACATCTTTAGGTAGAAAAAAAGTGTACTGTAGCTAAAGAATTGTATAGTCATTTTAAAAAATTGGAAACTGGAGCCAAACTTCTTGAGTCACATAAGAAACTTGTGGTAAAGCCAAGAAATTTATATCTTGGTTAAATACTGTGACTCAGATATTTAAAGAAGCTACCACAGTTTAACAAGTTTTTATGGGTCAGCTGAGCTGTGGTTATTGTCTGTGTGTACACTTTTAGCCTACACACAACAGAAGATAATGCAAGCTATCTTAATGCTCTTCATTGCAGTCTAAGTTGAGATGGAGGATCCCACAGTAGCAGTAGACTAAGAGCATACACAAGTGTGGTTACTGTACGGTAACTCTGTAAGCCCTGGCAAATTTGTTTGATATTTGACCCCTCAGTCTGGTGAGTGGAGTGTGAGACTTCTCCTTTCTTTTACCACGTACCCCCAAGGGACAGCTCCTAACTCTGGTGGTGTCATCACCTCTCAAAGTAGGGAAAGAATATCCTGATGGCTACTGACCCACATGCACAATAAAATTTAAACTGATATTGCAATAGTGAAGTGTTTAAGTTAAGTGATAAGAGTTTTCAGTAATCTTTCTATGTCAGTGTTCATGTTTTCCAGACACAGACATGCTGGCCTTCAGAACTTGCAAAATCTCTCCTTCCTTCCCCTTACACACACACGAGAAGACATTAGATATAAGATGATATTATTGGTAATATCTTTATTTTTTACATTGACGTTGTGAATAACATCATAAAAATTAAATTCAAGAATTCCAGAGAAGGGAATGTCAAAGAAAATTAGTGATACAGATGCAATGGGTTTACTTCTGAGTCCAGAGTTTGCCTTTTCACAAGGATCCAGGTTTCAGTGCTTCAGGTGCCAAGGTTATTGATCACTATTAATCTCTTAAATCCATCTGTTTCTCACAAGTGCACAAGCAGGAAAACAAGGACCCAGCATCCCTCAGTATTAGTGAAGGAGATAAGCTGTACCATGCTAAAGAAATCAGAATATTGCAGGCTTTTGCTGAGGAACCGATTTCCCAGTCTTTCTGTCTCTCTCGCGTGCAGCCATCATTTTCAATGCCACTTCAGATTGCCACATCCAGCTGCATCAGATTGTCTTCCCTCTCCACCCTTAGACGCACCTTTAGGGAGAACAAACCACAGCAAATGCTCTGACCTACACTGCCTAATCCCTTCCTCATTGCTTTTTGTCTGCCAGAGTGTCTTCTATTTATTTATTCATTTATTTCTCTCCTGAGCCCCTTTGGAGATTTGTGGTTGATGATGATTTGGTTGTTGCAAAAAGCCTTTGCAATGGGATTCAGGAGCAAATTTCATGTCACCAAGAGTATGAAAGGATGGAATGAAGTCAGTACTAAAAGGAGCTGAAGGCTGCTGCTGAAAGTAAAGTTCCAGCTTTCTGTTCTATGGCTATAAATCTATAACAAGAAAACAGGAAGGATTAAAGCAATGAACAAAAAAAATGTGTTTTTGAAGAAGACTTAGGAACTAAAACAAGGCCTTAGCAGTGGTTTTTATACCCTGAACGTAACAGATAACTCTACTGAAGATTTATCTGGGAGTTTTAACCTTTTTACTAACATTTTGACTGGCTGGATTGTATGTATGTTGCCTCTGAACCAGATGAAATACATAGTGTTCTTTTTCATATTGGACACAATAACTTTTGCAGCACAGATCTGAAATATTATCCTCATAGCAATGCCAGAACTTTATTTTATGTTTATTTCAAATTCCGGGTATAAGCAGACAGTTATAGGTCCTCATATTTGCAAATGCCAGAAAGTAACTATCTAGGAGAGGAACAACTTTACACTAACTCAGTGTCCACTCCTTGTCCTGGCATAATAAAGGCATAAGAAAAGTGTCCCATAGACTATTCTTATGATACAATCTTCTTGCTGCCTTAAGCTTTTTAATCCCATTGTAGAGCTAGTAACTTCCCAAGCTGTACAGAGTTAGGTTGTCACAGTTCTCTGTTCATACCCTATCTCTTAGGCTCTTTCTGATGGCTCATGATTGATGAGTCTGATGCAACAACAGAGGTGACATGTCAGCTCTTCACCCAGGAATAAAAAAACAGTTACTAAGGAATTAAATGTCATAATGCACCTTTGTGTGGTCTAAGTGGTGAGCATAAGCCTTGTGTTCACTTTATTTGCCGTGGGTATTTCAAATGCATGTAATGTCTTCGGGTGTGTGTAACAGTGGAGTCAGGCAGGTATCCCTGTATTTCGGCCTGTTACTCTCCCAGGGTCTCTGCTTCACCCCACAGAGGTGGCAAATGCGTTCTCTTTCTTTAACATCTCCAACACACAAGAATCCTTCTTCATGTAAACAGCCAGTGATGGCAAGCTTGATCTGATTCATCATCAGACACTCCGCCTGCAGCATAATAATTTCCAGGGCAGAGCTGTGGCAGGAAGCCAAGGGGCACCAATATCCAAATCCACAGATCCTCAGTATCAAAGACTTGTCCAATGGACCTTGAAGTGAGGTTAAGTGTGAATTTTTCCTGTGACAGCAAGATTCCTCTTGGATGGGGTGGTATTCTGTTCTTTTCAGATAATTTGAAGTCACTGGAAAATTGCTGTTCTTTCGATGTCCTGTTCATCGTGTCTCATGGGAAAGTATATTTCATTAGTTTATACTTCCCATGGGTTTGTCTTGGGTTTGGTGGGAACAAACTAAATGGAAGCTTGATTGAAATAATCTTATTGTCCATTACCATGTTAGAAGTTTGAGTTTTTATCTGTTCAAGCCATTTAGCTTGCTTCACAATGTGTGGTTTGTCCTTGGGAAATAAGTCAATCATAAAAAAATCTCCAGCTATAGGCATGGAAATGTCTCTACAATCCAATATCACGTGTTGGACTAGGCTTCTGTTAAAGACTTCTGTGAGTTTCTTTATGAGCAGCACAACAATTTGATCTGTCAAGCTGATGGCTTAAGTATGGAGATGATGTGATGTGACCGAATTCTCATATAAATAACATAGCTCTCTGACAGTAAACTGGGACTGCAGTCTGAAATTAAATAGTTTGGGATGCTTTAGTTTCTGAAGTACTACATTGCTTGCCTTACAGTATCCCAGTAGTAATGTCTAGCAGTTCATGTATTTCCCAGATGCCTGAGTATTAGTCTACTTTGAATAATTTGGAATGAAATGATCCCTTCCCTGCCCTGCTTCTGTTCATCTTCTGGGGAGGCTTTGCACTTTAGGCATCTCTTTTCTTTGCTTGCCCTGCTTTTGCCCTTGTGTCACCCATGCTAATCATGTCTCTGATGTCCTTGACCATATTTAGCCAGGATACTGGTTTTGTAGACTCCTGTTTTGGATTCCCAATGTAGCCTCTGCCTTCAGTAATCAGAATGTTATAGTTCAATGGACTACATCTGCGATGGTACTATGCATCTTTTATTCACACATCATGAGGCTTCCAGCATTTCTGAGAGTTGACTTGGCCTTCTTCTGTGTGACTGTCAACTCTAACAGAGTAGTACATCAACAGCTGGATATGTTTCCTAGTAGATAATCATCAAATCTTTTACACACAAGCCAGCTTGGCTGAGGATTTCCATATCTTTCCATGTTTTCTTTAGTTTCCTCCAGTTGAGAATCTTATATGCTAGTTTATTTTCATATTTTCAATCTGCAGAGTTTTCTGGATGAGAAACCAACTTTATACATCTCATTTCATTACACGTGATACTGCAGGCTCAATAGCATGCATTGAACTCACACTGAAAATGGGTTTTAGCTATTTTCATTTCAAATGGTTCCCCTTCCCTGAAAAGAGACCATGCTTTATTTGTGTCAGTCACAGTAACATCCATACAAATCTTAACAGGCGTCCCCTGGAGGCAGTGGTGCCATATGCTTCATTCAGGCCACTCTGTGTAGCCTCTTTCTCCATATTACCTTCTCTGCATGGATAGCTGGCCAGCAGGCTTTTTTGAGGCATGAGATAGCTGAAGCAAGTGGTGTGGTTTAACCCCAGCCGGCAACAAAGAACCACACAGATGCTCGCTCACTCAGCTTTGATGAGATGGAGGAGAGAATCAGAAGAGTAAAAGTGAGAAAACTCATGGGTTGAGATAAAGACAGTTTAATAGGTAAAGCAAAAACTGTGCACACAAACAAGTGTTCAGCCATCTCCAGGAAAGCAGGGCTCCATCACACATAACGGTTTCTTGGGAAGACAAACACCATCACTCCGAACGTCCCCCTCTTCCTTCTTCTTCCAGCTTTATATGTTGAGCATGATGTCATATGGTATGGAAGATCCCTTTGGTCAGGTGGGATCAGCTGTCCTGCCTGTGTCCCGTCCCAGCTTCTTATGTACCCTCAGGCTACTCACTGGTGGCGTGATGTGAGAAGCAGAAAAGGCCTTGACTCTGTCTAAGCATTGCTCAGCAGTAACTAAACCATCCCTGTATTATCAACATTGTTTTCAGTGCAAATCCAAAACATAGCCCCATACTCGCTTCTCTGAAGAAAGTTAACTCTATCTCAACCAAAACCAGCACATCAAGTAAACATTTTATGGGGCACCTTTATCCAGTTGACATATCAAGGATTCAAAGACATTTAAAAAGCTTAGAAGATGCTTACTTTATAAATCCTAACAGTAATAATAATTTTTATGTACTTCTCAGAAGATATTTGCTATAACAATTCTGTTTTGGGAAGTATTGGAAGCCATTGGAGCAGATGAAGTGTTCGAGCTATCATACCTCAAGCAGTTGCAACCTTGTCTTAATTTTGTTTGTATTCAATTTCAAATGTATTCAGTGACTTGTTCTTGCAAACAGATGGGGTTGTGATTGATTGTGACCTGCCACAGCTTCTGTCACGCTGCATCTGTGGGCTATGCATGGATGTAGGTGGATTTACATACATACATAAGTGCTAAGCTAGAGACAGTGATGAGTGATTCAGAACGACTCCCAGCCAGGGCTTCTAGTGCCTGTTTTCCTGTGCAGTCATGGAAAGAAGCAGGAACTAACCTCTTGTAGGAGCTTAACTGAGGTACGGCAATATTTCTATGCTAAAGTTAAGGAAGTATTAATGTCATGACGTTGCTAGAGAGTCTGAGGGGGACATATCTGCAATACTGGGTATAGCTTTGCAGCACTTTGTCACATTGCAGGTGTAAGCATGCATTTGCTTCTTGGACCCTCTGGCACTGCTTGTCAGTGAGATGATATCCCATTATTTCCTCCAGACAAAAGAAAGTAAAGAGACTAAGAGCTAAAACATACCCCCAAGGAGAGCTTTAGAAAAAGAAAATGGAAATGGATCCTAAACCTGCAAAGCCAAGACTTGTTCCAAACAAGTCAGGGCACAGAAGATGAAAACAAACACCTCAACCTGTGCCTGCTTAAATCTGCGAATAAGCAGGTCTAACTCGTGGTGCACAAGAATGAGCTGCAAAAGGAAGACATTTGCTCTGAGAAACTGAAGAGGTGTGCAAGCACAGAGAGGAAACAGAGCTGTCAAATTCAATACTGCAGTCTGAAAGAGTTGAGAAGTCAGGGAATGACGAGGACAGTGCTGTTTCTGTATAAGGACAAGGTTATAGATTTGCTGTGCTATCTTGGAAAAGTGAAAATTTTGAAGAGCTTACACTTAGGAATAAAGTAAAATCATCAACAGTTGAAAAACTGAGTGGCATAGAAGGAAGTGGAGGAGTAACCAGCTCAGGGGTACTCAAGGGAGAGAGAATAGCTCCCAGATTAAGTTTACTTAATTTAGGTGTTCATATGAAGGTGTATACATGTGAGTTAGGTGCCTAAGCAATCAGTACCTTACACTAAAGTCAATGGAGACGGAGTCAATACAGTCAATAGAGGCTGGTGTAAGATTCAGCTCATCGTATGACTGCATTGGTTGCCTGAACAGTCTCTATTCAGCCTACTGTACTGAGAGCCTTGATTCAGGTGCCAAAACAGTGGCCTTTTGTGCCATCTGGGATGCCCTATATTATTTGAGATATTCCCTGGGGCTGTCAGATATGACCCAGGACCTATGGGAGGTACATGCTGCTTTAGATCAACAACTAGAGACTGTGTTGTATTCTAGAAAAGCCTCAGAGAGCATCTGCTACCTACATTTAGTCAACTGAATTGGGCTTTGGATTGTACAGAGATCACAGATACTTGTCTCCTCTGTACACACCTAAATGGAGATGTCTCAATCTGTGATCTGAATCCCATCTTAAATAATCAATTATACTGCGATTAATTTGAACTTGAGACTTCTCATGCAAGCGAGATTTAGGCCTTGCAACAGGATGCTTCTCTTATCATCTAGTGTGTGAGTCATAGAGCATAGTACAAGAGATAAAGCAGAACAAAGAGAATGTGTGAGACATATATATCTGTAGCTTTGGAAAATAGATTTTGCATTGATACTGTTTAATTTATTTATTTAGAAAGAAACTGTGAGATATGGGCACTCAAGGAGATAGAAGTAGCTAGGCAAGAACTAAATAATTAAGACAGCCTGAAAATCAGGAAAAGGGAAAATGCTTGCATTGGTTTGAAAAAAAACAGAAAAAAGACAGGAAATCATTGTATACTCCTTTACCTATCAAAATATTCTTTAAAGGGAATAAAAGTCATATTTTCTATGAGAAAACTTCAGATTTGCTGTAAAACTTTGATTTTCAATGAGAAAAATAAGATAAGGAAAATTGAAAACTACAATATTCTTTCAGGTCCTGATGTTTCTTTCTCCCTGTACAGGTAATTTATGGAAGATTATTTCCACAAAATGAAAGATGACAAGTGGTGGTGGTGAGGGGTCCACACTGGTTTGGGAAACTCCCCTCACCTCTAAAAGAATTAAAACTAAGGAGCTTAGTCTTGCAAAAAAAGCCTTTGCTATTTCTCAGACAGCTTTACTGGTCAGTAATATGTTGTCATTCTGTTTTGCCAGTGCTGTCATATGGCAAGAAGTGAAGCATGATTTATATTTATAATTATTATGTGCTACTGTTGGGGAAGGAATGGTTAGATTCCCCCAGTTCATAATGTTCCCTATCTGTGACACGTCCTGTCCCTTTGGCTTCTCTACGGCAGTTTTGAACAGGTTATTTTTAGTCTTATTATTATTTCTTGCTGCCTGTGCTTTCAATTTTCCCTCTGACTTTAATTAAACTGTCCTTAGGCTTGTGCATGTAAAAAGCTAACAAGTTCACCCAGTCAAGATCTCTCCTAATTACAATGCAAAGTAGGAGTTCAAGTGAGGAGAACATCAAACAGTTTTTATGTGACATATGAGAGCTTGACACTGTATTTTGACAGGCCTGTTGTAGAATACATGATGCCACTAAAATACATTTTAAAAGTAATATCCCAGCTTACACATCAGCCACAAAACAAGCCGATGGTGTAGAAAGCAAGCTGTACAACATGCCGTATAGAGCAAAAGACAGTGTTTGGTGTGTTATTGATGTGTTATATAAACAGTGTTAAGATCCAAAATATGATGACTTTTGGTTTTGCTTCTTACATGTGATGGCATTTACAGATGAACCAAATCTATAGGCCAGTTCTTCAAATCTAGGTGCCTACAATGTAGTTGCTTCATGAAAGATTAAGTGGACCTTCACCATTAACAAACACAAGCTGTCATAGCAGGAGCTAAACAGCGCAGCCTTTTTAGGCAGGAGGGCAACCACATTTTCTGTAGATGTGACACAGAGAGAAGGCTTAATACAACCTCATTACACTAGGTCTCTATGCACCAAAATACATTCTTTTCACTTCAATTTTCTTTATGAGCACCGTAAGCTGTAGGTCCCACACTGCACGTGCTTAGAAAGCCAGGCTGTGAACCCAGCGTATGCCTTGTTTTTAGGCTGCAGTTCATCCACTCTAGGCTGAGACTAATCATGCCAAGAGGTTTCATTTTTTCCCACTGCTTGTAAGAGGAGCCACAGGTGACTAGCTTAGATGTCAACGCTGCAAGCATCTTCACTCAGTGACATGAACCCCGCCAGTGAACCAATCTCTCTGTATTCTCTATGTTCTCTCTTAAAATTTTAGCTCTGCCAGTAAGCATATAGTATGTAAACTAGTTGAGGAAGAAGACAAGCTAGGACTGGGAGAAAGGAAGAAGGGAGGGTGGATATGCTTAGTGTATATTATCAGAGCCAAAAACAACAGGCAGTTTTTACTGAGAGCTTTTCTCTTTCCATGGAATGTTTGTTGCTGTTGCTAAAATTGGAATGTTCTTGGAAAATATATTGTTTGGTTGAGGTCTTGAGATATTGCAAATAAGATCAAGAAACAACACAAGACGTGTGAAGAAAACGTCAGTGAAAAGTATGAGAGCTTAATTTCCTGACCTTCAGCTCTAGTCGTAACTCACCATCGTCAGCAATGCCGTGAGCACCCTGCAGTCAGAGCTGACACTATGATAGCAGAAATGGGTGAGTCAAGTTCTGTGGGTGTGCAGATGACTGTACAGGACTCTTGCATGACAAGCACCTTTTATTTCACTGTTCACGGTGCCACTCAGCACTCAGCAGTGACCCCTTCAGTGGCAAGATCAATACACTGAATGAGAAGAGGTGGAGAAAGGAGGAATGTAAGGGAGAGAAAGACCAGAAAATGCATAGAAGAACAAAGAAGGGAAGGGAAGGAACAGGATCTACAATGTGAAAAGGGCGCTAGTTTTTTTTAATGGTTGCACAGAGTCAATCACACCCCTTTTTGGTCAAGGGGGACACTACTGGGAAATTCCCATAGCATCTCAGCTGCAATTTCTGCATTCCACTGTCAATATGAATGCAATGTTAATAGCAAAATTATTTTATACAGTGTATTGCAGCTTAAATATTTAAAGCAGCCTAACTGCAGAGCATCTGAACTGCAAAACAGCCACTTATGTGAGCAAAATTTAGGACTGAATAGCAGAGGTATTCTGCATTACCTCACAGCTCAGGCCAAAAGGAGGCAACAGCCACCAAATTTTGCTTTCTGCTCATCCCTGGCTGAGAAAAGCAACAATTTCCTTAGAATGGGATGCAAGCACAAAATATGCTTGGAGGCAAAATAATGTGCAGAGACTAGAAACACAGTGTCTCATATCTTAGAACATCTTAGGCATCCATTATTAGAGCTGCATTTACCTAAACGTATTTCAGCGTGAATTGTCTTGTAAGGAGTGTATGTAGACAGCGTTGTAGTTATTGTAACAGCCACAGGGCCTCCCTGGATGGCATAGAGCAACATACTGTACTTAATGTTGACACTGTTCAGTGAAACAATTATTACAATCAATTTGACTTCTAATGTGACTTCTCTTGTAAATCTCTGGGTCATTAACCTTAACAACATCAATGTACTATCAGTATCCAATTCCACCAAATTAGTGTCCGAGGTAACAGGAGAAGGAATGTATTAATGTGTTATTGGTGACTAATAAAGACAGCAACCCTCTAATGTGCTATGAAGAACAGCTGAAGCATGCAAGGGAAGAGGAAGCAGACAAAGTCAGGGCAACAGACACATTTGGTGGTATATGTCAGGTCATCAAATTAGGTGTTAAACAGCTTGACCTCTTTACCACAGACTGAGGAGAACCAGGGATGGGGCTGGGTCCATGGCATATGACAAACAAGCAATGTATCTCATTTTGGGCTGGGAAAAAGAGCCCTTCTCCACAAAGTAGTGCTCCGTGTTCCAGCAGCTGAAGAGCAACATCATGTAAAATCATACAGTTGGACTAGAAAGGAAGGGAAAAATACTCCGAACTATGAAAGGGTTTAACTTTTTTAGGCCCCATTGTGCTCCATAACGTAGCTTGCACTTCAGAGAACTCAGGTTATGCTGGGCTGATATAAATAGGCCTTCGCATCAGTGCCATCCAGTTTATCTTCCAGCCGGCAGGCTCTAAGTGATGTCTTCTAATATTATTTGAGACGGCTCTTTACTGAGACGATAGGTGTCACAGCCCATCACGTCCACCACCACGAAAGGAACGCTGACTGCTCACAACCCAGCAGAAACGGTGCACCGAGGCTCTGGAGGGAGCGACCAAATGAGTGCTGGAAATCCCGCTGACAACCAAGTATCGGGAGAAGCGCTGTGTTTGAAGTTGACTCCTGCCAGCTTGCATTAGCAGAGAATGGTGTGGTGGGTGAACATGGCACAACACAGGCAGGATTTGGGTCCCCTTTAACACCCTGCAACATCACTCTTTACCTGTAATTACTAAATGGGCAATACATTCCTCTTCCAAGAAAAGCTATATTCAGATCACTTATATAGCATAGAATAATGCTTCAACAGACATCTCTCAATAATAGTAAAGAAAAGCTATGATAACATTATTTTCAACCCCGCATTCCCAAGGATCTTTACATGTTATAAACCAAAATTACCAATTCAACACCAAACCAGAAATCCTTTAAAGTCAACCTTTCAGAGCAGAAGAAAGGGACATGAAGAATTAGTGACAAGTTTAATCACGAAGGCAACATTTCTTGAACAAAATAGATTAGGCACTTCATTTAGGGATTGGAAGGATCACTGGGTTAATACATTTTCCTATAGAAAAAGTGCTATAGGATTTTAATGTTTATCCTATAGTTAGGATTCTTGTCTTAGGGCTGAAAAATGTTATTTGGTGTTCTGGTAGAGCACTGTCCCTGATGCTTAATTTCTATTCTACAAATCCATACACAAAGGTAAAGAAAATTAATAATAGTAATAGTAATAGTAATAGTAATAGTAATAGTAATAATAAAGTAATCCTTATGTTTTGGCAAAGCAGATACTAAATGTATAACAATACAAACAAAAAACTTCAGCAAGTTTTATATTACTGAAAACTTTTTTCTTGCACAGACGATCAAACTCCGTGCTTATTTATTTGCTAAAAATTCCAATTTTCTCATATCATGAAAACCTGATGAAACGTGTAATTGAAAACTCATAATGAATAAAATTTTAACCATCTCTACTCTCAAAAAAAAACCCCAAAACTCTACTGTGATAGCCTGATACCAAACCTATCAAAGAGTTTCCAATAGTATTGATGAATTCTGGATGAGGCTTTTGTACATGGTTAAGCTTATCATTCATTTCATCGAATGGGATTAGTTTCACCTAACTTCAGCCATCTAATAGGTTAGGTGTCTAAACTGAGATAGCTAAATGATCATCTTCTATAACCAATAGCTTTAGATAAATCCCCTAGGGTGGGGTGTGGGGGCAGAAGGCGTTGCAGTTATCTGAGGTAGGCAAGCAGCCTGGGGGAAAGGACCAGATATCTCTCCATATTGACGGAGGAAGAAACTGAGATGACTAGTTTAAAGCTGATTAAATCTTTGACTTTTGTATGACTAAATTAAGTTGTGAGACGAGTCATACTTCTTCTGATCGATTAGCTTGTGAGGTGGGGCAGTGGCATGTCATGGAGTGCTTTTGTGACAGGCACAAAAAGTATTTGTACTTAATTAAAAATATTATAGAAAGGGGAATAAAAGGTGGGACATACTTTCTTGTTTTACTGTGCTGCCATGGGTTATCATTTTGATTTTCTCCCTTTCCTGCCACAGTAGCCATATAGTTTACCTTATCTTCATCTTTCTTTCCTTGCCTTTTTTAATGCTACAAGAACATGGAGTTTGATACTTGTATTGTTTTGCCTTGGGCTGTGTCTGCAAGAGAAAATGGAGGCAATAGCTCTACTTTCAGCAATGGGTAGCTTAAGAACTTTTTTTATTCAGGAGGATCTGATGAGGCAGGAAGTTTTTATTTCTCCAGGCCATTTCCATGGCATGAATTATGAATATCATGGAAATGCGGCTATTACACATTTGAGAACGTGTTACTGCATAAGACCCACAAGTGGCGAGGGGGGAGAGGGAGGATCGTACTCAATTTTAAATTATGTGAAAAAACAGAGTGAATTTTCAGCATGTGTACAGATTACGATTTTGGTTTGTATTTCTATCATTTAGACAAAACAATTCTGGTTTGTTTCATGAAAATATACAAGATATTTTATATATGGATAAATCGGTATGCCAAATGTCATAAATGATACCTAACATTTGATAGCACTTTCTTTCAATGTAATACTCTGAACATTGAGTAGCATTGTCTCTTGAGATTCAGCCTCTTCGCATCACTCAGGAGCTGCAAAAAGACCTGAAACCATTAGAAATGGCCAAACAATGCAAAACAGGAGATTCACATATGCCAGTCTAAACTGGCATAAACCAATACTGCTGTTGAAAGAGGTAGTCACATGTCCCATCATTTATTCCTACCAGACCATACAATCCAGCCAACAAAACCCCAAGCATTGAATTGATTAGTTTTAATCAGCTCCCTTAACCTGTTCGGCGTGTGGTTGCACAATGTTTTTCTTGGCATGTGGAAGGAGGTGCCATAGGGACAGAGGAGGATGAGGCTCACTCCTTAATTGCTGCATTAGCTCATGCTGGCTTAAAGTTGAAGATGAAACTATGACTGAAGAACATATCACCTACAGAGAGAGATTCACCAATAGTGGGCACTATGCTTCCACTGATATCAAATGGGTTGTGCATGGGGAAGCAGTTGTAACTGAGCACTTCTTCTATCCCGTGTATTGGCCAAGCTGCAAGTTTGTTGTCTGTTCAGAATAGAAGTGGACTCTCCCTGTACTGAATCTGCAAGGCCAAGAAGGGCTGCTCTAAAAGAACTACCTTAGTCAGACACAAATTATTGGACATGCAGCAGTAACTGAATACATTTTTTATTGCCTGTGTTATGCCAGAGGTCAGACTCAATGAGATAATCCTCCTTTATGGCCTTCAAGTGTATAAAAACAGATAAAATTATTCCAGAGGACACTCTTGTTCTCGTAGATGCCTAGCAAGATACCTGCTCCATCTGACTTTTGGTATTTGGGGTAATTTTAATTCACAGGCTCTTATTTTTCTTCCATTATTGGATTTTCTGTCCTTGCAGCTCCCAGCCTTTATGGGCTTATGGGCAGAAATAATGAGTGAGTAATGTGAGCAGCATCTTTCTTTGTTCTCCCTGCCAGCCTGGACCACAGCCACAGTCCCCTTAGTTTTAAGGGGTTTTAATTTTCTATGACCATGAGGAAAGTCAGAACATCTCCTGGGCAGAATACAGTCTGCAACTTACAGGTCAGAGGCCATTGCTCTAATACATGGCTTCTCGGGAAGAAGGATCACATACAGGTATCAGGCCCATCTTTCCTTTCTTGAATTAATAAGAAAGGAGGTTTCTTCATCTCCAGCATGGTTCAAAGAAGAAGTCTGAAGGGTCAGGTCTGAGACAACAACAGTGTCCCAGGAAAAAGGTTGAGGAGCATTGCCATAGTACTTTTCAGGTTATTTCTGTTTTCACTCAGAGAAAAATGTGTTTAATCATGAAGTGTATTTTTTTTAATGTGGACTGAATGTGACATTTTGTTGTATACTTGACCTCACTACAGTAGCATACCAATAATAATGCTTCCTGACAGGTATTAGTGAATTTTTCTTTGCAGCTCCCAGGAGACATGAACAAGTGCTGTTCTTGGTTTTTTGGATGGAAATCAAGGAATAAGTGTCTTGCCTCATAATACACATTGAGTCAGTCACAGAGTTGGGAACCAAACATACGTGAACTTGACTCCCTGTCTGGATCTGTAATCAAAGCACCAACTGTCAGTAAATTAAAATCTTAATAATACCAATATATGTGAAAAACATACATATCTGAAGATGGATGAAGCAAAATCTATCTGGAAGTTTCTACAATACTTACTTTTTTTTTTTATTTTAAATCTTTCCACCAGAAACGCATGACCCATTTCCTAAGTACAAAAAGAAATGTGGACAGTCAGAGAATACCAACTCATGGAAATAAATGGGAGGGGAGTCTTGGCTCTCAATTACACAGATCCTTTGTCACAGCTCAAGTGTGTTCTTTTGGCCTGTGAGTGAGATGGTTTTCTTACTAAGTCAGGCACTGGCAGAGTTTTTATCTTCATCACTTTAATGGAGCATGTCCATTATTCGATGAGTTAATTTCAGAAAGGGGGCCAAGTTTGGAAGGATTAACTGCCAGCTAAAGAAACAAAGCTTTCATGATCTCCTGCCTATCTTGCTCGGGGGGGAAATTGATGCAGCTTTCTATGTGTGTGCTCATTTCCAAGTGCCTTCATGAGACATGGCGTGACAAAGGCTGCCAAGTGTTTAGCACAATAAATGGAACCACATTTTAAACACAATAAAAACCTAATGAAACCAGCCTCTTTTAAAGCCACCCACCTTTAGCACAACACATTAGAGGCTTTGTAATAGAAAAGCAAAAGGAAACAATAAAAGACATTTCTTTATATAAAAAAAAAACCCCAACCCTCTATATAGGCGTACAAACACAGGACTCTTAGTGGAAATAAAAAGACCAGCAGATTTAAAGTTATTGCTTAAAAGGCAGCAGTGGTAGAAGAAGAGGTGTACTCAAGGGAAGCAATCTCCATGGTGGAGCTAAAGATCTTAGGGAAGGAGCCAGCAACACCTGAAGGTGAGCTGTACCCCTAGAAGAAATGTGGAGACTCAGATTGGTGATCACCACATTGGGAACTGAAGCTGATATTAAATGTTTATGAAGCTTTTTTCTGGAGCAAGGGAAGTCAGACAAAGATTCTCCTTCTGGCCACTGTTTGGATTGGTCCAGCCTAGCCTAGTGAAGGAGATGGCTGATGACCAGGGAGAAAGAGATATTTTCTGTGACTGTGAGGATGATTCAGAGATGATGTCTGCTTCCAGACTGCACAAATGTCTTCTCTCCCAGCAGAGATGGGTGTACAGACAGGGTAAGAGGTGAGGGACATGAGACAAGAAGCAGGAGGGAAATGTGCTCTTGAAGGTGACTTTTTGGAGAGCATTTGGGGTCTGGGTGGCACATCCTTGGCTTTAATACAGATGCACTGGCTAGCTTTGGGCCACAGCCCAGGGGAGCAGCACTCCTGATGCTCACAATTTTCCCCAAAAATGAAGGACAAGAAGTTCCCAAAAGCTGTGGTGGAATAGACAAATTAAACAGCTTTGGTATGTGTTTTCCTCCAGGTAGAATTACCTGATTTCCAATTCAAGATGCTAGAAATGCTAAAACTGAAGACTGGTAAATATATTATTGAGAGGGGGTTTTATGTTACTGGTTCAGACAGCAACAAAGACATTTCAGTTCTCTGAAAGGAAGTGTTTTTCAGCTTAAAGGTATATATATGTGTATATTTATAAGAAGGTAAGACTGATACACTTCTCTGGTCTTACCTTCAGCTAAAGGGGAAGGAGAGATCCTGTCGGGAGCAGTACATTTGTCTTTGTCTTCTACTAATGAAAGGTTTCTCAGGGAAACATAAACAATTTTGTAAGTTAAAATGGTTCCAGTGCACCTCTAACATAACACTGATGGCCCAGATCGGACAACCATAAATGGCTTCTCTCCTTCTTCCACATGTCCAAAAAAGTGCAGAAAAGCATGAGGCACCTATAAAAGCTTTGAAACCTATGTGGCTTCTAAAAAGAAATATTTGTCTAGAATATGGCGCTGAGTTGTAGAAATGGCTTCATATATTCTTAGTATAGAAATGGAAAAGTTTTAAAAGTTGCCTTCCCTAGACCTCACTCCCAGTGGGTCCAAGAAGGCAAATCAGGCCAATGGGTGTACTCTGGCATTCTCCTCTCCCTCAGTAATTTCTTTTTAATACTGGCTTCAGAGCTCAGAGAACAGAAGAAAGTCTTGCTCTTTTTGGGTGTCATTCAAGTTTCTCCTTATATCATGTGCAAAAGATATTAGTCAAATAAAATGTAAGCCTATCTGACTCCTAACCAGAAGATATGATGATGATGATACTATCTGCTTCTTTTTTTTTTCTTTTGTGGTAACCAATTTTTGTGTGGCCTGAGGGAAACAGTAAGTAGTTAGCTCTCGACAGAAACTTGTGAGACATCAAAAGTTCCCGGACTGACATGGAGCTTCAGTCACATTCCTTTTGGTTTAGTGACAATGACATTTTTTGTTGTTGTTGAGGTAGCTTTAGCTTTATTCTTTTCAGAAGAACCAATTTCTTGGAAAGCACTGGTTTGAATATAAATCAGTGTCCTGAAGCAGACTGCAAATTTTCCAGACATCTAGTCTGACACTTTTAGGTCCCTGGGTGTCATCTCTAAGAGAAAACTAGCAGTAAAGATGCCTGCAGTTTGTAAACAATGGCAAGAAGAACATCCTGACAGGAGGCTGTAATGTGGTCTTTTTTCTCTTAGTTATTTACTCACTGAAGAGTGAGATTTTTTCCTCCGGCCCCTTCCATGACAGAAGGATCCTGCTCTATGCACTGCAATAGCATTCAACACTTGCCATTTCCACAGAGATCTGCCTCCACAAAGGATGCAAAGAGAAGCACTTGGGGCTGCTGCCTTGGCAGTCTCCCCAGAAAGTGGAACCTACAGAGGCACAGCTCCATATAACACAATTTGGCAGTTCCCCCACCGTTTCAATGGAGCAGCAGCGTTACACCTCAGGGTCTCCAAATCACAAAGAAGATACGATGCTTTCCAACCTGTGGTTAGCGTAAGGCATCCACGACTGATCTAGTCACAGCCAGAAAGTAAAGGAGTCAAGACAGTGATGGTTTCATGTAACATGTGAAGAAACCCAAGCGTAGAGGTTTTCCCTCAACGCTGGAGACAATTGCTTGTGTGGCCTTGCTGTTTGCCAGGGAGATCCCAGAATCAACTGTGCCATATAATTCTGCCTCCAGAAGACATGGGATGGCAACATCCAGCTGTGCCCTCAGCTGGAAGAAATGTGAATGCAAAGACACAACCTGATACATCACGAATCATTAAATATGCTTGTTTTCAAAGAATAAAGAGGTTTTCTGAGTTGCTGAATGGAGCTATTCCTTCAGCTTTCAGCCACTATCTTTAACGAGCTTTAACAGACCAGAGAGTTTGCTTACAAATATTTCAACATAAGGCTTTTCAGTTGTTATGAAATGAGTCAAATGTGACTAGATAGAGCCAGCTGTCATGCAAGCTTCTCCCCATACTTTTGCCAGGCTGTCGCTATGTGCAGTACCTATATACCACCATATAGTTTGTTGACTGTTACAGCTAAGGGGTTTGTATAGCAAGGCTGAAGATATGAGCTGGCCCTGAATGTGTTTAGTCTTGAGGCACATATATATATGTTCCCAAATACAGGAGATGCAAATTAATTGCCACTTTAAAGAAGATGTGTTGTGCTGATAAGTAGATGGCGTTACTAACTGCTCCTGAATATCCTTTCCATGTTTCAGTGATAAATTTATATGTTCAGAGGATGAGTTTGATTTATGGAATCAAATATGTACATTTTCTGAGGTTAAGAAATTACATTTCCCCATATGATTTTGAAGACTATTTTTACAGACCTGTTCATTCAAGGAGCCTCACAGATAACTGTGTGGGGTAATCAGCAAAGGGCAACCCCATCTGCCCCAAACCTGGATTTCCTTTAAAGGATATTATTTTTAATGGTTTCTCCTCCTCCATTTGTTTGAGTGCAAATTCAGGTTCCACCTATGCTTAAAAATATCATGAAAGGTCCTTTCACTTTTAAGGTGAAAATGGTATTGGTACAAACACAAATTTTGATCTTTAGGCTGTCATTGGTCTCACTAACTAGTGAAACAGCATAAACACAGTGGTGAGGGAACAAAATACTTTCCACTTTCTGAAGGGAGGAGATTTTGTAGTCAGACAGCTTGTGATTATATTTGGATTTTACTCTCAATGGTCAATATTTTCTGCCTTTTCTAACGAAAGTAAAGCAATAGTCCTTTCAATAGGCATCCACGAGATCTCCCTGAAGGCCCTTAGGAGAAGCTGGGACACTTGGCTGTTTGTGAGAACATTGATGGTAACACGAGTGTCGCACCAGAGATCAGTGTCAGAAGACGTCTGCCCAACCTCTGACCTCCAGCCTGCTCCATCTGATTGTCCCAGGTTATTACCAGGGATATGTTGCCATCACCTGATGGCTGTGAGATGGCTCTGAGGTGAAGCAAAAAATGCTCAGGAGACATTTGGCTTTCTCCATTCACCTCTCATTGGACAGCTGTCACATCACAAAAAAACATCACCAAAAGTCAACCCGTTACCTGCCTGTCTTTACACAAGAGGCCAGAGGAAAATGAATGCGGAGACCAAGCAATCCTCCCCCATGTAAGGGTTCAAGTCAGGGTTCAGGGCACTTTGGTTGGGGGCCGGCCAAGCCAAGCAGGCTGGTGGGAGTGAGCATAGTTTTGCCTCTGATCAGTCCCTGAGTGTTCTTTGGGTAAACTCAGGACTTCAAGGTCCAGAGCTGCCAGTGGAACTTGTTTCATCAGCACGGAAAAAATCCCCTTGCTTCCCTCAGCTGCCACTTCCCAACGAACATCTGAAGCCTGCTGAAACTTTTATAGCAGCTTCCTGCTTGATCCTGAAAACCAGCACTATGCTTAATACGCTGTTCAGGTACAGTGGGCCAAATCCCCTGCTGGTGTAAACGAGAGGCAACATTTTACATTGCATTACATTTACATTAACATCTGTGAACATGCCCCAACAGGAGACTTGGCCCTTTAGCCTCGGGAGCTTTTAAAGAACACACATTAATGAAAATAAAATAAGACAACAGCAACATGAAAGTGCATGTAGACTTGCAGATTTCAAATCCTTTCTTACCCCAAACAGAGCACAAAGAGAAAGATAAATAGCATTTTGTTGCAAGCAGAGAGCAGATGATAAATGTGTAAGGTTCATGATCTAATGTGAGAAAATGTTTGTTTTCTTTGCCTGGGGAAAAGAAAATAAAGTAAATCCAGCTAACGAACAGCTCAGCTGTTTTTCTCTACACTCAGTTGCCCCCACCTGATTACATTATGGCAAGATTGGCTCACGTCAGGGAAACTGTTTGTTCCCCAGTACAGCTTCACGGCAGGAGGGCAGGTTGAAGATGTTGTTTTCTTTTCTTCTCCTCTAAGGTGCCTCCTTCTGGTGTACCAGCTTGGTGCTGCTCTTTTTGTGTACATGGGATTTCATCTCCCCACTCTGTGCTCCACGTTGGATGTCTCTATAATGAGATTATTTGGACTTGGATTTCAGTTGGCACTGGTGACCCCCAAGCACAAAGGTCTGAAGAAAAAATAGGACTGCTGAATCTTTTTTTTTTTTTTTGAGGTAAGAAGAATTAGGGAAAAAAGAAAAAAAAATATTTTCATGTGAAATTGAAACCTCAGCTTAACTGAAGTCTTCAAGAGTTTGGGGGGCGGTTTATTTTAGAAATCAGAACTGGACTTTTCACTTAGTCATTAGAATAGAATCATGACATTTCTTTCTAGTCTACATTTTATATTGCTTTTTTTCTCCTTCTTCCCTCTTCAATCCATAAGAAGCTTCTCTTTGGAGAGGGATCTGGGGAAATGAAACTTACGAGGCCTCTCTAAGGAGCGGTAGGACATTCTCCCCCATCCCCCCTGCATTAGCATTGCTTTGGTTCCAGGCCTGTTAAAGAGTTTCTGTAAGTCAGTACTGACTAATGTCAGTCTGGTTGGTCCTTGAACATAATATATTGGGGAGTGAATAGAGGTCTCATCCTGGTCCCTAGCTGACAATGAACCTACCCTTGAAGAGGAGGTGGTAATTAGCTTCTCTGCTGGCATCCTTAGAAGAAGTAGGGATTGATTGGGCTCTGTAGCCCAAATTGCCTACTTGCCACTAAAAGAAAGATCAGTGTATTGTTTCAGAATAATGTAAGAAACACTGGTGCTGCTCCCATTCAGACAGTATGGAGGGAGATGGATCTTGTGTGGTGTAAGCGAGCAATGGTCCATTGAAGAGAAATTCAATGGGTGATCTTGTCTGGTACAAAGGTTTGTTTCAACTCATGAATTATGCATGAGACTCACTCATTTGATCACCATTTCATGCTCCTCTCTCAGAGTTCCTCACCCAGCCACATCATAGGGAGAGAACACACCGCTGTGACGGTGGCGTGCAGCTTTGTGTGGCTTGTCCCTGTCCCCAGCCCAAGGGCAGCGCCTCTCTCAGACTCCTGCCTTGCTCCCTCCCGATGAACATGTGCACTAGATACAAATATATTTCAGAGAGCCCAGGATGAAATGGCTGCAGTGCCAGTTTGGCACTTTTCATGAACAATAAAATCACCACAAAAATTAAATATACCATGAAGAAAGGGTTTTGTTTCTTAGTAAAATTCTACTTTTCTTGTTGTACCTAATAAAACTCCTAACTTTTCCCCTCAAAATATTTGTAGGTAGTGTTTCTTTCCTGTCAGCTAGCAATCACAGCTAGAATGACAATACTGCTGGGAAATAGTACAAACCACCGCGGAACATCCAAAAACTTGGCTGGCTTGAGCCTGTTTTCTGCACAGCAGGCCCTGACTTTAATATCTCATCTTAACAGAGAACAATTTCTCTGGGAAAAGCAATAATCACACAATTTTCTCACTGTGCCTCTGTATAGTTGCAGCTCTCAATGGGAAAGGAGGCAAGCCATTTGGATTTCTATTTTAATTGGATGCAGCATTGAAAAAATAGACATTGCTGAAACCTTCAGATGTGTTCATCTTATTTTTGGTTGCAGACTAGCTTCCGTATGCTCAGAGACACCTCATGTTAATGATTAAACTTTTTAAATGAGTAATATGGGAAAGGAGAGAAAATCAGCTCTTTCCTTCAACAATCCTTTGTGAAACCTGGAGGTGAAAGTAGGAAGGCAGGAGTGCCAACAAGGCAACTTACATGTCACGCTGGTAACAGAAAACATCTTATTCTGTGCCAAACGGTCTCTTTGGTAAGGTAGCTGGGGTGACTGCGTGTATTGGCGTTCCAGGTTGATGCTGATTGGGATGGTGTAAATTAAACCTTTCAGCCTCTTCCTAAGACTCCAACTCCTTGGTCCTTGGCACTGGTCTGAGTCCTTCAGTGATGACCCAGGAAAACTTTCTCCATCCCAATCTTCTTCCTGAAGTACCCAAGCTATAAATCCCACTTCCATTCTGACAGCTCACTACCATGCTGGTGATTATACACTTTCAAGATGGTTTGAGCACAGTGGAGAAACAGAAATATTACAGAAAATAACCCCTGAGAGCACATGGCTGATCAGCACCACTGGATATTGTCTGCAGCATTCATGCTGTGGGCAGCATCTTATTGCTTTCACTGGTGGGACCATCTGGCTGTGGCTCCTGGGACCATGGGGGGCTGGACACCCTCACAGGGGACATTGCTCAAAGGCATAGCCTGAGATGGAGGGGGAAACACCCATGGAGGCAGGAAGATTGGGGGAGAGGGTGGGAGTAAGAGATGCTGTTAAGGTGATTACTGTAAAAAAAGCCCTCCTTATTACATGCTAAAATCCTGACTTCTGTCTTATCATTCACTCTTTTTAAAGTGTGAATTTAATGCTGCTGTAGAGTGTCTGAATAGCAGCTCTGGGGAGCGATGGTCTCTGTCCCTAGGACAGAGGGACGAAATGAAGCAAACTTTCTTCCATGTGACCCTGCAAATGTGTTTCAGCTCCAGCTGTGTGGCTTGCTCAGACACAGTGGGGATAAGACCCTCTTCCAAGTAAGGAGCCCAGAGAAATCCCACAGCCATTCTAGGTACACGGTGCAGGGCCTCTGGAGGAAATACTGCAACTCCTGACACCACCAAGCCCACAGTGCAACTGAGCAGTTAAGCACGAGTTAAAGCACAAACTAATTTAAGTGCATGGTTAGCTGCTTTGCCAAGTTAGGAATAACGAGCTGGTCATGTTTCATGCCTCTGGTTCAGATGTGTGGCTCAGCAGTGCTGGCTGCACCAAGTCCTGCAGGGAGGTTTACAAGGACCCCTCCGGACCTGCACGCTGTCACTGTGCCTGGACGGCTCGTTTTACGCTGGTGTTAATTCCACTGGCGTGAAAACTGGCTGAATTCGGGGGTTAAACATGACGCTGATGGGTTTCTCTTTCCAACATGGCTTGCCACTGCGTTACTAGGTCTAGCAGTTGAAGAGCTGGGCTGGATGGCAGTTCTCGTTGTCCTGGAGATAAGCATTATCATTCTGCTACCGGCTTTGCTCCATCCGGCTCCTTCAGCATCACTCACTGCCACCCTCCCGTGCCCCTCCACATGTCTCAGGCTGTCTCTTTGAATCTTTCCTTGAGACTGCCTGGTTTTCCTCCAGGCAGCGGCTGCAAAACACTGACTGTTCAGACCTGAGCGAGAGCCCCATGCTGAGCAATGAAGAGCCACATGCAGTTCGGCAGCCGTAGCCTTGGACTCTGTGCCGGCGAGCAGTGGTGCAGGCCAGGGCCAGCACATGGTTCACATCAAATTGCTGTGTTTTATTTTCCTGAGTTATTTTTATTAATGGCTGTTTTTAAATAGACTTCCTGAGCTGTGTTCACAATGCACTTGCTAGTGTAAACTCCAGTGTGTTCACACCTCCAGCTGGTTACATGGATACTCCATTTCTATGCCTCAGCTGTCCCTGAGTCTGATTTTTGCCTACTGGAAGCTTGCAATTATTCTGAATTTCTACCAGAACAAGTGAGGAATTGTATGAACCAAGAAAGCAGCCTACAAATGGTGTCACAGGATCATAGTGTTGTGCTAACAACACTGGAACATAATTTAGATAAAGCTTTATTTCTTATCCAAGCCTGTTTCTATAAAATGATATTTCCCCCAGTTGGAATACATGCTTTGGGTTTGTGCTGCATTTTGTTTATTTTTTCTGGTTAAGATGAATTAATTTTTCTTTAGATGCTTCTTATACTTCATGAAGCCACTTCTTTGCTTCCCCATTAGGATATTGGTGCTAAGCTATTTCAGAGTAGTGGTCAGCCTTAACTAAGGATAGTACTGTTTCCTTTCGACACGAGGCAGTAGGTTTTAACATTTCTGTATAGCTAAGCCCTTCCTTTAACTGACTTAAGGACAAGGCTGAAAAATCAGTGATAATGGGTTAAATCCACAGCTAACAGAGAGACGAATGCCGTTGACTGTTACAATTGAATGTTATTGTACATAGCCCAAATAACTTGCAGCCCTGAAATTACTGGTGAACTAAGGTATGATTTTATGATATCTGATGTTTTTTAACTTTATAGACTGCAGTCTGTGGAAATCTAATGTCTGAGGAGCATTCGCGTCTGGTCCATAGAGCGGCGGTTCATTGAATGTTGATTAGTATTCTACTTGTTTCCAGCTTCTAAGGTTGTTTTAAAGAAAATTAAAACACATCACAGCTTTTTAATGGTACTTTCTGCTGGAAGCATTTGTAGCAGTTGGCACAGAGACATCCTGGTGACTGAGAAAGGCAGACGTGGCTAGCAGGTTTGTAATGCACAGGGGAAGTGCCTGTATAGAAATTTATGTGCTTATTTGTGGTCTGCTCCCTACATTTCAGTATCCTTGTTCTGGATAATAAATTCCTTAGAACAAAATGGAAAAATTGCACTAGACAATTTTTCTTTTTATTGTTCTATAATCATACATTTCAAGGCCAAGCAGAAGGATGGGGTTCATCTGCTTCTTGCTTAACACTGGCTGTGGAGAGTTATTTAGTAATTCTTACATCAAGCTCTACAATTCTCCTGTCAAAACCTTGACAAAATAACCAAAAGCAGAAGAAATTCTCCTTCATCCTGGGCAAGGTATTCCAGTGGTTAATTACCTATACATGCTGTGGGTGAAGATTGACCTTTACAAACAGTGAAAATGTTGTTATGGGCAAATTTTTAACAGCACTTGCCCATTCATTTATTACAGAGTCTTTTGAAGAGGAATTTCATGTTAATTCAGTCTTGCGTAAATTTAATGCTTGGGGAAAATAAGAAGTTGATAGCACTGATTTCTTCCAGGTGTACGACAAAAAAGGATTTGCAACATTAACTATGCAGCTAATGTGCAGTGTTTTAGACATACGCTTCATTTACTATTAAACTGAATTTTTAGTGTCAGAGGTGAGCATGAAGGTATGGCTGAGCAGGACAGCATGTAAAAGTCTTACACCATTGTCTGCTGGCCATGACTGCAGTTCCACACTACCCAGCTGAGGCAAGAGCCAGACAAAATCATCATCAGGGAGAGAAGGGCCAAGAGCAGATTTTTAAAACAACTGAGAGGGAAATTGTTGTACAAGTAGGCAAAGAATGACGTGAAAAAAGCACAGAACAAAAAGAAAACCGTAACCAAGAAAAGTATCTGAAATAACCAACAGTACCCTTGGAAGCAGGAAGGTGAAGGATTTGGAAATTACTAAGGTACCATGCACTATTCTTGCTGAAATAAAATACTGTTTAGTTTTTCTACCATCGGATAGCTGGTTTTATTGTGCATAGAAATTAATCCACACCACATCTCTGTCTAGATGACTAACTCGGATGAGGTCTGATAGATATGATAATCTGCATCTCAAAAGCAAAGGACGTGATGGCATTCAGACATGGCCACCTCTGCTTCCCTATTCAAAATGAGCAAGTACTTAATCACAGGGGCTGGTTAGTAGGGAACATGTTTATATTGAAAATGAATTCATAAAACAGAGCCCTTTGGAAATTCCTCATTACTTCCTCTCTACTGAAATTTCATGTTGCTGGAAAAAATCACTTTATTGTTGGAAACTACACAGGAGCCATATTAATAAATGCACAGTCTGAGAAAAATAGTTTACAAATTCATATGCTGTATTGAGTGAACCACTAATTATCCTCCAATAGTGCCTACTAGCAGATGCCTAAGGAAAATGTCTGGCAAAAAAACCCATTCAGCTTCCTAAGATACTATTTGAGCCAAACATAGCATTGAGACCAGTTTGTTTAATAGCTATCAATGGACCGAGGAAAAAGAAAAATATTTAGGATTATTTGTTTGAAAATAACTTCCTTTACACCTCTATGAATTAACATATTTGGGCTGTTGATGGCAAAGCATGAATGACATGAAGCTGATTCAGCATTACATCAAGTCCTATGACCAATATATATTTATGAACATTAAGCAGGGGACACTAAATAATAAGAGCAGATCAATTAAACAGGGAGGTTAAGGAAGGTACACAAGTAAGACACATGAATAAGACAAGAGATATATCTTGGAGAATGAAGCACATAAATATGAACCAAGTCTTCCGGAAAACATATAAAACAGAACTGATCGGGAAGGAGACATGGCCAAGCACCTAAAAGATTTCTTAGAAGACAAGGTTTTCTCAGAACTCATTTAGAGAATGTGTTAAACCATAAGCTTAATGCCAACTTTGCTATGCATTCCACTGAGAGTAGGAAAATGTTCCAATAAAAATCATTCAAGATGTCTCTGAAACAGCCAGGTCAGTCTATAATGGTGTCAAAGATGCTAATCCTAGAGTGAAATGAATTGAAATTTCTTATCTTCCAAAGTCCAACTCTATCTGTGAGACCTAGACTGTGTCTACACTTAGTCGTCAGGACACACCGGTATTTGACAGGTATGAAGTGTGATTGTACCTTTGACACTAACATGACACTTTTTAAAGGCAAATAAGGATGTACAGTCCAAACGAAAGTTCTGTGATGTGCGTGGGGAACTGAAAGGTTATCAATGATTTATTGCCAGTGAAGTTCTGCAGGGATATGCCCAGCATTGTAATATTTTAATTAATGACCTGAATTATAGAAGAGTAGGTATGCCCATTGAACTTGCAAATGATGTGAAACTGAAGAGAAATGGAAGATGCAAGCCTCCCTGTGGTTTAAAATTCAAGCTGATCTTGTAAAAATTGATGTAATGACCTGAAGAAAAAGGATACACTTCAGCCAAAAGAATAGGGAACAACTGTATAAAAAAAAATCATCTATAAAATTTCAGGATGGACAATGACTGGTCCAGCACTGCAGAAAAGATGTCATAGCAAATACCAAGCTGAATAAAATCAACACCATTATTGGTGACAAAAAAAGACACTACCTTATTTGTATATATAAACAGAAGAAATGAGCATATCTAATGAGCATTGTTGAAAACTTCAGCTGGACAATTTTGTTCTGTTTTGAGCACCACAGATGAAGAAAGTTGGGAATCAAGTGGAGGCTGAAAGAAATTCAGGAGAGGGTAACAGAAATGATCTGAGGTTTAGACATTGGAACAACTGGGAAAAATTGAAACAACTGAAGTTAATTTATAAGGACACCAGGAGTAGACATCACAACCATTTTCAAACATAAAAAAATACTGTATTAGGAGTTAGAAGCAAAGTAAGAGCTGTTGTCTTTGTTTCCTAGGTGTGGGATGAGTAATAATGGGCCAAAATTGCAGCAGGATTTTTGAAAGCCTAATAGTATTAGGGGATTTATTATTGTATTATGTTACCTAGGGATGTTGTGAAAGTCTTCAATAAGAAATTAGGCAAACATCTGCAAGAATGACATAATGGATTTAGTTCTGTTTAAAGCATGGGAATGGACTATACAGTGCTTCTGTGATGCTTTTTTTACCCTCAACTCTGTAATTATAATGGTGAAATGGGAAATCAGGCACTCTGTAAGAGAGAAACCTTTCAGCAGAAGTTAACAATTTCTGTGAGTCATTAGATCAAAGATGGATAGCCTACAGCATAGAAGCTGAATATGATCCAGGACTCTATGCATATAGCTTGTCACCCTACTATATTTTGGGGATGTGACATGGTTATGGAACAAAAGTAATGCATACATTAATAGGAGAGCCAAGAAAGGTGTCAAAAAATCTTGTTTGGTCCTCACTAAGGAAAAGGTTTCCTACAAAAATGCATATTCAAACTCCCTAGAGTTTATGAATCAATTACTGAACTACAGCAGTGCTGTGAAACTACCCATTGTCATGTTCTTAATTGAACCAATAGCTGAAAAAGTGGCAATAGTGGCAATTAATCATAAAGATTTTTTCTTGTACTTCTAGTTTTTTCAAGAGAAACAAGAGTTCTATAAGGTCAAACCTCCTGCAAAACTACTTTTGTTGGGGAAATGTAGCAAGACCATTTGTCAACATTGAGAATGCTCATTTTGGCTGAAACTAAATTACCTAGGGAGCCAAAATATGGTGAATTTACAGATGGGTGATGTTAAGGCAAGTTGCCAGATTCTTTTCCCTGGCCTTTTCTATGGGAACAAAACAATGTTGAATTGATACCTTGCATACCTTTTCTCTCCTTTCCTCAATGCATCTAACAAATAACAGGAAAAAAAAACCCCATATGGTCAATATAACTAAATAATCAGAGTACGTGAGTTGCAATTCAGCACATGCATATTTGTCATTATAAATGGTTTTTTAAATAGTCATTTTTTAGAGATGATATATTTTGTTTATGTATGATTATTTAAAAAATAATTATCCTCAGCTAGGAGAATGAGAAACAAT
The DNA here is from genome assembly GCA_020745775.1 of Theristicus caerulescens. Classification (NCBI taxonomy): domain Eukaryota; kingdom Metazoa; phylum Chordata; class Aves; order Pelecaniformes; family Threskiornithidae; genus Theristicus; species Theristicus caerulescens. The sequence continues at coordinate 5,312,652 of CM036583.1, forward strand.
AAATGGGTCATAAAATCTAAACAAACACAGAGGCTGTTGCCATTTCTTTAAATCACAGCTAAGAATATTTATTGCAGTAGTCAAAGACATACTGAACCAGCCACAACAGGTAGTCGAGGTAAGCTAACAAGTATAATAGCAAATACTACTCAGTAAAAGATATACCAACATCCTAAACCACCTCATTTGTAGTTTTGGTGGATCTTGCATTAACATGAAAAATGAAATAACTTAAATTGCATCATACAAACTTGTAAAAAAATAATCTTTCTCTCCCCATCCCGATTGCATAGGAAACAATCAGTGGATGCTCACTACTTGTGCCTACTGAGGAAAATCTCCTGGACTAATCTACTCTGTTTGACTATACACACCATATTTCTTTATGTACTTATATAGCAACATTCTCTACGAGGAAATGTCTTATCCCCCAGCTTGGAGAATCTTTGCTCACTGAAATTGACAGAAATCTTAAAATTGAAAAAGAAACAGAAAGCAATGGTTATAGGTGTGACCCTATAATATGAAAACATTATAACAGTGGCACAACTTTTAATTCTCGCTGAGAAATTTGCAGTCATCTCTATCCATTCACAAAAAATCTCTGAAATCTTTGGGGCAGGGCTGTCTGATACCTGGCCTGTCTTGCATCTGAACTGTTTATTTTCCTGTCTAGATCACAAAAGCCTTTGAAGTCATCCTCTGCAAGTATATATATGCATTGACAGGACTCAGTAGATAATAAGGACAGTCATAAATTGCCAGAATGTGAATTATGATATACAGACTATCACAATGCACTGTCATAAGTCAGTTCATTCAACCCAATGGTATTTCTGGATAAAGCAGGTGAAGTCCCTGGGGATTAGAAAAAGGGAAATATTGCAGCCATTTTTAAAAAGGGTAGAAAGGAGGACCCTGAGAACTACTGACCTGTCAGCCTCACCTCTGTGCCTGGGAAGATCATGGAACAGATCCTCTTAGAAGCTATGCTAAGGCACATGGAGGACAGGGAGGTGATTCGAGACAACCAGCACAGCTTCACCAAGGGCAAGTCCTGGCTAACCAACCTAGTGGGCTTCTGTGATGGAGTAACTGCATCAGTGGACAAGGGAGGAGCTATGGATGTCATCTGTCTGGACTTGTGTAAGGCCTTTGACATGGTCCCCCACAATATCCTTCTCTCTAAATTGGAAGGATATGGATTTGATGAGCAGACTGTGTGGTGGATAGCTAATTGGCTGGATGGTCACATCCAAAGGGTAGTGGTCAATGGCTCGATGTCCAGATGTAGAACAGTGACAAGTGGTGTCCCTCAGGGGTCCATACTGGGGCCAGTGTTGTTCAATATCTTCATCAACGACATAGACAGTGGAATCAAGTGCACCCTCAGCAAGTTTTCAGATGACACCAAGCTGAGTGGTGCAGTTGACACGCCTGAGGGACGGGATGCCATCCAGAGGGACCTGGACAGGCTGGAGAGGTGGACTTGTGTGAACCTCATGAGGTTCAACAAGGCCAAGTGCAAGGTCCTGCACCTGGGTTGGGGCAACCCCCAGTATCAGGACAGGCTGGGGGATGAAGGGGTTGAGAGCAGCCCTGAGGAGAAGGACTTGGGGGTACTGATAGATGAAGAGCTGGACATGAGCCGGCGATGTGCTCTCGCAGCCCAGAAAGCCAACCGTATCCTGGGCTGCATCAAACGAAGCATGGCCAGCAGGTCGTGGGAGGGGATTCTGCCCCTCCCCTCTGCTCTGCTGAGACCCCCCTGGAGCCCTGCATCCAGCTCTGGGGTCCTCAGCATGGGAAGGACAGGGACCTGTTGAAGCTGGTCCACAGGAAGGCCACGGAAATGATCCAAGGGCTGGAACACCTCTGCTATGATGACAGGCTGAAAGAGCTGGGGATGTTCAGCCTGGAGAAGAGAAGGCTGCGGGGAGACCTTATTGCAGCCTTTCAATACTTAAAGGGGGCTTATAAGAAAGATGAGGACAGACTTTTTTAGCAGGGCCTGTTGTGATAGGACAAAGGGTAATGGTTTTAAATTAAAATAGGGTAGATTCAGACTAGATATAAGGAAGAAATTTTTTACAATGAGGGAGGTGAAGCACTGGCACAGTTTGCCCAGAGAGGTGGTAGATGCCCCATCCCCGGAAACATTCAAGGCCTGGCTGGATGGGGCTCTGAGCAATCTTATCTGATTGTAGATGTCCCTGCCCATTGCAGGGAAGTTGGATTAGATGACCTTTAAAGGTCCCTTCCATCCCAAAGCATTCTGTGATTCTATGATTCAGGTGTGATGTTCCAGTGAGATTTTGGGAAGCTAAATTCCTTTTTTTATACAACGTCTGGTTTCTGTCTTGTATACTGGACATATGTGAGTGCATATATGTGTGTGTCCTTTTCACTGGAGGGAACAGTTTTTACTGCTGTAGGTAAGTGTGCTGATTTTGGCTGAGATGATAGAGTTAATTTTCTTCAGAGAAGCGAGTATGGAGCTATGTTTTGGATTTGTGCTGAAAACAATGTTGATGATACAGTTTTAGTTACTGCTGAGCAGTGCTTAAACAGAGTCAAGATCTTTTCTGCTTCTCATACCACCCCACCAGCAAGTAGGCTGGGGGTGCACAAGAAGCTGGGACATGACACAGCTGGGACAGCTGACCCCACCTGACAAAAGGGATCTTCCATACCATATGATGTCATGCTCAGCATATAAAGCTGGAGGAAGAAGGAAGGGGGGGACGTTCAGAGTGATGATATTTCTCTTCCCAAGTAACTGTTAGGCATGATGGAGCCCTGCTTTCCTGGAGATGGCTGAACACCTGCTTGTGTCCCAAAGATCATTTTAATCCTTAAATCCAGTTTCCACGATGAGAAAAAGCTACTCCTGCTAAGTCCAGAAACTGATGGAAGACCCTGTCATGAAAACCAAGTGTATGATTCCTACAAACCCTCATGCTTCCTCCTTTCTCATATCAGCTTAAGAAAAAAACAAACAAAAAATCACCAGATAAAACAAAAAACATCCACTCTGCCTGAAAAACACCTCACAAACCGTGACTGAAGAAGTATATTTGCAGCAACGGCTATAATGGCATGCACAGTTCTTGAGCTGTGTTTATAACCTGTTTTGAATTTGGCCAAGCACACAAAATGTGTCTTTTATAATGAAAAGCTAGATAAAACTTCCATGCAGAAGTACCAATTTACTGGTGCTCCCTCTCCTCAGGGTTGTGGCAGGAAAGAAGAGCTTGCCCAGGGGTCATCTTTGTCAAGTGTACTTCAAGTGTACTTGGCTTGGACAAGTGCACTCTGCGCTGGGTTAAAAACTGGCTGGACGGCCGAGCCCAGAGAGTGGTGGTGAATGGAGCCAAATCCAGTTGGCGACCGGTCACAAGTGGTGTTCCCCAGGGCTCAGTGTTGGGACCGGTCCTGTTTAATATCTTTATCGATGATCTGGATGAGGGGATTGAGTGCAGTTTGCAGTCAGTTTGCAGATGACACCCAGTTGGGTGGGAGTGTTGATCTGCTGGAGGGTAGGAAGGCCCTGCAGAGGGACCTGGACAGGCTGGATCGATGGGCCAGGGCCAACTCTATGAGGTTCCACAAGGCCAAGTGCCAGGTCCTGCACTTGGGTCACAACAACCCCAGGCAACGCTACAGGCTTGGGGAGGAGTGGCTGGAAAGTGACCTGGCTGAAAAGGACCTGGGGGTGTTGGCTGACAGCCAGCTGAACATCAGCCAGCAGTGTGCCCAGGTGGCCAAGAGGGCCAATGGCATCTTGGCTTGTATCAGGAATAGTGTGGCCAGCAGGACCAGGGAGGTGATAGTGCCCCTGTATTCAGCACTGGTGAGGCCGCACCTCGAATACTGTGTCCAGTTTTGGGCCCCTCACTCCAAGAAGGACGAGGTGCTAGAGACTGTCCAAAGAAGGGCAACGAGGTTGGTGAAGGGTCTAGAGCACAAGTCTTACGAGGAGCGGCTGAGGGAGCTGGGGTTGTTTAGTTTGGAGAAGAGGAGGCTGAGGGGAGACCTTATCACTCTCTACAACTACCTGAAAGGAGGTTGTAGCAAGGTGGGTACTCTTCTCCCAAGTAACAAGCGATAGGATGAGAGGAAATGGCCTCAAGCTGCACCAGGGAAAGTTTAGGTTGGATATTAGGAAAAACTTCTTCACTGAAAGAGTAGTCAGGCACTGGCACAGGCTGCCCAGGGAAGTGGTTGAGTTCCCATCCCTGGAGGTATTTAAAAGACGGGTAGATGTGGTGCTTAAGGACATGGTTTAGTGGCGGACTTGGCGGTGGTAGGTTAATGGTTGGACCTGATGATCTTAAGGGTCTTTTCCAACCTTAACAATTCTATGATTCTATGATTCTATGACTATAAGCATGTGAAGCATCCAGCGAGACCCTTCGTGTGCTCTCCCTCCATCTTTCCCAGTGTAACCAGCAAAATATTTATAGGCAGAAAGTGGGAAGTGGATTATGTAGGTGTTGTAAAAGTGACTGTTTTCCCCTAGAAAATAACGAATGATTGTAGCACTGGATAGATATGTATAGATTGTAGAAGGCAGCAATATGTCAGAGCTACTAGGTTTGAAGAGCAGCCAAAGACTGTGAATACCCAAACTATGTCACTGTCCTTCTTTTTGGGGTACATGTTGGACTGAGGCTGTAGACCAGATGTCTCCTATAATCACTGAGAACGATAAGCAATCCAGATCACTGAGATTCTAAATCAGCATCCAAAGGAGCTTCTTTCCATTCCATGGAGCTCCCAGGCCAACTTTGCTCTTTAATTGAATGCCTCAGTACCTAGAGGTAAGGAGAAATCAAGACTACTACTATTGGTACTACTACTGGTAGTTTAACATGATAGTCTCTAATATTAAATATGCCAAATTCTTTTCCCTTTTAAGGACTAGGGAAATCATCAGCTCTTAAATGTTTTTTCCACAGATATTAATATCAATAATATTTTACTTAGAACATACATTGAAAATAAATATGCATATCTACAACACGATGAAGGATGAATCAAGCACACAAAAGTCTAAAAATGAAGTCACATTACTGAAAAAGATCAAGGCCAAAGAAGAAAACAAAACTGTTTTAGAGACCACTTATACTGCAGCACAAGTAGGACATACAGAAGAGGAGGTATCAATACTTGGAGCAATATGGACTAAAATGAGCTGGTTTCCATGAGAAAGATCAAGTCTTGCACAGGGATTAGTTTTACTCATGACAGCTATTATCCATGACTTACAGAATTAACCTTGTTCTCGATTTTCCTTATTTGGGCCTCATCTTCCAGCTGGTGTCATTCCAGCTTCTCCTATTGATCTTGCTGGCACTTGAAACTTATTACAGCCACAAGCAAAATAACTATACTTATTCCCCAGAACATCATAGTCTAGTTCTGTGGGCAATCTTTTGTTATCCTTGTTTCGCCCCAGACATGCAATATTCTGAAAATACCACTTCTTCCTTCAAATCCAAACTCAGGTATCTTTATTCAACCTATTTTATCTAACTTCTTTCCACCTCTGATTTTATCTAATAAAGCAGTGCCTCAATATTCCACATCCCTACAATGCAGTTTTTCTCCTATAATTATAGCTGAACATTTCTACTTTCTGCTCTACTCTTCTGAAAGCTGAGTATCAAGATGAACTAGTAAAGACCCTATGAACAACACAGTTCAGATGATATTCCAACATGAATGAATGTATACACACTTTTGAGTGGGGGGCATGTAGCCTGGGTAGGTGCAGTGTAGACACAGGACTGCTCAGAAAGACAAAAGTTGCTGCTTAGTTCTCCCTTCTCCAGTTTTAATGCCTTGCCCTCAAACCTCAGTCCTCTTATCTGCTTTTACAGCTTCTCACATTGCCCCTGTCAGTTCCACTGAATAAATGATGTCATCCTTGTCTGCTTGAATGTTTACTTCTTTCTGCACTGCCCTTGGCACAGAATACTCTTCCCAAAACTAATCCATCCTGAAAGCCATTTTTCTTTTCCTTCCGATCTACCCTCAAGGTCCACAGTAAAATGGCAGCTGCAAATGGCTAAGCAGATGTTAAGAATGTAAAAGCTTTTTAAAGTATCTGCCTCCTGAAGCCAACTCTGCAATCTCAAAGTGAGCACCTAAACTCCCAACACAGGCACAGGAAGACCCAGGGAAGTCAAGATACGGCTGACTGCAAAAAGCAGAGTGAGGAGATGATTAGTGTTAGCCTGCTGAACAAGCAGCTTTCAAACTCACTAAGGGCTGGTGCGTGTCTGAAAAAAACACCACGGTCTTTACATCTTAGTTATCTTAGTTGGAGCTTCAGGGACACACCGCCCACCACTCTCTGATCAAAGTCCAGAGCCTCCAGTGGAAAGAAGCCAAGAAAAATGTTTTCTTTTACAATGGAAGGAAGCGGTAACAGCAGCTGCAGCTGATGCCATGTGTTTGTACACCAGTTCTCTGACTAGACTCTTCCACCAGGAAAGAGAAGTGACAGACTCACACTTGGTTTCTTGACATGCCGGAGAACATCCAAGCATCCACCATGCTTTGAAAGAAAGTAGTTGACAAAACTTCCTGTGACAGACATCTCCTCTAACAGATACGTAATAAAACCATCACCCCCCATAAACACTACAACAAACCAGGGAGACAAAAGAGCTTACCTGTGATTGTAGATGGAGCCTGACCAGCCAGGTGGAGATGTGCTGAAATCCAGTGTTGCAAACCTGGGGAGTTTCTAAAACTGAAGGAAGCCACTAGATAGTTAGGGTGAGGTGGTGGCTTGGAAGGGTGTACCTTTCCAAGGACTTAGGTCCCAGGAATACTCTAGATTTTCTCCAGGTTTATATAATTTGTCCTGTGGAAGAGTGGACAAGGTAACCTATGTTTCTAGCATGCCATTTCCTAAGTCTTTCTCCTAACATGCAGCTACTTGGTATTTCTAAGTTTACCACTGCTCTTTGAATGACTATATATTTATACATTGTTCAGTATAATGAGACCGCAAGCTAAGTATTTTGGGAAGGACTAATGCAAGTTATGCAAATGATAACAGAGAAATGAAGAAAAGCTATGGATCTGGAGCAAAACCTCACATCTTCTCGAGTGCTTTTTCCTTATATGAGCTCTGTTGTACTGTGTGATTCTGTGCAAGGTTCTGAGTGTGCTCTTCACTTGACACAGCATAATCTGAACAAAGAGCTATTTAACAGGCATTTTCTCTTTATCTTCTTACTTACATGTACCAAAAAACCACCAAGTGAGCCATTCAAATAAAGTATACTCCTTCCCTTTAATTGAATTTACTGGTTTCAATATAATTGCAGATTCAGCACCATTATTTAATTTCAGGATTTAATGAATGTTGTCAGATCTCCTTAAGGGATACACATGAGGCTGATGAACTGGCTTCTGGTTCACTTGTGCCATGCAGTCTTAAATTTCATTTAACCAAAAAAAAGTTTAGCCCTCTTCTTTCCCTTGACCTATATGACACATCTCTGAACATTTCTGTGTGCAAAACCTGTAGGAAAATGTTCCCCTGTGTATGCAGCCCCCTTACACCTTCAGGGTCCTTGCTAGCCTCTTATTCTTCCTTGCAGCTTCTGTTCATCTTGCACAGAAGCAGAAAAAAATAGGCTCTACCGAGATTTAGCTACTGCATTGTCTCCAGGTCTATCTACCTGATTGGGATGTCATCCAGGTCTGTTGATCTTGATATGGCAGATATTATACATTAGCTATCCCCTCACAGAGGCTTTTCATGATTTATCAGTGCAATTGTTGAAAGGATCCGTCCTTCCCCCAAATTATCGTACCTGCATTGTGCTGATTCATGGCCTAAGATTTGGGAGGTGATAAGGGCACGTGATATATGAAAACTCACAGTACTGCTGCACAGGACAGAAATGAATGTACTATTGAATGTGATAATGAGAGTAATTAAAAGAGATTAATAAGAAAATATTTCAGAGGCCTATTTTTGAGCTATACCATGGAGCCATTCTCCATCTTAATATGGACATCATATTATCATTAGTCACTTTAGCTTTAAACATTAAAGAAATATTTGTAAAAAACTTCTTGGTATTGATGATAATCTAATCTTGACTCACTACCACCTATGTGACCAACTTAGCCAGCTACTGTCTCAGAAAACAGTTGCGAATTTTACTTTGTCCTTCCCTCTACAACCATGAACATCCCTCATTTTTCCTTCAAAAATCAAAAAAGAAAGAAAGTGTTCTCAAAGGTCATAAATTATTCCCCCAAATAGAATTATGTTTCTTCCTATAAAAATGTTACCAAAAATCTAACCTGCTTATAGAAATGGAAGATAAGAACCTAACAAGATAAAATTGGGATCAACTATAACAAATAAATGCCTTTATTTAAGTAACTCGAACACAACTTTTGGGCCAGAATGAGGGAACAACTAATTGCTCTTGCTTTGCAGCATATTTCAGCAATACCAAATAGAACTGATTTAAACAAGAAATTAGAGCTGGAAAAAGGGCTGAGAAAGAGGGGGAAGAAATATTGATATGGGTTGTATCAGAAACAGTGTGGCCAGCAGGACCAGGGAGGTGATAGTGCCCCTGTATTTGGCACTGGTGAGGCCGCACCTCAAATGCTGTGTTCAGTTTTGGGCCCCTCACTCCAAGAAGGACATTGAGGTACTAGAGCGTGTCCAAAAAAGGGCAACGAAGCTGCTGAAGGGTCTAGAGCACAAGTCTTACAAGGAGAGGCTGAGGGAGCTGGGGTTGTTTAGTTTGGAGGAGACTGAGGGGAGACCTTATCTCTCTCTACAGTTACCTGAAAGGAGGTTGTAGCGAGGTGGGGGTCAGTCTCTTCTCCCAAGTAATAAGTGATAAGACAAGAGGAAATGGGCTCAAGTTTCCCCAAGGGAGGTTTAGGTTGGATATTAGGAAAAACTTCTTCACTGAGAGGGCAGTCAGGCCCTGGCACAGGCTGCCCAGGGAAGTCCCCATCCCTGGAGGTATTTAAAAGATGTGTAGATGTGGTGCTTAGGAACATGGTTTAGTGGTGGACTTGGCAATATTAGGTTAATGGTTGGACTCAATGATCTTAAAGGTTTTTTCCAATCTAAACGTTTCTATCATTCTATGATTCTACAAAGGGATATGTGGAATAAATGTAAGCAAGAGGTATGGAGTGAAAATAAGTGTTGGAGAACAATGGCACACTATAAAAGTATATTTATATCATGACCTTCCACTCCTAGGTCCAATCTAGTCTTACAGATAAACTATGAGAGAAGACGCAACTCTTAAGTGTGCTTGTAAGTTATATAGGTACATTTAACAACAAAGATCAAAAATCTCCAAGCCAGTGTCAACCCAAGTACATGTTGGTATAGAGATATTAGTTTAGATAGCAACAATACGACCAGACTACATGACTCTGTCCCTTAGGTGACATAATTAAATACATAATTACACCATTTCTGATTTCAGAGCCAGCTCTCTTGATGCATAGCCTGGAGTAATTTCACCAGGCTCTCTATGCAGATAACTAGATCATATTGTACGTATATACCATCCATTTCACTGGTATTATTTAGAGCTGATAGAAAATCAGAACCTTTTCACTAAGAGTCCAGAAATATAGCAGGCAGAGCTTACTACCATAGTAAGCCTTTACTGTAATATTAAAAGACATTAACAAACATATAAGAGAATTTGAGGGAAAAAGGGATTTATGTATCTCTCAGTCAGCCTACCAAAACCAGAAACAGTTTTGCAACAGAGCAAGCAGAAGTTTGCCGTGTGGCTTCCATTTCATCATGTACTCCTAGTTACTTAAAAAATTGAACCAACTACAAAATAACTTAGAAGTAAGGACACCATGTTTTAGTGGGTTAATGTAAATGAATTAAAAAATCATCTACGGTAACTATTGTTGTTGTTGTCAAAGAGCATGTGCATTTTCCCTTCAATTATTTCCCAAATGGAATGTATTTGAGAATCACAGGAAATCAGAATGTGTGAGGAAGATCTACAGGCAGGTGTGGTAAAGAAAAAGAGAAAAAAATATTGACCAGAACCCCAGTGTTATCTCAAAAATCTTCCTCCTCCTGTTGTAATCACAAACATGCAATCCAGTACTGTTAGCAATACTCAATGTGTTGGATGCTATCATCTTATCTTTTTTCATGGAAGCAGTGGACAGATGTGTTTTCTGAGTCAGCATTTCAGCCCTGTCTGATGCACTTTTGTAAAGATTTAAAAAGAAACTGTCTGGATAAAAGGAGTGCTGATTGTCTCTTTCTCTCATCGCTAGCTTCCAGTCTGTATTACCCACTGCTGAAGGTACTTCCCTGCCAGAGAATTTGTTTAAATTTAAAAATCATCTTGAGCTATGATGCTAAGCTCCCAAGCTGATGCTGATGAACTATTTTGATAGTGCCACTATATCATTCAAGTATGATGTATGATGCATTTGCATTGAATTTCTCTAAGTTTTTTTCTAATGGGAGCATCAACTGTGTCACCAGCTACAAAATGAAAATTTTGCTTTTCTTGTGTCAAGGATTCTCCCATAATTACATAACCCTCTTTTGTGAGTGACAGTTTTTTTTCTCAAGAAGGGTCCTACTATGAACATCCCTTAGAAGGATCTTTGTAGGGACTCACAAGCAGAATGCAGTTAACCATTGTTTTCTTATCGAGCCCAACTGCTTTGGGCACTGTGTTTAGTGCCTCTGGCAGTCATGATTTATGCCATGGAAGATCTAAAAATGTCATTTTTGGTAAAGCACATTGCAGTTGCTGTATAGGAAGCTTCCAGGTGCTAGGTTTTTCTTTGGTTCCCTAAGAAAGGGAGCAGAAAGCTCTCTTTCCTTGATTTTGTTTTTATATCTGAAAGTTGCTCTAAAATTTGCCAGTAAAGTAATGTAATGGGAATGAGGACCATGGAGCCATTCAGGAACCTGAAATTGTGTATTCAGCTGTGTCATTGATGATATACAGCGTCTACTATGCTGGGATGCTTCATCACCTTTATTGTATTTCTGCTGCTTCTGACCTGCTGCCTGGCTTCTTTAGTTAGAATATAATCTCACCCAGGAACTTAATCCTAGAATCATAGAATCATAGAATTGTTAAGGTTGGAAAAGACCCTTGAGATCATTGAGTCCAACCATTAACCTAATATTGCCAAGTCCACCACTAAACCATGTTCCTAAGCACCACATCTACACATCTTTTAAATACCTCCAGGGATGGGGACTCAACCACTTCCCTGGGCAGCCTGTGCCAGTGCCTGACCACTCTTTCAGTGAAGAAGTTTTTCCTAATATCCAACCTAAACTTACCCTGGCGCAGCTTGAGGCCATTTCCTCTCATCCTATCGCTTGTTACTTGGGAGAAGAGTACCCACCTCACTACAACCTCCTTTCAGGTAGTTGTAGAGAGCAATAAGGTCTCCCCTCAGCCTCCTCTTCTCCAAACTAAACAACCCCAGCTCCCTCAGCCGCTCCTTGTAAGACTTGTGCTCTAGACCCTTCACCAGCTTCGTTGCCCTTCTTTGGACATGCTCTAGTACCTCAATGTCCTTCTTGGAGTGAGGGGCCCAAAACTGAACACAGCATTTGAGGTGCAGCCTCACCAGTGCTGAATACAGGGGCACTATCACCTCCCTGGTCCTGCTGGCCACACTATTCCTGATGCAAGCCAGGATGCCATTGGCCCTCTTGGCCACCTGAGCACACTGCTGGCTCATGTTCAGCTGGCTGTCAGCCAACACCCCCAGGTCCTTTTCAGCCAGGCAGCTCTCCAGCCACTCCTTCCTAAGCTCCCCAACTTAACTGATTGTCTCCTATCACAGCAGGACCTTAGTGTTGAGTGGGATCACAGAATAATAATGAAATAAATCTAATTAATTCAGAAGATCTGATGGGTTTTCATATATTTTGGATATCCTGGTGTCTAAGCTGATCCTGAGTGAAAGAGCTTTCTCTTATCAGATCTTGAGCCTGAGCAGTCCTGGCTGTTTCTCTAATGCTTGAAAGAGAGAGTACTTGGACATCCCACACAGAAATGGAAAATAGCAATAAACCTGGCAACCATGATGAAATGGATGGAAAATGTGAGACGTCAGAGCTGGGACTGCAATGGAAGAGTCCATTCAGTCCCGTATCTGTACTGCTCTTCCAGTGTAGTCGGTTTTTATCCTCCTCTACCAAAGAATAACAATTGCAGTGTCACTTCATGAGAAACAACTCTATATGCCTTGCTTGACCTGGGGTCCAATTTTCTGCTTTTGCAACAGTCCTCTAGCAAGAGATTAACACTGTGGTTGGTGGCTGGATATTGTGTGGTTGGCATCCAGCTGCGTGTTGTTCCAGAATTTCCTCCTCCCCTCTCTCAACCCTTCTGATGTATTAAAGTCTGGGTACTTATTCCAAATCATCAGACCATATCATTTAACAATGTTTGGCAAGTTTTATTTATTAAATATTTTCCAACCAAAGCCTGTAAGGCAACAGAAAAGTAAAGCGTAAAATACATTTGACTTAATTGGCAGCAACGGACTGCATGCGTCAGAAGGAATTAACCTCCAATAAAGCAGGATGTGCAGGAAACACAATGTACTAGTTTGATACGGTCTTTCAAAGATACTACTTCCTGGAACAGAGGCAGAAACACAAGTTAGCTAAGCCTGGAAAAGACCATTGGATTTATGTGCATGCAATAACTCTCAAAAGATCCCACACATGCACATCTAGAAACCTAGCAAGAAGGAATTCAGGATTCTCTTCCCATGTCAGGGATTTCGTACTCTTTTTCCCATTCAGTGTTTGGATCCAAAGCAGATGGAGCAAAACTTCTATGGTTCATGTTAAGCGATTCACCCACAACGTCCTTGCCCAGTCTATGATCTGAATATCAAAGCAGTCAGACCAGACAGCTATCGTTTTTGGGACACTCTTATCAGTGAAGATATAAATAAATGACTGATCCAAAACTACATAGCTAGTATCTTCAGAAACTCACCCAATGTGAACAGACGTGCTTGAGAACTATTTATAGAAAGCTGAAAAAAGAAAGGATTTCATGTTATTTTTTGAGGTAATGAAGGATGGACAGAAACATATGGCTGCAGTAAAGAAGGACAAAGAAACCCTTGCCCTGATTTAAAGATTCATTTTCACTTTTCTGTGTAAATGACATGGTCTCATTTTTCATGGTTAAAAGAAATAAAAAAGAAGCTGACTTGGAGAGAATGTCCTGTCATGAAAGTCTTGATAAGGATGTTCTCTTGTACAAATTACACCCTTCCTGCAAGGAATTCACAGCCTTTTGGTAATGTTAACAAATAGTCCTTCAATGTATGCAAGCACTACTCACAGTAAACTGAGGCCTGGGGCTAGGAACACCTTGTAAGGTTGTTTAAAACAGGAGTTGATCAATTCTTATTTCCACTTAATAAAATAATTAAACTTCAGTTTGGCCGACTGGGACTAGGTTTTGGAATTGGAAGTCAGGTAAATGCTTATTCTTGTAACAGCAATTAATCATCTACTTAATTTTAAAGCTTTTGAATCGTATTGATGTCTGTGGGACTAAACCAAAGATTAAATGCAAGTTCTTGTTTATATTACATCCCAAATTTCCATAAGTGTGTGCTAATGTGATTTTTTGAATTGAGACAACAGGGAATCAGACCCCAGAGAGGCTATGCCTCCTTGCTACCCCTTTTTTCAGGAAGACAAAGCAAAGTCATTCTTGGCTGGTAGGATCTGGTCCCTCAGGGTCACTCTGGCCATTCTGGAGATGATAACATTCTGGTGAACCATCATTTGAAAACAAAGCAAAACAAAAACCTTCTCATGGTATCCTGAGCAAAACCCTAACAGCTGGCTTCAAGCCAGATTCTTCATTTTTATTTTATTCACACTTATACAAAAATCACCAAGATCCACATTTTGGAAACTACCTCCATGGCCTCTTCTTAAAATATTCAGAAAACATGGAGCTATGTGTGGTACTTCAAAATGGAAGTACCCAATAGCACTGTACAACTTGGACAACATGGGCTTCATTTTCTCAATGTTTCAGTTGTCTCCTCTAAAAAATGGGATTCCACAATGGCTTGTTCTTGGGCACAAAGCACCTTACACCTCCATGAGGAAGTAAGTTGCTGAGACACATAGCAGGTGAAAGTATTTGACCCTCGGATACTTGGGGTAGATGTTCAATCTGCATAAATTGTCCATGAGAAGCTACAGGATCAACAGCATCTAAACATTATCATAATATCTTTGAAGTAAATGAAGGTAAGTCCATTTATATCAGAGAGGGCATCTTCTTGAAGTCCCATCTTTGTAAGCAGACTTCTATACAACTGCTGTCTTTATTGTCAGACCTTTGTTGTCATTTGCTGATCCTTGACCAGGATTTTGGGAAATTGTAAGTATCAATAACTCAAGCAAAGAAAGTTTTACTTCTTGCAGTAACTATTTATCTGCGGTTTAAAGACAGAGAACTGAGGACTAATGGTCACTAACTATGCCCTGATGGTAGCTGTTTAATGAGGATAAATGATGAGTGCTGTGTCAGCTTAGAAAGCAGCAATAAAGTCCCAGTAAGCAAGCAGGATGCCTCTTCCATCTTCTGTCGCAAGATCCATTTTTATACTCTCTCCATGACCTAAATCTTCATATCCCGCAGCCTCTCCCTCTCCCTCTCCCTCCCTTCAATGAATGCCCTTTTGTGTTTCTGAACTCATCCCTTCCCCTTCAACTGTGCTGCCCTTTTTTTTTCTGTCTTCTAGAAAACTAAGCAGTGCCCTCCTTTGTCATTATCTTCATTACAGCTCTGCCACATCATCATTTGCTTCCTTCAGAGATCACTTTTCATCCCTTTTCTAATTGTGTTCTTGCCATGCTCTGAAAATGCTCACCTGCAGATGCTCTTCATGTGCTCTCTTTCTTGCCTTTACCTTGCAGGGGCTTTCACAGTTTGCCCTTTTTAACTAGTTTTCTGCTTGATATACTTGTTCTTTGAGTATATAAACAGAATATTGGGCAAGGAAAGCGGAAGACACTATGAGCTATTAGAGTCCACAACTAGTATTGTGGCATGCTAAATCAGGGAGATGAAGCAGGGAATTTTGTTCCCTTTGAGTCAATGACAAAATTGGAGCATTATTTGCCAATAACATTTGTGGGGCAGTTTAAGAACTCCCAGATATGAGCCTGTGTGGGAGTAGAATGGAGACAGGCAAGAAATTGTTCATGCCTTTTCAAAGATGCTCAAGGCCACTCAAACAATTATACCAGAGATTTTTCCCCTCTTCTGGAACAGGTCACCTGGAAAAGGATGTCTCATCTTTTTCCCAAGGACTCTTGACTTCTTTTCCCCTCTTCTCTCCACCACAGTTCTTATAAAACCATGGTGATCTGACTGCTAGTGTTGCTGAAGCAATTCTCCAAACATTTTGTTTTTTTAATAAAGGTTTATATTATCAATATGACATTTCTTACATGCAACAAACAACAGTAGTTTGCATTACATCATATTACTAGCGGCTCTCCAAAACCCTTTTGGGATGAATAGCTTCCATAAGGAAAATGAAAACAGATCTTTTGCTCCTGCAAACTGCTTTAACACATTTGAAACTGATAGTGCTGATCTGCATAAGCTGAGAATGTGAACCAGTGGGTCTTGCTCTGTGTTACAGAGAAAGTTAATTGTCATAATGAAATGAATCATGATTGCACTAACATTCTGTTTAACTCCTCTTACAACTCCTGTGGTGCTTTCACACCATTTATTCCTGCAGCTCACAGTAAAAAAAGGGATAGATCATTTGATACAGCACACTTGGCTGTGATTTCTGTACTTTCTATTAGCTGTGCAACCTCTATGTTAGTGCACTAGTGATGTGGTTCATTAATTGTCCATAAAAGGCCAAACATATATTTTTTAGATTGACATGCTTCCCTTTGCTTTCTAGAACTTGCCAGATGGTTTTTACTGAAGGGTTTTGAGTAGGGTCCAGTCCCTGATCCTCTCAAAGTCACTGGAAAATTTTTCTACTTAGCCAGTAACGGTAGAGTTGTTCTAAAATTGTGTGCATGCTTTATGTTACAGAATAACAAATAATGCTGTCATGAGCTCACAACTTGCATACAAGCTGTGGGCATCTGCATCAACTAAACTTGCCATGACACAAAATAAATTCAGCATATGAGATAGCTGTGGAGTCTGGTGGGAAACGGTACTATGAAGGAGAGCAAGGCTGAGGTTGAGGCTTGTCTCTGCCAGATGAGGATGAGTTAAGGTCACCGCGGCCAGCCCCCTTATTCCCAAGGACATGTACAATTTCCACTATCAAAAGTGAATTAAAAACATACTTTGATCAAAGGGATAGTAGTCATCTCTTTATGCATACCTTGAGGATGGATTGTGAAATTTCCTCCTAAGTTCGAACTCCAATGATATGGAGGATGACCAAAGAATGTTTGCACAGAGCTTCACTTCTTCTATGAGCAAAGGATCCTCAGTAGGATAAGCAGAAAAGAACATTATTTCTGATGACACTTGTTTCTGACACACTTGGTGTTTTCATTATTTTTAGTTATTTCAGGGCAGAGATGAATAATGAAAGTATTCTAAGTAAATTTGGGAAACACTGAATTCATGCAAAATGAGACAAGCGAACAATACCTAATTAAACAAAGAGTACCTAAAAAAAGTTACAACATACCAGAGCTTGTGCATTTCCTAAACTTTGTATCTAAGACTTTCAAAGGTTTTTTTCAGAGGTGGTTTAATCCATAGGAGCAGACTGTGCTGGAATAGTTACCAAGGATGACAGTCACAAAGAGGTCCTAGCAAGAGCCTGACTTTACCCAGAGAAAGCAGATGGGGATGCTGATCAAAGACTCCTCCCTGTCCAGGAGACTGGTGAGGAGTATGGTGCTCTGACACCATACATGGTGTCAACAGTCTGGTGAAAAAGAGATCAGAGGCAAAAAAGCATGAAAAACTCACACATGGAGTCCCTCACCCACGCAGCCCCTAAATGATAGAAACCCAACATTCCCAACTCTCCCTCTCCCAACGGCTGCTCTCTGAGCCTTGCTCCACCATGCCTGCAAGGTGACACCATGAAAGTACAGCAGAGCTCAGTGGAGGTGGGAGGCAAATCTCAGAAAAGAGCTGGTAGGAGGGGAGATCAGTCCTGAGATACTACAGCAGCAAGCACAAAACTTGACAGTTCACAGACGTTTCCAAGGGAGTCTTACCACAGACCTTTCAAAAAAATGTGGTTAGAGTTGGAGACCAGTGGCTTATACATCACAGAGCCTGATGAAAACAGTGAGCAAAGATGTCAGCACTTTTGCAAACTGTTGTCAAAAGCTGCAGCTATGCGTATGTTAGAGAGAAAGAGGAGAAAGAAAAAAGCCCCATCACCTTTGAGATCTTTGGAGCAGCTCTACTCCAGTAACATAACATAAAGTGATAGCTGTGAAAACATCAGAGTCAGAGGGGACATCTTAGTGGTTGGATGAGTTGGTCCCACAAAGCCAACCCATCCCATAAAGCTTCAGAAGGGAAGAACATGAGAGGACACTAAGTTATCTATCCTGCCTGATCATTGCTGCCTTCTCCAGGAAACAGGATTTACTTTCCATACACAGGTTGCTGAGCCATTGGGGAAGGTGGTGGAACCCCTCTGAGGAGAGGAAAAAGAAGAACTCTGATTTTGCTGCAGAGGAACTTGTGGATGTTGAGGCTGACTGTATAATGGAAGCTCACCACTCTCAGCAGCAACCTGGAAAAGAAACTTAAAACCATGCTACAACCAACTCCCGGTCCCATAGTTACAGCATGAGATTTCACAGAATGGAAAATACCCCTTGGCCCTACAGCCCTTCATGTCTGATGCTCCACGAGGAGAGGGATGGCTTCTGTCACCCCCTCATCCGTAACCCAGCCCCTTTCTCTGCGGCTATCTGGAGAGGGATGCTCCATCTGCTTCGAGAGTAGAAATCCCACCTGGGTGGCAAATACTACCGTACCATTGTCTGGGGACACAATTTGGACAGGAGATGTTTCTGTTCGCTTGCTGATATGGACAGCCTCAAAATGTGAATCCCCCTTTTGTCCATGGGATCCATGGCACAGTCCATTTTTAACTTTTAAGGATATTCTGGGAAAATGAAAAAAAATAAAGAAAAGAAAAAAGAACAGAGCCAAAGCATGTTTTTCTCCATTACCATAAAGAGGGCTTGTGAATGCATGGTATTAGTATCCCAAAAGCTATTAAACTCCTTAGTGATGGGAAACAGATGGAAAATAAGACAAAAGAATTCACAACTCATGTTAGACTGAATTGAATTCCTTTAATTTCACACAATGAATAACATATGAATAGGATTAACATTTTTTTTCTTTTTTTTTTTTTAGTTAAGTGCTCTATACTGTGCTAACCTGATTTGGTAGCGAAAAGACTGAGCTTTGTTTTAGAAAAAAATGTTTAAAAACCAACATCTAAGATCATGAAGGAGCATGACATTAAAGCATGCCAGATGTATCTAAGCCTCAAAGAACATCAAGTCCATATCCATTTTTAAATGTACAAAAATGCTTCATGAATAAAAACTGTTACAAAAAGAACATTTCAAACAATGTACAAGTTTTTTTTCTTGCCTCTATATTCAATAAAATACAAATACATTTTTTGCTCTAAAATATGTTTACATACAATCAAAGTAGAACATGCAAATTACACTTTAAAAAAGGCTTTTAAAAACCACTTATGAATACAAACTAAAAATTAGCCAGCACGACTTATAGAACAATCTTGTGCCCCATTCGTTTGATTTTTTTAATTTTTTTTGAAATACAGTATATACATATTTAACACTTCATGTGCATTTATTATTTAAGAAATAGCTTAAAAAAATAAAGAAAAAGAAAAGTAAAACAAACCAACATGGGATTGAACTGCTTCCCCATGTTGTCCAATTGGCAGCTCTTTTCATGTTTTTACATTTTTTTTTCTTTTTTTTTTTTTATGTAGTGTTTTATACAACCTAGGCAGGCATCTTAAGGAGATCTCAAATATGTATCCTTTGTTGAAATGTGCTTCTAATTATCTCAGAACTGCTGCACCCCAGTTTTTGGATAATATGGAAGGAAGAGGCATTGCAAGGGCATGATGTTTGTTTTCTCAATTCAGAAAACCATCCTGTTTTGTTTTGTTTTGTTTTTTGGTTTTTTTTCCTTTTTCCTGTCTTTTTTTGTTGTTCTTTTTACTCTTCAGGATATTACTTAAATATGCTTAAGTGCAGTCCTGAATCAGGGCCTGTGAAAATAAGAGTTGTTGAAATCCTTGTGTACGGAACAGCGATTCCTGTTTATTTGTTGTATTGCTGTAGCGCTCAGAAGCCCCAGTGACAAACCAGCACCTCATTGTACCAGACGCTACCCAAAAAATGTGACAACACAAACAGAATATTCTACATGAATGGTCCAAAGCATTGCTGTCAAGTGGAGAGTCATGGGCCATGCTGTAGGATACCCTAGTAGCTGATTACTATCACTTACTTTTTTTTTTTTTTTTTTTGACAGTTACCCAAAAACATGCAAGGTGCTTCACAGAAAATTTAATATTGAAGGGCTCAGGAAACTGGCAGTATGAAGCTCTTGGAGACACAAGTGTTTGGGTTTTATTTCCTCTCTCCCTGCATGTTTGTCCCCATTTCTGGTTTTATGCTGGATTGAGGAATACAAGACCTACAGAGAGGATGCAAACCCGTGGCCTCATTTCGTATGGCTCACAGCCATGTGATTTTGTTTTGTGTTTTTATTGAAGCATGCTAAGATATCTGATAATCTGTGATGCAGCAGAGGTGTTTGAAAGGTCTTTTTGGTCTTAATAAGCAAAAGGACTTTCACCCCAGTTTTATACAGTTCTTAGTAATGTGTAGAGAGAATTTAGAGAGTTCCTCGGTAAATCTTCCTAGTGGTAGCGGAAAAAAAAATCAAAAAGCTCATTACTGGAATATTGTTGGGTAATAAACTGCAGGAGTGGGATTTTAGCCTTAAGCCCTAAAACTAAATCCTTTATGATCTGCATGTAGTACATCGCCTTATAATATTATTCTGTCAGCAACTTGCTTATCATATTTATAGACTATGCAACATGCAGAACACAAATTCTGAGTGCCATCTAACACTATTTTCAGCCTGCTTTCATATAAATTAACAAACTAATCTTCCTGCCAGCCAGGGCCAGCTGCAATGGGCTGTTGTTTGGACAAACAGCCAAGGCTGTACTGCAACACCATGCTCTACCAGCACCTTGCTGCGAAAAACAAACCTTGAGCATCTGGATAGAGCCCATCCTACGCTGGCAGCTTGCAGTTACCAAGTCTTGAACACTACCCTTAGTTTCTCTAGGACCAAAAGGGCCTCTTAATTTTTTTTCCTGCCCTATGTGAAATGCTCAGTGAAGGGAATACAGGGTTGTACCTTCTGAGTGGATGCTCTCCTTAAGCACTGTGCCTCTAGCAGCATTTTGGATAATACTTTTGGGAAGGGTAAGAGCATTTTTTTTCCAAAGCTTGGGAGCATGGGAGGCAGCAGCCATTCAGTGATCCTTCCCTGGGGGGGACTGAATCCCAGCATACCCAGAAAGGTCCAGCCCTTGTCAGCACTCTGTAAGGTCTGACACGTCTTGAAGCCATGATGGGCATTCAATGACAGAATTTGGTCCTTTCAGACCTTTGCTTCCCTCACTACACATTGAAATGTCCTTCAATGTTAATAAAGAGATCATTGAAGATAAAACTAGGGATAAATTGTTGTCTGGCTAGTTTCAGCTTATAAGCTACCTGGAATACCAAACTTACAGTTTTTCTTGCATTTTAAGTGACAGTGTCACCTATTTTCAGGCCCAAGGGAGAGATGGAAAAAAAAGATTTCTGAATCAACTAAACCTCAGTCCAATGCTTTTTAAGGAAGAAGGGAGGAGCTCAAGGAGGCTTAAGCTTTTTTTTCTGCAGGCCTACAACTTCAGTCAATAACACTGTGCTAATTCAAGAGAACTGAAAATTAAAATTAGTTGTAACGGAATGAGCAACTGGCCAGTTTATTTCTAAGCTGCATTAATTGGAAAACAAAAAGCACAAATGAGTATAATGAATGATGCAAAACAAATTGGAAACAAAATTCTGCAATCCCTCTTATCAGTTTTAAGGAGATGGGATCTCAAGTTTTGTTCCAGCCTTTAAAAAAAAAAAATATCCCCTCTCTCAGTCCCCCATCCCAATCCAAACCCCAAATGCATTCAGTTTTAATAAGCTAAGGTGCTATCACAGAAGAAAAATCAGTCTCTAAAAATAATGAGCTGTATGTTTACAGTGTCCCTTTAACACCATAGTCTTGATATGATTTTTGTAAATAAATAACAGAATAGAAACACAATATTTTTTTTGTGGGGACTTTTTTGTTGGGTTTGGTTGGTTTTTTTTTTTTTTTTTAGTGTCGTGCTATTTGAAGTTTCCTTGGCCATAAGCCAGTTCAAAGATTTCTCAAAAAAAGGAATAGCAGTTGGCTTGTGAATCATTAAATAATTCCAAACCCCCCTCCCTTGCCAGAATTTTCCCTCCCCCCTCCCATTTTAATATCCATCTTGCCATGCCAGGTGTTGAGCGTACTGAAGGACCTTAAAAAGAAATGAAATAAAGTTGAAAGTATCTATTTCAAATTTCAACAACTGATTTCTTTTTTAAAAGCATTGTTACTGCAATGGAACAGTTTCACGATCAGTCTTTGTTTTAGTTAAACATTTTAATTGGGCTGTGGAAATGGAGCTTGGATATTTTACCCAAGTTAAATCAATGGCTAACGTACAACTCGAATGAGAAATGTACAATTTGAACTGACAATTTAAAGAGACGATTTGTCACACACAGTTTGCATCCATGCAGACTGAGAGCTTTATAATTACATTATGTACAAAAAAAAATTTTTTTTTTTAGTTTATTAAGGCAACCACAACTTGGAGAACATGTCCAAAGTGGCATTAATACAATTGCAGTGGTGATACCCTTTGAACATTTTTATTTTTATTTTCAGATAAGAACACTTATTCCTTTTCTTTTTTAAGAAATAATTGCCAAGAAAGAACCTATTTTCCATAGGGTTTTGTTCTCTATTTTTTTAAAACAATCTACTTTATCTATTTTCTTTAAAAGAACATATCAAGGCATTGCTACCCAATGCAAATTATTCGGATCCTGGGTTTCCCATCAATTTCACTGGGAATTGCAGGTGGTAAGAACTGGTAGGTTTGGGCCCTGTCTTTTTACTCTATTTTTTTCTGCCCTATTTTTTTTCTTTTATCTTTTTTGTATTATTTTTTGGTGATTTTGTCCATGTTTACTATAAGTCTATTCCCCAGAAGTGTCTTGCTGTTCTCCACTCATATGTACCGAGCATCAAAACAACTTGGTTGATGGATGACCCCTTTTTCACGTCATTAAAAATGCCAAGTTGCTTCATAGAAATGTGCTATCATAACTGAATATCCATGTACACCTTATTTTAAATGCTGTGATATTCCGTCGTTCCTTGGGATAGCACTCAGAATGAGTGTGCGCGCGTGTAAGGCTCTACTTTTCTATTGCCTATATTCCAGCTAGTTGTAACTAGGCAAGTAAATGAGAAAGAAATATATAATTCTAGCAGGAGTCAGGCATTTTGGGTTATGCTGCCCCAAAGCCTGGTAGATATATAAAACTGGAAGAAAAAAAATTCAAACAGATTATAACCAAGATCACAGTTGAGAAAATTACACTATTTTTTGTTGGTTTTTTTTTTGTTGGGGTTTTTTTGTTTCTTTTTTCTTTTTTTACAGTGATTTCTACTATGGCATGGTTACTCTTAGTTTCACCTGGCCCACCAAACAGAATCGGAGTTGAGCACGCAGCCCTAGTGACAACATTCAGCTCTCTGCGAGGACAACCTCCCGCCTCCGGGTACGGTATGAGAACAGCAATGCTGAGATGCTGATTAGTTTTGGAAACTCTGCGAAGTAGATGCTCTCCCCAGCTTTGATGCACACCCCCCACCCCCCTTACGCCCCACCTTTCCCACACCCTTTCCCCCTCTTTCCTGGGGGGGCTGGGGCCAAAGCGAAGAAGAGGAAGATGCGAACCCTGGCTGGCACAGCTCTCTGCGACAGGTTCCGGCCGTCGAAGGGACGACTGAGTCTGGTGCTGCCGCAGGGGCAAAGCGGACCACGCACCTCCAGTCCCTCAGTCCTGGCGTGCCCCGCTGACGGCACCCAACATCCGATGGGGTGTGCCGGCCTTAGGGAAGGCCTTCGCTTTCACTCCCTCTGCCTTTCCGGTGCCGCTTCGCTTTCATGTCCTCCTCTTCCTCCTGTGGGGACTTGCTTTTCCTTTTCCCAAGCCGGGGCGTCCGGGGCGGAGGGAGAGGGGGTGGAGGGGGGGGGAGGCGGGAGAGGAGGTGGCGGAGGTGGTGTCTCTCGAGCCATATGTATGACAGCCTCAATGGTGGCCATGATTGTATCTTGAGTGGCTGCTTGCTCCAATATCAAAGGGTTGAGTGTCGGTCTCTGACCTCTTTTGCTGGGAAGGTCAATACATTTTTCCAGAACGGGCATTTGGTCTCTGGAGTCTTCGTCGAAGGAGAGGGGTTGCTTCCGAGGACGTCCCCTCCGCTTCTTGACAAAATTATTGCCTGTCTTTGATTGTCTCTGCAGCCTCTTGGCTTTCAGGATCTTGTTCACATGATCCAGGTTCTTTTTCGTGGACAGGATCTTGGTGTAGTTGCACATCTTGCGCACCTCACACTGGATTGCTTCGATTTCACGGCGCTTGAACCTTTTTTTCAGTGGTGGGCTGGCTGTTGGGAGAAAAGAACAGAAACAGACGTGGGTCAAACAACAGTGAATGGAAACCGTCCTTTGCCCTCTTTCAATGTTATGAAGACTAGATGCTTTCAAGCTCAGTAGGCTGAATATGACTACTGAAGAAGCGATGGCTGTGAGAAAGGACTCTGCATAGAAAAGCAACTAAAAGAAAGTTAAAGATTATTTATTACAGTCCCAGAAGAATTTCTGTTGCCTCCTTTTTTACTGTCCTAGATTAAAACATTATTTTGACTATTAAGGAGTCCTCAGAGATTTCTCTACAGCTTTCCCCTTTTCTGAAGCAACAAAGCTTTTCTACAGCACTGTTTTACCATGGGTTTGCTTCATTCTCATTTCTAAACCTCCAGTGCAAGGGAAGATAGGGCTCCTTATCATAGCTGTCATATTGGCCCACTGTAACTATTAAACTTTCTGTACCCCAAACATATACTCCTAATGTCTTCACCATGGCCTTTAATTCTTGCCATGGATGCCAGTTAGTATGAAAAGTGTTTGTTACTGAAACTAGTGGGCACAGTCAAGCTGTGTGGGTCACTTCACCTGTGGCAAATTCATTCCCCTGCCTGAGTTTCTTTACTATCATCTCTGCAGATACTAGCTGAAACTACTCAGTCATATAATTGACTTTAATGGCCCCCGAAGTAAGCTTACTCCTGGTTCAGATCACTTACTTTAGATCTGAATGAAGTCCAAAGGAGTTAAGTCTCTTGCCAAGGTCACGTTGTGAGTCATTGTCAGAGCTGGAAAGAGTACCCAGGATTTCTTGGCTCCTGGTGCTTTGTTTAGGACAAGAAACCTTGCTTGTTTTTCTTAAATTGTCTCATTGTCCTTTACTGAGCATGGCATCTGTTCAGAGTTCAGGATTTGCACACGGATTATAAGTAACTACCCCTTTGTGAGAGAAATAGAAGGTATTAATTCTGCTATTGCAATAATTGTCTTTCACTCCTAACATACCCGTTTTGCACTGCTGGAAAAGAAATGATGGATTTCAGAATTTCTTTTCAGTAAAGAATAAAATATCCCACTAAATTAACCTCAGCCCACATCTACTTGCAAACTTAATTTACACCTGACTGTCAAGCAGTCATTTGAGTTTGAAATCCCTTAAGTTTCCAGAACAGCCAAGATTTTGAGAAAGGTTCATTTAGGGGTTATCACTCCCTTCATGGCTAACAGGCTAATCTTCTAGCAGTAGTTTAAATAAAGTTGCTATTGTAATATTTTCTGCAGATAACCAGGAGTCGTCAAGTGGTAGAATCTCCTCTTGCTCACTATGGGCTATGACAGATTCAGCATACAAACCTCACTCACTGTCCTCCCCTCTTGGAGAACATAAATTATTGGCTCTTATAGTACCATGTTGCTTGGATTCAGCAAAGAGCTTGCGTAAACAAACCCAAGTTACAATGCAAGAAGTAGGAGTGAGTCATAAACAAAACACAGACATATGCTCTCTTATAAATAAAGACCTGGATGGCCAACTTCCCAGAGTCTGTTTTTCATTAATTACAAAACAAAATACATTTTCCATATGTAACCCACTCCCCACACCAAAAAGAAAAATAAGACCCACTTGCAGTTTGTGATTCACAGAGGACAAAAGAAAAGAGGAATGCAGTCATTTTGGTACCAAAGAAAAATAGAAAGGAAATGAAATATCCAAGTTGCTCAGGAGAAGCTAATTAGTTGTACAAAATTCCTCTCAAGTAGGTCACCCCTAAAAAGTGTGGATGCAAGAGCCCTAAGGGCAATTTGCAGCGAGCTATTTCTCAGTCATCTGATAAAAAAAAAGGCTAGATCCCTGTCATACAAAATGATTACTCTCATCTGGTCTCGCTAGTGATTGACATACATAGTCCCAATATTTCCAGCCCTAAGCATTCAACTCCTCTGAGATCCTCCCAGATCCTGAGAGTAACTTCAGGTCAAACGATTTAAGAAATCAAACATTTTGCACACTCTTTGTATTCATTGTCCTCCTTTTGCTTTTTATTGCTATTGTGAGGGCACATTTTCAAGATTTTTTTTTAAATGCACATATTCAAGATGCAATTTTTCCAGAAAATAAAGCTGAAATTTTTCTGTTGATGATGGAAATCTTCGAGATGGGAATTTTAGCAAAAATACAGGAAAAATTGCAAGGTTCATGGTGAAATCAGGAGATTTAGCATTACTCTCAGCTTTCATTGGAAAGAAAGTAAGCCAAAGGAGAGTAAACGAGTTTGAAGTAAAGCATTAGCCAAGTATCTGCAAAGATTTTATGTCTTTACTGAGATTCATCTGTAGCCTCTTGTTTCTACAGCTTGCTATTATCACCCCATTGCAGTCAATGGAGATCTGGTCTGTATAGTCAGTAGAGGATGACCTACATTTCTAAAATGGGAACTCAATGTAATTTAAGGTGACCATGGACATCCTTCTGACACCCTGATACTGGATAAGGAAGGTGCAGGTCTCCTGTCTATCCTGCCAAATCCAATGGGTGTCTTAGGCACCCAAGAGGTCCAGGTCACCCAGGTTGAGTGTCCTGAGAGGAGCCTGATGGTGAGTTGACGGTGCCTGAGTGGAGCAAAGGTAGTTATCTGCTTTCTGCCAAACTGCCTAGTTCTCCAAAATTAACTGGTATGCAGTTATGGGTAGGTATCTGCACTTACATGTAAATCTATGAGCTGAACACCACTCTCAGTGTCTCAGAATCGTAGAATCATAGAATTTCCTGAGTTGGAAGGGGATCACAAGGATCATCGAGTCCAACTCCTGTCCCTGCATAGGACAACCCCAAAAATCATACCGTTTGTCTGAGGGTGTTGTCCAAATGTTTCTTGAATGTTGTTAGGCTTGGCACCATGACTGCCTCCTGGGGGAGCTTGTTCCAGTGCTTCACTACCCTTTGGGTGAAGAACCTTTTCCTAATGTCCATCTAAACCTCCCCTGGCATATATTCCTGCCGTTCCCTCGGGTCCTATCACTGGTTGTCAGGGAGAAGAGATCAGCGCCTGCCCCTCCTCCTTCCCTTGTGAGGAAGCTGTAGACTGCAACGAGGTCTCCCCTCAGTCTCCTCTTCCTTCACATTGTTTGGATACTTTTTTTCCCTCCTAAAACTTTGAAAGTTGACAGTCTGTTTCCTTGTGAACTGAAACTTATTTTCTCATTTAGAAAAAAAAAGCTTCTATGCTGTTCTATGCTGGTTTACTGCACTAATTTTTCTTTCATAAATGCTTTGGGGTGTTTATGACCTTCTAAGGAAGCTTATTAGAAGCTACTGATAATGCTTTTATTTTTCTTCCTAGCAAGCCTCTGAACTTGTAAGCTCTAGAAAGTGTTTGAGTTGTGTTACATAGTCTGCCAATAGTCAGAATGCATGTACTGAATAAGTAATATGCTTTCAAGTCAAGCTTTTTAAAGGAGATATTAGGAAACCCAATATTATTTTGACTATTGAGAATCAGGCACATCTGATTCTACATTTGGAGTGTGGAGACTATGTGGAAAAGAGTCTGATGGGTCTGCAGGGGGAAGATTTGATGAGGTGTGCATATGACAAAATATCAGGGAGATCTGCCAAAATAAAGCACTATTGAAGTGAGAGCCATTAGGTGTTATCAACTCATCTGGAAGCTCTTGGTGAGCGATCTTTGATATAAAATATTTTGCTATATTGCTATGTGATATACTGCTCTGCTGAAAACCAAAGCTAAGTATTAATCTTTTCCATTTTATCCAAACAGACCCTGCCCAACCCTGGACCCAAGTTGGTCTACATTGTTTTTAGGCTTTGGTGTTCTCTTCCTGCAAATACTTTGCTGTTTGCATGTGGAAATCTTGCTTTGGGAGGAAGACTTTTGTCTTACGCTATCTGGTGGAATACATCTAAAAGGATTGAAGAGGAAGTGGGAAATAGTAACACTATGCCTGCATGCAGAAGTATGAAAAAGGGAATATGCTCCTACAGAAATGGTACAACATGATGACAACCTCCAGGTGCTGGGGATGCAGTGGGGGGACACTTTGCTGCCTAGGCACAGTTATCTGCCTACAGCTCCCCAGGCTGCAGGGCCACACGCTGCCTCCGTGAAGACCTGAAGTTATTTGGCACAATCCAGCCCAAACCTAAGAGAAACTAGAAATACTTGATGCAAGCACAGGCTTTTGTACTTTTCTTCCATCTTTTTCCCACTCTCCAAACAACCTCAGCTAGCTACCCCAAACAAGCAAGAACCAGTGTTAGTCTTAAAAACCAGTGTCACACATTTAAAATAAGGCACATGGTGGCCTGCTGTTTCTCCCATCCCTGGGGTACACAGACGCGGTGAAGCTCTATCTCACAGACAGAGACAAACTGAAATGCTGGGAAGTTACAGAGGATTGATATGACACTGGAAATAGCTTCTGAGGCAAAAAGAGAAATCCCTACCAAAAATACACATTTCCAAGGGCAGCTTAAAGCAGACTGGAGGACCCACTTCAGGACAGCAGTGTTGAATGAGGAGGTGAGCCCAGGTAGATCAGACCCCCTTGGAAATTCTCTATCACTTCCCTAACTTTATTCTGGATGGCTTTGTTATGTCTGCAGCACAAAAGATCCTTCTTACTGCCTGTCATTCTCCATCCCTTTGGAGTTGCCCGAGGCCACTTGCAAGAACATGGCACAGAGAAGACTGTTTGCTCAACAGCTGGGCTCAGTTTGTCGACTTGGTTTGAATGGAGGAATTATCAAAGAGCTTCCTATTAATTACAGGAAACCCATAGCACTGTCCTGTTTTCCCATTAACACAGTTTCTTTCAGTTTTCAACTCAATTATTTCAACATCTGGGCTACAGATAAACCAACAATTTAATTAGACTTCTGAAAATGGAAAAAATGAACTATGCAGTCAAGCATACACTTTCATCTTGAAACTGATCATAAAATATTTGTGTGCTTTCATTCTCTGCTGCATTAGAAATCTGTCCTTAGTTTATATATAGGAAAGTATTAAAGACTAAACAGAGAATCCTGATTCTTTAATATTAAAATGTATCTTTATAGAGGCTACTTTACAGCATGTATCCTTGTTTTCACTATTTATTCAGGAAATTAGAGGAAAATCAAAAGGAATGCACTGAAACAGCACTTTCAATTGCATAATTTAAGACTTAATAATTCCATAACTCAGTGATACAAATACATTTTTTGTGAATGTGGAATCAAAGGTTTGACAAGACTATGAAACTCCTAATGGCTGCATGTAAGGTAATGTACCGTGGGTTCCCCATTCACTGGAAATTAAGGCACAATGCAAGATTAACTTCTCTATCCACACCCAAGAAAAGGTATGATGATGCCTGAATGACTTGGCTCAATTTCTGACTGTATAAAGTTATCACCTTTCTGATCTGATTCAAAATAGAAGCACAAAATATAAGTTGATTGAAAAACATGCTGTTCTGATTTATTTATTCTGATATATTTTAAATCACTGTTCATTGCCCCAGACAATTTCACTTTTGCAAAACAGAATATTATGCTAAAATCACTGAAGTATGCAGAAAGAAATCTCAGCTGCTCCTTAGCTATTCACTGTGTATTCAGCATGTTCATGCTACAGGGATGGGAACATTCAAATAAATGAACAACGGGGCTGAGAAAGAAACCCGAGAGTCTTGCTTCAGAGTACCCTGCTAGACCATACAGGCTGGTGCTACTTGTGTCCTCATTATTGCACAAGTGGTGGTATGTGAATAAAATAGATTTGATATGCCAAGATATGATCATGATAAGAAAGTGTAAGAAAAATTACAGCCTGATTATCACATTACATATGCACATTTGCAGCTACTTCTCCAATCAGGAAAAACAGTACAAGCATGGCACTGCCATGGCACTGCCAGGCAGTACAAGGGCACTGCCAGGAGGAAGGATATAGAGAAGCAATAGAGGGGATGGAGGGAAACAACATTACCTGCTTCAGATGTTGCTGATGATGAAGGTAGGAGAGATAATACTGGAGTTGGCATTGCAACACTGTCAACAGCTGCTGGTTTCCTTCTGGTCATCATGTTACAGGCAGAACTTTCCATTTTACTATGCAGTGAAGTCTGGTCTGCTTTTAAGTGGGGACCTGCAATTCCTGGGGAAGGAAACAAAATTTGGATGAATATTGATAAAGCAGGTTGTCTGGGGAATATCTGGAAAAGAGTAGTCATTTGCTGTCCTTGCCACCCTGGTATATTTCTATATTTTCCTGTGTATGTGCCTGTAATATGGTCTTGATACTAGCAAGGATCAACATTGTTTGGTTTTTTTTATATAATTTTGCTTCAGGATGTACCATCACTGATCTCTATAAACAATGGAAAACTAATGTAATAATTCTGTGTTACTATTTTTTGTTCTCCAAGCAAAAACACACTCTGATATATGTATAAAGACAGTTGTGCTTCACATCTGTATTTAGCAGGATTGCCTGTTTGTCATTCTCTGGGTAGTGTATTCTCCGGGTAGTGTATTCTCCACATTCACACACTTCTTTTCTATAATGACTCAGTGGATGTTTCATCTGAGTAAGGAGCAGGCATCATGAACAGCCTCCGTATGTAATTGCCTCTCTAAAGTACATTACACTTATTTTTTGGGAATCCCCTTACTAATGAAAATTTACCTTAAAACTCTTTAAAGAGGTGGGAGTTTAAAAAAAAGAGCAATTCATCATACATTTTTCTACCTAGGGATTACAATGAAGAAGAAATGAGTCGTAGAAATATACCAAAGAGGTCAAATATTCCAGAAAAATAAAACTTAGGCACTCGGAGCTGGTAGATTCCTCCTTTAACAATGTTTCTCAAACTCTCTTATGATTTGAACCCATTTTGTTTGCTTGCAAATATGTCAAATTTAAACTGTGGGATTGAAATTTTACGTATTAGATATCTGCCTAATACACCTGAATGTGTATCCACCCATTTATATGTAATATTTCTGTGAGTTCATGTGTATGAACACATCCAGCCTGTTGAGGTCCCTCTGGATGACAGCATGATGCTCTGGCATATCAGCCACTCCTCCCAGTTTTGTATCTTCTCCAAATTTGCTGAAGGTGCACTCTACCCCATCACCCAGGTCATTAATTAACATGTTAAATAGTTTTGGCTCCAGTATTGACACCTTGGGTGCACCACTAGTGACTGGTCTCTGGCTGGACTTTGTGCCATTGATCACAATCCTTTGAGCCCAGCAGTTCAGTCAGTTTTCAGTCCGTTTCAGCATACATTTATCTAGTCTGTATTTCATCAGTTTGCTTATAGGGGATTTAGAGGAGACTGTTAAAAGTCTTGCTGAAGTTGAGATAAGCAACACCAGGTTGATCAGGCATGATTTTCCCTTTATAAATCTGTGCTGACTACTCCCGATCACCTTCTTGTCCTTCATATGTTTAGAAATGCTTTCCAGGATTATTTGCTCCATCACCTTCCCAGGGCATAAGATGAGGCTGGACAGCCTGTTGCTCTCTGGGTCTTTCTTCTTGCCCTTATTGGACTGACTTTGTCTCTTCTGGTCTTCAGGATCCTCTCCCAGTCATCACAACCTTTCAAAAATAATCAACAATGGCCTCATAATGACATCAGCCAGCTCCCTCAGAACTTTTGGGTGCATCCTGTCAAGTCTCATGGACTTATGTATGTTCAGTTTGTTTAACTGTTCCCTAACCAGATCCTCCTCCACTAACAGTAAGTTTCCTTTCCTAACCAGTCTCAGGGGCCTGGGATTCCTGAAGGCCAGTCTTATCAGTAAAGATCAAGGCAAAGACGACAATGAGTACCTCATTCTTTTGCCAGTCTTTTGCCACCAGGGTCCCTGCTCCATTCAGCAGTGGGCCGACATTTTCCCTAGGCTTCTTTTTGGTGCTTATGTACCTGTAGAAACATTTCTTGTTGCCCTTCTGCCCTTCCTAGATTCAAGAACAGAAAGGCTTTGGCTTCCTAAGCCCATCCCTGCATGCTTGGACATTGGCTCTATAGTTCTTCAGGTCACCTGTTCCTGCTTCCATCTCTTTTTTGCTTCCTTTTTGTATCTGATCAAGAAGATCTCAAAGCATAGCCAGAAATTCCTGCACAAACTTCTATGTCTGTTGGCTGTTGGCTGTGCTCAGCTGCTCCAGATACCAACCAACATTTCCTTGTATTTGCAGCTTGGAGCTGCTATGAACAGTCCCTACCTTTGTCCCTTGCACATGAAATGTGAAATATCAGGAGACCTATGGGTTGTTTCAGAAACTGTGGAAGAGATCTCCAGAAGACTTAGGCACAGAAGAACTGCACTGGTGAGAGGAGTCTGAAAGATGGGGCTACAGAGTGGGACAGCTGGAGATAGGAGTCTTGATGGACCTGTGACCTGATATCAGCCTGGGACTTAACAGAGGAGTGCAGAAACAGTCAGGAGTGAGACAGCATTACAGGACATGGCTTGGCAGAGATATGCAGAGGAGTTTCTGCCTATTAGACCACACATCCTCCCAGAGCCTCAAATAGAGTATTAAGCATTTCAAATTGTATCCATTCAACTTCAATCTCTCTCTGCTCAGCTTCTCTATTGCAAATGAGAACAATAATATACCCCTCATCTCAAGAGCAGTGCTGCGAAAATAAAATTATCAACATTCATGAAACATTCATCTATTCATACCAAGGCTTAGAAATGTGGAATAAATGAGACATGATGTCACACACTGAATAGTGAGAGGAAAATCCAGCTACCAAATAGCTGTTCATTAGGTGAGCACTATACATTGAATGAAGCAGTGTCCCATAGAATAACTGGGATATTTGACCAGGTAATTACGCCTATGGGATCACAGCACTATAGAACTGTGCATATGCAAAACTGAGGTTTCACCACTCCGTAGTGCTTGAGTTTGAGCCTTAACATTATTTATTCATAAATGTAGTTTGTGCACAAGAAATGTACATATGTGTGTGTATGTATCAATACACATATACATGTGTGCATGTGTACATGGTACATAGTAACACTAACAATCTCATAAACTCAGCATCTGGTTCTAATTAAACTGAAGGACCTATATAAAGAGTGGTATGAAAACATGCAGCTGTAACCTGTTGACCTCTATTTATAAAAAAAATTCTCTGTGAAGCTGTGCTTCAGCATATCAAGGGATGGTCATTCATTTTTTCAAAGGTAATCCCTCACAAACCACTTATCCTCTCAAATCTCTACCTGCACACAGTGTTTGCATTAGGGACCTTGATTTATGGATTCCCAGTTCTTGGATGGAGAGGCTGACTTCCTGTTGCCGTGGTTACTTGGATCTTGGTTCAAGGTTAAACTACTCCCAAATCAAAATCAGTGGCAGGCACAGCATCTAACAGCCAGGTTATTGACTACCCTAGGATGCTTAAAGGTCAAAGACCAAAGTGCTGCTTACTGCCTTTGGGGTGAGTCAATATTTTCAATATTTTTATTCTGTTTCTTCTGAAGAAGTAGTTGCTGCTCAATTACCACCTATCTGGGTTTAGCAAGGTCATACAAATCATTGAGGAAAATCCTCCCCCTAAAGAAGAGATACAAATGTAATGAATTACTTCAAAGTCTACATGGCCCAATTGCAGCTCATCATCAGTGAATCATGGGTTCAGCCATCTGTCTTTTGTTTTAGGCACTTGGTTTCTTCAGCCTATATCACTCACCTCACTGAAATTCTCATCTAAATTGAGGAACAGGAGCAATTTATGGATCTGGAGCAGCCAATAAGGAAGAACAATCAAGTTTCTTTCACAGATACCAAAATGCAAACAGAGACTCAGAGGCACATTGAAAATCCACAGAGGTGCAGCAATTTGCTCACAAGACTGTGATTCATATTGCAGTATTAGGAGGTCTATCCTTTGAGTGGATGGACCTCCTGGCACAGTATCATCACCTTTCGTTGGACTTTTTCTTCTCATTTGGGGTGCTCTGTTCAGAGGGCCTTACGTAAGAGAACCCCCCAGTTCAACCCATCCTTGAATCAGGTGAAAATATATCATATGCAACACCATCACAGGGGCCTCAGAGTCTAAAAGTCACACACATAGAATGTATTTTATCCTTTGTTGCTGCTCCAGAGAGAGAACAAAATGATGTGGGGAAATTGAGTAATTGAGTGGGGAAGTAGACACTCTGGAAGGCAGAGCCACCCTGCAGGAAGATCTGGATAGGCTGGAAGAGTGGGCTAACAAGAACCTTATGAAGTTTAACAAAGACAAGTGTAAGGTCTTGCATCTGGGAAAACATAATCCAGGAGTGCAGCTCAGACTGGGATCCACCTGGCTAGAGAGCAGCTCCGTGGAAAGGGACCTGGGGGTCCTGGTGGACAGGAAGCTCAACATGAGTGAACAGTGTGCTGCTGTGGCCAAGAAGGCCAATAGGGTGCTCAGTTGCATCAAAAAGGGCACCACCAGCAGAGATAAAGAAGTCATTATCCCACTCTACTCAGCGCTTGTCAGGCCACACCTGGAATAGTGTGTACAGTTCTGGTCCCCGTTATACAAAAAAGATGTGGAGAGGCTGGAGAGGGTCCAGAGAAGGGCCACCAAAGTGATCAAGGGGCTGGGCAACCTGTCGTATGCGGACAGGCTGAGAGAGCTGGGTTTGTTCAGCCTTGAGAAAAGGAGGCTTCGAGGTGATCTCATCACCATGTGCCAGTACTTAAAGGGGAGCTACAAAGAAGATGGAGACTCCCTTTTTACAAGGAGTCACATGGTGAGGACAAGGGGTAACGGGTGCAAGTTACTCCCAGGGAGATTCCAGTTGGACATGAGAGGTAAATTTTTCACAATGAGAACAGTCAATCATTGGACTAATCTACCCAGGGAAGTGGCTGACTCTGCTACGCTGAACATGTTTAAGACTCGGCTGGACATGGTGCTGGGCCATGTTGTCTAGATTGTGCTAGAAAGGTTGGACCAGATGATCCTTGAGGTCCCTTCCAACCTGGTATTCTATGTTTCTATGATTCTATGTATATGGGTGGCCTGATTCAGACCTTATTTATTGCCTGTCTGTTGATCTTTGTGTATTTCCTCCAAATTAGAGCCCGTTTCATCCCATGAAAGACCCACACCTTAACTTTCCTGAGTCCTACTGATAGCACAGACAACATTGTGTGCACATGCAAGTGAGCAATGGGTGGCAAAGCAGGGAGGAAATCAATCATTATTTGTTTAATGAGAAAGGGCAAAGGGAAAGGACAGCTTCAAAAACAAGAGCAGACATGAAGAAGATTATCAAGAACCTAAACCAATGATGGCATGATTATACATAAATAATGATCATAAGTAAAAGGGTGAATCAGGAGCAGCACTATGCTAGTTCAGGGCAGACTGGCAGAAAGCCCGTGTATGAGGGAACACAATACTGATGTGCAACTGGCCTTTTTCTTAAAGATTTATGGGTCCCCTGATACTTTGGATAAAAAAAATGGCATTCTTCATTCACTGGCTAAGCAACTTATGAGCTCTGACTGATAATTAATACATTAATTTTGAAGGCCTAGTCATTATTGTTGTTGTTATTAAGTACTTACGTTTCAAGTAATGTGGTCTAGCTCCATTGTGCTAGGCTCTGTACAAACGGATTAATTAACTATCCTTGCTTTACTGTTAAATCATGCTCACTCTGCTTATTGCATTCATCTGTTTTCTCTCATCTTGTACTTATATAGAAAGGTTCTTGGAAAACATCCACCTTTTCTTCTTTAATTTGTGTACAGAATCCAGCACAATGCGCACCCAGAGTGGAACTCTAAGTGCCAGTTCAAAAGAGATAATAAACGTTAATTTGCCATTGGAAAACAGAGAAAATCACCTGATAAAAATTGATCTCAGTGAAGCTTCTGCTAGGGAAGATTTTTCTTTAGAGAATTCATTGCATTGGATTTCATACTCCCCACAGATTTCTGGAAATCCACAGCTGTACTTAAATTGTTTATGCATCTGACCATTGTTATCGGAAAACTCTTACAGATGATTTTTCTCCCAGTGTCTTTGCACAATGTAGCTACACAATGTAGCTGTACAGGAATGCACATCTAAACATTGAGTTAGTCATAGTATTTGCATTTTGATAACTTTTCCATTTTCAATAAAGAACCAGAAGAAACCTTGTATCTAGGTGAATCTTTTCTTAAGGCTGATTTTAAATAAATCAGTCAAAAGTTTGGCATTGCATCATATTCCAGAAGGAAGAACTGAATTACTATGTGATAAATGCAGTTAAGGAAAGTAATTATTCTTCTTAAAGTAATATTATTACCTTTCTAACTTATGGAATTCATTTCCCTGGCTTCTATTTGACGTGTATTATCCTTTAAAAATAACTGTACTTTCAATGTACAGCACTGCTTTATGGCTTTAGATCCTTTTATCTTTCTCCCTTTTCCACCACCACATTAGAAATTTCAAATTCCACCTCTTCTATGAGGGATTTTCTATTCTGCAGGATGTGTCCCCCTGAATAAAACCAAGTTCCTGTAGAATAAAAAAAATTACTCTCATTGCCAACAGGCAAAAAATTAAGACACGGAGACTGCTTTGTTTCATTCCAGCTATTTTCCTACTTTTTTTTTTTTTAAATCAGGATAGCTTTAGAGAAAGAAAGAGGGAGACTGAGAAAGCCATCATTAGATAGATCTTCTGATCTTTATCTGCAGTAGCACAGTCAGAAGAGCTAATGCTATGATGATAGCTTTGAAATCTCTTAGGAATTGGATAAAGAGAAGCAATAGTGATGAACTCCCAGCTAATAAACACAGAGTGCTTATTTCTGCAGAATGATCAATTTCCAGATGTCCTGAGGCTTGTCTGATACAGTTGATTTACTCATTCTCCCTCACTTCACTAATAAAGCTCAAGTCCAACATCAGATTAGAGAAGAGCCAGATTTCTTAAAGGGGCAGGACGAGGGCTGGCATCATGGCACGGAAATGCTGGGAGACATACTAATCTCTTCTGCCTCCTCCTATAACCACCAAGCTGTCTTAAACAGCTGCCTTCCTTTGCTGAAATCATACACTTTATCCGCTTTGGGTTAGTACAGTAATACAGACAATTAATTTGTTATCTTGTTAGTGGAAATTTAGTGCAATGATCTAAAAGAACTCTTACATATTGTGATAAACTTTAGTGCCTCCAGGGCGCTTCTCTTCCATAGGACTCATTTCACATCCCATCCATTATGTAAATGAGATGTGGAAATAGTTTAGTTCCCCTAATGTATCTGTACACTGATGGATTGCACAAAGTCAGCCCTACTGAAACTAATGAGGTTAAATGCATCTTGCCATTCCTTTCTACTTGGGTGAATCTCTGTGCCTGAGATCAAGAAATGTGGTGTAAGTCTTCCTCTTCACTTCTTTATGAAGATAATTGTGTTTCCTGACAGGGAGCATAGTGGCAACTGCTGCATACCTGAATCCTCACAAGGCATTGCTCAAGCAAGCAGAGCAGCTGCTGCTGCTATATACAGCTGTGGGGTTGTCTATAGAGGATTCAGACCACCTTCCACTTTTGGGAGGTAGGTCCTAGGATTGGATGGAGCTGCAGGTTGTAGGAATCTGCAGCCTACAATGACATGCTGTATTTGAAAACAACATAGCTGTTAGCGTTATCCATGCAAGAACTAAATCTGAGGAGGAAAGGGTAAGGAAGCATTATTTTGCTTATCATCAGGATGAGTCTCAAATTCCCATTTCCCCTCCAGCTAAGAGGATGATCAGCTGCAATTTGATTCAAAAGGCCTATCTTCCACCTGTTTCAAACTTACATTTGTAGTGAATTAGACTTCCTAGGAGATGGAGTCTTGAGCCTTGCCTTTTGGTTTTGTTTGGAATTGTTTTCTCCTGTACTGCTACGGGAAGAATCATGAATCCTCCACCTCATTCCCTTCCCTCCTCCTTTGCACATTGACAGTGTGAAAACAGAGGGGACCTCACTCAGAAGACTGAGGAATGTGCAGCCTTGTCATGGGAGATGAACTGATGTGTGTCTGGAACTTCAGTCCATCATGTACTCAGAGATGAAAATGGATTTAATGGAGCTGGTGGAAGCAGTTCATATTCCAGGAGAGTATGAGAAAATAACCCAAGGAGGCTGTAAATGAGCTCATACCCAGCCTTCTCTAGACCCCTGCTTGCCCTTCCCAGGTCTCACAGCCCTTCAGAGTGGGACTGGGATTTGAAAATGTCATGGAAGAAACCACCAAATTCTGTCATGCCAGGAAGTGATTAGCATGTGAAATGAGGATTTCCAGTAGAACTTCCATCAAAGTAAAATAACATGTTAGTTATATGCAGGTGACAGCAATCAATAAATTTAATGAGAGAAAAACCGGAGGCTTTTTCAGGGCTAATTCAGAGTCAAAGTCCCAGGCCTTGTGAACACAGATTTAAGGTAAAGGGCCTTGCTAATGGGTTCAGAGTCAAAGGCTTTTCCTGCCCAGAGCCTGAAACTTTTAGTTGAGCAGAATGTTACAGTTTACAGTTGTTGGAGACTGACAGAATCAAGAGAGACAGAGACTGATGGCGTCAGAGAAATGAAATTCGCTGTGAAACATCTCAGTGAATGAATCATTTAATACATGGTGATGAAGAACTAAATTCTCTTGCAGAGGGGGAAAGAGAAAAATTAAAATCTTTGAAAGAAGTGAAATGAAAAAGAAGTGATTGAGGGAGGATGGTTAGGTGGAAAAGTGAGCTAAAGGGCTCTTTTTTAAGGCATAAAAAGCCATTAGGTACGCTGAGGGGCAGAAATAAAAAGACCTGGAGCTAGGAGCAAGGAACTACCTAGAAATGAGTAGTCACACTGAGATGAGCTGTCATAGTGGATGAGGATATGCTCACTGGGGAGGAAGGAAACAGAAGATAGGATTTCTTTCTCAAGAACACAGCTGAGGAAAGACAGATGGGGAAAGTCCGTAAGTAATGAGAAAAGTCAAGGGTGGTGTTTTGAGTTGTTGTTTTTCTTAACAACAGGGATGATAATTTTTAAATGTGGCAGATAGAGCTGATATCCCCTAGGCAAATGGAGTTGGGAAAAGTTCGTATTTATCACAGATTAAATGGGACACTGACAGCTTTGGTAGGAGAGTGCTGCTATGAAACATGGGCAGAAGAGTCAAGTTGCTAGTGGGGGAAGAACGAATGAGGCACAAGGGCTGGGCTGGTGTAATGATGGACTCATTTTTCAGGCACATCCAGCATACAAAAAGTGATGAAATCTAAGAGAAGTTAGCAAAATAATTAGCAAAAATCTTGCTGAACAAGTTCAACTAAGAGACCTCCACTGAGAAAAAACAGCACAATGTTCCTCCAGAAACAGTAAGGCTCCATTCTCCCTATATATGCATTCAGCAAAAGACAATATCTGTATGATGCACAAATTCAGCTGATATTTTTTTTCTTTCTAACTGAAATATTTACTTAGAAAAGTAAACAGTACCAGGGATGTTGCTCCAACCCAGCTGCCCACACCGTTACACAAAAGGAAACCAGAAGAACCAGGTGGGCACCTCCACCATCTAACTTAGCCCAGTAATATCTGAACTGATCTCCAGAGGGGTCCACACCTTTCTACTCACTGCAGCTGCAAGCAAAGGCAGCTATGCCATGGTGCTAGGTACTTGGGGACAGGTGGGATGAGAATGTGTTGAAAGTCATGGAGCTGATAAGAGCATCCAAGAGTGCTGAATTCCAAGTTAACATTCTCCCTACTGGGCAGCCTAGTCATTTCATTTTTCTTCTTTATGTGTAATAAGGTATGCCCCAGTTCATACAATGAGAAATACTCTGACATGCATTTGAAGTAAAATCTCAGCACTTAATAGAAGTCTCCATATACCCTGCAATCTAGGAGACTGTAAAGGAGGAGTTTTTATTTTTAGAAGGTTTCATGCTGGCTTTGTTTTAATATCTGAGTCCATTCATCCCACTTTAATGCTGATTTATCACTAAAATGAGTGCTTGCTTTATCAGCACCAGAGATGAAAAAATAATGCACACTGGGAGTGCATATATCTTTCTTCTCTCTCCTTTTCTATATTTCAGATCAATAGATATGGAGTATTTTTTTACCTTTCATTCTGAAAACCACAGTAATTGACTACAGTATGAAAACTGAAATCTGCTTAAATCAATGCATAGGTTAGATCATAAGTGTTATTGCCAATTAACCTCAGCAATGAAGAAGTTTAATAGTTAGCTAGCATTACTGTATATAGGACTTCAATTGTTGCCCTATTCTAATGGCATTCTGAAAACAACTAAAATATTTGAAAATTATCAAACAGAGTACAATGTTTGGCTTTATTTTAACAGCTTAGGGTTACTGTTAATGGAGAAAAAACAAACAGACAGATCTAGAATTCAAGATCTTTCCTGAAGTTCATCCTTTCCCTTGTATCCTATTAAAAACCTCAGTGATACATCATTTCTCTGATAGGAA
The DNA here is from genome assembly GCA_020745775.1 of Theristicus caerulescens. Classification (NCBI taxonomy): domain Eukaryota; kingdom Metazoa; phylum Chordata; class Aves; order Pelecaniformes; family Threskiornithidae; genus Theristicus; species Theristicus caerulescens. The sequence goes on from CM036583.1 coordinate 5,353,089, forward strand.
CTTTAGTGTAAAATCTTTGAATTTTACATATTATTCAAAGGAAAATTCTGAAGGAAATACTTTATTGAGAGTGGTTTTCATTAAAATTCTTGCTGGAGACTGCTTCCTATAACAGTGTAAGAAGAATGGCAAAGAGACCACATGTAATAAGGTCAGAGACTGCCTCTGTGGAGTATAGACACAAGAAGGGATCTGACTGATGAAGAAGAGGTTAAAGAGGTGAAGAGTGCAAAGTAGAATGAAATAGGGAAATAGATGGAAATAGGAGACAAAGAATAGATTGGAAAGAAGCCGGAGGAGGGAAATCGCTTATTACAGAAATGTGTGAAAAGCAGATTGACAAGAACCAGAATAAAGAACATACTGGGAAAACCCTAAATGCTCTTAACCGCTGACATTTGGAGTTATGCTATCAAGTTGAATGCTGCACATCTATGCCTGAGCCACTCTAAATTTCCAGAGTGCTTTTCTGCACAGCTTTGAAGCAAGCCTGTCTTCAGTTTTCACATTTACTGGAGCCAAAACAGGGTATTTTAGGTTCTTTAACCAATGAACTTCTCTCCCCTTAGCCTTATATGCTTATTTTATAGCACCAGGCAGACGAAATACACAAAGGTGTATCAGGATAGGAATATGTTCCCTTTAAGCATCCACTCGGAGACAGCGTCATGATGGAGCAAAGACAATACAAGCAGAGCTTTTCTTTAATTATGATTGCTTTCCTGGTGTGGCAGAATTTTATTATCCAAAAGGAAAGATTTAGCAGTGGCTGAATCTGTTGAAATTCTGACCCTGACTGAGAATTTGGTCAGGTCATTAAACTGTGGAAACAACAATGAACTTCAGTAAACTGTCAAGTACAAGCTCTCCAACCTTTATACTTGAAATTAAGTAAGTTGATACTTTATTTTCTCAGCACTCCATGTCCCAGTACCTAACGATGGGTCCAAGTCTCAGACAACTGTTTGCAAAAGCTGGCTTTGGAAGTTTTGCAAAAAAACGTCGTGGGAGGAAGAAGTCTAAAGGGATTTTATTTAGCAGTTTGGGTGTGAAAAGGCACTCAGGCCTTGTTTTCTCCTACTGGAACAACTGCCCAGTAAACCAGCTCAATCAAATTCAATGTTTTGGATTTTGTCTTCGAAAAAAAAAATTAAGGATTTGTACTTACGCCCTTCTGATGGTGGGTTTTTTTTTAATAACTAAGGGAATAGGGGGTTCATCTCCTCTAACTTTACGTGTCTATGTAAGAGCTATGTGTCTAAGTTGCTATGATAGGCAACAGAGATCAAATTAATACAGTCAGAAGAGTGGAGTGGGTCTTTCATCTGAAAAAGTGGGGTCTACTTTGGTCCAAGATTAATTATTTTCCAGGCTCCATTGGCTAAACTTTCACTGACTATAATGAAAGCTGAGAAACCTAACTCACATAACAATCTTATGCTGTAGACATCCAGGTTTGGGCGAGAGGATCCATCCTCTCCCTGAAGCTCTGCGTCCAGATCACAACCTTTCAGGTTTAAATTCCTCCTACTCAAATGGAGAGGCTCAAATGTGGATGGTACATCCCTGGGTCAGGAGTCTAAACTCTATACAGGCACCTGGTTGTATTTGAAATGCCCTGAGGTATTCAAAACATCCAAAGAAGGCTGGCACATATGATAAAGGGCTCCAGGCAAGACCTCTGCCCTTCTGCAAGAGCAGCTGGAGGCCAGGCAGGATATCCTAGGCATCTTAAATGACAGTTGACGACTACGTGTGAGCAAATGAATCGAGCCCTGAGCCTTCATTTTTGCTTGCCCCAAAGCCTCTGGTGGGTAGGGAAATATCTCATCATTGTAAATATCCCCTTGTCACCAATGAAGGAGCAGCACAAACATGCCCTGTCAACTCTTCCCTGAATGGGAAGCAAAACGGCTGCAATGCAAGGCATCAAAGTATACGTGTAGAAAATTTAAAACTGTGGAAATTTCCTGTGATCCTTTAGGATGGATTTGTTAGAATCCATCTAACAAATGGATTAGAAGAAAATTAGAAATATTTTTTTCTGTCCCGTAACAAGGGTCTTTTACTTGACATTATAAGGAACCGAGTACATTATTTTCTTTTCCAGTAAACAGAGCATAAAAAATAAAAAATATAAAAATCCAACAACCCAGCAATTCAAAATTACAGGTGAGAGGAAAACACAGGAACTTATGGGACACAGCTCTCTAATTGTTAGTATGTACAGAAGGAATCAATGAAATATATATAGTCTATCCAATAAATACAAGAACAAGCCACCTCAAGTCTGTAATTTGCTTCATCTGTGTTTGAAGCTAACTCAAAGCGAAGAGGGCAAAATGTCTCAGAATGATTAGACAACTAAAGCTTAATATTTCCTCTCCCCTCTTGTTTATCCATTCTTCATTGTTCATTTAGTGATGGGAAAAGTCTCTGGAAGCAAAACCGTCATGATGGCTTACACACATGTATCACTTAAATCCAGCTCAACCTCTCAAAAAAGGCTCTAAAGGCAGCCTAAGTTACAGTTATGTCTTAAGCTGGATTTCTCCACAGGACTTTCTCTCCTCCGCACAAACATAAGAGCCATTTCATCTAGAGATGTGAATCTTCAGATATGGCAACCCCCCCCCACAAAACGCCAAAGACGCATCAGTAAAATATCTTCATTGATGAAGATTAACTGTTACAATGAAGAGAAAAAATGTTTAGCAACTGCTGGGCATTTCCAGGGCTTGCTATGCTATTTCTGTATAGCTGTGCGGCTGTTTCTCATTCCAGGAGTTAAAGAAAAAAAAAAAGAGTCTTCTGTTTTTTCAAATGATCTGGAACCACTTGGCATGTGACTTCTGAAGTGTTTAGCACAGTCTTACAAAAACGTCATGAAAATTTATCAGCCTAGGCCCCAAATCTACTTGCCTGCCTTGTATCATCAGTCATCATGCTAATGAAAATACTAATGACATTTCAATTGTGTTTCAAGAGAAATGAGCTGTTTCAACAGAACAGGAATTAGAAAAAAAAAAATTTTTTGCACAAAGAGTATATCACTCTCCTTTTTTATTATTATTAATTAGATGAAGCATTTGGCTTAAATGAAGGCTGGGGTCCCACTGTAGAAGTCACAGAAGACATAAAAAGTGAGAAATGGGCCACATCACTAAAGAGAAAAAGGAAACAAAAGAGGTAAGAACAAGAAAGGGAATGGGAAACAGAAAAACTCAAAATGTTTTCTAGTCACTCAATGAGGTCTAAGCTATTTTAGGATTTTAGATGATCAACAGAGAGAATAAGACATCTCCAGAGGTCAACTCGCTCCACCTGGGCTAGATGCCTATGTTTGGGTATGATTAACACACATTGGCTAGCTCAGATCCAGATATCAAACTTTCAGAAGTCAAAGTATGTCCATATTAATTGCAGGCAAAGCATCTTCCCATCACCTCATAGCAGGTCAGCGAGAAATACAGCTTCACTCTCTTGTTCCCCAACCCAATTCCCTATCGCAGCCACCATCTCAGGGTCATTGCAAGGACAGGTGCACACAGTACATCTCCTCTGGAGCACAGGGGCTGGAGAAACAGGTGGTTGAGCTCCTCAGGTGGCACCACATAGCCTGGCCTGGCATTGTCAGGAAGGAGCTGGACAGAGGCCCCCAGCAGATGAAGATGTCAGTAGGTGATGCTGGTGACCGAGGGGTGCAAGCCCTGGTTTCACTGCACCAGTGCACCTTGATCATGTGCAGTACCTGTTCCCTCCTGCAACTCACATCTTCCTTGGAGATCATACACATTCATCACACCGTCCTCACAGACTGGCAATGTCTAGTGCAAGTTTTTCCTGTTATGTTTCTCAATTGCTGGCTTTACCTTAACCCACAATTTTTTTCTCATTATTTTCTCCCCCTGTCCTGTTGAAGAGCAGAAGTGAGAGAGCAGCTGGGTGGGTGTCTGGCAGCTGGCCAAGGTCAACCCACCACAGTAGGGGACAGGGAGAGGGTGCCCTTAGCGGGTATTGTGATGGATGCATGTGGATGCCATGGTCTTGCAAAGGAGAAGCTGTGGCAAGAAGCAGGGACTGGCATGGGGACATCAAGGAGGGGCACTTGCTCCTGGGCACGGTCTCTGCTGTGTGGCTTGGAAAAGCCCCAGCACTAAAGTAGCTGCCTGCACCTGTGTGTTTGCAGAGTTAACAACCCCGGGGATGCTTGCCAGGTCTGATCCTAACCCAAACACTTTACATTTTGGGAATTTTGGAAACTTTTGAGCAAAAAGATGAAGGGGGGGAGGGGTTCAATGCCTTTTCCTAAAAAAAAAAAAAAAGAGAAACAAAAAAATGATCCTGGAAAGCCACAACAGTTCTCATGTTCCAATCTGCTCTGCCATGAAACCAGAACAAATAGTCTGTGGCATGGTTTTAAGAGTCGATTATAAAACACCCCATCAGAACATAAACATCCCACATCGACAAAGTAATCTCTGTGGATCTCAGTGGGCCTGACCTGCTGCTGCCCTCTTCCTTGTATAGTCATGAATACAAATACAAGGTGAATGCCGGCTGCCTTCTGATCTGGTGACATTTTACACCCATGTTACTGATGTCAACAACTGCATAAGGGAGCAGAGAATCAAACTCAGGATAACCACTTGCAAAAAATAGAAGAGCAAACTGAAGGCATGTTTCCAAGGAGTTTAGGTATTTCAGTTCTGAAGCTTACATGGCTAAGTCAATCCCTTCTACAATCCCCTGTTTACTTAGGGAAAAGCCTTGTACTTTTTACATTACGCTATAATTCATCGTTTGAACAGACGCTGCCCTATCTCAACAGGAGAGCTGTTCTCCATTCCTGCTGTCTCACTTTGTGAGTACTAAATCAGTGCAGAGAAATACCTCCCCAATAAAACTATTCAGAAATCTTTGGAGATCAAAGCCCACAACTTTTGTCTCTGGTATGCAATGGGAGAAAAATTATGACTTGTGTCTCATTCTGTTCAGACAATCCTTCCTCTTTTTAAGCAAACAAACAAATGAACAGCAAATGCCCTATTCCCACCTGGCATTAGTGCAATGTTATGTTTGAGGTTTTAAAAGCGTAAAAGTCAAACCATTCAAAATGATGGGTCCCGTAGCAAATGTAACATGGTCCCAAGGGTACCTATGTAGTGTATGGTATTGCTGCACATGGTATTAACTTTTATGCCTTCGTCTCTATATGCAGTGTGGCTCATTTATAGTTGCTCTGGGAACCACTATGTTTACATAAATTTTAATTTCCTGTCTTTTGTTTGTTTTCTTTATCATCTTTCTAAAACAAAATTTTCCTTGTGAATTTTAGTGCTCAAGCAATTATCTGCAGATGGAGGCACAGGAGAATTGACATCCTCTGATTTTTCCATGTGGCCCTGGCAATATGCCTCCACTTCGGTTTGGACCCATTAGAAACTGCGGAGCTCCAGCAGTGGCACTCTTTTTCTACCAGACTAGGACTGTTCCCATGGGTCGTGGCGATTTTGGGCTGTTGTCTCCTGGGATCTGGCCAAAATCTTCCTGCTGAGTTGACACAGGACATATTTACTGTATCATAACTCATTTTCCTGTTTTTGTTTTCCTTTTGAATGCATGCAGCTTGTGAAATGAATGAGTCTGGTGGTTGACTATTCATATAACCACACTTGAGTTACATACCTTCAGATTTTGGTGCAAAAGCCCTTTGTCACCTGCGCTGATAACTAAAGCAAGGTGTTTACAGCTGCTTGAAATACATCTTTTATTCAAACTTGCAAAACTAGTGACTTGCTCAGCAGAGGTCTGACGGCACCTTGTTACAAAACATTACTATAAAAGATTGAAACCTTAGAGATGCCAGTTGCACAGAAAAAAGATCCATGATGTTCCGGCTACAGATTAATGTAGTGATCTTCATGAACTGTTAATTAAAATTCAGTGTTGACAGGACCAAGCCTTGCTACTATTTTTTAGGGAAACAAAGAATAACAGATAAAGCCAAATTATAATAGGTCGGTGCAGCAAATCCAAGAAAAATATGGCAGTTCTCGGCAGCTGTGATAGGAATCCTTCCTCTTCTTGAATAATAAAGGCTTTTGCTAATTTTAACCAGAGCTGAATCTGAAAAACCTGCAGTCGCATGTGACTCAGAGAGCCCCAAGGGAATGGGAGGTGGGGGGAGAGATGTGTGTGTATGTGTATGTCTGTGTGTATAATCTAACAGTGCCCAGAGCTTTTGAGATCCTGGACCACTTCAATCGCACAGGCCAGATTCATTAAAAACCCTGGCTACATTCCAGCAGTTAAAATTGAAGCAGCATATTTATTGCATTTTGCTCAAATAAATCTGAAAACGTGTGAATCATATTCCTTGGAGAGATGAGGAAAAGAAGTAAACAGTCTCGGGCTCACACTTAGAAGCGGGGTATGATGAAGAACAAAGATGCAGGAGGGTCATCGTCGCAGGGTGCTGCAGGATGCTTGTCGAGTCAGAGGGTTTGGGAGGCTGAGGGCTCAGCCGCCATTTTCTCCACTGCTGCTATTCTGGCCTCAGATCATCTATTTAGTTTTCTCTATTTTATTTATACTCGTGCACACACACATGCACACGGATATTTAAAAGAGCTTCTTAGCTTATGCAACTCCACTCTGCGGTTCTCTGTAGTTTTCCAGATGCTGTTCATGATGCTGGCACCTCACCCCAATTGCAGCTGCATTCAGCTGGGATTCAATTACAGCCTGTCTTGCAAAGGCAGATTGGTTTTTCAAAGATAACATATTTTGGGGAGGGATTTTATTTTTTTTCCTCCCCAAAAGCAATTTTTATTCAGAAAGGAGAGGCATGACTTGCAGCTTTTTCTTGCCAGGTGCTGAATGCCTCCAGACAGGTCCTTAGCACCCTCGACATTGTTTTTCTTCAGCACTTTCTACAGAGCACACAGCACCCCACAGGGTTCAATTCTGCGGGATTAAAGTGCTGGCAGAGCAGGCTCCAAGTCTGCTGCTCCTGCAGGGAAACTATCAGAAACAGTATGTTGATAACCAATGTTCTCATGACTGATTTTGCAAACAGTAATCAGCTTAAAATTAACAAACCTAATCATTGAGTTTTTTGGACAGATTTTTTTGGGAAAGGGGGGCAGACAGGTGTTGCAAAACCAGGAGGTGACTGAATAGTCCTCCAAGGCTTTCTTTGCACCCTGGACCTTCTTCCTCGGGCAATGTATAGCCCTCCCTGAGGTGATGCTGTGCAGAGGAGTCCCATGGTTTGGCTGGATGGGATACAGGCAATGTGGGAGGTAAAGGGGGGATCAATGTCGATGCCCAGCAGCTTGATGTGGCTTCCACTATGGGCAGGGTGGGAGAGAAAGAACAGGTTTGCAGGGCTGTGATGGACTCTGAGAGACTGGTGTTGGGAATAAGAGCAGGTTCTGTGAGCACAAGGGCTGGAGGGCTGACAGGTTTTGAGCTTCCAGTCCTTGTTTTCATTTAAGCACATTTTCCTTTTCAATTATCGGTTGCACTAATGAATGCAAATTAATAATGTTATTACTTCCTTCCAGCTTTGGATGGTGCTCAAAGAGGCTGAACACAGTACTAGGACTTGGGACACAGACACCACTGCTTCTAAATCATTTTGAGAAATCAAACAGAGTGAAGTCATACATCACCTATTCCTGATTTTAGTCAACAAAATAAGCAGCCTGACTTTTGGGGATGCCAGTTGCCCATGGTGTCTGGTGAAACACTTGGGAGCAGCAGATAGCAAGGACCTTGGCAACCCAGGCGATAAAACATGGAGTTTTGGTGACTAATATTGTACAGACACTTTGACAAGTGCTGGTCTACACTCTCCTGCCTCAGTTTCCCCTATCTGTAATAGGAGCAGAACACTTATCTCAGCCATGGGACTGACAAAAATAGTGACTAATATGAAGGTGAAAAACAATTGCTTGTAAAGAAGAAACAGTACTTATTAAATGAAAGCATACTGATGCTTTTTGTTCTTTTTGGATTGGACAGGGAGACAATAATAGCCTTATTTATTACTTGTGTACAGCTCTAACTTTCCTCAGTCCTTCTATATGTGATTTATTTGCATGCCATTAAATCCAGCTGCCCTTTTCAGAGACTTACTGAAGTCCGTCAGTTGCAGGGGAAGCAGGTTTAGCACAAAGGAAGAGAATGGATGTGGGAAATACAACTGTATGTCTTTGAGGGAGAAATTTCTTCAAATTAGTAAAGACCAAATAGGTAAGGCGGGCAGAGCAGCAAGGAGACCAGTGCAGGCATGGTGCAGCAACAGAGAGCCTCAATATGTGTCCCCCTTGTGCCACTGAAGGGCTGATGGAGCACTGTGTTTTTACAGGTCTCTCACTGCCAGTTTGACGTATTTAGCTGCAGTGGGAAAGCTCGCAGAGGCCACGAGGTTTTGAGAAACCTTGCAGAGGCTCACAGAGGTTTTGAGAAACAGCATCCAGTGGTGGTTCAGATCAAGCTCTCATTTAATCTGAATCCTAGAGTTTAATAATAGCTTTCAATTTGTCTTGTAGTGCCTTTTGCTTGAGCAGTACAAAATATTTTTATATATATTAACAAATGTGGCTACCCAGATCCCCTGGAGGTGAAAAACTTGATCCCCATTTCTAGTGAGTGAAACTAAGCAATCCCATTGATTTTGTATCATGATTTCTCTTGAGTTTTAGTGGGGAGGCATGCACTGTACCTAAAGGCAGACTTTCTGTATTATACCAGTAGTATCTATATGGGCTTTTGAGATAAAGACAGAGTGTTTAATTCCCCAAATAATCTTTCCTTTTCTAATTAGTGAATCTGAAGACACAAAGAGTAATTGAAGGGCCATTCAATTGGTCCTAGGGGAGCATCGCCATCGTAGTAGAGGGACGCTGACATGAGATGGTAGCACAGGGACCAGAGAATAAACAAGGGATTTGATCTACAGAGGAGAACAATGCTGCAGACCTTCAGCATCCCTGATGTTCATTCTACATAGTGCAAAGAACAGCCATTATTAATTATTTTAATTACCTGATCCTCTAGTACACTAAATAAAATATAGTACAAAGGAGGAAAAAGGAAGATATTTACCCTTCCCATACTAGGCACCTAGAGCCTGTACCTCTCTGTTGCCTTTATCTGTATATGTATACCTGCATAACCTACATATTGCCAATTACATAGCAGACTGCTAAAGGTGTCTTGGTTGTTGCATGGTTTTTGACATCAGAACATCCACCTCATCAGTTTTGCTTTGTAAAAATAATATTAACAAAAAATTCCTAACCCAAAATATAGGGCATAAGTCCCTGGTTGTATTGACAGGGAGGAATTTAGGGTAGGTAAGGAAACATTGTCTAAATATTGGCCCATCTGACTTCTGGAATGTGTTTAATAAAGACATGCTTCATGATGGCACGGTCCAGTGTCCACTTAGGCCTTGACTGGATTTCTATTGACTGCAGCTTGCTTTAGATTGGGCCTTAAATGAATAAAATAAAATAAACATCTACTTCATCAGCTTGATGCATGTATATTTAGTTGAAAGGCTTCCACTAAATGGAGGGAGTGTTGTGAAGCTAAATCTCCAGGCGTGACATCAAAGATTTGGCTAGAGAAACATATTTATTAAGGCTAAGCAGGACTTTAGTGAATGCAGTCTAAAAATAAAAGCATGGGTCTCGAAATGCAGTGCCAGCTCTCTGCTAATTCCCTCCTCCCTCATCACATATATTTTCCTTTAAGGAAAAACAAAAGCTCGCAGACCACTTGTGTGGCATGTTATTTGCTGCCTGCAAATAGAAACAGGCATGTTACAGGCCTCCAAAAAATGCAGTTTGTAACTGTAAGACCAACTGACCCTCAACTGCGGTGGCACTTTGTGGCCCCCACATACAAACAATCATCTATTGATTTCCAAGGCCTTCAGCTTCAAACACACTCTTGTTTTCAAGAGGTTCCCAGTTGCAGGCAAGACACTGTCCTTGCTAATTCTCCCTGCCCGGAGGCTGCTCAGTATTTCTGCTGCTCGCTTGAAGTGTTATCAAAATAACGATGGCTTGCAAAGCAGAATTATTGAATGTTAGTTTTTCACTGTTTTGGAGTAGAGGCAATGAACTCATAGTCATACAAATGGGCTTTTATTACTGCCCTCTTTGCACGTCTGCCAGAAAGAATATTGAGGAATATGATATGGGGAACATACAGCACCAGGAGAAGGGATGGAGTAGATCAGCCACCGCTGCAATGTTTCCTGGGGCCAATTTCAGTGAATCAGAGGCCATCAGGGAAAGCTTCTTAAGCCCCTGTGTTCTCTATAAGCACATTACTATATGTACGCCACAAACAAATCCGCTTTACAGACTACGGGGAAAGCAGGGAGGGATCCTACAGAATGAGATTCAAAATGGAAATGCTCTCAAACCATATCTCAGATCTTCATCACAACAGCAACAATTTGCATGTCCATTGCCCTCTTCATTTCAAAGTTACAAGTACTCAGATCACTTCATTATATCACCAAAGTGTGGGTGTGAGGTACACAACAGTTGTGCAGTGCACACAACACCGCTACACCAGCAGTTTGGGACTGGCTGTGATAGTAATATGTTGGCTTGGAGAAGGTGGCTTAGGCTGTGATGGGCAGGGATAAAGCTGGTGACTGCACTCACTCCCAGCCAAGACAGCAACTCAACTAAGCAGAAAGGTTTTGTGCTTTTGCTGGTACATTTAGGTAGGTTAATATCAGCTGAAAGTGCCTGAACATTAGATGGGTACAGTCAGAGCTTGGATTCAGGGTCTGGAGATGCGTATCTCAGGATGGAGATTCCATTGACTCCTCTCCATGGACTATAATTACTGACCTATCCACTTGCCATTAGCCTCTCTCATCCCAAAGGAAGCAGTCCTTAATCTCTACTACTGAGTGAGACCTTGATGGAAAATGGTGCATTATTCTTAGCGTAAGTCATTGCGGCAACCTACAGCATTGACTTCGCATGGACTCTGGGGAAGATGCAGGATCTACTGAATCTCTAACAATTCAACTCACAACCCTCGCTCTTTTGTGGCATTTTTTCCATGTAATTATGGGGCTTCACTTTACTAAGCATGTGATAAATTAAACACACAGAAAAAAAAAGAACGTGAGTTTGAGTAGAAGACTTAATAGGTGAGCGCTGAAGGAAAACACCTCATGGGCTAGGAAATATTAATTACTGTTTAGGGACCTGAACTTCCTAATGGCTAAATATTTCCCAATAGATACAATGAATATTTTTGGTAGAAAATGGCAGCCCTTACTTTCCCTTGGAAGAGGCATGCAACAACAAATAACACAGTCTAAATCAGAGGACCTGTGGCTACATACAAAGAAAGAGCCACAATAGAATTTGCTTGCTTGTTTGACTGAATGTTATTGTATTAAAAACAACTGCACAAAGTTTGCAAGGGAAGTCCGGGTGGTAATCTGAACATCCTATTCTGACCGGCATGCAGATAGACCATGGAAAGAGAGAAGCCACACAAATGAGTACTGCCAGCTACTGCAGCCTTAACATCTTGTAATTTTATTGCACTACATTTTTCTTAAAAGCGGAAACTTCTCAAAATGAGTGATGAGTGCATGTCAGATGTCTTTAAAAACAAAAAGGGTTACTTGTGATGGGGATGAGAAGAAACACTGCACCCTGGAAATGCATGAAATAACAAGTTGAATACAATGGAAACTGCCTTTTTCATATTTGTAAATATTGAAAAAAATTGACATATTCCCCAAATTACTGGTGCGTGGGAGTGCTAGAAGCATTTGGGGTGTTACAGCATTGTTAGGACATTGCAATCAATGTCTTCAGATGATTCAAGAGAAGGAGGAGGCGTCAGTGAAATGCTTTACTGGGAGGCTGTGGAAGAAATCAGCTCTCCCTGCAGTAACCCTGAAGACTTATGTTTATGGGACTCTGACAGCCCATATAGCCTCCTATAGAAGGGGAGCAGCATGACCAAGCCTGCGGTATAGACCTCCCCTACATGCCGGGCATGCTCTGTGTATCATCATGTCAGCAAATGTCAGGAAGATAAATCCTGCACTTCTGCACTCAGGAAGAGGCAGAGGTGTTGGGGAGGTATTAGTGTAAAAGTTGGTGGTATAAGGAGATATTGTTGATTGCAGTCATAAATAAGCACAACAAAAGTCTCTCACAAAATCAGTTTACAAGTGTCAGAAAATTGGAAAAACTGTCTATGAGGGATCAGATCCTAAGTTAGACAAAATTGAGGTTGTGCTGTTTAAGCTACGTGGGCTAACAGAGAAGACACGTATGGACTGATTTTTGAGCTCAGCAGCTCAAAAAATGGACTTTCACAGATTTTGAGTGATGCATAGGCTAGTCTTCTCCAGATACCACCCGTTTGAACTAAAATGTAGTTAAAAAACTCCTAGGTGAACACCTTATTACTTTCTCCCAAAGACTTTCCAGGGACTACCCTTATCCTCCAGCCTGGATTTTGTTCCTTACAGTAATATCACACTCCAGGACTGACCTGGTCTGTGTTCATCTCCAAAGGGAGCAATTACTGAGGCTTTCAGTTCATTTCCCACATTTCACATCCCCTTGCTCTTTCACCCTGTAGGAAATGAGGTAGAGAAGGGAGGCTGCGACCAGCATTACACATTGCTAAGGATAAACCAGCTTCCAGCCTACAGAAAAGTTGCCTTCCCCTAAGAACAGCTTTCTCTTTCTGTATCATTCCTGTAATTGTTGACTGACTTGTGTTGAACAGATATTATGTCAAATCTCTGACACTGGATCTCTGCTCAAGATGCAGCTTTTGATGGGGGAATATCAGTGTAATTGGTTGTTATAGTAATCCTACAACATTTTTTTTTCCTGGAAGGATCCCATCTCATCCCTGAAGCTAACCTCACACAATTTGTACAGTTTGTTTATTCTCAAGGCCCAACTTTCAGAGGGGAAGAATGGTGAAACTTTTGATGGGGGAATATCAGTGTAATTGGTTGTTGTAGTAATCCTACAACATTTTTTTTTCCTGGAAGGATCCCATCTCATCCCTGAAGCTAACCTCACACAATTTGTACAGTTTGTTTATTCTCAAGGCCCAACTTTCAGAGGGGAAGAATGGTGAAACTATTGCAATGGAGATTCCCCAAAGATTTGGGTTACAGAAATGGAAATGCAAAATAAAATAAATATATACATATGTGTACACATATTTAGGCTTAGAATCATTCCTATCCTCAACAATCACTATGAAAATTAAGTAATACTTTATTTACTTGGCTCCACAGACCATGGCAAGTGGGAGGAAAAAACAGGTTATGTCTAAACATTAATATCCGTGTTTCCAACTCAAAGTTTATTTTTCCTGTTTGGAATGATATTTGTCGTTTACATAAAACCTGAATCATAACAAGGCATGTATTGATCTTCCAGCACTTTTTTTCTTCAGTGTTCCTTCTATAGTCTCTTCTTTTCTTTCTTTAACTGTTTCCCAAGTTCCCAAACACGATGACATCAGTTCAGAAATAGGAGGCCTGAGCCCTTGCTACTTTTGGAGAGCAAAGTGTCTTAGCACAGAAGTTGGAGAGGGAAGAAGACAAAAAAGCCACAACTGAATGTCCAGGGATCCTGTGGTTATGACTTGTCTGCCTACTAAAAATGCTGTTCCTCATTTTCTGGTGTGTTCCTTGAAAGCATATCTGCCTGCGTTGGTGGGTCCCGACAGTCCAAGTTTAGGTCAGATATATTAGAAATGGAAAAGCCATATTAGCTCAGCTAGCCCATCCTTCCAGCTGTCCCAGAATAAGACAATCCATTCAGCCTTAAATGACTGGGCTTCCCCAACTTCCCTGGGGGACACTGTTTCAGAGTCTGATAGGTTTTCCTTGTATGAGCCTCTCCTGATGTTAGATTAATTTAGTTTTGGTTACTGAAGGGGAGGGCTTAAAAACTGTCTTCTGATGTGGGAAGGACAGTGCTGCGCGTGCTTAATTTGAAAGAAGAGATTTTCTCAAGCTGCCAAGCATCTGCAAAAAAGGGTTTTTAAAGGACCTTCAACTGAGTGAGCAAGGCACTAGGCACTTTTGAAAGGTTGTTGTTATATATCTATAGATATAGATGGATATACATATGTAAATATATACACGTATATGTAATATGAAAATTATGGGTTATTAAAAGCTGGTGTCAGGGCAGAACTTATGCTGAAATGCTTACCTGAAATGTTTCTGAGGGGTCATGTCCCCAGTCCTTCTGCCACAGGCTTGTTACTGCTTTCAGGGGCAGATGAACAAGTCCCCTAAGCAGAACTGAACATGACACTGCTGAAGTAAATATGTTATGTAGCCTCTTTTATGCTCTTTGACATCACACAGTAAGACTTAGCTGTGGAAAGGGCTCTCAACAGCTATGATGAGCACCCTTCCAGGCTACACATAGGTGGTGACCTAGATTATCTAACTATTGGCTGTGTATGAGAATAATAGCTTTAATTATAACGGCATAAAAATCTCTCCTCAAGCTGTGTGGTGCTCGCTGCAATGACAGCAGATGTGCTTCTGCGACTGGGAAGGTGCTGGAGGAAGTGGGAGGAATGGGCTGGCTCTGCCATTGCCCCGCTCAGAGTGACAGTCTTTTAAGAAGGTTTGTACTGTTTATTGCTAAACAGTTTAGCAATATTGCTGCATAGCCCACATTACCACCGTTGTTTGTCTTCCTTGCAGGCACTCAGTGCTGTTATTCCCTTGTCCTGGCTCCAACATGCATTACTCACTGACCTCTTTTCAGTCTCTGTGGCTCTTTTCGTCAACGCAAGCTCTGCTGGCTTTAAGAAAACTGGCCCCAATTCCCCTTACTGGCCTTGACAAAGGAACTGGCAGTAGCTCAGCTCTGTTTTTTATCTGACCTTGATCTGATGTGCTACCTTCTCTCAAGAAATTTGCCCCTTGTTACTTGCCTACTAAGTGGCCAATTTATGCTGGGGACACAGTAATAATTAAAAATTTAGAAAAAGCTACTGCCCCCCCAAAAAATGTTATCTTCCTCTGATCGAGACAGGAATAGATGAAAGGGTTTGGTTATAAATATTGTGCCACTGAGGTTTGAAATAAAGACATCAGGGCTACACGTAGGCTGAGAGGGAAGGGGGATTAGGGAGACAACACATGCACAGCATCCTGACATATTTCATGGGGCTGAGGGCCAGAGCCCATAATTTGGCCAGCGCAGTGTAGCAAATGGATCTGCCAGCTGACCTAGTCAAGAAACATTTGCCAAAGGCGATGTACACACATTGGAGGTAGCCGCATTGGCATCGTGCCAGCGGCACCTGTTCAATAGAAGCCCTCAGTCATGTGGGGTAAGGATGGCTGCTGTACCTTCTCTCTGACAAAGTGAGGGACCCTTCTCTGGGAAACTAATTGGAGGAAAAAAGCATAAAGGCATCACTGAAGACTTTGGTGAGGTTTTCTTGTCAGTCTTTTTTTCATCCTTTTGTCTTCAAAAGTTTGTGTGGTTTTGAGAAAGATCAAGTAAATCTGCATGAACTACATGGGACAGTCAGGAGGGAAACATTGTCCTTGGCCTTTGTGCCACAGGGATAAAAAATAGGTTTTTAAGGAGCAAATTAAGTGCTTTTGTGCCCTCTTTTTATCCATTAGGGATTCACTGAAGGTGGAGTGAGAAAAAGCATTCACTGCCACTGCATTCAAACGAGCAGGTTTTGAGCTCCTGAAGTTGCAGAGCACTGCAGTTTTGTCCTGCCTTCTAGTAAATGCAGATATAACTCCATCGTGCTGACAATAATGTGACACAGCCTTTGGCTGTGATATTATTGCGATTTATATACATCAAAAATGGACTGCCATGACCGCTGCAAACAGACAATGTGATAGATGTGGATGTGAGAACAGACAGGTGGATAAATGGGCAGAGAGACAGAGCAACAAATAATATCCTCTAATCCCAAACTAGAAATGAAAAGCCGCAAGGGTGGCTTTGCCCTCTCTTTGAGCTCTTCTGAAATTCACCCTGAGGAAGTCACCAGGTTTCTCATTTCCCATCACCAATGCAGGGGAAATCCACAATGACGAGCGCTTAGGCAGTTGGCAATGTTATTCTCTGGAAACTATAAAATGCTGAAACCTTTTTTCTTAGCCATATGATTTCTGCTGACCAGAGACCTACAAAGAAGCAGGCCAGCACCAGAAGAAAGCCTGAGGCTGCTACAGATGGCCAGGTCTCTCAGGATCGCCTGTAGACTCAAAACTAGTCTAACAAACAGGCTGCGGCACTCCAAAAAGTTCACAGCATCTCCATATCCTGAAAAACACTGGTCTTAATACCAAGCCTAGCTCATCACAAATGCCCTCAGCACCCCAGGAACAGCTTAAACCCAACCATATGCAGCTCTCTGTGTGATCTCTCCACAAACAAGTGTTAATATTATGCTAAGACCCCATGTGTTCAGCAGACTCCCCATTCCTGTAGATGAACCATACTTGAAGCTGTTAATTTTACACATGCTGCTAAACCAGAACCTGAGTTATGAGAATCTCTAAACGTTAGCACAGCTGCATGCTTTTGCCCAGTCTTCACAAATATCCCCTCTCTTTTTAATGGACTAGTAGGGGGTTCAGAGCCCAAACTCAAGTCAGGGGTCTCAGCAGGATTTCAGACTATTTTGTGTATAAAGGGCTTAAATGATACAATATGGAATTTTTTTTTTCTTTCACATAATTTCTTTCCAGCCTACAGCCTCTGGTCTGGGTGGCACACAGACTTTCCCAAACACTTTTGCTCTCACTTGAGAATTTACTTACATGTGTTTAGAATATACTAATAGCTTTTGAGACAGAAAATATAATCAAAACCGACCATAACCCATAGTAGCAAAAATCAAGTGTCTTTAGCTTAAATATTTGCTTCCCAGAAAAGCTGGGAAAAAACAGCTCTTGCACTTTCAAGTCACTGATGGAGAATTACCACCTACTACAGCACAGGGAAAGAGTCATAACATATCTAATATATTATCCCCAGTCCAGCACGTTATGGCTAATTAGTTGGAACATAAACAGCTGAAGTTAAAATGCCAGAGACAGACTTTGACTGCATAGCTGTGAGTTCAAACCACATTGCCATGTTTCAAAGGGCTTTGAAGCAATAAGGATTGAAGCAACACAAACATTTTGTTGCCCTACAGAGGAGGGGAGGGCGAAGAAAATGACCTGAGATTACAACCTTGCAGTTGACTTGTTTTCAGAATTTTTAACATATCTGGAAGCCTCCTGATTTTGGTAATGTTCTGCTGATTAAAGGATCAACAGATACATCAAAAGTGCAAGCCACCAGTTCATTAACCAGAAGTTGAGTTCATCCAAACCCTGGTTTCAAAGCTAAGCTGCTCGCTCTCTGCTTAACAGCAAGCAGAGACTCCTTTTTATTGAGAGACTAACACAACTTTATGATAGCACTAAACAGATACAACTGTCTTCTTATCTTATAGAAAAAAGGGTGCCTGCTGAAATAACTGCAGTACTGGGTAGCTACTGTGTTTCCACAGAGCAGTAAACTCAAAGTTCAGATCAGTGCCATGCCGATAATGAGTCGATAGTAGTCATATATGAGCACAGATAATCAAGAGAGCAGGTAGACAGATAACGCTAAACTTTTATGGCCCTCTTCATTCAAATACAGGGGAAACGGTAATGATTACAAAGGATCACATTAACGGCTAAAGAAAAGAATGTGAAGTTTCTGGCTGCTCCGGGGCTTTTGCTGCAGCTCTGGAGTTTCCCTACTCCTGGAGCAAATTGCTCTGTCCCCGTGCCTCAGTCTCCCTCCTGCAGTGAGATGCTCCAAGGACAACACTTTAGTGATGCTTGGCTCCTCCTGTAAGACCTTCCTCCAGAAAAAATCCTGAAGAAGGGTCAGGAAAGCCATGTCCATACAGTGATGCTGATCCCACCACCCAGAGTTGGTGCTCCCAGACTGGCTGGTCCCTCTATGCCACCTGGTTGGGTGGAGAGAAAAGCATCTCTGAAGCACAGTCCCCCTATCCCAGTTAGCCAGGGAGCAAAAAAGTCCATCTGGACTCCAACCCATCCTCCAGCACTTTTGCCCATTTCAAAGCCTCTTTGGCACCCACATCAAGGAAGTGATTGAGTCCCCATCCCTGGGGGTGTTTCAAAGATGTGTAGATGTGGTGCTTAGGGACATGGTTCAGTGGTGCATTTGGCAGTGCTGGGTTAATGGTTGGACTGGATGATTTTAAAGGTCTTTTCCAACCTAAACGATTCTATGATCCTATGGTCAGCAGTGCCCATTCCCCCATGAATGCAGGGGAAGCCCACTGCCAGTATGACAGCATTTACACATGAAAATGGGAAATGTGAGTTTAACCCACCCTCAGTCTCAGGGGGACCCAAACCTGCGACCTCCCAGGACAGTGCTCAGAGCATGCAATGAGTTTTCTCTGTGTTCTGTCAGCACTCAGAGGCAGTCAGATGGGGACCAGATCAGCTCTAAAAGTTGTAGTGCCATGGTGAGCCTCTCTCAGAGCATCCTGCCAATATGAGTCATTTATCATCCAGGCAGGACAAACATGCCTTGAAAGCATCTCTTGTTGCCTCCTTCCCAGACAGCAGAGTGGGACTCAGCAGACTGAATATGGCTGCCTACAAGTTGTAACACTGATATCAGAGCAAGTCCTTTATCAGTAGCAGAAACTAGTCATTATAGCCAACAGAGTTTAAGGGACAACTCATCCCAACCTAAAGTAGATGCTTTTGGATGAATGACGCCGCAGTCTGCATTGACCACACTGTACTGACTGCTTCCTCATCCACCTTTCTCACACCACGCTGGGCTGGTTGGGTCAGTGGGTCTGGGTTTGAGTCCACTTGCACAGCGCAGTATCTACAAGTGCTGCATTTTAGGTGCTGCAACTGTCCATTGCTCACGTGTGGTGTCAGCAGAAATACGCAATGCAAATGAATTAGCCAGAATCCTACATCCTTTCACCTGCAACACAGCCCTATTAAATGGTGCACACATCACCCTCCTTCCTCGCATCCGTGCCGGCTGCAAATTTACGGCACTCAGGGGAGGACGACACTATCTCTATTATCCTCTTCCTCTTCCCTGCGCCTGTTGCAATGTGTGGTATTTGCCTCACACTCCCTGTATGCAGCAGAAAGGACAGCAGGGCTTGGGATATACCGTGGCAGCCTACAAAAATGTCTTTCTGCTTTAAACATGCGTGGTGGAGAATGAGGGTCTGATTCCATCTTCACCATGGCAGCATGAAACAGGAGTAAATTCCTTGCAACCAGGGGGATGAGATGAAAATGAGCCTGGGAGACAGGGGCTGCCTGTTTGATTGATTTATTGCATCAAAATTTAAGCTTTCAAATCTTTTTTTCTTTTCTGTTCATTTTTGGTTTTACCTGCTAAAGGGTAGTCGCTCCAGACTAAAATAATCGTAATCATCATAAAAGGAGTCAAGCTGCTTCTCCCCTAAATGAGTTCATTTTCTTGGATTCCTCTCTTATAGTAGGAGGATTGAAGCAGGGCGGATAAAAGCTGGAGGCTGCGAACAGAGAGGGTAAAGCCACCCACACATTGTAATAACAACCAGTATTTTGAATCTGGCACTACCTTTGGAAACATTTACGGTCTTAAAACATAATTATAAAGATACGGGGGTGGGGGGGGGGCGGTGGGAGGAAAGACACACACACTGAAAAGAAGAAAAATGAGTGAAACAACTGTTTAATTTCTTGCTGTCATTAATACCAGAGTATTAAATAAAATCTCCCAGATGAATAAAATGGCTCTGTTGAGACAAAAACAAAATTCCACTGGACTGGCCCTGGTTTTTGCAAATAGCAATATGTGTATGCAAAGGAATTCCTTGTCCCTGAAAATGTTTACAACTGAGAAATAATTGAAATCAGAAGCCAATCCTTTCCACAAAAAAGGGCTTCTTTTTTTTTATATTTGTTTCTTTCTTCCTCTTTCTCCTTCTCTCCCTCTCCATTTCTGAAGGTAAGACTCCCTGTAATTTTAACCCTTTCCAGCTCAGATCAAGGCAAAAAGCAGAATTGCCTTAAAGATGTGCCAGGTTTTCCCCCAACAATTTCAACAATAACAAACCTCTCTGCCTAGGTCAATTATAGAAGAAAGGGGTTGTAATTCACTTCATTTTTGTTATTTTGTGTTTTTCAGACAAAGAACTCAGAGCATTTTACAGATTTTAGTGAATTAAACCTCAAAAGGAAGGTTTGATTGAGAGGAAAGTACCAGCATTCCCCATCTGCAGTTGTTACAACCACTTTACAGAACATAATTAGAAACAATTGAAAGGTATATGGAAAAAAAATCCCATTAGCAGAACAAAACAACCTGGTGAATCTTTTTTGGCTTTGTTTTCCACAATACAAGGACTGTAGAGTTGAAATTCACCTCATTTTCCCTTCCTCTTCCTTTATGTGCACCATTGGATAAGTCATCTCCAAGGATTAAAAAAACCTATTCACTGACTCATTTGGCCTTCAGACTCCCATCAGGACATGGCTAGAAGTGCTGGTGAATAACAAAACCTTGGTGATCTTCTGCTGTGTCTGCAGGGGATTCGAGAGCAGGTCTTCCCAGGTAATTCTTGCTAGGGTCCACTCTTGAATTTTAAACACACAGACACCAGACAGTCTCACTTGTGCTTTTTGGGGTTGCTCAGAAACAAGCTATTTATATGTAGAAAAAATACAATAAATATTTCACTTTTCCTTAAACCTAGTTTCTTACTTCTTTTACTTCTTTTTAGACATCCGTGTTTTCTACTGGAAACACCAAATTAAGCTTCAATTTTATTTTAGTTTTTACATTTTTAATTGGAAAGTATTTTCTTTTCAGATAAAGAAACCTAATGTGAAGAATGGTACTTTTGACCAGCAGTAAGCCCTAGGAGGTTTCCTGCAGGACCAACTGCTCCTGTTATTAAACTCTTTTAATATATTCCTAAGAAAAACATTGCCCTTTTTTTTTTAGTGGTATGCCACAGAAAATAGAGTACTATATTTTAATTTCGATGTATCCTGAAGCTCCCAGTTTGCACAAGGGGAAGGAGGGAGCCTGTTGTAGCCATTTTCCTCTATATAACTTCCCCAGGTGCTTGAAAGTGAAAAGCAAAAATGGGCAGCTGAAGATGTTTTATTCTATTTCTTTCTCAAAAACATCTAATGTGACTAAAAAGGTAACGTAAGTCATGCTCCCCTCTGCTCATTGGAGGGTGGTGTTAGGAGAAGGCAGGTTATCAAAGTGGTCCTTGTAGACACCTCCCATCATATTGCTTCTCTGACAACCAGGAACCACCAAAGGTTTTTCCTAGAGATAGGCTTTAATTGCCCAGAAAAGGAAGTCCTTTGACTCACTTATTGATTCAGATAAACACATTAGCATCCATACTCTGCTTGGCTGTGATGCATAACAGGGCAATGGGACATTGACACCACTGGATTCAACTTTATGAAGAAGCACTTGAACACTAGTGCTCTAAATATAATCATTTATGGACTAGTTGTCCAGGTGAAAGACTACATCTTCCATCATTGGTAGAGGACAACTTTTCTAACAGAGCAGATCCCAATACTCTCTGATGTACCCACACTAAAAACCTGCAGGCTGTGTATGTCATGTGTGTGGGTCATCTCATCCATAGCAAGGGAAAAAAAATAACTAATTTGTGGATTGCCTTCATGAATAAGTTTACTGTGTCCTTGGAAGTGTCTCCATTTGGTGACTATCAGATTTCAAGAAGAGGTATTTTGCATATTGTCAATAATTTTGGATCGCACATTTTTTTCAGAGTT
This sequence comes from Theristicus caerulescens, assembly GCA_020745775.1. Lineage (NCBI taxonomy): Eukaryota > Metazoa > Chordata > Aves > Pelecaniformes > Threskiornithidae > Theristicus > Theristicus caerulescens. Next base: position 5,374,999 of record CM036583.1, read on the forward strand.
TCATGATTTACATGGGGCCTCTTTTTTTCATCTGGGAAGACTGCAATGATATTTTGTGGTCTTTTTCACAGTACTCATTTAAACAGTACTTCAAATGATAATAGTCATTTGCTGAAAACAATTTGACTGGAAATGTAGAGGGGGAAAAACGGCACTGGCACTTCTTTCTTCCTGACTTACATGAGGACATTTCTTGCTTTGACTACAATGGGAGTTACCAGTTACCACTGGACCCTGTCTGCAAGCTGCCCCAATACGGTCTTCATAAGCAGGAAGAAAGCAATGGTAATACCTCGGGAGCATGATCCTGCATCTGTGCATGGCTGTTGGACCAGACTCACAGTCCCAAGAAGAGCAGTTGGGGGCTGGTGATGGGGTTACAGCTCTCTGACAATCTGCACACACACAACTGGGAAGTCAAAGAGGATCCAACAACTACAAAATATCCAAGGTGTCAGAGTTACTGCACCACTTTAAGGGTATTTTAATTAATTAGTCAATTAATTAGCAATTTCAAAGCAATGTCAGCTGGAAAGGGATAGCATGTAAGGACAAACTAGACTGTGATTTGTTCTGACTTAGTCTGGTTTCAGGGCATGTGAGATTTTCCAATAAGATCAGGTCATGCGTGTCTTTGTCCATGAAGACTGAGAGTGGCAGTACAGCAGCAAGGCAGCAGCCTGTTGTAAGATCAGTGTGTGGCTCTGTCTCATAAAATTGTATTGTAAACTGCTTAAGATGAGGTGAATTTGTAGTGAGAAGACACAAAACTATACATCTGTGTATTTCTTTCACCCACCTTGAACTGTATTCAATACTTACTGACTGCCTACCTTTAAATTACTACATAAAACTAACAGAGACGGCACATACCATACTACATATTTTTAGCATCATTAAACATCATGTAGCAATTTCAGTCTGTTAAATAGGCCTGGGATCTGCAAAAATGCTGGCGTCTAGATTGCTGCCCACTTCTGAAAGTGAAATGGTGCTAATGATACTCAAAACAGCAGTGGAAAATGTATGCTATGACACAATCATCGATAGACAGGGATGACCTTCAGATGTGATGACTGTATATTTAAGCACCTACATTTCCCCAGATACTTGCTCCAAATAACAATAGACATTAAGACAGGGTCAAAATGGGCTGAATTGCAGAAGTCCTATATTTAGCATAGTCTTGAGGCAAATATGTGACATTTCAGCCATATCTGATAATACCTGGCTCAGGTCTCTGCGTAGTCTCTTAGATCTGCAAAAATCCCTACCTAATGTCTCTTTAGGTAGCATTTGCTACTGAACAGCCTCTTACTGCCTCCAAAACGTGGTGCTAATTAATGTGAAGCAAGTTACAATATGTGCTAAAGATTCCAGCTTTGTTACTTATTTAATGAGCTTCGTGGGATTTGAACATGAGGCTCAAAGTAGCAGGGGAAACCTCATAATTAGTTTCAATTAGAAGAAGTTCCTACGCATTACAACTATTTGATAAACTGCAGAGGGAAAAAGAACTACTGAACAGATACAAATCACTAGCTTTGTTTCATTTGTTATTATACTTATTTTCTTCTTAATTAGTGCTGATTGGCTTATGATCCTAATTAATGCAAAAGAATTTGGAATGGTATACAATGGTATGGCTTAGAAGATGCCAGAGTGTACAACTGCTAAATTATTGCTAATTGTTATTTACATGAGGACAGGAAGACTAAGTAATGTGCTGCCTAATTAGCATTAAAGATATGGTTTCCATTTCCAAAGTAAATGAAGGCAAATGGGATAAAATCATTACAGTTACCAAAAAAATCCTCATCCTTCTCTCTGAAAGTCAATAATTGCATTGCCAACAATTTTTTAAAAAGAAACAACCAAAACCAGCCAAGAAATAAAAGACCTTCAGAAAATGTAGATCCTTAATCCAAAGTGGACACTGTTAAAACCTTTTCAGCTGCCACATCAAAAATGTTTAATGCTATATCCATTACAGGGATATATTACTAGCAGGAAGCACTGTGCCAATCTTAATTAGCAGAAAGCGTAACGATTTTAGCAGTAGTACAGGTGTGCCCAGCCTATAGAATTGCTCTGCTTCAGTGGTTACAAAAAGCTGGTGTCTTCAGTTACTCCCTTCATAGCTATGTGGGAAAGTGTCCAACCCTGAAACATCGGAAAACTTGGATGAAATTCCTGAATTTTATCCTGGCTCAGTCACCAGCTCACTGGCTGTGCTTCATGATCACTTCACCTCTGCTTCGTCTTCCTCACGGACAAAGCAAGAGCAATAGTCTCTGATAAATCCATTGGCACTGATAAAGCACTTGTCAAAATAGCAGATTTACATACCCATTTCACAGGGTCTTCACAAAAATCACTTAATTCTTTAAATACATAAAATGCTGTGTCAGTGTCATGGTAATTATCTCCCTTCTTTAATTTTAATCTCACAACATTGGAAACAAGATAAAAAGTCTCAACATTAAGGTTTATGGAAAACTTGTTATGTGAGAAAGGAAAAGCCCAAGGCATTTAACGAAAGCTCTGAATTCTTTTTTCTTTCTGTATATCAGTTTTGACAACTGCACAACATAAAGTACAGTGGGTGTCGCAGGACTTCTGTTTGCACTGCGTTTTCTGCAAAAATAGACATTTTATAGCTTTAATGCTTTTGTTTGTTTCTTTTCCTGCTTTCCTGTACCTTGGTGCCAAGGGAATGGCCAGGATGATCTAATAGGCCTTTTCTCTCTCTAATTTCCATGATTTGATGAAAAACTATATTCTGCACACTTCTCAGCCCCATATACAAACATTATTCTTGGCCACTAGTCTATGTTTAAGGATGTCATTCACTTCTCAGGGTTTCTAAAGGTTACATTTTTATACATTCATAAGCACACATATATTTGGTCTATAGTACCTCCATGTCAATTTTCTTTTTTGAAATAATTTGAAATAAAAAAAAAAATCAACCCAAAATATCTTAAAGTCGGGGCGACTGTAGATATCGGACGCTTTCTGACTAAATACTTGTATGCGCATACACGTCTATGTTATAAAAATACATGCATGTATAACAGGGTACTGCCTGTGCTTGTCTGAGTTTCCTTGTTCCAGTTTGCTTCAGGGCTCAGAGAGTTTGTGCTTTGCTGCCAGCAAGGGGCCTTTCATTTACCAGATCAATGCAGATAACTCAGCAAAGCCCTGCAGTATTGCTGAATGAAGATGCAGGCTTGTGCATGAAAAATACGGTTTTCCTGGAGAAAAATGAGCACTGAAATCTGAGCAACAGGCATTTCTGTGACCAGCCTGCACTTAAGGCTCCAATCCAGCAGCTCAGACTGAGTCCACTTGGCCTTCATTCTCACTTACATGAAGTCCCCTTTCAAATTATAAACGAGGCATTTTCCCCTGTTAGGGTTTTAGCCTATCAAACCTATCAAAACAGGGCTTTCTGGAAATGGGAACTCAACTTGCAGCCTTTACTGATACCACTTACATGCCTGCAGTTGTGTTTGTGCTTAAGTTGCTAGCTGAAGCCTGAAGGCCTTTAAAAGGTTTCATTTTTGTCTTGAATGGTGTTCACAGTTTTTCATCATCACCGTAACTCACCCCATGCTGCCCGCCCACACACAGCTCCTTCCCTCCATGCAGTTGGCTCTACTTCCCCTCCTGAGCTGCCTCATCACCCTCTTGCACCCTGTGTAGCTGCTGCATGCCACCCCAGACACAGCCATGGTGGCACTGCAGTGGTGGGTGGCACCAGCATCATGGACGTGGCTGAGGATCCATTTAGAAAGGTGGCAACATATTGCCTACCACCCCTTTCCCTGAGCCATCACCCCCTTTCAATGTTTTCACTGGATGAACCATTCTAATGTACTGCACAGCTACACCATGTTGCAGTCTCCTGGCTTTCAGGCTTTGCCTGTCTTCCCTGTCTCACTTCTCACATGTCTCACATGTCCTCCCTGGCTCACTTCTCTGCTGGCATAGTCATATTGTTTAACCTCACTCATCTCTGGGCACCTTCAGCTACAATGGCTCATGCTCTGTCCATTGGAAATGCTCTCAGAAAACTTCTTCACCTTTGTTGTTGTACTGAGGACTCCCAGGCAGGCTCTGCTCTGCTGCAAAAATTCATCAGTTTTCAGCTCCCACCCTGCACCACCCTGTGCTTCAACAGACATCTGTACCCCCACCAAAGCCTCAAGGTTTTGCCAGCAGGACATGGTGAGAGACATGCAAACATGTTGATGACAGACTTGTCAGCTGGGCTAAACTCCAGCCCACCACGACAATGCTGGGGAAGTGGGAACAGCATTGGCATCTGGGCATGCCTGGGCCCCAGATGAAGCAGGGGCAAGAGCTTCGGGGTGTTCCCAGCAATGTGCCTTCTAGCATGGTCACTTGGCACACAGGACCACACACCCTGGCTGCACCTCGGCATGGTTCTGCACTCTGTCCCCTTGAGGAGTCCATGGCAGAGGCACACAACCCGGTGCACACAGGAGGCAGCAGCAGGGCTCCACTCCTTGCCAGTGCCGCAGGTGAGATCCAGCACATTTTCAATTCCCATTTAATTGTCATCTTGGCCTCGCTACTGAACAACTGTTTTTTTCTCAATGGATTTTGCCAAGTTAGAAGAGTTTTTTTGTCTGGTTTAAAGCATAATCTGGCTGTGAGTGAAATTAATGGTTGTTGTATTCATTTCACCAAGAACAGGTCTATATATTTACCCAGGACCTGATACTAGCACTTATCACAAGAGCATCTGAGAGGCATCAGACTCCTGTGCTTCTTATCTTTGGTTCAGTCAATTGACTGACATTCAGGAGTAGAGCAGAAGAAATACTCTGTGTTCTTCATTTATTGGCTGGGGGAGCAAGCAAGCCTTGGGAACAACGTGGATTAAAGGAGACATTCAATTTGGAGGACATTTCCTGAGCATTATGAGAAATTTAGGTAAGGTCACATTCAAGAACTCCTTGAATATATATCTTTCAAATCATTTGTACCTCTCCAATGACACACTGACAACATTAATAGAAATCAGAGGCTGTGAACTAAAATCAGAGTCTACCTTAAACTTATGAATTTTCAGTTCACAGAGTGCTGCATGCAGATAGCTCACTGGACTCGATGCCTTAAGCTAAAAATCAACTTCATGTTCCCCCTCCCAGGCTGCAGCTGTTATCATAAAGTTGTTCCCATCCAATTCCTGTCGCTAGTAGAAATGATCCTGTTACACAAATAGCATGAAGCAGGCACTAATTCTTCGAACTCTTTTCTCAGACCTTGAAGTAAGGATTGAGGCAGGCTGGCTATAGGGCAGTGTGGATGCTTGCACTGTTATGGATTTACTGTCCTTGCTGAAGAGAAAAAAAGACTTAATTTTTTGAGAGTATCGCATCCAGTGCTTTTCTTCTCATCATTAAACTCAATTACCTTTTCACTAAACACAGAGGAGAACCTTGGAGGAGGCCACTTGAATTTGTGCTTAGGAATTTATCTTGGATAGACTTGTAAATAGACTAAACCACTACTTATATTTTATCAAACACTGTGATTTTAAAAACAGGCATCATGAAAGTACTCAGTTTCCCTGTCTTTTATCAGGATTTGTTGACCTTGTGTGTAGCAAGGCTCGAGGACTCACTTCATCACTGTGAAAGTGTGTGACCAAGTCAGCACAGTTTTTTTCCTGGTAAATAAAGGGAAGATCTGAATTCAAACCTCTAGACCTGCCTGGCACAGATGACTTTGTTTCCCACATTATCAGCTCTGAGTGAGGCCAGACAGTCTTGGCAAAGGATGAAGGCTGAAGAGAAGGACCTGCAATAAGAAGCAAATTTCTAACAGTGGAGATTTGCTAGAAGAAGGGTAAAACCTCCACAGCCTGGCACTTTTGTACCTTGCTGGACTATCTCCTCCCATTCAACACCAAGCTAAGAAGGTTCATTTAAATAGTAACCAAGAGTCACTCTTTCCTGTGCTGGAGCAACTGGGTGATGGGTTTGGTTTGTGCTTTGCAGCAGGTCACCACAGATGATCCTAACAACCTCTTTTGTCTGTAAACTTCAGACCCAGATTCCCTGAGGACAGTCTCAGCAGCAAATGCTCAGTTTGATGCCTTCTCATAAATAACATCAGGGTTAACTGAAGTCACATGTGCAGACACTAAACCAGAAACCAAACCTTGAAATAAACTTCAAGTTCTTGATCACTAGTAATGATTAATATATATATATATTCTCTGATGGGGATCTGGACTAGCTGTGACCCAGTCTGTACAGAAACATGTTAATGTCTTTCCACCTCTCAGGAAACACAGTAAAACATACAGTGAAAAGGCACAAGGTAAGAACCACTTGGTTGGAAATTATCTGATAGCAAATCAACCTCTGTATATCCATTGTCTAGGCAAAAACTCAATATATCCCTTGGAGAAAGTATCTTTGATAAAAGCATCAGTCACCTCATGAGCAAAAGGAATGTACTGACTTGGTCCTAGTACAAGATTACAAGCAATAAGGCATTTAAGAGGAAGGTTACAGCAAACTTAATATTGAGAAGAAAGCAGCAATGAAATAATATATACAACACACACACCGAGGTGATGTATTTAAGAACCATAGAAAAAAATATGTAGAAATATGCAGAACACATGCTACTCTTGACTCTTAGTGCACAAGGGCCTTGAGAGCTACGGAGGAAGAGCACTACAGCAGAACAAAGTCTCATTTTATTATCACAATTATTGATCCAAAGAGTGGATTTTCTAAAGCAGCACGTGGCCATTTTCCTCATCTTTTGCTGGTAACCAAATCTCCCTCCTCCCTCTTACCCTCACTGTTTTACTGTTATTGGCTTTAAATTAAGTCAGAAAAATGATGGCATTTTTTTGTAGCCTAACTGGTTAAATGCTGAAGCATAAAATGAATGGTGTCAAATCATATCCTCAAAGCTGATTAAAAGTAATCCTGCAGATGCTAAATATGGATTACCACAGCAATTACTGAAAATTCATAACCTTGCTAAAAAGGCATTCTAATGGAGTTCTGCAGCACGCTGTAGTTAAGGGCTGTTTACTTTTTTAAAACAATTTGCAGTATAATGTGTGGAAACATGTTCTTATACAAGCTTCATCCAGTTCTGACTACAAAATTGTTTGTGGCTGTTGAGAGCTCTCTCCTGGTGTCTGATACCACCACAAACAGTGTTTTGGCTATCTCTATCTGCTATTGGACAAACTCTGACCCACATTATGTTCTCATTATATCTCTTTTACAGTTTAAAAAGGTTTGAAATCTATTTCATTCCTAATTTAAGGCCATTTCATACTATATGTCACTCTAGGGCAAAGACATTTATTGCATTAAGGTCTGTATGTTCAAGCCTGCCTACTACACAGACTTTACTTAGCACCATTATACCCTATCACTGGTGACAATCTAATGGGCAAGAAACTGGCAGTTTTAACCCACAGCCTCTAAATAATATATGTGAACACGGTAATTAAGAAAAACTTTCCACATCCCTTCTTTAATATAGATTTAGCATTGTTTTCAGTGACAGTTAAATCTGTGCTGAGCTTCAGTAAATTCTTATATTGGCAACTCTGCTACAACTGTCATTCTCACCAAACATCAGTGGTTAAAGTTGTCTTTTCCATGGCTGAGCTCAGATGGAAAGAGAACATCGTCTCCCAGCTTCAGAAATGTAGAAAAAAAACAGAAGAGGAATGGATAAGTGCTCCTCTGTGTTTTGCTGACCTTTCTGGCAATGCAGCTCTGTTGACAACAGCAGGGAACTATGAATGTAACTACAGTAGACTGTTGCTGTCTTCCTGAAGTTCATTTTTTATAGACTAAAGATTTATGATTTTTTTTTAATAATAAAAAATGACTGATTGGGACTTAACAGAACTTAAGTGGATAAAGTTCTTAAAGATTTTCTTCAATGCATGAGGAGATGTTATAGCTGTTGACTTTTTTTCTTATCATCTCCACTTAACCTGCAGAAACAGTAAAAATGAATAAGAATAATCCATGCATGAAGAAAATAATGCTTCAGTTCACCATACAGTGTTCCTAGGTAAGAGTATTAGAGGATGGAAGCACAGAGATTAAATAATTTGATCTAAAGTTTGGTTAAGGTTAACACATTCTACCTGTCCTCCTCCTAGTGACTTGAAGGAAAATGGGATACATTTGCAAGTTTTGAAATCAGATGCCTCAATTACTTTTCCATTCCCTGATAAGGGAAATGTTACTCTACATATGGGGGGAAACTGATTATGAAGGTACAAATACTTTGCCCTTATCCAGCATCACTCCATGGGTGTCATATTGAAAGGTGATCCCTCTACAAAAGTCTGATAATATCAAAGCAAACAAGAAAGAAATATGTTTTGTTTTATCCTTGGATAAAACCATCCTTCCTGTAACAACAAATGAATTTCATGAATCATATATTTTTAAAAAAAAAAAAAGAGAGAGATAGCCTAAGTATTTCTTTTCACACTTGCTGCACTCTCCTACTGCCCACTGGCTGCAATTACATGCTCCCAATGGATCAGATTGTTGGTGGTCCCAGTCCCACCAGCAACCAGGATGACAAATAAACTCTTTACTTGTTTCCACCAGCTCAGATTCCCAAGGAGACTGGTCACTAATGAGAACTTGCAATACAGGCTCTAGAGAGGGAACACCCAAAATTGCCCTCCTTAAGCAAGATCTGTGCTTCTCTCTACACTTTTCCAAAGGCACTAATCAATTTGAGACCTGAGGACTTATTGTTGCCTCCCAGTCTTTTCAGTCTGTGTTCACTCTCCACTAAACAGAAGATGCAAAGCTAATGAAGTTAAAAAGTTAACTTAGGTTTTTTCCAGCCTGCTGATGTATTGCCTCAAAAGAATTATCTTTTGTTGAGGGAAGAGGAAAGGCTTTTAATTATATCTGAAAAGGATTATCCCCATCTCTACAGAAGGGCTCTTGACATTTTTTGAAGACTAGGCATCTTCTGTTGCGCTAGCAATGGAGCGTGTATGACAGAAACAGAGTGTGTTGCCTTTCCTAGTTGCTAAAATGACCCATGCTGCTAATGGCAAAGCCTTCAAAGTTTTCTGTTTAGCAGGATCCTACACAAATACAGATCAATAGCTTCAATTTGATTCTCACCAGTCCATCTGTAAAAACAGTATCATTCATATGTCTACTGTCAACACAATCACTCTCTCTGATCCAAACAATTTGTTGTTTGTTCCTATTTGTTCAGAAAAAAACCCTCTGAACATTCAGATTAATCTGAAAAAGCTACTCCTTTTCAAACTGCTCTGTGCTTCATAATAATTTTGCCCTATCTTCTGTGCATTAAAGAGCGGTTATCACACAGAAATGCAATTATTGTTTTTTCTCTCTTACAAAAAAAAAGCATGGAGTGACTTTGAATGATTCCTTCACTAATAGTGACTTTAAACTAAATAGTAGATAGATTTTAATATAGAATACAGGTACTTCCTCTGGATGGTAAAAGCACTTTTTACCTTGCTGGAGATAATGCTAGAACACTGTAAGGTGTTTAAGGAGAAAAGAACACAGAAAGAATTATGGAAGTTTTGATTTTCAGGGAAACATTACATGAATTACTTAAGCCCAAGTAAAGGATGACTAGAAGTAGAGATGATAACAATCTGCAGGTGTTTGATTGAGACAAACATAAAGAGGAAGAGGTTTTCTTAGGGTCATCCAAAGGGTAAAAGTAGCCGTAATGCTAGATGGACAAAATAAATTAATAGGTTTTCTCCACCTCTAATGACTATGATTCTATTATATTAAAACAGAGGAAAAGCTACAGAGAAATACTGAACCCATTTCTAACCCAGACCCTCACTGACAGTTTAAATAGTACAGTAGATTGTAATTTCTTCTTTTGTAGTCAAATGTTAATTAGATTCCTTGCAGCTGTCTGTATATCCTTCTCAGTTGGCTGATGAGCACATTAACAGTGTGAGCTGATTCAAGAGTAGAGAGAAACTTCCTTATGAAGGATAATGACACATTTGAAGCACAGACTGGTCCCAACAAAATACAAACCCCACTAGTATGCAGTGGTTCTGTTGCATATTTTATACCATGTGCACATGGCTTTGCTGCACTGGCAGGCTCCAAATAATCTACAAATCTCAGCTCCTCCACAAATGCAGCTATTGAGTATTAAAAAAAAAACAACAGAGAAACTGGAAGCTAATAGATTTTTTTTTTCCATATTTTCCAACTAGTCATAGGAAATAGTCAAGTCACTCAACACTTCTAAGCCTTCTTCACACATCTGTAAAATGAGGAAACATTACTTGTCTTGTTAGTTTATTTTTGGTAAAACCTCAGAGTGTCCTTGGCTGAATATTACTGAGATACAAACTCTTATGCCACTATATCAGTGTCAGTTCCATTCATTCCCAGGCATTTTGTCATTTTCCTGGACCTTTAGCCAAGTAATAGACTGGAGATGGAGGTCTCTGTCCAATTACCTTGTTCTAGAATTGTCTTGAAAACAGTTCTTTCACAGTTTGTTTCGATTACATTAAAGGGAAGAATTAAAGTTCAAATTCGAAACAAAACAATCAATTGAATTCTTCTCAGAGACAAATGAATAAAATACTAAGAATGGGTTTAAAATTTAACTTTGGGTTCTTCTTTTAGATTAAATTATCTTAAATCACTGCTTAAACATGTAATCCACCCGCCTGAAAATCCTAGGACCAAGATTTTGACATATAACTTGCCACTGAAATGAATAAAACTTCATGCCTAAGTGCTCTCTCTGCTTGGCTTTGAAAATTCCTCCTTTTATTTTAAAACATAGCACATCACAGACTGAAACAGCTCTAGCTGTAACTGTAAATTTAGAATAAATGGTGTATATGTTAAAGATTTGGGGCATGACTTTTAAAACATCTCCTACTATGGGCTCATAAATAGCTGTGAATACAAATTAGGGAAGGTAGGTGAGCTGATATCACCTTCAAATCAATGAAATAGATATCCAGTTGCCATTATTTCCACCTGCAGTTTATTTTGCAAGCAGTTAGCTTTGGGGCTAATGCTTAAAAACCTTCTTCAAGGGGTGAATACTGCAGTAGTTACATTACCTTCCGTAAGTCTGACGTTTTGCCCTTTTGAAATAATAAAATTAGACCTTAGGTCTGAAAAACAATCCTGCTGTGGAAGGAGAATGGAATATATGATCTAATAAGTCCTATGATTCTTACTTACGATCTAATTGCCAGCCAAATATAAATTCTTCTTTAAAACCAAATCTGATTTTTTTCATTACATCAAAAAGTTGCTTGAAATGTGACTCTTCAAGAGGAACAAAATTTTATTTTTGCACTTTGCTGATGCAGCCTCCACTTGAGCATTGTTCTTGTGATAACCGTATAAAGCATTCCTGTTCAAAGGTTCTGTTATTGTCAAGGAGATGAATTATAAAACAACTTTATATTGTGCAATCTGCAGATTTTATTGACAAAGGTGTCAGGAGCAGAAGAACTGGGAGTCTCTCTGCTTGTCATGGGATAAATAAGAGGATCTTCAGAGCTCTTAGCTTTATTCAATTTGTTTAGATACAAGTCGACTGTGAGCATTGATTCGATGCAAGACCGGTTATGGATTTTTAGGTAGGTACATACACAGTGGGGAGTAATAGATGGCTCTAAAGTGAGTACAAGGCTGCAATTCACTTGGGAGGCTGCAGAGATTATGCAAGTCCAGCTGTATAAGCATGCTGGATCAAGGGCAGATGGGTCTGATCCTCCAACAGAAGTGTTTTCTCCTCCCACTCCAGCAACAAAATATCACTTGATCTCTTCTCCCATGAGGGAACATCATGACAGGTCCCATTGGTGTGCTAGAGGGTCTCCATTCACACCTCCTCATTATTTAAAGCTTAATTTCCCACTGATATCCTCCACAAACAGTGAAAGTCTAAGCTGCTGAGTAACAGAATCACAAAATACCAGCTAATTTGCTGGCTAAGATGTGCCAGAGTATGAGACTAACACAATATTTTGCTCTTTAACTGTGTGGTTTCTGCTACAATACAATGTCTTTTCCTCATTCATATGGCACCTAGCCAGCGTGCCATTTACCTGGAGACATGGTCTTTGCCTTCATATCTGACTAAAAATTACTAGTTTGCTGAAGGTGCGCTACAAAGCAGGTATGGTTAATGTGAATGTCCAAGTAAAAAACATGATCCTAAGCTCTCATCCCACATTATCATGATTAAACCCAGTCCTGAAAACTCTTCCTGCCTTCAGGCAGAAAAACCCTTGGGAATCACCTCATTGGAAGCCCAAACCTAGTGTTGGTTTCCCTAAGCCAGTGAAAATCAACATGAAAGTCAGTGGGAATACATTGCTAGGATGGTGCCTGAATGAGAAGAAGATCAAACTCTAAAAGATGATTCAACATATTTTGCCCAGAGAATAATGTTTTAGTAACATTGGAAGCTCCCCCTGCACTTCTCTGCCAACTGAGCTTACACAGCATTTCTGCTGGGTACCTCCGATGGTGCTGTTGCAAAGATGGATGGGGCTCAGTGCAGAAGATGAGGAAAGAGGTAAGGGAGGGTGGGATTTATCTAATATTCCAGCCATCTAAAAGTTATATATCTAATCTTAACCAGTCATCTAGTCTGCCTCCATAAGGACAGGCAACTGTCATGTTGATTCAAATCTTTGGTCATATCTCCAAGGGGATCTTAACTGCAAACCAACTAATTTCAGGCTGAAAATCCATTACATTACAATTTTCACAGAGTATCAAAGCTGGATGGGATTTGGTCTGAAATCTCTGGAATAAAGGATTGTTTCCTTAGACTTTTGAGTCATGTAGGCATCATGTATTATATCAGTTATCAGGCTTTGACATTTCATAACCCGTGCAAGATAGTTCAAACTTATCCTTTGTTGCTCTGCATGCGGTTGAAGTAATTAAAAATGGAAAATGCACTGAAACCATTTGTTGGTAATGGTACTTTAAACGTAAAAGCCATCCTTCACCTTTGTTGAAACTCTTTGGATTTGCACTGGTATAAATTACTTGTTCAGCACCAGCAGAATTTTTGGCTTAGTATAACATTGGAAAGAGAACAACATATTTAGGAGGATTTTTTTTTTTTTATAGGAATTGTTTTCTTTCAGCCAGGTCTCTAGCTAATTCTGTTTATTTTTCAATTCCCAGTGATGGTGAGAAACCTATAATGTTTTGATCTTTCAAATATTCTTCTCAGAATGCTCCAAGGTCTTTATCTTACAGATAAGTCTGTTCTTCTGTTTTATTATTTGTTCAGGCAGTTATTCCAAACTAAGAATTCAAACATTGTGTTTCTCACCACAAATGTAAGCTAAAAGGGAAAGGCAGCTCGCACTTTTTCCTTACTGGGGTGAACTGCCTCAATAAAAAGCTAAAATAGAAAATGAATTAAAACTTATATGATCCACTAAATATAACTTCTCTGGCTGTTTTTAAGTATTCTGACAATTTTCCAACATCATCCAGTTTCAAAATAACGGATCATTAAAACATAGCCATGAGAATGTTATCAGCCGATTGCTAAAGAATAGTGAATTAGGAGATCTGGCTCCTATTGCTAGATATAATCTAGGTTTGGGAAAGCCACTTAACATCTCTGAATCTTGCCAGTGTTTCATAGAAGGATGCTAAAGAACTCCAGGCTGGACCAGTGCCCACTTCCCAGCATCAGCAGTACTGAGTCACTGACATTGGAAATGCTGAAGGTCTACCCATGACAGATGGAAATACAGAACACCAATAAATCATAATACAGAGATGCTCGGATTTTAAGGATAGGGATCACATTTCACTGAATATCTTTTTATCAAGCCAAGTGATGTGTGTATGAGTACACGCTAGCAGGCAGCCAGTCTTGATCTGTAATCTTTAAGAAATGGAGCATCTACACCGTGGTAATCACAGTCATACCTTCATTATCACCTTGGATTTCCTTTGCTTTTCTCCCAAATTGCTTTTTAATCTCTTTGCCTGCATTCAAGTGTCTGGGTCTGGATCTGAATCCCAGCCCTTCTCTTCACATTGGAGACCCTTCTGCACTCCATCAGCAAGACAACATCCCTCATTCTCTATGTAAATGGTGGCTGCTGTCTGTAATTAATCTATCGTACCATTTTCCATTGGCCTTCCATATATTTCTCAAATTAAACACTTCTGCACTATCTGCCATGGCATTTCTTACACTTCAATGTGGTCTCCTCTAATCACTCACAGAGTTATCTCACTGTTTGCCTTCCAACTCTCCCTTTCTGTAGTACCTACAAACCCTTTCAGTCACATCAGTGTCCTTCCTATCAAACTGACCAATACAGTCTCATTGCTCTTGCATGCACCTTTACCCTCTCTCTTTTGTTTTGTAATTAGATTACAGAGGGGTTTCATCCCTGACCAGCCCTCGTTATTGTGGGCTAATGATGATAATAAAACCCACAGCATATGCATGCAAGTGTTTGTGCTCACAAGACTTCCCTGTATCTCTGCAGCGCTCTGGTCACTGCACTCATAAACCAGACAGTGGGCTGTTTTTGTAAGGCGGCCACAAGTGCTGGAGGCCAGGTCAGCACAGCCTTCCCATGGCAGACACCATTTACTGGAGTAGAATACCAGGTGCCTGGGACACACAGTGAATCGAATCTGCAAGAGGTGACCAGTGCTTAATTATAAATGCAGAGTAGGCACCCAGGGTTGTAGCCAGCCACTGGTACAGAAACTCCAGGAACAGCATCCTGGGTCTTTCATTGCAAAAACCTCACTGTGTCTTTGAGTTGCAGTAATAGCAGTAATACAGCTCTGGCAAGATAAAGCACATCACTGGAGAGTTTTGTTCTCTCTTTCTTTCCCATCTTCCTTTTGCAATAAGGAACTGAAACTGTATTTGTAGGAGGAAAGGGCTAATTTGGTTAAGGGCATAAGATTAATAAACTCCTCCCCTTATGAAAATATCCTGTGATTTTTAATTGCCATTAAAACCCCAAAGGATCTAATTTCTTAGAATTTAACTCAAAGGACTTGTTCTGCCTGTAGTAAATGGCCAAGTACTCAATAGATCTGCATTAGCTTGATAATGATCCTGCTCGCATTTGAAATTACGGCCAGACTGATCTGAGGCATATGGCTTAAGCTGCTAAGCCATTGCCTGTTGTCTCTGTTTTTCATTTGACTTGGTAGCTTCCTGAAGTCCTGAATTCATTCTTGAGGATAATGCAAGCTTTTCCTGGCAGTGAGTGAGCTGTCACGATTTACCTATGTGACATTTAAGTGGGGTAAAGAAGGATTATTCTAAATGCCTGACTTAACCCAACTAAAATTTGACCTGGCACATTATATTTCAGTGTCATTTTCGCATGTGTGGTTTAGATATTTACACGTTGCCATCTATTTTCTTTGGAAAGTTTCAGATATTGAACAAGAGCCAATCTTTAGCCCAAGGTTAACATAAACAGCAAACAAGGATGTTCCTAGTACCTGTCTAGAAGCAGTTTACTGACATGCTCTGTTTCTGACAATAATTTTATATGCTTTTGAAAAAATGAACTTAATAAAGTGTTGGCAAAATTTAGCTTTTTTACAAAAAAACCCCTATCATATGCTGCTTCACAATAACCAGCTGAAATAAACTGCAATAAACTGGTGTAAAGGACAGGAAAAGTGGGTCTAGCCTCTGCTAAAATGGCTGACAGCATAAATAAAATACACTTGTCATAGGAGGGAAGGAAGTAAAATGTAACTCTCTTTTCAGCTCTAACATCCAAGCTTTTTCTCCTAGGCAGTGGCACGATGTTCCCAGCAAGCAAATGGCACTTGAGTCACAGGGCTCCAGACTGCTGCCTGCAATGCCTTCCTGTACAGCATCACGTTGAGTTTTGTGGGGTGGAGGAGAAGCACCTTGGACCTTTCTTTCATGAGCAGAAATGTTACTGGACTTGTCAGAGGCTGTGCAGAGCAGCAGCAAGATATGCTGTCAATCAGGGACTGGGGTTTTGTATGCATCCTCCCAAACTCCCCCGTCTCTCCAGCATGCTGTCCCTCTCCAGGTCAACCTCTGAGGCAGCTACCATGTTGGTCCCTCCAAAGTACTCATTTTCTGAGCTCATCACAGCAGTGATCATTTCAGCAGAGATGCATCACTAATCACATCTGGGACCAGAGGAATCCTCAGGGGGAGAGGGAAATCTCTCCAGAGTCATTCCTGCAAATAATGTACTGCTGCCCATGGTACCCCTTCCTTTGGCTGTCTCTCCCACACGCTGCAAAGCCTCTCTCTAGCAAAACATCTCTAATCAGTGCTGCTCAGCAAATCACGGCAGTCACTTACGTTAACTTCATGAGTTACACAACTGACATGCTCATGCAGATGTTGTTTGCAGAATATTGCAGACGATGCCAGCCAGACGCTTGGCACCAAGACCCAATCTGGGAGATGAGGAGCTTTCTAGGCTCATTCCTAACATTCATTATTTTCATATTTAATAAGAAAATTGACGCGACACATCAGGGAGACTGGTCAGTCAGCTAGTATGGAAACTATTAGTGCAGAAAAATGAATAGCCTGGCAGTTAAATGTCTGCAACACCCACACACTCCCTAGAAACAACTTAGAAATAGGGTTATTCATCTGAATTTATCCCATGGTCCCTGGGCCTCATAATGGTGGTTGAAAGTGGCTGAAACACTTTGCACTGCTTGTTGCTGGATCTGGGTACTCTGTGGTGAACAGTGAGTGTTTCTAAGGCAGAGTTGTCCAAAGGCTTAAAATCCAGCAGGCAGAGCTCAGAAATTTTGCAGAAACACTTGTGTGAAAATGAGCATTTTCCTGGGTACAAACCCTCTTGAGATCAGTTTCCTAATGATGGCTTCAAGGGGGATCTGTAGTGTGATAGGTTTTAGAAAGTCATTTAGGTATTGTAGGGTCCTGAAGTCTTTCTTTATAAATGTTGTTTTCCATAGTCACTGTCAGTCACTCTCTAGCACTCATAGCACTCATACAGGGAATCAGTGTCTTTAAAATTTGCTTAATAAGAAAAGTCTCACTAACAGTGGCTCTTGTCTCTTGGGTTGCTGCTTGCACCCAGGTCCCAGTTTCAGACAATGCAAATGAAAAGCTCTCAAGTTCATCTTTCATTCTCTTATACTGCTTTCTTCACTGCTTCCACCTCTTTGACTATACATACACAAGTAAATAAAATGAGCCAGCACCCATTTTCCGTCCCTGAATGCAAGTGCATGGCTTGTATTGCTAGGGCTAAATTTCCTACCCAAAACAAGGTAGTCTTATCTGTGTCTTGCCAACTGAAAACCATCCCTGGCTTACGATGCCCACTGAGTCATGCTTAAGTGTTATTTGGAGAGAACTTAAAATGTGCCAAGGAACAGGCTAACAGCAGCTCAGAAAAATCATCTCCTGTCCCCATTCAATCCACCAGCACAGATGTTGCCTTTGGGTCTGCTGCTCAAATCATTAATTCAACACCATTAAGACCAGTGAGTATCGAGGATATTTGCACTCATGTTCACAACAATAAAATTTCACCCAACTCTTATCTTAGGATGAGATGAATCACCCTCTCAAAGTTGCTTCCTCCCTCCAGTGACTATAGGAGGAGCTCAGATGACTAGTTTCTACTGTCTGCCTAACTTTTGGGTGGCTAATGTTAGATGAAAATCCCATGCTAAAGGATTAAGGACTTCCTCCATTTTTAAATCTGAATGGTATTAAAACCAACCTTGATTTTGCAGGGAATGAAGAAGTCCTACTTAGAACATATGCAGTTCAGTTCTTTCCTGTGAAGTTGCCATATGGCAGGGGAGTGACGGGAAGAAGAAAAATATTGACAGTGATGATATATCTTATTACAGAGCATACGGACCAAATTTTTCTCTCAGTTACACTAGTGAAAATCTGGAGTGAACAGCCCTGTCTCGATAGGAAAATCAGATCAGTCAGTGGATATACAAAGCCAATTATGAGAGTGAAACAAAAGCAAACTTGAGAAACATTATGGTATAGTAAAGAAGACATGTGGTAGGATGCCAGAAGACAGGAAGTCATTGGACCCAGCACGCTTATTCTTCCTTTGAAAAAATCTTCCAATCTACAGTAACCACAAGTGTTCAGGATCTTGTTTCATGCCTGAACTTGGCAAACTGAATGAAAGCTGCCCAAAAACATCTGTTCTGGGTTCCAAACATTTATATAGCCCTTTGTTAGAGTACCAAAGATGGCATCACATCAGTAGAAAGGAAGCATTGCAGAAGAAAGCAGTACAAGGATGCTAGAGGGAAAAATCCAAGATTAACACAAGACCTGCAACGTTTTACACGCCAATAACTTCCATTTATTCCTTGCTGAACATTCAGCTGATCAAAACTTTAAACTGTATTTGACAGACAAAACCAGGAAGGGCTTCAAGGAGAGAGACCATGGTGCATTCCTGTTTCCATAGTATTTATAAATACATCATGGACAACTTAGCAGCAAAAGCTGCAACGATAGCACTGTTTGTCTACTATGTTACAAAGACATAAAGGCAAATATGTAGCTGAGAAGACTTCTGGAAATATAATGGGAAGTATATTTACTCAATAATGGTTGAGTACGGCTTATTTGAAACTTACTTTTGCAACCAACTAGCAAAAGAACTACTTTTATTCAGGATCCTTTTCAGCCTGTGTAAGATAAACAGATATGTATAGGTTTTTTGGACCTATATGGCAGGATGTTGCCATTCATGTAAACTAGAAGTAAATAGCAAGAACTCAGACAGACAAATAAAAAAAAAAACAAAAACAAAACACAAAAACCCAAATAGAATTACCATCAGCAATTCTGCACACAAAAGAGTTAAACTGCAACTTAATAAATAAACTATGTATATTTTTTCTTGGAGGCCTATAAAGACTGAGGTTTTCCAAACGAGTTCAAAGACAAATTATAGCCAAGTCAGTGTCCACAGTTTCTTTGGAAGCAGCATGGAACATTTGGCCAGAAGAAATGGTGCCAAGTATCCAGTGCAAAGCTTATACTTTAATTTGAAAAAGCAAAAAGCTGTGATTTATACTTCTGAAAGGAAGAAGTAAAAAAAAAAAAAAAAAAAAAAGAAGAATCTAACAGTACATTCTCTGTAGGTTTATTATTTTGCCAACAGTTTGTGGGTTGGATGATGAGGTACGTTCCTGAAGATTAGACATCACCATTTTTTTTAAACAAACAAAACAGCAGGAAAAATCAAAATTCCCCTAAAGCAGAGGCAGTCCTTGTGAAAGTTCAGAGCTGTTGTGGCTCCCCTTTGGCTCCTTTTTTTAAAAAAGAAAATTCATCAACCAATAGCGTTAATCAGCTTTGGCTCACAGACACCATTTTTGCTTCCAGTTGAGGACAATTAGGGGCACAGTGTCAACTGGTCATTTATTAGGTTGTGTAAAGCTCTGAGGATACACATTGTTTTTGTGACATCAAAAATTTCTCATGAAAAGTGGTGCTGTTACATGTAGACTTCCCCTGGTTTCTTCTCCTTTTAAACTCAACAGATTCACTTGTTCAGAGGAAACTAAGTAGTGTTTTGGTGAATAAATGCACACTGAAAGTGAGTAGTGTAGCTCTACTAACAAAATCAACTGACAAGTGAAAATCAAATGCGGTAAATGGTGAGCTATTAATCCATTCCTTCATACCTGATGGTATCCTTCATAGCATAGCTAAGGGAATGGGATCTTGGTCTACGTAAATGTTAAGTGATAAAATTTAAGAAGATGAAGATTTGGTCCTTTATAGATATTGTGACAATATTGCCTTCACATTAGAGTCCAACGTTATTTCTTTGGGCCTCCTAAAGTATCAAAATACCCTTAATGGATGTCTTTAGTAGGCGATCTACAAACATTTCATGATAGAGCCTCAAGAAATTATCCAAAATTTGGCCAGATGTTATGGTTAAAAGTGGAAAATTGTTTGTCAGAGAGGAATCTTTTTCATTGTCATGACTTCTCCTAGCCACCAAAGGCCTATTCTAAGACTGCAACTTAAAAGTCAAAATAAATATATCATCATTGTGCAACAAAAGATCCCTGCCAAAAAAAAAAAAAAAAAGTGCATGAAGACCCAAAGGATGAAACAATGTCATTCTGCAGCCTGAAAAATATCACTTATTGCTGAAAAAAAACCACTCATAGGCTGCACATTGTTAGACTGTTCTTCTGGGTTTCTTGGCAGTCAGTCCGGAAAATGTATTTCTTTAAACTTGCCTTTAAAGTATCTTATATAATCCTAGTTAGAACAAGAGATATTTGGGAAACAATAAACCACATTTAGGGCAATTCCAAGTACCTGTTGTAATGCTACGCACAGTCTTCCACTCCCTAAAATCTGTGTGGGATTTCGGCAGACCACTACACAACTGTCACTCTCCTTCTTAGACGTAGCTGCCCATTAATGGATAAATAAATTTTCTTTGTAAACTTCATCTCCTTTGGCAACACCCAGGGCAGAAGGCATTCAAGCAGTGTAAAGATATCTTTCTCCAGGTCCTACCTAGTATAAATTAGGATGCATCCTTGTTCAAATCTTAGCCCTGCCCACAGTTTCTCTCTGCTGAGCCTCATATTTTATGAATCATTGCTATTACTCTGGAGCTGGTTTCCATGAGGGCTCTCATCTTTGATGTTTTTGTTCCTAACAGACTGGTCACATTTCAACTTTCACTTCCTGTGGCAGGTATCAAAAGTATTATGAAGACAAAAAAACTCATGAGTTTCCCAAGTGTAGATGGTAAGAGTGTTTACTATTACACTGGGAGAGAAAAAGAAGGAATATAAGAAGCGATTCACAAGGACAAAAGCCAATCTGTTAACCAGGGGAAGGAGGAAGAGATGCCTTCCACACACACATTGTGCCATTTTCTTCTTCTACATGCCTTCTCTTCCACGTTCTTTGGATGGGATACCGGATGCAGTATATGCAGTGTGGCAATTATTATGTTCTTCTGAAACATGATAATTGAATAAAACACAGAAGTGTAGTACATTAAGTTGACACATGCTTATAGAAATACATGTGACTGATCAGTCTTCACAGCAACTGGATTTTTCTTATTTGAGTGAATCTCACAAACTGCCTCTTCCTCCTCCTTTTCTTTTCTTCTTTTTTTTTTTCCTTTCCTATTCAATTTTGTAATATTTTCTAGAACCTTTTAAAACAAGATTATGCCCCACTGGCAAATTTTGTATAGGAGTGTGATAGTCATCAGGAGAACAATGTCATTTGGATGAAATAAGACTCCCTAAGGAACTCCTTCAGAGCTGGAAAATCTATAAAGTTCTTACTGAAAGGTAACACAACTTGTGATTTGGTCTTTTAAAGTAAAATATTAGGGATGCTTTATAGATTTGGAGCATTTCTCGTTATGGGAAAGAGAAGATCACTGCTTTCTTAGGTTATCAATATATACTTCTGAGGCAGCAATAATTCTTCCAGTGAATTTCATGTTCCCATTAAAATGTCTTCACTTGTTTTAAACACGGCAAGAATTACAAAATGATACTACGCTGACAAGATCTAAAAATAAAGTCATTTGGCAATTGTGTTAAAATAAGCACTGCTACTAGCTTGATGTAAATAGGAGGGAAACTATATCCTAAAAATTACTTCCATTGCCTCTGGGCATAGTCACCCAGGTGGAGAAACAGCACCTGCTCTTCTTTAAGTCATTTATCAGTTCTGGGGGAAAAAATCTCTGGAGAACACATCCCTCTCTGTAGAGAAAAGGTCAGTACTGCTCTATTTCTGTCTTTGGCATCTCTGTATAACTTTGCAGTTGATGCTGCAAAAAGAATTACTGACAGTCATGAACAATGATGCATTTAAGTCTGTTGCAATTAGCTGTTTCTCGCTCTGACACTGACCTTCTGGCATTAGACTTCCCTCCACCTTGGTTTATCTGCCCATGAAATGAGGGTAAAGATACTGACCTCTCTTGTAAAACCAATCTAAGGTTTACTGCTGAAAAGCACCACATATAAATTAGGTAGAATATTTAATATCTAATAGCATATGTAAAAAGAGCACAAACTCTACTGACTTGTCAGCTCTCATTGAGAGATGCACTCCTGTGACATACACTTCTCTCTGACCTTGACTCAGAGTGACCAATTTACATGAGACTCCATTGACCACCGGACAGTTTATATCAGTAAAATTTTACTTTGCCTTCAAGGCATCTCTTATATCCTGAATCAGGAATTATCCCTGGTGGCAAATGTAAATCCTGTCTTTGATGAGGGCAAAAGACATAAGGATAATTACAGACGGGATGATGCTTTCTAGTTTCAGGAACAGGTTGGAAAAATGAATATTCTTCTGTGGCATGGGTCAATACAAAAGGATCATTCATTTGGTCCAATTTAGTGGACTGAACATTATCAAGACAGTGCATGAGGGCCAAGAAGCCAGGACCCCTCCTGCACACTGTCAGGAGCAACAGAAGCTGCCAGTACCATGTCGTGAACATGAAAAGAGCTGCCCCTGGTGCAAGACACCTGCTGATAGGACTATACCAGCCATCTGCATGGCCCTCCAACCACCTCCTCCTGAGGCCATCTCTTCCTGGTGGCTAGCTGAATGGCAGCATCCCTTGGGTGTTTAGTGGCATCACCTGGAGTTATACTGTTTAGTGGAAGATGCTCCCCTTCTCTCCTGTCTTTACCCTGTAACATTTGCCCATGTTTCACATAGCAGTGGAGGCAAAGTGCTTAACGAGTAAGTTTACAGGATTCTTCATTAAGAATTTACATATAGAGACAATTAAACCTGACTAGGAACCTAATAAGCTATTTTGTAATTTGATGAAACAGTGTGACCTACCAAGGGACTTAGTCCAAGGAGTTTTGTGTGTTAATCTGATGCTAAGCACAAGAAGGACTTTGAGGATACTAACTTCTCTTGGGTGTCTTGCTCACCATTGAAACTACATGGCTGTAATTAACATCAATCACACTAGAGAAATGGAAGACCAAAAGCTATCTGAGGGACTATAGTGCTCAGGATGAGAACCTGTGCCAACACTGTCACTGGGAAGTAAGTAAGTCTTCTGCAGGTACTAGTAGGACTCTCACATCTCTCACTTCATACAACCATATGAAGTTTAACAAGGGCAAGTGCCAGATTTTGCACCTGGGACATGGCAACCCTGGATGTACATACAGACTGGGGAACGAGAGGCTGGAGAGCAGCCCCACAGAGAGGGATCTGGGGTTTCTGGCCGACGGCAAGTTGAACATGAGCCAACAGTGTGCCCTGGCAGCCAGGAGGGCCAACTGTGTCCTGGGGTGCACCAAGGGGTGTATTGCTAGCTGGACAAGGGAGGGGATTGTCCCGCTCTATTCTGCACTGGTGCGGCCTCACCTTGAGTACTGTGTGCAGTTTTGGGCCCCACAGTACTAAAAGGATACAAAGCTACTAGAGAGTGTCCAGAGAGCCACGAAGATGGTGAAGGGTTTAGATGGGAAGCCGTAGAAGGAGTGGCTGAAGTCACTTGGTCTGTTCAGCCTGGAGCAGAGGAGACTGAGGGGAGACCTCATCACAGTCTACAGCTTCCTCACAAGGAAAGGAGGAGGGGCAGGCGCTGATCTCTTTTCCCTGACAACCAATGATAGGACCTGAGGGAACAGCAGGAAGATATGCCAGGGGAGGTTTAGGTTGGACATTAGGAAAAGATTCTTCACCCAGAGGGTGGTGGAGCATTGGAACAAGCTCCCCTGGGAGGTAGTCATGGCACCAAGCCTGACAACATTCACAAAGCAATTGGACAACACCCTCAGACATACAGTAGGATTTTTGGGGTTGTTCGATGCAGGGACAGGAGTTGGACTCAATGATCCTTGTGGGTCCCTTCCAACTCAGGATATTCTATGATTCTATGATCTCCAGCTACCTTCTGGCACATCTCACTTAAACACTGAGTGCTGGGTGACTGAGGACTCCAGTATAGATGGGGTAATACTGAGAAGCAGGAAAAAAAAAAAGAGGGGGAACTGCCATTGGATTGGAGCATTATTGGAGTGAGAAGTAATGTCTCTTCCCTGGAACACTTTAAACAGTGTAAATATATCAATACTTTGCACATTTTAAGTAGGCTTCTTTGTGATTCATGATGAATCAGAGGATGCAGCTGCCCTGCTCTGCGCTCAGGTATGGTGTGAAAGTGAAGTAGAAAGTTCCGTCAAGTCATAATAATACACTTCGTTTATAGACCTCATTTCATTTCCAACATTTCAAAGCCATGCCAGTATTAATTAATTAAAATCTTGCAACAGCTCTTTCAGTTGGGCAAGGACTATTATATCATTATATCAGTTGGTAAACGTGGAGACCCTGAAGGCTAGATTGAGACTGCCTGCTTTAGGCATTCAATTTAGTTGTTGCAACATCTAAAAAAAAATAGGTGCTTGGCTCCAGCAGAATGATTCAGATCACTTACGGCAGGTGCCTACGCAAACTATACAAGGAATGCAGAGATGGTTGCCTCTGAAGTAGCACCCAAGTGATGTTCACACATTTCTCCATCAACTGAACGGTAAGCTGTGGGTCCTTCATGGGATGATTTAGTGTGGTTGCACACAGCCACTCAGGCGTAGGCACTAAGAAATATTATTCTCATAAGTGTGGCTGGGTAAGTGCTTAATTCAAGGCTCAACAGTGTGCAATCCTGCTTACGTGGGAATCAAAATGCAAATTCCCCTCTGAAGGGCGAGTATCTGTGTTGTGGGATAAGTGGGAGTAGGAAGCACAAGATATTAATGGTTTGAGCACTTACTTATCCAGAAAACAGAAAACTAGAGATCTAGGCTGTCCAGCTCAAAGGGCTGACCCCAGCATTTCCACTTGCCCGGACTATACCAGACTACAGGTAAGGCTGGAGTGGAGACATTGCCTCATGCTGCTGAAGGTCGACCACTCAACAACTAGAAGTATAAGATGCAGAAGCTAGAGAGTTTCAGCCCAGTGGAAGGGGAGTTCTTTTGCTTGTAAATCTTTTATTTTAGAGCTCCATCAGATTAAGGGCAAAAATCAAGTTAGGCCAGGGAACAGGCGTTCCCTTATGACCTAGGCTTAGCTGGCACTTAGGAATGCCCAGGTGCTTTCACACTGCCAGACTGACTTGTCCCTCTCCTGTATCCTGGTATCCAGATCCTCCACACTCTGCACTTGTTAGCTGGCCATTAGTGAGCCATTTGTTCCATTCAAGAGGAAAGCTGGGAATGGCCAACATGACAGTGTACTCCAGGCTCTACTCCAGGCAGTGTAGACATGCATCACACAACTTTGGCTCTTTACCTGGTGCAATATTGCAATGCTAGTCTGAAGTCCCCAAACCCCAGTATCCCTCCTGTCACTTCCCAGAGCACACAGGAATCAGATGGCTGCAGAAAAGCCCCTATTTTGGCATCTGTGTTAGGAAAAAAAAAACAAAACCACCAGAAATAACTATAATTGCACTCCAGGGCTACAGGGAGATGTTGTCCAGTAGAGATCCGGATCAAGCACTGTGCAGCATGGTTTGGTCTGCCCACTTCAGACACTTCCAGCTCCCAGCCGTGTGAACATAAGCCAGGCTGTAACAAGCAGTCAGAGGCATAGACTCTCTTTCTGGTTTGGCCCACAAATACGGTATAAATATGCCCCAAATTTCTCTTGCTGAGGTGTTCCACGCTAGCTCAATGCCACCTAAAACTGGTGGGTTTGGTCAAGCCGTGACTTAATGAAGTGGGCCCTTTTCAACACCTTGGGAGATATTAGCAGCTCCTCACCCACTTGTGAGTCATGATGGACTGCCAGGAGCTGTCTGTCACTGAACACATGTGAAACCATATGCTTACATGCTTAAGTTACTCTTAAGTCCAAAACACACTGTCCAGATTTATAAACACACTCAGTTTCTGTGGGATGTAGGTTCTTCTTCAGATGAAACAGACTGAGACATTCCCTGGGACTTAGACACATCCAATTCATTCCCATGGGGGCTTAAGTTGACTCATGGATGGTCTAAATCACATTCACTGACTACTTCAAACGATGCAGCGTCTCAGAAATAGAGCTGAGAAAAAGACTAAGGAGTCCTGAACCTGGGCTTGAGACTGATTTATTATCCTTTTTGCCTGCTAGGGGTTTCTTCGATCTCAGCAAGACTGTCTCCCGATTAGCAGTAGAAAAGGAGAATGTGGGTTAATGCATCCTGTTCTACCCACTCTAACATAAGAGTGGCTCCTATTAACGTTTTAGCAGTTTGTCCTTTTATGCAAGAACTTGCACAGCTGACTTGGCTAAACATTTAATGGGTACGCTTCTAGTGTGGGAGGAAATGTTAAGCACTGCTTATTGTTACTTAGAATTACACACCCAAATGACATAGCTCCATCCAGAGTTCCCAGGCACCTAGCTGCTTTACTGTCTACCACAGCACACTATATCATAAATAAGATCTCCTTTACCACCTCAAGTAATGTCATGATGCACTGTAGCAGCCAAAGAACGACAGGTTTGCAAAATACATGCATTGCTTCAGATTGCAATGAATTCATTTAAGAGGAGATCAGGCAACAACCATTAATTTTAGTGCAACAGATTTCTCTGCTGTTCTTATATACAGAGATGTTGTCTGACCAGATCAAATCAATGAAATTACTACAGATTGCCCAGCGTACCCACAACAGCCAGTATCTGCCTAGCATCTCGGAGAGGCATCCCTTTGTCAAATGCCTCCAGTTTGTCTTCTGCCACATCTCTACCATTCAGTCTGTTCTGTTGGAAACAGAAAAATTAAAGTTTTCCAATGTACTTGGCTGAGTCAGAAGTTATTTTGGGCAGTCATGCACAGGTGCATGTATTGACTGCCCTGTTAGCAGTAAATTTGGCCCCACCATTCCGAAGGAGATGTGCTATTGTCCTTGGGTGCAATTCTGGAGGCCACGTGTAGGGCGTACACAACTCCACCCTCAGCTGAGGTGAGAAACTTGTTCAAAGTGGTTTTGAGGTTTTGTTAAGAAGCAAAACAGGAAATCTGCATGAATCTGGAGTTTATCTATTTTTTTAACTTGTTACTCTTCCACAGTATTTTTTTTAACAGAAAATAAATAACTATCAGAATGACAAACATTCTGCAACTGACCACGTCCCAGTTCTGGGATAAGCCCAAGGTTTTACTGGTGCAGACTAGACTTCAGGCAGCAAAGAGAACCTGGAATAGTCCAGGGATTTTTTCTTTTCTTTTTTAAGCAAACCAAGCAACGCAAAGGCTGTGTCAACTTACTTAAGTGCTCTTTATGCCAACTAATCATAGCTGGCACAGAAAACAATGCTGACTATTGCTCCCTTCCCTGCCTACACTGGAGGCGAGGAAGGCCAAAGACACAGAGCTGAAACGGCAGCTCTGTGCCATCTGGAGAGACTGTATCCTCAGCCTGAATGCTTGGGAGCAGAGGAAGCACCACTGAGTTGCTACTAAAAATCAGTGAAAAGGACAATAAACACATCAGTGGGGTGAGGAGCATCAGCCCAAGCCTGCCTGCCCCAGCACACTGACCCCCATACACAGTACTGTTACCATTGCTGAGGGCATCTGGTGCCCTTGTCTCTTTTGTCACTAATATTTCCTCTGGTAACTGTGAAAAGCATAAGAGCTGGTTTTATAGCCTTAGTAAAGTGGGCCCTCCGCAGGCTTGAGAAAACTACGGTGAAACCACCAAGCTGTCTCGGGGACAGTGCCAAGCAGCCCAGGAACAGGAAAGCCATCACTGCTGGCCTTGATGTGGGACCTAATGGCAAAAACCTCCATCACCAGAACTGCAAACTGCTATGCTTTGTGGTACATTGCTGATTCACATTCCATGACACTGCTGAGTAAACTCTACCTAGATGTCCCCACAACTCTGTTTCTAGTGCTATGTAACACTGGGTTTGGGTAAGATTCTGTGATGAGATATGCTGATGTCATTCACAAAAAACTGCACTAAGACAAATGAGTTACTGACAGGTATAATACAAATTGGCTGAGCTGTATTTGCAATTGGGATCAACCAGGCAAGTTCCTCACAGTTTGCTCCCAGCTTATTTAAGCTGCCTGTGTGTGCTGCATGAGGCACCAGCAACGCTTTTGCTGCTGCTCCAGCATCACACTGACGTCAGCACTTTTATTTGATTTTCTGTCACTGTTTTCACAGATTAAATTTCAACCAGTGACCCACAGCTTGATAGCTCCTTAGCAAATCCCTCTGAACCCTCTAGTCCTGCCCTTGCTTGACAGTTAACTCTGCATTGCACATACTCCTGAAGCCTCCTGAAATCAGCACCGCCGCATATGAAAGCTTGGTCAGACTCAGTTCTGCTGCAAAAGCCTATGGGGATCCATGCCCAGCTGCATGTTTTCAATGACAAATCACTAATGATTCCTATTATAAGTTCTTGGGTCTTTTCAAGTCTCTTGAGTTTGTGTAAAAACTCCTCCACGGACAGTCAAAGCTTTCCTTTCCCACCCCTCCCCTCAGCCATTGATCTATAGGGGAATTATTCTGACTTCCTTCTTGGTGAAACCTTAAAACAGGGCATTCTTACTCCTTTTGTTGTTCAGCATCATTATGGCAATCAGGCAGATTAAGGCAGCTGGGATAATGCTCTTTCAGCTTTCTTTTGCTGTGATGCATGAATATAAAACTCTTGGTAGGCAGTGGGAATGGAGAAGCTGCCTCAGATCCTGCTCCAGAGGTCACAAACCCCAGCTCTCACTTTTGCAGTTGGGTTGGATGGGACACAGGTTGCTCTGAGTGCTTTACGATCCCACTCACAGGCAGATATCTTGAGCTCAGCTCTTCCTATCATAGAATCATAGAATTGTTAAGGTTGGAAAAGACCCTTAAGATCATCAGGTCCAACCGTTAACCTACCACCGCCAAGTCTGCCACTAAACCATGTCCTCAAGCACCACGTCTACCCGTCTTTTAAATACCTCCAGGGATGGGGACTCAACCACTTCCCTGGGCAGCCTGTGCCAGTGCCTGCCTGCTCTTTCAGTGAAGAAGTTTTTCCTAATATCTAACCTAAACTTTCCCTGGCGCATCTTGAGGCTGTTTCCTCTTGTCCTATCACTTGGTACTGGGGTGAAGAGACCAACCCCCACCTCTCTACAACCTCCTTTCAGGTAGTTGTAGAGAGCAATAAGGTCTCCCCTCAGCTTCCTCTTCTCCAAACTAAACAACCCCAGCTCCCTCAGCCGCTCCTCATAAGACTTGTGCTCTAGACCCTTCACCAACCTCGTTGCCCTGCTCTGGACACGTTCCAGCACCTCGATGTCCTTCTTGGAGTAAGGGGCCCAAAACTGGACACAGTATTTGAGGTGCGGCCTCACCAGTGCTGAATACAGGGGCACTATCACCTCCCTGGTCCTGCTGGCCACACTATTCCTGATACAAGCCAGGATGCCATTGGCCCTCTTGGCCACCTGGGCACACTGCTGGCTCATGTTCAGCCGGCTGTCAACCAACAGCTCTGAGTCATAGTGAACAGTAGGTTAATAGTGAAGATACAGCCATTGCTCCATTTTACTTCCTCCATGCATCTGAGCAAATCTCTCACCTTGTACCTAGATTATCAGTGCCTTTGAGCAAGAAATTATATTGTGTATAGTCCAGAGCTATAGCACACATTTTTCCTGCTAGCTCTTCTTAAACTGCCACTTACACAAGTATCCAGACTGTGCACTGTCAAAATCTTAACCCACCCTCTTCCTCCAAGCTAAGAAAATCTCTACAAATGCTGAACCAAGACTGTTTTTGCCACCTGGCAGGTAAAGCACAGACACAAGGACTCCAGCATGCCCCGCCGAAGCCACAGACAGGACTTCCCAGACTCACAACCTCTTTTTGCCTCTACAGAAACATCACTCCAGAAGTCAACCCTACTGATTTCAATAGGGAGACACTTGATTTATGCCTAGGCCCAGATGAGAATCCGGCCATGATTCTTTATTGCCTTTTAAAGCCAATAGCCCAGCAGAAGCCAATTGTCTCTGATGCAAAGCTGCTGCACACCCAACGTGGAATCTGCACAACTCCATAAACCAGCAGTTGTCTAAATAAAAACTTCAAACAAGACATTCTGGCATTGGCCAGAAAGAGCAAAGATAAATAGCTGGGAGCCGCCAAGTTGTGAAGGAAGAACTGCTTGACTGTTGGACAGAGAGCAAAGTAAGAGGCAGAAATTAGGCAGGGTGCTGGGAGGCTTGTAACACTACCAAAAAGCAAAGAGGTCACAGCATTTAATTTGATTAATTCATCGCCGGTCCAAAAGACTTTGTACTGAGCCTCAGGCAGTGCAATAAACGTACAATCATTAAGAGAGGAAATAAAAGATTGGTTGGGTGGTAAATACTCCAGCTCCCTCTCCCACTCCAGCGTCCCTCTTGTTTCTTCTCTCCTTGGTCAGGGCAAACATTGGAAGCAACACAGTAAGCAAGCAGTAGCGTTAAAACAACAACAACAAAACTCACTCTATTTCAAATGGCTTGGTCAAAACACTTTCAAGGAAAGCTTTGACTTGCTTTCCCTATCGTTTTTGTTTTCCCTCAACAGCCCATTCCTCTAGGAAATGCAGTGAGCAGAATGGAGTAACAGTCATGCTAACTTGGCCTCCTCTCCCCAGGACTGGTTGAAGACTTAGCGAAAACAACAAGAAGGACGTTTATCCTAGGGAGGCCAGATAATGTTTTTTGAGCTTATTTCTGTAGTTTTCATTGTACTTTTAACCATCCAGGAGCCCAAACAGCTGTTTTGGTGAATGTAATTGTATTTACAAATAATGGTATTTTGTAAGGCTTCGATACTAACTTTTATGGGCCAGATGGTACAAACACTCAGCCTGTAACTGTACTGTGCCTGTCCCTCACCACAGGACACAGGGGGAGGGCACAGCTCCCCCCACTGACATTGGGGCTGGAAAACTTTTGCAGCTGCTTGAAGTGATGTAGGAGCCTGGGGTGTTTGAGGAAACCACAGCAGAGGCAGAGCTGGGGAAAGGGAGGGTGACTAATACTCCATACATCCTCAGCGAGTGAAGTTCACGTCTGGCTCTTCTCCCATTTGCTTTAAGCAATGCCACTGCTCCCACGCTGCATTTGCTGGGCATCGCTGTATATCAGACCTCACCATGGCTCTGTACAGCAGGAAACTGCTTTTATCCCCTTTTCCCAGACATACACTGAGGTTTACTGCAATTTAGACACTTTTCTGCAGTCACATGAGAAAACTATGACATGGAAGATGGGTCTCCGAACCCTGGACCATGCATCAGTCTGTCTCTGCATTTGTGCACACAATGCCATATGACACCTAAGTCCCATTGAGTCAAATACCACTACTGAAGAAAGCAAGGTGGCTTATATGTGTGTTTGAATTGATTTCTAATGAACTTCATTCATCACCTGATTGTCACTTCTCCTCCCTTATTCCAGTATGTAAAGGTGCATCCATGAGTATATATGCAAGACTCAGCCCGTACAGGAATTCATTTTATGTCTCTAAGCTGGTCAGATGAAAAAATGTTCATCAAATATAGCGTTGGACCACTGTTTCCCCTATTGCTGAAATAATGTGTTCACTGCAGAATAATGAACCAACTCTGTGATTCTGGAGCTATAAAAAAAAAATTGTGAAAAGTATTATTATACAAAAATCAGCGAAGTTTGATTAATAGGGCAGTTGGCCAACCCTATTTGCCTGCATCTTCCATATACATTCAGAAGAACAAATATGCTTACCCACTACTGAAATACAGATCCTTTTTCACTGTAAAAGTGTGGCTGATTAAGGCTTCATGACAATAGTCCAGAACTGCATATGCTGTTTCTTAAAAAAAAGCCAAACAACACCCCCCCACCTCAAACCAAAACAAAACTCACAGTGGCTTTGCCAGTATTTTACCATGTTTGTTTTTGCTCATAGCAAGACCTGTTTTAAATCACATTAATGCATTTGACTTCTGAGAAAGGACGAACTAGAGATTTATTCTGTACTGTGTGGCAACAGCCCATTCCGGTAGGAAACTGAGACATGGAGGGGAGTTTTGTCAAGGAAGAAATCTCATCTGGATAAATGACACTCCTCAGCAGAGCATGGTTACTTATATGTGTGTTTGCACTGACATCAGATGAATGCTCTTCATTCGTTTGATTGTCACTTCTCCTCCCTTCC
The DNA here is from genome assembly GCA_020745775.1 of Theristicus caerulescens. NCBI lineage: Eukaryota > Metazoa > Chordata > Aves > Pelecaniformes > Threskiornithidae > Theristicus > Theristicus caerulescens. Next base: position 5,407,326 of record CM036583.1, read on the forward strand.
TCCAGTATTCCTCCTACTCTCCCTTTGGAAGTTTAATCACCCAATGTAAGGCTTTTTAACAGGAACAAGGGCACTTTTAAGATAAAGATGTCGGAAAATAACTTTAAACAAATATAACGTACAGTCGTGCATTTAATAAGCGTGACTTGCATATGTACACATGCATGACACTCCTTCTCCTACTCAAGACATAGGGCCAAACACTACTCACTGTGTGATGCCCATCCTCCATCTAAAGCTGATACTGATTCCTTCAGAGTTAAATCAGCACCATACAGACTAGTTGAGGAGGAAAGGTCAAATCAGAAGAAATTCAGCTTGTAGCACTGGTGGGAGTTGAGGGGGGAAGGCATGGGGAGGCTTGTAGGTAAGTTAAGCATTAATTTGTTAAGCATGTTTGTCATGCTAACTATCCAGCATTCGGAGACTGATGATTACTACCTTCCTAATAGCTGCATATGATTAGCTTTATATTCCTGTAAATTTACTGTGCATGGTGTCTGTGCTATATCTGATGAAACTCATGTACTTACTAGCTGATCTTTGAGCCATGATGCCCAATGTGTAAGCAAGGCAATCTTTGCTTGTATAATCACGGTTTAAAAAAAAAAAAAAAGAGGTAGAAATACTGTGAGAGTAAAGTAGCATAGACCTTGATTAATCTCACTACAAAGCAAAGCACAAATACAGTCCTGCATATAGTGACTTTTGACCTCTGCTTCACCCCCAGCTATATCCTGGCCTGCAATGATTGTAACTAGGACATAATCAGACAGGTCATATACACAAATTGCCATCTTATCTATGCACCTTAAAAAGTTAAATGTGCTTTTCCCCATTTGCCTGCCTAAGGAAATAGGGAAGAGGTAATCATTCCTGCTTTTTTCCAAGGCACAAGCTATGGCATCGAGACTGCTCATCAGCAGTGCAAGTCTCTTCTTCAGCATCACATATGAAAGCAAAGCAGGCAGACACGTGACAAGGAGATGTTCAGTTTGCTATGAGGACCTCTTTAAAATACAGCTCTGCTCTCAGTCTTCCCAGCCCAGCTGTGGCACCAATCTGTGGCCTCTCTCTGGGTCCCTCACCTGGAGCTTTAGTAACTACTGGAGAGAAGATAAAAGGATCAGCCATCCAGCTGTGCACAAGTGCTTCAGGTCACAGAGTGCCAGAGGGGCCCCAACAAAGTTTTGCAAATGCATGAGGTGTACCTCTGGCTGCGGGGAGTGGAAGGAGGGAGTCAACTGAGTCAATGCTTGGTGCACACAACTTGAAAGTTCAGTTTAGGATGTGCCCAAGTGAGAGTCTGACAGGATCTGAAACACTTTCTGCTGTATTGTTGCCTATAGGCCAGACTAATGCCACTGGACTAGTCTTCTGCATCAGCCAAACAGGAAAGCAGGGTTCAATTAGTTTTGACTAATTAGTCTTTCTAAATGCAGGAGGGTTAGGTGAGCACAAGGAATCTTACAAAAATAACAATTTCAGAAAAATACAGTAGGAAGCAATAGGTCATGGGGAGTGGATGGGAAAGAAGGTGGAAAGAGTTATTAATTAGTGTTTATGGAAAGGACTGTAGTTTCTCCAGAACAATGGTGAAGAAACAGGCAGTGCACTGAGAGAATAGCCACACACATTAACACTGCTTATTTAATCCCAAGAGGTCCCAAGAGATGTAAAATGAGCCAAAGCTCACAAGGTCCCCACTAATAAATGGCCAATGATAGTCTAAGCTGGTGCAGTGCAGGGAATGGACATTTACTGTGGCCAACCAAGGTGGCTGGTGGCACTCCCTCAATGGGACCCTTCACTCTTGGTACAGATTTCTTGTGCCAGGACTGCAACCAGCTCCTCCAGAAAATAAGAGACACAACTCTTCCCTTAACATCCTAATCTTTCTAGATTGTAAAATCATACATAGATTTAAGGTTATATGGCAGGACTGTTTTCTACCATACGCATGACCACTATATAGCACCAGGGAACACTAAACTTTTCAGAAATGGCTAAGTGATGTTACAACACGGATAATAATAAAAAAAATAACAACAGTTGGCACCTGCACCAGAACACTATACTGAAACAAACTGCAATGCCTGAATGCCAAAGAGCACTAAATGATTCTCTCATCACTCTTATCACAGATATCTCTACCAAGCGTGGGTGGGTTTTGCTCCATATTTCATCTCCAGCAATATACAATGAAGTTGTAAATGGCATTACTGAGCATGCCAAAATGCCCATGCAGTAAAGATAACACTGAAATAGTGATATCTATTTTCAACTTTCATCTGAATATTCAAGATGTCTCCTCTTGTCTCTGGTATATATTATGTTTATATAGTGAAAGATGACAAATACCAAATGGCAAGAGCAATCAGGCTATGGAAATCGCCTCCTGAGACAGAACTGTATGTTCTCATAGGGCTTTTTTTTCTTTTACCTTTTATTTTTATGATTAGTCAATCACTGTTTAGCCACCTCAGGGAAATTTAAGGTGAATTAGGAGAAAGAAGGTCAAGGTTATCATGGAAAAATTTAATCCCTCCTCAGTGGGAACCCATTAATGGTTATGGCTAGACTCAAGTGTGGACCTCTATTGGGAATCCCAGGGAAGGTGAAAGGCAGAGAGGAAAAAAAGCTGCACTGAGATCTTAGATGGTCATAAGCAGACAGATGTTCCTAGGCTTTAATGAGCAGTCTTGGCTCCAGGCCTTTCTTGGCAGAGCTATTTAGTTTTAGTATTTTTCCTTGTAGTGCAAGGTACTGTTCTGTTTAGCTGGCTATGCTTAGCTAACTGCTGATGATTTTTCCATCTAAATAATAGCTTGACAATGAAGAAACCAGTTCATAATCTGTGACTTGATGGATTAGGTCATGGGGAACAATGTGCAGCTGTAATCATGAAAAGCAAAAATAAATAAAAATAAAAATTTTAGTTTAAATGAGAACCAGTTTTAAAGGTTTAAACAGCAAATCTGGTGGAGCTCCTACTGCAAGTTCTACCACTCCATCTTACATTTTTATTGTCATGGACAATAAACTAAAGGAAAACAAGATGAACTGGACTTTTTCTTTACCAATTCTATTTCCAAGTCAGCCTGGTGGGGATCATGACCCTACTTTGGAAACTCATTTGGGTTCAGCAGTGCTGAGAATTTTCTTTTGACAATTTGGTATGCCTAAGTGAAATATATTAAACTGGAAAGTACAGGCTTAGCAAACATCATCTGTTCAGAAAGAAAAAAGGCTACAAATACTACTGTTATCAAACTGTGAAATCAGTAACTTCCACTAAAGAACTGAGAAAGAACCTTGTTAAAAATTTTGAAGACTTTTAACCCTTGTCTGCTAGGACACAACTACTTTAATGCAATAGCCATGGCAGCACTTGGTGGAGAATAATTTTGTTCTTTGTCAGACATTGTCAGTGCTTGGTCAGGCACTGACACAACCAGACAACCAGTGACTGAATTCAGTCTCTTTTCCAATATTTCTGGATATCTCATTTCTGGGTGTCACAATTGGTCTGATATAATATGATATCATGAATGGGAATGTTTTCATGGGATAAGCTCTCATTTTAGACTGCTTTTTATTGCTATAGTCCAGATCCTGGTCTCAGTGAAGGAAATGGAAATGTCTAGGTGGCTTAAACATGAGCAATCTTTGGATCTCAATCAGTTACAAGTCAATAAAAAACTTAAGAGCCTTACATTGGCAGGTTATACAAATTCTCTGCTCCCTCTGTGTTCTCAGCTGATTCTCTTTTCATTTTGGAGGCTATGAATTATGTTTCTTTGAAGCTCTTTTTTAGCACATCGGAATCTCATCCACCACTGGCTGGTTCAGTAAAGCTCACCCTTTTCCAGAACTAAGTGTGAAATCTGCTTTGTGATAAATATCTGATGGTGCAGGAGCTCTGGGCTTGTTCCCAAGCTAAATTCATTTATATTGCAGCAAAACACCTGCCTCCGTGTCATCATGAAAGCAGCTCACTATTGTAAAGTACAATTCACCCTCTGTGACAAGATTCAGCTTCCTTTTTTCCCCCCGTCTGCAGGAGAGGAACAGATGTCCTCAGCAGCCGAAAGGAGCTTCCTCCCTCGTCGTCTACCCAGCTTATATTTCCAAGTCATGAGCCCTAAAACTCTTCAGAGTCAATCAGCTAGGGTTTATTGTTTCCATGACACCAGTCCCTTCCCACAGCCACTCAATGCTCAGGATAATTACTTTACATGACACCTGCCGACTGGAAGTGACAGATTTACACTAGGATTGTACCCAGGGTCTCCATATATTCAGCCCAGCTATCACCGTGATGGGTCCCTCTGGATCAGTAGTACACCACACCAGTCATGGGACAATGACCCAGCTCCACAGCTTCCCACGTGTCAGGTCCATCCCATCAAGCGTTTTTGTACGCTTTGTGGGCCAGAGCAGAGACTCTCTGATCAGTGCTGTGGCTGTTCTCCCAAAGGCTGGGCAATGACTACCACTCCATGACACTAGACACCAATAAGAGGGATGCCTACCTTGCTAACAGGTATAATTGCTGCTGCTGCAGAATGCAATGGTGAGATTTTTGGAGGAAGTGCAACAAGCTATGAGAGACAGGCAAAGGCAGGACAAATATTTATAAAAATGCTGTGCAACAACTCAAAGACTTTTAAAGGTTTTGGCTTAATGTGTGGCCAACTTTCTTGTCGATCTCCTCGAAGTCTGGATGCAGAGTGGGAGTAATTACAAAAAGCCAGAGAAGTTATTGAGTCATAAATATATTTGCTGTAAATGGTAAGCCCGTCTTTGTTCAGCATTAAAATTTAAATGCAGTAACATAAAATAGAATAAAGCAGAGCTTACCTGAAGAGGCTGAAGAATCATAAGTACTTCTGTCCTTCCTATTTGTCCTGAAGGGCTGAATGTCCTTTTCCCTGTAAGTTCCAAACCCTTCAAAGCTTCTTCTTTTATTCCCACTTGCATCGTTATCCCGCTTCTCACTCGAGGAATTCATTTCACCAAACATGTCCAGGGACTCTGACCTTCCATTACTCTCAGTATTACCAGAGTATCTCTTTGTGCAAGAGTCAATGGGATCATTGCTTGAGTCACTTTTATCTTTACTCTGTGTCCACTGCTGGGCATCAGAAAGTGATAACGTAGACAGTGTATCCACTTCAAAGTTACTCTTTGAGCTTTTGTGTCCGGTTTCACAATGCTGGTGCTTCTGCTTCTCCTTATGCTTGCTTTTCTCATTGAGCAAGGAGAGGTCTTTATCTGAGCCGCTTAGCCTTTCATTGATCGCATGGCTGGAGAAGCCAGTGGACTTGCTAGCAAAGAGACCACTCAGATCTTCATGTGTCCCCAATATCCGCTCATCCTTATGCTTGTGCTTATGTTTGTGTTTCCTTTTGTGAAGTCGGCCACTTGAAAGGCTTGTTCCTCCAACCTTTGGAGGAGCCAAAGAGGACTGCATGTCTCCAAGGCCCATTCCCACAGGTGTTTGTAGGTGTACTCCGTGTTTCGCTTTATGCTTGGCAGTGGTGGACATCTTCATATGAGAGCTTGCATGGATTTGGGGTGGGGGCACGGTAGGTCTCATAAATGGGGAAGCCGCTCCGAGCGTGTGAGACAGGTACAAAGGAGCTGGATACTGACCATAGTAACCAAGATTCATCATAGGCATTGATGTGTAAGGCATTCCATAGGGTGCATAGTAACTCCCACTGGGAATAGGGTAACCGAACCCTTGTAAAAAAGGCACCTTTGTCATGGTGTCATTGGTTTTGGCAGGTCTACCACGCTTCTTCTTAGACTTCATGTCAGAGGTCCTGCGAAGATAGAGCAATGGGTCATACTGGATATATGGCACAGGGTAGTAGTGATCAAAATTAATCCTGAAGATGCTGGGATATGGATTTTCATGATAAAATGTGTAACTTCTATGGGAAATCCTGAACACTTGAAACTTATTGATGAGTTCCTCAAGGTCTGCCAGAAACTGGAGGTCATCTCTGTTCTGCAGGCTTTTCCTTTTCCTCTTGTGCTTTGGCTTTTTAATACTCTCATGAGAGAGAAAGTTATCCACAATGAGATGTTTCTGCCGGTGACCATGCCTGTTCTTTGTGCTGGTGTCAGATGGGATAGCCTCTGGATTGTCCAGGGTGCAGAAATCAAAGGAGTATCTCCGGCGGGATTCTGAGCTTTTCTCGGCTTGGTCAGAAGTGCTGTTGTTGTCTGTACCTATCCCACTGTCGCTCGGTATGGTTTCCTCACTGTGAGACTCGCTCACCGGCGACAGCGTGACTTCTTTCAGAGAACCTATTTCACAGAGGTGGGAAGGTGAATTGGCCATTAACCTGGGTGGAGACAGCTTCCAAGTTCCACTGTGCATTCCTTTCTGGGTTTTTGTAGGAAGAGCACTGATAGGTTGAAGATTTGGCATAGTTTTTAACTCTGAAAAATTTGTTTCAGTGCTTGCAGGACTAAGGTTGCCGTTAGTCCCCACTAACTGCGTCGAAAGCGGATGAATAGCTGCTGGTGACGATGCCACAAGTGACTGCAGGTTGGAAGGCACTGCTGGGTTTTCTGGCTGGCTGGAAACAGGCCTTGAGTGCTTGATGGCTGTCTTAGGTTCTTCTGGCTGAGGCTGCAGCTCTGCTCTTGGCTTTCTGCCCCGTTTTTTACCAATGTAGATAGTCCCCCTCTTGCTGACATTGATCTGCTTCCCTAGTCTGGCATCAATGGTGGTTGGCCCAGCACTAGATGGTGGCTGGACTTTTGCTTTCAGAGCTATGCTGCTGGAGCAGGAGGACAAGATCTGATTGAGAATATTCTTCCTCTTGAGGGTCTTCATTTTATTAATGGTCTTGATAGTTTTCTTATCCAAGACCCCAAGCTTTCCAACCTTTTTGTGAAACTTTAGTTCACTGATGGACTTCTCCTCTCCCGGGACCATCTGGGCCAACTTGGCCAGATTCCGTCTTCTCTTCCTTTTCTTTGTTCCTGGAAATTCACGATTGATTGGACTCACTGGGCTGGTGGAGGTTCCCTCATGAATGGTTTCAACAGTGAGCAAAGGCTGTTTCTTTGGTCGTCCTCTTTTTTTCTTGACAGGTGTGATCACAGTAAGACTATCTGTATTGGTATACAGAGGGCTGGATGGCGTGATGGGATAGGCTGAAGGAGGCTCCACCATCAGCTTCTCAGATGTTGTCATGGAGGTCTCCCGAAGGATAGATTTAGGTTTGCTGCAGGTCCATCGCCGCTTAGCTGCATGTTTGGGGTGCTGGACCTCAGATAATTTGCCAGCTGTGGGAAGATCAGTGGGTAGAAGAGTGGATGTCACAGCTACAGATTTTCTGAGTCTGGTGGCACTGTTGGGGGAAGCTTTGTCAGTGAGCACACTGCTGTCAATAGCTACTAAGGGGGACTCATTTTCAATCACTTTCCCTGGCTTTGTGGCTCGAAGATCTTTTTTACTCCCCTCTGGTTGAGAGCTAGTCCTGTTTGCTACTTCACTGCTCATAACAAGTCCAGAAGGCAGGCTTTTCTCCTGGATAGCTTTCTCTATGGAAGATTTTGTGGATTGCCTTTTTTTCCTTTTGTGGCCAGATATATCTGTTGTCGGAGATTTTATTGGGATAGTAATTCGTACGTGACTGGTGTCACTTTCACAGCTGCTAGCAGAAGCGGGATTCTGCTTTGAGGGTGATGTATCCAACACACTGTCCATTGAGTAAGACTCCTTTTTCCCTTCCATGCTGTCATGGGATTTGCTGTCAAATGCTTTCTGAGCACTCTTCACCCATTCAATGTCTGTGGTTTGGATGGTTTGACTTATCAAGTCCTTTTTGCTGGACTTCTTCTTTGTACTCCCGGTGGGCTGATCGGGGGCCTCCAGCTGCACACCTCCCTCTTGATCACCAAGAGGCAAAAGCCCATTGCACTCCGAGGCACTGCTCGGCTGGGCAACTGCGCTGATGTTGTTGGGTGATGGGACTGCACTGCAAATGGCAAGCTCTTTACTACTGGCTGACAGCTGCCCCCACGTGCTGCTGGCGCAGGACTTCTTTGCTTGGGATTTGCTGAAGGAAACTCCTGGCTCCGGAGTGGACACCTTGGTGGCACTAACTGCTTCTCGACCGGGTTCTGTGTTGATGAAGCAACTTTGAGAAGCGGATCCAGTATCGGAGCTCGCTGACCAGTCAAGATGGTGCTGGTTGCTACTTTTCTGCTGGTGCTTTGATTTTAAGGTGTCACTGGTGAAGTCTTGTTGGAGGCCCGGATCATAGTGCAGACCAGCATGTTTCTGTGGCCTGTCATAAACCTAGAAGGCAGCAGAAAATAAATAGCAAAAAAAAAAAAAATTAGTTTAGCATTCCATTCATAACCTCTGGTTGCAGCTCTTTATTTGTACAATGAATGACAACTCTTCTTCACCAATGTTCTTGTAAGTGCTAGTAGCCTTTATAAAGTCTTCTTATACTTGAGCTAAATTTGCATTTAGATTCATGCATTGTAAACAAGTTTTGTTTTGTTTTCCCACTCTAAAAACAATGGAAATATTTCTATAAATGCTAAATTGCTAAGGAAACATATTCTATTGATTTTTAATTTAAAACACAAGTAAAATATTTCCTTTCAACGGATGAATGGTGCAACTCAGCCTCCTGGTGAGAATCCCTTTTTCCTAAAAAATAATCCCTCACAGAACTTGATGCTCAACAACTGCAATTAGGCTCATTGTTGTAAACAAGAAAAATGCAAAATTATCTTGGAAGTTGTAACAAAAAAGAGGAAAACTCATGGGTTGTCTTCCTTATGAAGCCAGAATCTGCAAAGATTTACTTGCTTAAATTTCCACATAGAAGTCATCCCCACAAACTTAGTGCTTAAAATCATATGCATAGCATCAAGTGTGTGAGGCACACTTGGCAGGTTCAAGATTTGCATTACTCCCTTTCCATTTTAATAATCTGCTATTTGCAATGTTGGTAAGAGATATTTTCAATATGATTTCTAATCTGACAGCAGCTCTTCAAGCCACAGAGGTTACAGTAAGGGCAGAATTATGCTGAAGACTGTTACAGAGCAAAAGAATGTCTACATTTTTTTTCTTGGTGGACCTCCTCCAGCTAAAGAAATTATGCTTGGTACAGCTGTAGCCTTTTGAAAAGTCTCTTAAAGCAAAAAAAAAATATTTTAGTTTACTTTCATTAGCTGACCTCTTCTAGCCATTCGTTTTCTCCTTACACTTAGGACCTTTTTTTGTAAAGCTCTGGATCAAACTGTGCAACTGATTTCGTACACCTAGTACCACAAACAACTGTTCTTACCAAACAGTAATGACACCATTCTGAATGCCAAATAAATGATGAGAGACTTAAAATAAATGTGTAACCAAGGAAAGAACAATAGAAAACAACTGCTAAGTGTCTCATGTTTCTGCAAACACCCTGTTATAATTAAGTTTCTATCAGCAGTGTGACGTTAGATCCCCGTTCAGGGTGTTTGCAACAGAGGTTTTGGGGCAAGGAGGCTGTCAGCATAAGAGGGTTTTGAGCTGGGAAATGGGGTGTCCCCAGTACTGAGCAACTTCAGAGGGATTTGAAAACTGCTAAACACCTCTAAGCCCATGGTGCCTTATTTAGTGACTAGTAAACATCCATGTTATTGGCAAATTGATGTTGAGATATCTTTCATGTGCATATAAAAATAGGCATGTGGCCTTTCTGCAATAGGCAATAATGATGAAGCTGTTCTGGTCCATCGTATGAGGAGTGATCAGGGAGTCTTAAATCCTGTGCATAGTTCAGCTGTCATGCACATGGACCAGCCATGATCAGGGAAAGCAGAGATTTCCAGGAATTGTGGAGTGAGAAAATGAAAGAACGCAGCTGCGGTGGAGCTGCAGATGTCGCGGGTGAGCGACACCCGGTTTCTTCAGCCTGAGAAAAGAGCTGAAAGCATAAACAGCCCTCGGGGAATGAATCAGTTCCTCCTCCTCCTCACCGCGGCCTCCCGTGTGCGAGCCACACAGCGTGCAGAGGCCATGACCCATGCCGCTGATGCCCTCCTTCAGAAAATGGAGCCCACCCACATCCATGTCCTTGGGATGAGTCCAGGGAGGGGTCAAAAGGAAATCAGCAGCACTGGCACTGAAGTATGATAGTTTGTTTTTATTTTATTTTTTTTTAAACTATCAGAAAGCTCCTGAGCTTCATTTTACCTCAGCCATTTGGGGCTTCTCCTGCCCCCAGCCATGAGGCTGGGTGTGTTGTCAGCTGGGCATGAGGAGGTGTGCGGGAGGTAGCCATCCCCAGTGAGGAATCAGTGGGCTGGAGGTGGGTGCCCTCCACCCAAGCCTCACATGAAACATCATCTTCCTGTGGTACCATGATTTGTGACTTGGAAAAGACCTGGAAATGATGGGCTGAGCCCTCTCTTAGCCCCCAGGCCCTGCACCAAGGCTATTTCTGTACGGATCCTGACCTTATGGCTGCAACCAAAGCAACTCCTTACACTCGCGTTATTTCCAAAATGCTGAGCTGTGAAACTAAATGACCTGAAAAATATCATTTGGAAGGGAAGAAAAAAAAAAAAAAGAAAGACGGTCACAGCAGTGAGTGAAAACATCACATTCTGGCAACAACCGGGTCCCTCCAAGTCCACCACATGCAGAGAGATCTCTAGTTTAAAAGGAGCAATAATCTCTGATCTATATTTTAAGGCAGTTAATAAGGGCTCAGAACCGAGAGGCCAGCTATATATCAGTGATGAAACTGATATATCGCTTGGCTCTTCCAGCCTTATTTCCTCGGCCTGCACATTATAAAATGATGATGCAACTTCCAACATATCCCTAATGATAGCCTTGTCATTACTCCAGCACTGCAGGCCACCACATCTATCTTACAATTCATGAGAAAGATATGCCTATGTCATCAAAGGTGCCAACTCTGGAGGCATTTAATCACACGGATAAGCACTCTGAGTTCAACAGGCCTTCAAAAAATGACCAGTCTGCACGATCAGGGGACTCAATTTCCTAAGCAGGATGTCAAAACTGTATATCTGCCCAAGCACATAACAGTCCACTGGGTTTCCTCATGCAACTTCTTCCAGCATAACATTTACTATTTGCTCTCCCTTGCCAGACACGTACATATCACCCCAAAATAATTCTTCTGTAGCACAACAACCAGAGATCATTTGGCTGCAGCAGGTTGGGTTTCACTGGCTGCAATGGATATGTGGGGACTGTTTACCTAAAAGCACTACTAAATCAGGTGAAAGTAATGCAGCCAAGTGTATTTTATTCCCGCGTATCCATCTGGGTTGCTGTCTGATCCCATTGGTCCTAATGTTTAGGCTTCAATTTTTCCTGCTGGGTGACCACCACCCTAAGAAGCCAACAAGCTCCAGCTCAGCTAACCTCAGCCTCTGCTGAGCTAGTGGAGGATGCCTGAGCTGTCAGTAGGGTGAGAGCAAACAGGGCTCTTCAGAAACCTGTATCTTGATGCCTTTCACACAAATTCATTACTTGATTCGTCAGTAAGTGTGCAATATACTGCAGCTCCATAGGTCTCGGCAAGGGACTGTTGACTTGAATAGAGTTCCTATGGCAGCACAGCCGAGACCAGCATCAAGAATAGTGGGCTTTTTCATGAAAATGGAAAGATTTACCTTTATTTACTTTTTAGTTTATGAGACCCTAAAAATACTTCAAACTTCAGCGCCTGCCTCTATTTGTAGTTTGCCCTTTCATTAAATGGGATTTTCTTCAGCAGCTACTAGCTATTCTGCACTGGGAGTTTGCTCCTTCTTCTTTTGTTAAAGTAGAAGCGTAACTTAACCCACGCAATTTTATCACATCTCACCAGACTTGGTCAATATTTCTCTTGATATTCAGTTTACTGGATGTGCTTAGTGGGTAATAATCCCATCTCTCCTTTAAAGAAAATAAAATACACATAAAGAAGCTAATAGTTTTCACAACTGTAAAGAAGTTTGAGCAATGTGATCCAGCACATGTTAAACCTTAGACTAAAAAAACAAAGCTTGAATCCTCTTATTACTAGTATACAATTTTAATGCCAAATTCACGAATTTCAGTCCTCAGCTTTGGCGATGGTGGGTAGACCAATGAGCAGGATACATCCCATATACTGGCAACTGAAGAGCACTGGCCGGAGAGCAGAGCACGTGGGACTATGTGTCTACACCTGCCTTGCCAGACCTGTGCAACCCTGCACCTGCAGACGTGATTACTCCTCTTGACAGTTTTATTCTGGCACACAGCCCTTGCAACTGAGGGTGTGAGGCTGTATCAGTGCCATGATGAGCAGCACCCTACTCTCCAAGCAGCACCCAGCAGCAGAATCCATCCCTCAGGGACTCTTTTTATTTAACTACTGGATGTCTCACTCTACCTCCCCATTCCCTCCCCTGAGCTTCTCTCTAAATCCACATGCTGCTTCCAGTCCCAAAGCAAAAAGTGTGAAGAGATGTCAGCAACCAAATCAAGAGCTTAGTAAAATAATAATAAGAAGAAAAAAATCCAAATAAAAATGAATATAACTAAAAATAATAATAATAATAATAATAATGGTAAAATATGCAATTAGAGAAACTCATCATCTGAAAAAAATCTGGTTGCTTACAGGGGATGGTACCCCCCTGCTCCAAATGCACCTTTTTGAGGAGGTAACACACATACAGCTTGTCAAGAATCTGGCTTGCAAATCAAACTTAATACTACAACGCCCCCTCTTTAAATCATTTCCAGATCCATCTGTGTAATGGCTCCTCAAGTGTAATTCCCTATTAAGAGGCTTTATCTGGAGACATAAGCAGCTGGTTCCCATGTCACTAATTGCTGTCTGCTGTGATTTTAAAACATCTGCACCATTGTGCTCTTCATTTTCATATTCTAATCACCCTGAAACTTGAAAAAGGTACATCATTGATTGTTTCTGTGGGTTAATTAGTACACAGTCTCCTTGTAGAGACAATTTAAAGGCAGTCAGAACCTCAATCAGCAAGTTTGTTTTAAAAATTAATAACATCGGGAGCGTCTGTGGGGATTGGCATCCACAGTGACACATCAGAGTGTGCTCTGGGGACATGCCATCCTTTGTTATCTTCTTCATAGGCTGGAAATAAAATTAAAAAAAAAAAAAAGAAAGAAAAGAAAAGAAAAGAAAAAGAGGAAAGGCTTTCCTAAACGAATAATGTCACTTAGAATCAGAGTCTTGGGAAGTGCTTGCTTTTATCTCAGGGCCACCCCTGCCTCTCCAGCGAGGATGAATCTCATCAAAACACTGTACAATACCTCTGTGTGGTCTAGGGACTTGGTAGCCATTTTTGGTAGCAATTTTGGCAACTGGGAGCTGGCATCTCATTGGAAATCCATGGGGTGAAGCAGTGACTGCTTGGACGCATATGGGCATTTGCTCTGCTTGCCACCTGGGTTGGATAGATGCTGGGTCTCCAGGTGTTGTCTCCAAGCCATGCAGAGAAGGATATTAGCTCAGGTACAATGCTCTGCTATGGCAGCGACATTGCATGCAAACTGGACCTTCCTGAGCCAGCTCAGAGCAAAGGCAAGCCTGAATTCATACCTGCTTTAACTTAAGCTTATACTTGAAAGTACTCCAATGCTGATAACAGACCTTTGGTGTCTAGCAAAAGGTCAGCCTGAGATTTTCGAGACTGAATGAATAAATCTGGTGGCACTGAGGTTAAGTGGAAAATACAATGGGCACCTGCCTTCTGAAAAATCAGACTCTCCTTCGCAAGGAGCTCCTAAAAACTGGAGAAGCTCCAGGTGATTTGTTCCTCTTTAAAAAGCTTTCTCTTCACTTTCTACTTCCTAGACATGCATGAAAACATGTTACTGGAGAAGAAAACCCTTTGAGAGGAAGAAAAAACTGAGATTTCCAGCTCTGACACACGAATAAATAATCCTGGCTCAGCTCATACTTTTGCTCATGATTGAGCATTTCCTCTTGTGTCCCAATGGGACAGCTGCAAAATGCTCACTCAAAGGCTCTAATCAGAACTACAGGTTGGAGATATTTCATGTATTTTGGTAATTACACTGAGCCTTCCTGGGGTATCACTGCTCTGTAAATAAAAGATGCCAAGCAGAGGAGACAGCAGGTTCAGGGGAACTTAACTCTGGCCTGATGGCTTACAGGTTGAGCGGTCATTGACATAGGATGTAATCAATTTATAGGAGGGGCCTGTGGTCAAGTCAGGTCAGTTCATAATAGCAAGTGTCTGAAATGGTTTCAGGAAGTCCTTCAGGTCCTTGGTGACTCTAACCAGGGAGGAGGGACCACAAACTGGCATATGACACTTGCTGGAAGTGCAAACAGCAGTAATGTCTTCTGAGAAACCCCACTGAATCTAGTTCAGAACTGAATACCAATTAAAATACTAATGAAAAAAATGTCAGCAGGCACTAACATAAAATTCATGGTTATCATCCCAAACAAGGATGATTTTCCAGAGCAGTTTGTAAAATTTATCGCTCCCAGAGTTTATTCCTTCCCCAGCTCCTTGAGTCTTCAGTAGCACAAAGCCCAAACACCACCACACTCACAGGAGTGAGGATCATTCATTAGACATCGAAAGAGAGGCAGGAACTAACACGAAGCTGCAGGGCGACTACTTGAGAGCAAGACACAGCGTGGGGTGGGAGTGGGTTAATTAAAAGCAAAGCATCACCTGTTTGTGTCCATTCACCAAACACAAACATCACAGACTGTGGTGCAAGTCTTGCACAAACCAGGAAGAACTTCACTGAAGCTGCTAGAGGTCACTCCCATTGCTATGTAGATCTGTCTTCCCTGAGATATTTGTGTAATCATGTCAATACAGAGAAACTGAAGTTCAAGCTTTTACATTAAAATTGTTTTGAGAATACCTATCTAGAGCACTTATGCTTAAGGAAAAGACAAAGCAATGCACAGAGGTTACTGAAGGGTCCAGAGATGTTCACGTGGTTGCAAATCACAATTTTTCATGCATTCCCAGTAAAGCATCATGATTTGTTAAATAATTCAGAAATTCCAAAGTTATTCCAAATTAATTTTGCTACCAGCTTTAAACTGGATGATTTGCACACTATTTCAATCTTCTGCTGGATTTCAGACACTTCCATTTTCCACATACAGGGATTGAGGATTTTATTTGGGCAAATTATAACAACATGTTGAATTTATAAAGGTAGGATTTCGTGCTGTGGTCTGATCCATTCCTTACTAGTGGGATAGACCCATCTCTGCACATTTTTTCTTTATCAAATGTTTAAACAGCCCTGCTCTTTTCAGGCCTTTGTATTAAACCCCAAGTCTGGGAAAATGCTAAACAATGGGATTTTTCTGTCTTCTCCAACAAAGAGCCCATCACCACCAACATAACAATGCAGTTTAAATATTGTGTTTAAGCATAACACAGTTTGCTGCCTCAGTTTAGGCAGCTGGAAGAGAACAATTGGGCACCAGTGGAGGTGGACTACAATGGGACTCATACAATTTTGCGCATTCATATAGCAAGATAACCCTAATTCGGTCCTTGTTTGGCCTCAAGCCAGTGCAAAGATTTTTAAGCGAGCATTTCAGATATTATGTTTGCGAAGCCAGGGCTTGCAGAGCAAGACGCGTTTGCTAAGCTGCATGCTTTCATTTGTCCAAAAGCCTTGCTAATGAACTTAACAGCAGCAGTGCTATTAAGGCTTTGTTATTCATACATAAAACATACTTCCACCCCTTTGGAAGTGCTATAGTTCCATGGAACTCGACTTACTCTTCCTGGTGTGTAACTATGATGTTGCACATCCAGGTTTCTATCTCATCCTGCTCTTCCACTTCACTCTGTAATTTCAAGTGGTAGAGGGCAATGTATATCTGTACAGAGACTTGGCCAAAATCAGACAGCAGAAGGATCCCAAGACAGACTGGGACCTGCAGAAACATGAGCAGTAGGGGTTTGTGGTGTTGTCCAGGACGTTAATGCTTCAGCACGTCTCAGATTACTAAATTGGAAATAAGGATGCGAGCAGCTGTGCATCGTAAGTTTCTGCTATAATTTTTAAAAGGCTGCAGTGCTTAATTTGCATTGAAAGATTTCTTTTATTCTTCATTTAGTATAAGAATTGCAGTGTTACCCTGAATACTTTTTTTTTTTCCAAGGGGTGGGGGAAATATAAATGTCTTTTCTGTTGAGGCCAGTGATTCTTTCCACTAGAGTTAAATAATTTGATTATAAATTGAGTCCTTAAATGTCAAGGAGATGCTGAATTCACCTGAAAACAGGCATTTAGAGAAGCTCGTAAAAGCTGTGAGCTCCAGTCAGTCAGTTCATCATTCTTTTAGCATGCACTTCATTTAGCAGTTACTGACCGCCAGATTAATTCTTCAAAGCATCCTGATTGCAGCTAAGTTTTCAAAGCATCCTGATTGCATTGAAGCATGAAGTATAGCATGTGCAACAGCATTAGCAAAAAGTCCAGAAATCTGCGAGAACATCTACCTGGTGCAGCTGGGTTAAAGCTCATGAAAATTTGCAGGAGAGGTCAAATACCAGTGTCTTGCCACCTCCCTGCATTAAGATCTGAGTCCTGTATCATGAATTCTGAGAGAGCATGGCCTGTGCCTTCAGCAAATTCACCCTGAAAAAATGAACTTCAGTGATCTGCAGCAAAATGTGAGAGGTTTGTTCCCTTTGGAAAATCTGCCTAAAGAGGTCATACGTGACAAATTTCTGGCTCCACTGGTTACGTACTGAAAAGTCACTCCACTCTGTGCAAAGCTAGCAAATGATGTGGGGTGTACCATCCAGAGATGGGACATGTTCTGGACTCTCTCAAACAGCTAGTCTCAGATCAGACTTCCAGGTGGGATTCTCCTTTGTTTTCATGAGTAAAATAATTATCTGCTGATGCTCATCTTCCCATGCACTGCATGCAGTCCTTCTAACTGTCCAAGCAGACATGCAGTGAAACCTGCCCCATTTGCAAAAGGATACAGGATGAGTGGAGTTTCAGAAGCTTTATTCTCCTGGTTTGTCTATAACCTGTGCCTATTTTTCACTGCTGCTGGCAGATAAAAAGTGTTCCCTCTCCCCTTTTCCCTAGAACCGGCAGCAACTGCAGGAGGTGGTAACTGGGGAAATTTGCTGCACATGTTGAAGATGTCAAAAGCATGGCAGACGTCTCTGTTTCTGGACTAGACATGATGCACCTGTGACATAGTTGTTAAGGATTTTAGTTCTCAATCAGGTGATTTTAGTTTACACCCCTAAGGAAGGCAGGTTTGAAGAAAGACACACAGCACTGCACCAGGACACCTGAGGCATGGACTTGTGCTATGAGGATGCTAATGCCCACCTGCAAGTCCTCTTTCAAGACCATAACAGTGGTGATTTTGGGCAGTAGCAAAATCACAAGCTGCCCTAGCTAAACCTGAATACTCTCCTGTAAGAACCGATTTTACCATCCCTTGGCTTCAGCTCCCTGCAGATGTGTCTTCCACCCAGATACTTTTGCAGGCTCCCTCCCACACCCATAGCAAAGACTTTCCTGCTGGGGGAAATTCAACCAGGCTACTAATAATGCTTCAGAACAACAACAAAAATAATGACATAAAATAATTCTGTGGCAATGTTAGGTGAGGTGATGATGAGTGACACCACGTTTTTGGGGCATTGCTGTGCTTTTTCTGAATGACACGTATCTCTGCTTTGATGTTCATCTCTCATCTCTCCTTCCTCCCCTCCCTCCCCAGCTATGGCAAAATCACCTTTGCTAATAAACCTTCAGCTCAAATAGCAGGTTTTATTTAGTGTGCTATAAAAACAGTAATTTCTCAGATCATAAAAGGGGCTCAACTGGACTGCATCATTTTGCTGAAGTGAGTTTTCTGGTGAAGTGATTCTCTCTTCTAAATGCCACAGTCACCCACTACCAGTATTTATGTACCAAAATAAAATGCAATTTTCTGTATTTTATTAAGTGTGAATCTCCAGCGGAAACCTATTTGGCAGCTGAACCCAAGATTTAATTGTCCCTTGATTTTATGCTTCCAAGACTTTCTCAACTGTTTTCACAACAACAGCACCAGGCTAACTACAGTTTTATTAAGGTACAGCAGCATTACTTAAAGGCCCTGACCAAGTTTAGGTTTGGTTTCTACACATATAAATCAACAACAGCACAGACCAGACAAAGAGAGGGCAGGGAACAGTGGTCTAGAAAAGAGGATTGCAAACCAGCCCAAGCACAGCTTTGTGCTTAAGTGACCTCGCAAATTTCTCTAGCTTCTCACCTAAGAAATCAGGGGTAACATTCAGCTTATTGAGTCCCCAGTCTTTCACCCATGAGGTTAAATAGGCAGGTGGAAAGCCTTTTAATATAAATTCAGGCCTGGGATTAGCATCCAGAACAGCAAACCTTGTAGCTCTCCTGGGTCAGAATTTGGCTTATCTTATGCTGAAGATCTGGTCTGGAGAAACCTTTAAATCCTTGAACCTGTGCAGAAATTCAGTGATTTCTATGCACGTGCTGCCCTTAGGAGTGGAGACATCGAGACCAGACAGAGCAATGGTGTGATACCACCAGCACTTCAGAGCATTGTCCTTTTAATTGCCCTTGTTCTAGTAACTTGCCTAAGTACATTTCTTTGCTCTACACATGTTGATGTAGCAAAACCACTCCCAGCCCTGTTATTGCTTCCCCTTAAGTGCTGACTGTGTGCTCGAGTTGAGTAACTATAAAAATACTGACACCGAAGACATAGTCCCCTATCCAAGCAGCTTGGCACACAGGGTAAATCAGAAGCAGGCAGTACCTGTTTCAGACATAAAAGTGCATTTGTCTGTGGCTAAGGGAGCAAAGTTGTGCCTCTTTCTTTTCAAAATGTAACTTATTCTGAAGGATTGGCATGGGGAGAGTTGGCAGAAGATAAGCGTTTCCAAGAGCTACTTGGAGAGAGGGAGATTGGCTAAAGCATAGGTGAACCTGGTGTTATAAGCATCTGAGATACACATCAAAGGGACCAAAAATACATGGGGACAAGAGTGCCACAGAAGGTCCTTCAGTTTAGCACATATACAGTGTTTGAAGCTGAAGCTAGAAAAACTGAGAGGAGAAACATGGCCCACATTTTTCATAGGGGGTATAAATAATCATGAGAAGAGCTTATCATAGCAATGGATTCTTTATTACTGGAAGTTTCTTTTAAATCAAGGCTGGGTGTTTTCTAACTGATATGCATCAATGCACGACAGCTATTGGACTTGTAACAGGAACACATTTAGGCAAATCCCCTGGTATGAGTCATGCAGGAGGTTTGACTAAGTGATCACAATGGCTCTTTCTAGCCTTAAAAATCTGTGACTATATATCCTCTCTATATCCTCCAGTGTTTTGTCCAACCTGGTGTTAACCAATTCCAGCAACGTGTCTTCAACCCCTTCCTCTGGGAGGCTATATCCCAGCATAATAAATCTCACTGTTTAGAGTCTCTTCTCTCTTCCCCTGGAATCATCTCCATCCATAGACATACCTCAGTTCTGGATTCATCCCAACAATTCCTCCTCATCCTTGGCACCAAAAAGAATATTTCATATTTTTTAACAATTCATTTCACTTGTCATATTCCCTGCTGCTCTAAAGCGGTGTGTCCCACTGGTACAACAGAGTTGATTTCCTAGGAAGGGCCTTTCTATCTCAACAAGCTCGGTGAGGTGTGGTTTCCCCCCACAATAAGGATGGGCAGCATTGTACCACACATGGCTCTACAAGCATAAGAAATGGCAAATGCCATTGGCTCACTGTACTCAGGCTACCAACATGGCACAGGGGAAGTTACTGTGATTCCTGTTGCCTTGACTCTGCACTGGCTGAGCATGGACTTTCGAGAGGCAAATATATGTTAAATATTCCTCCAGACTGACTCTGTCCTCACCAAATAGCTGAGATTTGCCCCTGAACTTTAAGAAGAGGCACCAAGTCTGATAGCCAATCTGGATCTAAGTCTCACAGACATCTGTAAACAAGCATGAAATCAAAACATCCTGGATCTGAAGACATGAAGAACCTTGGAGTCAGTTTTAGGCATTGGCTGCTTTTTTCCTTTCTTTTTTTTTCTGTTTTAAATATGGAAGAACGTATTGATTTGGTCTTTTCTGGTTTAAATTCCTCTGCTCTTTTGTATCCTGCATTACATTCTCAAAACATGATCCCAAATGCAAACCTCTAAACTGTTGGAGGTCTCTGCCTCAATCCAAATGTGACACTCAGTGTTCCGGAGGGTGTTTGGCATTTTTTTGGGTGCTGGGGGAGAAAAAAGAGCAAAAGCTACATCTCAAACCACTATACAAAAAGGTTGCATATGTTGAAGTCACTGGTGCAAAGACTGTTGAGTGACTGCTTCAAATATACTTCAAATAAGACAGAAAAATCTATTGCACTCTAGGTAAAGTATTTACTTATTGCTCAATAGTTATTATTTCTTTTCATGTTTTTTTCCTCCCTTTGTTCTGTTTTCCACTAGACAATGCACACATTTCTGCATAGTGCCCCTTTAAAGATTTCTCTCAAGGATACATGCGTATCTATTTTCTGCAACCAGAGAGAAAAACCTTCTGAAATCAGTGCAGATTCATCACCCACCCTGCACACGACCTTATCAGCAGTTGCGATGGGTGGCCCCAGTGGAATACTATGGAAAGGGCAAACCTGGAAAATGTGTACTTTAAAGAGCCAGAGACTTTAGTTCAGTGTGCAGCACTTGTAACTTCTGCTGCTGCAGACTGCTCAGCTTGTTATGGATAGCTGTGAATTCGGGCTTTCCCTGACTAGAGGTTGTGAGATTTATTACAGTAAATTTTTTTTGCCTTTTTTTTTCCTCCTGGAGTAGGTAAGGCATAATTGAGGGTGCTAGATACCTGCATGTATAATATCTCCAGAGATGAAAAGAGAAGAGAAATAAAGCTTCCTGGCACTCCTTTCCCCACAGGTAACATATTTTGCGTTTAGTCTTACTGATGAAGGGAATATTTAAAGAGAAGCCAGTGCTGTGTACAAAGGCTAGGCTTACAAGAGGTATGGTAAAAAAATTGACCTAAATTCTTCCTGCCCCATCCAGGGACACATTTAGGTTTGTCAGACTGACAAGGACTCAGGTGGATGGACTGCAGCAGTAGGTATTAAAAATTAAGTTTTTAGTCTCATCAACATACAAGTTCCCATCTGGTGGCATCTCCTTATAAATATATCCAGAAGAGGCAATAATTTCTCTCAGCTTGCATGCCCTTCTGCACCAGGAATCATGGACATACATTTTGTAAAAATACTACTTCAGTGAGTAAAAACAGTGTGTTTGTGTGTTTACGTGTGGCAAGGGGGGTATAAACCAATGAATAAACAAGTAACAAAAGGTTATTACATGTGCTTTCTATCATGGTCTTCAGACTGACATTCACTACATCATTCACATGAAGCAAAAAGACCTTGTTGGTATCTAAAGTCTATCTTCAA
The DNA here is from genome assembly GCA_020745775.1 of Theristicus caerulescens. Classification (NCBI taxonomy): domain Eukaryota; kingdom Metazoa; phylum Chordata; class Aves; order Pelecaniformes; family Threskiornithidae; genus Theristicus; species Theristicus caerulescens. The sequence continues at coordinate 5,428,876 of CM036583.1, forward strand.
TAAATCTCAATGCACTTCATGAGAGAAGTAGGAGTCATTGTTCTTCATACTACAGATGGAAATACTAAGGCTCAGTGATTTGCCCAAGGTCTTTCCATATTGCTTTGCCAATGCCAGTAGAAGAATTTAGGTTTTCTCAACCTTTTTTGCCAGTGCTCATGAAGGTTTCCATGACCAAGGTCCCAAGTCCATGTTCCCAACGCATTTTACAATCTGGATGAACATGACTTCAAATAAATGAATGTCTGGCTGAAGTGCAAAAAACCTGATCCTTTGTTATATGAGTCTGCGTGTGCCATCAAAAGTGGCCATGGGTATCACAGATGCAACTGGAATCCCCATTTGCCAAAGGAGGACAAACATGGGTCTGTGTTTCAGCACAGCAGGCACCCTTTCGCAGCCAGACAGCTGGGATTCGGGGAAGTCTCAGGCATACAGAACTATGATTTCTATGCTGCAAACACATGAGCAAGTGTTTTTTAAGACCTTTACCTTTGTGGTGATATTAAAATGGGTTATCCATGCATCTGCAGTCTCAGCATACCTGCAGTGCTCTACTTGTCCCTCTGTGTGCATGTGTCTGGGTGTGAGTGTGCTGGTGGGCATTTAATTTTAAAGAAGGGCTTTTTTTCCTCACAGAAAGAAACCCCAGGCTGTGGGAAAGATCCCCAGCCATCCACCCTTGAGGTAATTACACCGGGAAAAGCTATCAGGTCTATCCATTTCTCATCAAGTAAAGGACACGGTCGCAGGCAAGAAGTGACCTCGTGTTTCTGCTGCTCAAACTCCCTGCAACCCACAGCAACTTAAATTAGAACATGTGCAATATAATTAGATTTCCTTCCCTTGCAGACTTGTCATACTTGTCCTGTCTGAAAGGGAGGGGACACTTCAGACAGAAGCTACAGCTCAGCAGGGCTGTCTGCTGCTCACCAGGGTTTTGCTTTGAGCAAGATACAAAAAAGGCTGCGATTAATGCAAAGCCTTTGTGCTTTCAGCTCCTGCTCTCCAGAAACAGAGTTTTTAGTTAGGAACCACAGAAAGCAAATTCTAGAGTCAGAGGTGAAATAAGAAATTCAGGTCAGGATTCAAATCCAAGTTTCCTCCACAACTGCGCTGTTACCAAGGCTGTAGCTTGGACTGACGCGGTCAGGTATGAGATCAGGTTTGGAATGACACCTATTAAATAACCAGAAATTGGCCCTCCAGCCTGGTCTGCAGAAAAGCTTGGTGCAGCTCATCAGCTGGAGCAGAGTATTCGCAGAGCGCGGCTCTGGCCACCAAACTGATCAACACCTGGTTTGGGAGCCTGGATTCCCTATACAGTCCATGAGGCCTCCAGAGAGCACAGTAGAGCATGCTAACTCACTCCGCTGATGATATAGGGCACCTGAGCAGCTAATTCAGGCACCTAAATTAGACATCTAAAGGGAGGCAGGATGAATATAGCCCAATTTACGTCAGTGTCCCATAATACACATTTAACCCCTTTCCTGCTGCTCCATATTAGACTTGAATGGGCTGAACTGTGCCTTTACAAGAGTCTTTCGGAAACATTTCCTGACCAATAAAATGTACAGAGGTCCAACCTATTTCTGACAAAGGTTTCAAGATTTCCACCTTTTTTTTTAATTTTTTTTTTTTTTTTACATAAAGATCCTTGAAGTTCTTTGAAAATGCATTTTAAATACAGTAAATTCTGATTTATTTGGGGGTTGCCTAATGTCATCCCTCCTGCCTGAAACAGAAAATTTTTCATTCCTCACCATCAAGCTATAACATCACAAAGTCTTAATTTGAATTGCTCTTGAATGAAAGACTTCTCTTTCCTTTTTGAGGTAAAACATGGAAGAGCAAAGAGATAATCTCAGATGCACCACAGTCTCTGTGCCTCTTCTTCATTGTTCCCAGGCAAATAAAAGTATTTTGAAAACAAAACCAAAGAACAAACTTATGCATGCAATTCAAATTTAAAACTGTTCTTTTTCTGTAAGTTAACAGAGGTTAACATTTCCTTGTACTCTCCCTGAAAATACCACATTATACAAATGGGCATTTGAAAACAGAGACGATCTGTTACCAGGATTCAAGCTGGTCACGCCGTTCAGATGACTACACTTCTAGCTTCCTGTTCAAACTTTTATTTGGTCTTTTGAGGTTTGCTCATCAGTAAAATCTCGAGTTATGGATATTCTGTTAACCACAGGGGACAGTAGCTGACCACAGGAAGAACGCAACTGAGCCAGCTGCCCGCTGCCCACAGAGCAGCACCATCACCTGCCTCTGGGCATCCTTTGCTTCTGCTTCTTCTATAGGTTATTTCCAACAGAAGCACCTCTGCTCCATTTGTGGTGCTTCTAGAGAGGCTTCATCCCATCACCACATCTTTAATGGCAGTGCAATACTCAGCTCTCTCAGCCAAGTGGAGACAATGGCTGCGAGACTAGAAAGGCTTTCCTCTGCTGTGATTAAATGTGGTTTCAGGTAGGCATACTCTGCTGTAGCTGGGTTTTAGAATCTTGGTCACTGTTCCCCAGGCTTGTGGGTTCAGCAGAGGGGAAAAAAGAACATATCATTATTAAAAGTGCTAGGGAGCGAGCACTGTCTGATGTTAGACATCTAACCTGAGTGTGGGGAGTAGCACACTCACCACACACATGGTCAGTGGATTTTGACCACACTGATGCTGGACTAAGCCTTGGTCCTTACTTGGGCATCCTTTGAAGGGCTCATGTCCCCTCTTCTTTCTTTCAATTAGCAATTTATCATTCTTGTCACCTCTAGCTATTTTACCTGGAAAATACGCAGGACTGTGGAAGTAAGCATGGTCTAACTGATCTAGGAGTTTGGAGATGGTTGTTGTGTTCTGCCACTGACTTCAGCATTCCCTCGTCTTCGATACATCTAGGGACAGTCTTCTGTAGTGTGATTATTGGGCAAAACTGAACCACAAATTTAGCAGAGGCTTCTAACTACTAGTATTACATAAATCATGATTTTAGTAAAGAAGATGTTTCAGAGGTTTTTTCCAATTCTAAGGGAGGCCCTGCTGAAGTGAGGGTGTCTGCACTATTTCCTCAAAGGAACACAAGCTGAAAAGCATTAATTTAAAAGAAAAAAAAAAAAACAGTGGATAAAACTCATTAAGTTTTGACCATCTCGGCTAATCACCTTCTCTGAAGGCCCTGATCCATCACAAAACACATAAATTAATGAGAACCCTTTTCCAAGAAAATAAAGGGAGTGGGTCACCTAGTTTAAGCTCCAGTAATCAGATTTCCACTCTCACTAAGGCAGCAATTCCAGGACCTGGACAAGATATCTTTCCCCCACTGGCACGTGGATTTGTCTGGCACCAGCCCTGCTGACCAATAGACAAGCTGCAAAGTTTAGCTGAAGTATATGTGGTACACTTACTTGTTTGTTGGGCAAGCAGCAAGAGCTAATGCAACAGTGCTTTTTGTTAGTGAACTGAAGAAAAGAGCTAAATTTCTCCCTTCCAGCCAGTATATACTACATACAGAAGTAAATCCCACTACGGAAGTAAAGTTGGGCCCTTTCTGGAGAGCATAGCTTAATGCAGGAGTTAGTGAGGGAGCCTAAGAAGCATCAGAGCAGCACAAAATCCCTTCTGAAGCACACAAGAGGGGTCATAGGTGCCTGTTTAAATTTTCTGCCCACGCTACATTAACACGGGCAGCAAACAAAGCCAGGCTGCTCTCTAACAATCTTGTCTCAGAACCAGCAATGGTTTGAGGAAAATAACTGCAAAGCTATGGTGTAACTCAAATGAAAACATGAAGGTTACTAGGGATACAAGGAGACTCATGGAGTAATTAAATAACCAACAGACACACACCCCCCCACACACAGCCCTCGTTTACTCAAAACCCTGACAGTTGTTTATTGAAAAGTAGGTGTTGACGGTTCACTTGTCTTGGATGGATTTCTCCTGGAATAAACACCAGTGCTTTCAAAATGCCTGATCCCATTTTCTTGTAAAAGAAAAAATTTTAGAAAATTAAAAAGAACACCACAGACACTATATACATAACGGGTATCATTACTGCTGTGTGCCGTGGAGAGGGGACTCCATGTATGGGAAAGATTGAGCTACAAGAGTGTTTTGGAAAATGAAGAGTCATTTCGCAATAGGCCATGACATCTCCCTTGGAGAAAACTTGCCCAGATTCTGCAGATTAGTTTGCAGATGGAAAAGGGACAATGTCTGATTGCAATATACTCTCAGATAAAGTCAAATTTGACTTGATCTAGAAACTTTCTCTCCCCAGGGGGCCAACACTGAACTTTGAAGGCATATATCCTTCTTTAAACTAATCTTTATATTCAAGTGCAGGTGTAATCAATAACGTCAGTGTAGTCTCCATTGTAAAACAGAGCCCACTGAATGCCAAAAGGCTGAGCAAAATTCCTTTTCTCAGTCCTGGCGCTATGATATCACCAGCTGAAGAGACAGCTGGCATTTCACAACACAAATAGGAGGAAAGGGGTGAAAAGAAAGGAAATTCAGGCTTAATATTAGAACCTGCTGACAGAGAGATGTATTAAGTTATTGGGCAGCCTACAAATGCAATGGAAAACCGGTTTTTTCAACACGTGGGAATAGAAAAAATAATAGGGAATGGAGAAAATGCTACAGGGAACAATTGTGCAACAACAGGAAGAGAGATATCAAGGTGATCCATCTACATCTTTCCTATTCTTCCCTTCCATGTTTCTGCAGTAATCCTGGAGTTTCTGCTGTTTGCAGAATTTTATTGCACGTAATCAAAACAAGGCTACTTTGATACAGGTCTGAGAAATCTCTGATGGTCATAAGGGGCAAAACCAAGGATATGTAATGTTGAGCAAGGGTGGATTTCAGTAACTACACTGATCTGCTGGACCAGCACATTGATGTGCATATAAGCTCACATTTACAATTCTCTAACAGAGGTAAGCACCTTATAAGGATCTCAGTCCTGACTTTCCTTGCATTAGAAATGTAGGTACATTAATCCAGAGCATGGTCTATGTTTGCATTATCAAAGCCTGTAGCAAGAATCAGTCCTGGATAGCATGAGACTTGTTAGCAATGTTCCAGACTCCTGTGATTCTTCTCTCCTTATTATTTTATTTGGTTTCAAGTGCTTTTAAAACCACTCCTATCCATACATCATTTTCAGCAGACATGCACTAGCAAACCCATCTGAGGATACTTCTTTTGCAGGTATAATTAAAACCTTACACATAGTAAAATTTAATTTTTGCACTAGGTCTGAAACCATTTCACCAGGATGCTGCTAGGTTTGCCACACTCCCTGACTTACTAGTCAAAGCAATCAAGCAAATAACCCTTCTCACACACATGTTTAAACAGGCCTTACACACTTGCTGCGTGCACTCTCCAGGTGACCTTTAGGTGCTGTTTTGTGCACAGTGCAGAGTGGGCTTTCAGTGGTGTGAAATAAAAAGGTTAGTGCCACGGCAAAAGTTCCAAACACAGAAAATACATCTCAGGATGCATAAATAATTAAACAGTGTGCATTTAAAACATGAGCCATTAAAAACAGCCTTTGTGGGGAAAAAAAAAAGAAACTGTAGGATGCAAGTTAATCTTTCGTAGGGCAAACCTTCAGATGGTTGCTTCTTCACGGACACTTCACAGTGTTCTGTTTCCTTTTGAACCAAGCATTCGTACAAAAAAGCATTTTGACAATCCCACTAGGATGCTCATCCTCTGTGTTCAGAGAGAGATTTATAAAGATCACAAGGCAGGATTGTGAATATAATGATCCCAGGGATTAGCCTTTCTTCCAAGTACGGTAGGGCAGTCCTTTGGACCTGTCTGAAATCAGAGAGGGGGCTCTTGACTGTGAGCCAGCGTGCGGCTTTCTTCTCACTACCACTGTCTCTTCCCCACCTTCTCTCATGTGCTTGCAATACTTTAAATACCTAAAAGTTTAAAGCAGTCATATGTTAGCTATCACCCTCCCTGTCAAGGGAAAATGAAGGAATCTCCATTAAGAGTCAGTAAACTGTTGCTCCCAGTCAGAGTGGATCTACTACTGGGAAATGCTGTTAAATTATTGATAAAGCAGCATATTTAACCTACTGGAAAATCAAGCCCAAAGGATAAGAAAAAGGTTATCCAGCGGAAAGAAGGTTTTGTGATTAAGACACTGGATAGGTATTTAGAAGACCTCTTATTTCCTCTTGTTCTCTTATACCTTCTTTCATTTTGAGCAAGGAACTTGATTGTTACCAGCCAAAACACCAGAAGAGGTCAGCTCCTATTTAGGCATTTAAGATTGGGTTTAATAAGAGCTGGGCTCACTCCCTGGTCAAGATGCCTGATTTAGGAACATAGTCGGTGGTCACCCAGAGGCATTTCTGTGGTCAGTAAGAGAGAAAAAAAGGCACTTACACAGGGTGATTAGGCCAATGAAAAACCTAACTTGTACTCTAGAGGTCCATGGGCTGTGGCTGGAGTCTAAGGATAAAAACAGTGTTCTCAGAAGATGATGAGACTTTGCAAAATGTTGTCCCAAATGCTGTGGCTTTCTGTCCAAAAAGGAGAGAAATAATAATCCTTCCCTTCTCTTGCTGCATATCCCTTTTTTGGCTTTAGCCTATAAGCTCTGAGGAGCAGGACCCGTCTCTCACAGTGCCTGTCACAACAGGGGGCTGGTTTAGTTCAGGTCTTCTCAGACTATCTGAATACAGTGGAGACACACACATCTAACTGAATTAACTGCTTTAACCCCTTGCACCTGACGACTAAAGGAAAGGGCAATAACATCATAAAAGTAGTTGAAATAGTATCACTCATACAAGAAGAGCAAACTAGCATGCATGAGGAACTGTGTACTACCTGTAAATATTTCCCCAAATTTTAATGCATGTGAACATTTAAGTAATCACATTGGTTTATATAAGCTATATAATAAGTATATATCATAAATGACATAAAAGCTTATCATAAAAACAGTACACTGGCAAAGACAAGAACCTGAAAGATCTCATGACTTGATGAGTTTGTGAGCATGACCTCAATTAAGTCCATTTCTCCAAACAGATTAATGATACAGACTTTAATTATATGTTCACATACTGCTCTTTTCTGCAGGGCCCCTGCTTCACCGAGTGCCTGTGAGACATTTTCATTCCTGTAACTTTATAGCACATTAATCATGGGTGATGAGGCCATGAATCAGTTATGCAAGTCATCCCAAATACATACTGACGAAATCTGTAAACCACCACCCAGCACCCGTATTCTGATTATCCACCTATGTCACAGTTGAACTATTTTTGGATCGTTTTAAACAGCTCTGAGGACGTTTAGTGCTTTTGCAGTAGCACAGGGATATCTGACCCACCATCCTCATAATATCATGTGCCTCAGTTATCATGTAGTCATTTATGAAGGGCTCAGTAAGGAAAAATGTGATGGTCCAATATTTAATGCCTTCAGTGGTGACCTTCTGCATGGAAAACAACTACCATAGTATCTTTTGTCACAAGTTGTATCAAACTATGAAATGTAGATAACCCTTTACGTGGTGTTACAAAGCCCCTAACTTTGTGATCCATTTAAAAAACGTAAGCACTGTGACAGTTTAATATATTTTAAACCATCTCATTTGTACAAGTCAGAATGTTGCTCATTGTAATTTTATATCAACAAGTGCACAAACAAGACGGTCAAGATTTGGATGGCATTTCTTTTTTTAAAATTTTTTATGTTTGGTGGTGGGTGGGTAAAAGGAGCTCTTTCTAGGAACAGCAGATGAAGGAATAAAAAGGCAAAGACAAGTAGATTTACTGTATTTCGTTCCTATTCATCATACAGAAACATGTATACAGGTTGTTGCAGCTATTGGTGTTATCCTTTTCTGTTAGTGTTTTGAAATCCAGCACTCACTAAGTCATAAATACTACACTCGGAAGGACCTTTCAGGCCATTCAAGCCACCCTCTTGCAATAGGTACAATGGTCCCTATTGAATATTCACAAGCATAATTCAGTTTTGCCATCAGAAGGGTCATTTGCCTTCTAATTACCATGGAAATAATGCAATGGACTACTAGTTCTTAACACAACACATATATTACTTTCCAGTATATTCTGATATATACACACATACATTGTACTTGCCTATTCAGTTCATTGCTAAAATATGTCCAGCCGTGAGTACCTTGTCCAATAAACCCCACTGCTGACCTAAAGTATCAAACAAGAAGCCTCTGCCTGTGTTTTAAAGTCTAATTTGAAAACGTATGGAGAGCAACAGCAGCTTTTCTTTGAAGAGTATTGGTAGTTAAAATAGTTTGCTTTCAAAAATTCTATTTTATTAGGATTTTAGAGGGGGAGGAAATAAGAAATAGTGGCTTTGAAGTAATTCAGCTCAGAGAAAGAAATTAGATCAGTGTTCATATTTTACAGTGATTTACATCTTGTGCAACCCCATTACATTTAATGGGACTACTGAAGGTCTGTGTCAACATGGAATGTGACTCTTCAGGCTTAAGTGCCGTGATTCATGGACTGGGTTACAATGGTCACTCTTTTTAGGATAAGTCTTTATCTCCTGGGACTACTGATAGAGACTGTAGTTTTATTTCTTTGGGGTTTTGTTTTCCCTTTGTTTGCTTCTTTAGGAATATTCAGGGGGATTAGCCAGTCCATCAGATGTCCATATTTCATATCTTTTGCTGTCACAATTATTCTAAAGGGCGTACCTGGACTCCTGGCATGGACACTGTCATGTTTTTTGATGGCACACCACTTTATTATTTATCATATAGAATATGTAGCACTCAGAAGGGAGCAGTACTGCCTGCAAGTGAAAACTAAAGGCCAAGGCCAAGAGAGGCAGTATTTTATAAATACACATGGTGATATTGCCCCTCTTAACTTCTATTTGCTTTCTTGCTTTTTCTTTTTTTTTTTTTTTTATCCTGCAAGGACCTGAAATGACTATATGTGGGCTTATATATATTTTTTCCTGTAAAGATTTATAATATTAAATTACTACCGTGGATGAACCAGAGTTGCTACACAGTTTTTGACATCGCTGAAACAACGGACTGCATGCATATATTCGAGATGCTATTGATTGAAATGTTTTGGTGCCTTTTGCCATCTCTCAGGAGGGTTGTAAGAGTATAATGAATATTTAACATTTCTATACTATTTTTATTAATTTTGTAGCACCTTATAAACTACAAGAAGCACTTATTGCTTTGTCCCATATATACTTTTCCTGGCTGGGACTGTAAACTGCTAGATAGCATTTAGAAACCTTTCAGAAAAGGGAAAAATACTCTAGCAAAGTTACTTCTGATTACTGAACTGCCCTGAAATACATGAGTAATTCTGTGGGATATTCTGTAACTGCAGTTTCTAAGGAGGACTGCAACCACATTCCTCACCTGAAACCAGTACACAAGGCCCACTCCCACCCAGGAGTTTCCATTCAAAAGGAAAAAAAAATCTATAAAGTCACTTGCATTTTGCGCAGGAACTAATGCATGCAGGAAACAGATATTTAACTCTCCCACCAGTTTATTTTGTAAGGGCTGTTGAATTTACAATGGAATATTCCAAAGGACACTACACTCAAGTCACGCCGGTGCAGAAGCATTTTCTATTCGATACTATCCTGGCAGCTGTTGGAAGCACTGTGTCCTTTCTCTAGGTTCAGCTACTATGCAGGAGTGGGATGAAATCTAATCTGGGAAACTCTAAATTAAGGCATGCCTACACTTTGTGCTTAGCCTAGGCTCTTAAATTTGTTTTTGTCCAGCTACAACTGCTGTCATGCAAAATCTTATTTCATAAAAGCTTATTTGTGCTTTGAGCTTGCAACTCCTTGCCTGGAAGAGGATATCCATACAAATATTACCTTGTTAGTGTACCACTACAGAAGACTGTGGGTATCCTCTCTCAAGTGGTACCTGAGTGCTCATTGCCTTTCACAACAGAAGATATTACAGGTGTTATGGAAAGACTGTTTTCCTCCCCCAAAATGGACACCAGCTCACTAAAATCAGGGCAAAAAAACCCAAACAAACAAACCAAACACAGAGGCTTGAAGCATTACTGTGTCCCTTCCCATTTCAAATGGCAAGTGGGTGCTTTTCATTGTGTTGCAGCATTTATCCATCACCTTCCTAAAAAGATTTTCAAGGCTCAGTTTGAATCTCCTGCCCTCTGACAGGGTGTAGGACCAGAGCCTGCTACTCTGCAGTTTGCTTCACTCATCCTTTATTAATGGTTTAACTTTCTCCCTCCTGATACCTCCCAGCATGAGCAGAAACCCCAGTGGCTCTGTGACCTTTGCAGAGGCAAGGAGGGGGAAGAGAGGAGAAGAGAGTTTAGAGGTGGATTTGATCTATTCTGCAAACACTGACCGCGCCGCAAAACAAACAGCTGCAAGAAAAGACAAAGAAGGTCTGAGAACGGAAACCAATATATTCTGAAAGCTGGGAGTGGTTAAACGCAATGAAGAGCCACAGCAGCTGACAGGGAGGGAGCTTGGAGTGGGAGGAGGGAACGCTGCCACATGCATTTGGTATATTATCATTTTTCAATACTCACATTAAGAACAACCAAACCACAAAGTTTCATAACTTGTCATTTAGCTTAAGGGGGGAAGAAGAAGGAAAAAAAAAAAAAGGTTAAAAGAGGAATAATAAAAAATTCTCTGAACCACAGAGAACTGCGAGGTGATCTTCAAACAAGATCTGGGGTGAGCAACCCACTTCTTGTCTTCAGATGTCATTTGTTTCCTAGCTCCCTTTTTGCAAAGGAAGGACAAAAGACAGTTTCTCGAGTCGGCTGCAGGAAGACAAACGAACAAGGACTTTCTGTTTGTACTTCTGTGTTCCTCTTTTTAAAATAATAACAGTGAGTAGCACGATCAGCAGTGACTGCCTGGGGGATTTTTTCTTTCAGTTTTTAGTGCACTTCTCTCCCTGCTGAGTGAAGGAACCATGCAAATAAGTGGAGGGTTTGCACTGAAGAGACTGCAGGCGGGAAACAGCCAAATTGATTGCACACCCATCAGCTTGCACACAAGCACTGCCAAGTGCCTGGAGTACACAATCCAAAAAAGAGAACAGCACATTGTGTTCTCTTGAACTGGTTTAACTTCTCACTATCTTAGGCACTCACAATAATTGCTCACATTTAAGACACAAGTCTGATTTTTCACTTAACCTTCCCTTACTCTTCTATCACAGTTTTAGTTCATAGACCTCAGGAACCTCAGGAGTGTCAAGTTCTTTGATGGCATTCACATGGGGAAATGGAGGTGAAGAAAGATGATGTCATTTGGTCAATGTCACCCGTCCCATCAGAGGATAATCCTGCAATCTCATTCAGACCTCCCAAATTGCAGTGCCTTCTTTTGCAAATTGCTGTCACTTTAAAATATGTATGCGTAATAAGATATAAACTGTCATGTCTCAGGATATAAGCCAAACACTGAGCAGGGACAGTGGATAAGAAGCTATTTTTCTTATGTGCAAATTGTAACTACTATTACTATTACTATGTGGTTTCTTGCATGCTCCTTTGAAGCATCTGGTGTTGGATACAGTCAGTAATTGGAAGCTTGTAATAAGACAGTAAGACTTTGACTGGTGTAACAGTTCCTGTGTTCCAATGTTTAATAAATCTCAAGAGTTAAAAACCAACAACTCATTTACTCAATATTAGTATCTAGGAAGTTTTCCTGAATGAATAAAGGCCAGCTTTTTTTGAATTTAAGTTTTCACTAGCAATAACAGAAAAGAGTTTAGATCCTTATATCCTCTGCATCTCCCAAGATTGGGTTAGCACCTCACAGGACCTATGCACCATTGTGGCATAAAAGCTATTATTATCACTTAGTAAATGTTTCTCACAGTATGGTAACAATGATGGACCTGAGTCAGAAAAGCAGTTGTCAATGAGAAAGAATCTCAAGTCATAAAGAAGTCGGAATGGTGGTGTGTGTCTCCATGAGGGTGTTGGTGTCTCCATGAGGATGTTAGTATCTCCATGATATCAGCTTCTTGAACTACTCCTTGAAGAGGTGCAGTGCTGCTTGCTCACACACTTTTGTATCCTCAAGTCAGCTAATGAATCTCACTAACTTTTTCCAGTTTTCCATTTTGGTGGGGGAAGGGTAAAATCTCAATGACTAAAAATGAGTATGATCCCAGTTTGAAACCAAACAAAATTAAAAGACTTTTCAGGAGGAAAAAGAAAAATTTAGAGTATATACAAATATAAAGAGGCTTCTGCACTTCTTACAACCTATATCAGACCATAGTGAGCTCTGGCAAAGTGGGAAAAACAAAAGTCATTTCACAGCCAAGGTTTCACAGGTCACCCTAAAAGCTTCAGCTGTTTATTTCCTGCTGGAGAGACCCCTTAGGCATTTTCTGTACCTGTGCTGCAAGTGAAGCTCCTGTTGACATCAGTAGGAGTGTGTCATGCAGGAGAGAAAACTGCGCTAAAAGGCCTCTGCTTAATGGGATGGTGAATTTTTACAAGGGGAAAGCATGTGTAAACTCCAAAAGTGCAAAGTTTCCTCTGTATCCACAGTTCAGGTCAGTGTACAGTGATTTTCCCCGGGCAACCTTTGCATAGAAAACTCTGTCACAGCAAGATTTGTGCCTCCAAGGGAAGCAGCAATTTAACACTCACCTCAACCACCACATTACCATGGGCACCCTGGGAGGAGCTGCTACAGACAGAAAATTCACCACTGGCTGAGGCAATGCGCATACCATCATGTCAGCAACAGCGGGATGTGGCAAGAATATCATGTCCCCCATAATTGGAGAGGATCAGATTTCTTTGCAGCAAGTGGGAACCGAAGAATGGCTAAACAGGCTGTGGTAGAGTATCACGGCAGCCTGCAAATTGCATAGGCGAAGAATCAAAAAGAGCCACGTAGTAATGACAATCCTGTTCCTTACCATGCCATCTGGTTGCACCATTACTGCTCCACATATTAGGCTGCGCATGCATAGTGATATAGGCAACATATTGCTATCTTCAGGATCACTGGTGCAGAGACCCAGTCTGGGCATGGCGTCTGCAATGACACATGTTTACACAGCCCCCCTACTTCACAGAGCTTCCAAAATTCAAATTTATCCAAACCAGTGAGATATGCCAGGATTGCTCTGCCATGGCTTAGGTGGACGGCAGCAGCTGTTGGACTAACTATCCAGGAAGATACCAGACCAGGAGAAGGTAGCCTGATAACAGGCAACTGGCAGGGACTGAGACTTGCTGTATGGCCATACTTGACTTCTCTGCAATTATATAAAGAGTGATAAACTCAGTCTGCCTTGGGAATCCTCTATGTACTCACTGATGCAGTACAAAGGTTCCTAGCTAGTATGTGGTCCAAGGTCAACTAACACTGCCAATCCAAGCCATCTTGGAGAGGGAACATGACTGGGGCATCCAGGACACATCTCCCTCCCTGCGGCCCATAGAAAGACAATGACAGACTTTCCTGCGCTGAGGAACCTGCCAGAGGCACCTACGCCTTCTCTTGATGAAGGAGGGTGTTTAAGGTGGTTAAGCCTCTACATTAAACACCACAGTTGCTCACCTCAGATGTGGGCTAAGCATTGCTCCAAGTGACTCGGAGCACACCTCTGACGTGATGACAGGCTCATCATCTTGAGCGACAGGGCTAGACTCGAGGAATTTGGATACGCTACACAGGAGTCCGCTATTAACAGGATACGCAAGAGGCACAAGTCTAAACCAACACCAAGTGATGAAGTGAATTTGGAGCAGCGCCAGGAAGACTACAGGACAGGAAGAAATGAAAGATGAAAGTGTTTTTAACACTATCTCCACACGCTCAATAAGGATTTTCTCAAGAGTCTTTGCTTTATAAATGGTCTGTGATGTATAGCATTTTTTCCAGATCTGCCCTTCATCTCACCATTGCTTACACAGAAAGAATCAAATAGCCCTCACTAGTCCTTGTTCTCATGGGAGACTTCAACTTACCAGATATCTGCTGGAAATACAATGCAGCAGAGAGGAAATGGCCTCGGAGGTTCCTGGAGCATGTGGAAGATAACTTCCTGACGCAGCTGGTAAGCGAGCCAACCAGGGAAGGTGCCCCTCTGGACCTGCTGTTTATGAACAGAGAGGGACTTGTGGGTGATGTGGTGGTCCGAGGACATCTTGGGCACAGTGACCATGAAATGATAAGAGTTTTCAATTCTTAGAGAAGTAAGGAGGGGGTCAGCAAAACCACCACCCTGGACTTTAGAAAGGCAGACTTTGGCCTGTTTAGGAGCCTGGTTGAGAGAGTCCCTTGGGAGGCAGTCCTGAAGGGCAAAGGAGTCCAGGAAGGCTGGATGTTTTTCGAGAAGGAAGTCTTAAAGGCACAGGAGCAGGCCGTCCCCATGTGCCGACAGACGAGCAGGCGGGGGAGAAGACAGGCCTGGCTGAACAGGCGGTTTTTGCTGGGACTCAGAAACTCAGAGTTTACCATCTTTGGAAGAAGGAACAGGCAACTCAGGAAGACTACAAGGATATTTTTAGGTTATTCAGGGAGAAAATTAGAAAGGCAAAGCCCAGCTAGAACTTAAACTGGCCACCGCAGTTAAAGATAACAAAAAATGCTTTTACAAATATATCAGCAACAAAAGGAAGGCCAAGGAGACTCTCCATCCTGTATTGGATGTGGAGGGAAACATTGCCACAAAGGATAAGGAGAAGGCTGATGTACTTAATGCCTTCTTTGTCTCTTTAATAGTCAGACTAGGTATCCTCAGGGTATTCAGCCCCCTGGGCTGGGAGATGGAGATGGGAAGCAGAATAAAGCCCCAATAATCCAAGTGAGAACATTTAGCGACCTACTACTCCACCTAGATGCCCACAAGTCTATGGGGCCAGATGGGATCCACCTGAGGATACTGAGGGAGCTGGCAGAGGAGTTTGCCAAGCCACTCTCCATCATTTATCAGCAGTCCTGGTCAACCGGGGAGGTCCCAGATGAGTGGAAGTTAGCAAATGTGACACCCATCTACAAGAAGGGTCAGAAGGAGGATCCGGGGAACTACAGGCCTGTCAGCCTGACCTCGGTGCCAGGGAAGATCATGGAGCAGATCAGCCTGAGTGCCATCACATGGCACATACAGGACAATCAGCGGATCAGGCCCAGCCAGCATGGGTTCATGAAGGGAAGGTCTTGCTTGATCAACCTGATCTCCTTCTATGACAAGGTGACCCGCTTGGTGGATAAGGGAAAGGCTGTGGATGTTGTCTACCTGGACTTTAGTAAGGCCTTTCACACCATTTCCCACAGCATTCTCCTGGAGAAGCTGGCTGCTCATGGCTTGGATAAGTGTACTCTTTGCTGGGTAAAAAACTGGCTGGACGGCCAAGCCCAGAGAGTGGTGGTGAATGGAGTCAAATCCAGTTGGTGACTGGTCAGAAGTGGTGTTCCCCAGGGCTCAGTATTGGGACCGGTCCTGTTTAATATCTTTATCGATGATCTGGATGAGGGGTTGAGTGCACCCTCAGTAAGTTTGCAGATGACACCAAGTTGGGGGGACATGTCGATCTCCTGGAGGGTAGGAAGGCCCTGCAGAGGGATGTGGACAGGCTGGATTGATGGGCCCAGGCCAAGTGGATGAGGTTCAACAAGGCCAAGTGCCGGATCCTGCACTTGGGTCACAACAACCCCAGGCAACGCTACAGGCGTGGGGAGGAGTGGCTGGAGAGCTGCCTGGCTGAAAAAGACCTGGGGTGGTGGTCGACAGCCGGCTGAACATGAGCCAGCAGTGTGCTCAGGTGGCCAAGAGGGCCAATGGCATCCTGGCTTGTATCAGGAATAGCGTGGCCAGCAGGACCAGGGAGGTGATAGTGCCCCTGTATTCAGCACCGGTGAGGCCGCGCCTCAAGTCCTGTGTTCAGTTTTGGGCCCCTCACTCCAAGAAGGACATTGAGGTGCTGGAGCATGGCCAAAGAAGGGCAACGAAGCTGGTGAAGGGTCTAGAGCACAAGTCTTATGAGGAGTGGCTGAGGGAGCTGGGGTTTAGTTTGGAGAAGAGGAGGCTGAGGGGAGACCTTATCGCTCTCTACAACTACCTGAAAGGAGGTTGTAGCGAGGTGGGGGTCGGTCTCTTCTACCAGGTAGCAAGCAACAGGATGAGAGGAAATGGGCTTAATTTGTGCTGGGGGAGATTTAGTTTAGATATTAGGAAAAATTTCTTCACAGAGAGAGTGGTTAGGCACTGAAACAGGCTGCCCAGGGAAGTGGTGCAATCACAGTCCCTGGAAGTGTTCAAAAAACGTGTGGATGTGGTGCTTAGGGACATAGTTTAGAGGTGGACCTGGAAGTTAGGTTAATGGTTGGACTCAATAATCTCAGAGGTCTTTTCCACCATTAATGATTCTATGATTCTATGATTCTATGAAATGCTATGGCAGTTGGATTACTCTTTTCAAAATGGCTCATTTCTGCTTTTATTCTTAAGATGCAAGGCATGGTAATTCCACCAAAACCTGTGAGATTGCTGGGACTGTATACCAGAGTAACTCAGAACAGCATTTGGCCCACCTCTACCCACATCTGTACCCCTAAAGAAATGAGAGTGATGTTCTCAGGTCATCTTTTCAAAACACAGAATGCTTCACCAACATGGAAATAAGATTCAAACAGAAACTGACCCATAAATGATGCTAAGCAAGTACTACAAAACAGGTCTCTGCCCTATAAATTAAGGGCTGCTGTTCCACAACTCCTGGGTGTCCCAAAAAGTGATGCATCTTTCCTCGGGCATCTAAAAATGAGAAGCCAGAATGTGAAGAAGTCACCGTAGGCTTCCTTGGTAGTCAATAGATAGGAACAGGTTCCCGAGAGGACAATTTGCATTGCACTAAAAGAAGTATCTAAGGCACGTCAAATGGATTGCTCCCTGGAGATTCCTATTTCTTACTGTTGACTGAAAAGGGAGCCCAGGATGACCAGTTCAGCCTTAGGCATCTAACTTCACACATCTAAAGTTGTGTGAAATGAATCGCACCCGTAGAGGGATTAGTAGATCATCTATCTTTGATATGTCATAGAGCTTTAATTTTTATCCAGTTACTCTATTGTTGAGCCCCATAACTTTAGTCTAAAACACTTCCTCCAAAGAGGCCTTCAATCTTGAAGACATCAAAAGATGAAGAATTCATCACTTCCTCTGGCCCCTTGTAATGATTAACCACTATCACTATGAAAAACACTGCTGGTTCCAATTCACCCTTGGTTAATATTGCATTTCCCCCTGCTGTTTTGAAGAGATTGCTGTATTTCCTCTCTGGAAACACTGATGCAGTTCCAGATCACTAAGTCTGAAGGCCAAGTGGTCCAGCCTTTCTTCCCTTTCAAAAATAAAGATCTTTGTACAAACTGCTACCCACCTAGCAGAAAACCTGCTTCATTTTTACCTTAAACTATGATATTCTTTATTAAGACCAATGTCTTTCCATACCCCAGCTTCCCAGGGATCTGAAAGAATGCTGCAAATATTAATAAATTATGTCTTAGTGTGTCTTTAAATAAATATTGCTACACGCCCATCGGGAACAGAGAAACTAAAAGGCAGAGAGGACAAGTAACTGACTCATCTCTAGAGCAGAGATGGGATCAGATCTCCTCTTTTCTGATTTATAACAATGTCTTTTAAGCACTCAATTTCAACTGGCACTCTGCCACCATTAGTCACACCTTGTTTCTTTTCTACTTCAATGGGACATACACTGGTGGGAGAGGAGAAGTTTTATCTTCAGTGCTTGGTTTTCAATAACCAAGGAGCACTTTTTTGCTCTCTTTATACCTGCTCCAAAAGAAAAGGTTTCCGGTCTCTGACATGGGCTCCATGGCATTACAATATAAGTGTTGCAATACTCAACAAGTTGCAATCATCATCTCAGGTGGGCTTCACTTATTTTTACCTCTACATCAGCAACCATACCAAATCTCAAACACATCATTGCATTTGATGAAATGGGCATTTGCAGATGGAAACTGGGCAGTGAGGAGGGCAGTTACCCAAATCACTACAGAAAATGCAAAAGGCTATGTGAATATTAATTTTTTTAGAAATAGCCCTTCATCACAAATGTCTGTATTATCTTTATTCAATTGCTATTATTTATGTTACTATAGATGAGGAGTCTATTGCACCTTGCACTGCACAATCAAATAACAGACTTGATAGTCCAGGTTTCTGTTTTCATAGGGGTCCATCTACTACAGCCAAAGTGAAAGAATATCCTTGAAAATATCTCCATATAATGAAAACCCACGGCTATATATAGATGCTAGATAGAGTTAATCATATCATGCAGATAACATGTTTCTATGATCAGCTTCCAGATACACCTAGTAACAACAGGGTTCTTGCCAATTTTATGCCTTTCAAGCTATTTCATAATGGACTTGAACAGGAGACATCCTTAAGCATAAACATCTCTCCTGGTCTTAGGTTCTGTTATCTTCATCTTACAGTACTCTCTTCACTTCATGTTTATTGCAACTGTGTGCTTAATTTTTCCTACTTCAAACTGAATACTCCTCCTGAACTCAGCAACTTTAACGCATCTTGTTACCACTATGCATGTCTAGAGCAGAATATGCTGTTATAAACAGTCCCCACCCACAGTCTGGATGATACAGTGGCCTAAGAACTCTGTGATCAGAGTCAGCATAAGAAGATATAGTTGTATGTCTGTGTGTACACATACACACTCTACCAAATACTACTACTACTACTACTTCTTCTTTTTCTTATTCTTATTCTTATTCTTATTCTTATTCTTATTCTTATTCTTATTCTTATTCTTCTTATTCTTATTCTTATTCTTATTCTTATTCTTATTCTTCTTATTATTATTACATTTTCCCATATATGTTCTTTAGCACATTTAGCTTTTGAGGAACTGGCTTAAATGGATGGTGAAATTGTTAAGCACTTGCAAGACAGAGCTGGAACCTCATTGGGTTTGCTTTTATACCAACCATGCCAGATCCTGCCCATCAAACCCTGTGCAAATTACTTTTTCCAAACTGTCCTTCCAAAACGTAGATTTAGAAATGCCCATGTACCTTCCCAGAGTGTTTAGCATACTTTAGATGAAGGTCATAATAAAAGTACTAGTTTTATTATTCTACAGTTTCAGCAGATGGTCTGAACTATTAAGAATCAATTTGAGCCTATTAAGAATGTCATCTATTCTATTTCCAGACAATATCGCAGCAGTTCAACCTCATTACTTATCTGTCACTATGAAAAGTAGCTAAACCTTCATTCATCATATCTAGCTACTTTTTGCCCAGAATTCTTGATCTATTTTTCCTAGATTTTTTTTTCTTCTAAATTATTCCTTTCCTTTAAGTTCTACAGCAATGTGGGCATCCATTCACTATTCCCACACAAACAATTATATATGCTATAAGAATATCTAGTCTTCATGTAACACATTTTCCGAAGAATCTCAAAGTACATCACAAAGGACAAATGTATCATTACACCCATTACTCAGATGACACATGAGGTATGTGGTCATTTATCTACATAATTTAACAAATTTTGTGATCTCTGAAGGTAAATAAAGAAATCAATGCTGACACTGCCCAAGCTTCATTTTTTAAATCATACAGGCTCCCAACATTTCCAAGACTACTGTCAGCTCTTTTTTTCCAGTTGCTGCTTTAGCTTCTTAAGCCAATCATTTTTTAAAAATAATTTCCAAATAATTATTTCAAAATTTTGCCTTGGATCAAAGCTATTTTTACTTGGAAAATATGAATGGTATTTCTGCAAATTCTGTTCAATGACTTTTAAAATCTACATGAGTAAATCTTCAGAGCATGTATTTTATTTGATTCAAGGAATGAGTGGTGCTTCACACTGCATCTTAATCAGCAAGGTCATTAGTAACTTATTCCTACATTTTTAAAAATGCAGTCTGATCTTTGGAGACCCTGTTTTGGAGGATTGAGATTCAGACTCATATTACATACTCACATCTTTCTTTTATCTCTTTTATAAAATTAGCCACAAACTAAGTAACTGCCCTTTGACTATGAACAGGATTTAAAACTTCAAGGGCTATCCAGATACATTCATTTTATCAATCATTTAATGCTTAATTACGTCTAACCTATTGAAACAAGACTATCATCAACATCCATGACTACCATATTTATTCATGCTTATGGACAGATGAGAAGTAATGACTAAAGGTACAGTCATCCAGCATGTCCTCATGTGACTGCAACTGTGGTATATTTTATTGCATGAATTCAGAGGAGGAAAGGAAAATTTTGATTGCGATAATTCAATCACATTAGGAGAAAAAATATGTAATATGTATCATCTATCTATTTTTATATGACAACATAGAAAGAGACACTTAAAAAAAAAAAGAATGATGCTTTGAATTCACTAAAGAGATATATTTGCTGATATCTAATACAACTGCCACTTTAGGGGAATATGGCTTTTTTCTCATCACAGAGAATATCTGGAAACATGAGAAGCATCAATCAATACCTTCAGTTGCTTGAGAGGCAGTATTAAACAAGAGAAAAGCCTGCTTACTTTTCTGCTATGTCTTACCATGAGTGTCTACACAGAAGGCCTATGTTCCAGCAAAGGCAATTAATGATTAATGCAAAGCAGACATAGCTTATTTAGAGAAAGGGAGGAGCCCATGAAACTGAGCATTGCATGAGGGCTTCATTAAAAAGAAAAAGGCTGAGCACCATGTTGGGGGGAAAAAAAAAAGGCTGAAGCCTTTTTCTGCACTCTTTGAACTTCCATCAAGCAAGTTGCTGAACCTTTTTCCTATGGTATTCCATGGACTACATGGAAGTAAAGACCTTCACCAGGCAGAGACCTGTACTGAAATTGTCCATCTATGGTGCTCCGTGGTTCTTCTCATCTCTGAGTCACCTGAGTGGGAGACGGCTTTGGACTTGACCACTTAATCCGCTCCCTGAGGCTGTGGTTGCAGCCACTCTCACCATTAACATCCTTGATACACTGTGGCTGGACTACGTCACACACTGGAGGAGGTATCTCCCGACTTGACAGCTGTTTCTACTGCTTGTAAGATCTTAAGAGCTGTAAATGTTTAACTAATATTTACTCTATTTCAGCTTATGGGCTGGATTTTGTCTTTTGTAGCCAGCTGGAGGGGCAGTGCAGCAGTCGAAAGCACAGGAGAAATTTGGGCTGGCTTGGCCAGAATCCTGTCTGGGATCCCCTGAGGAGAAGACGTTGCCATGGCAGCTTTGCTGTTCCTTCAACTGGTGCAATAGCTGCTGTTGCTACATTAAGCCAGCTCTGCTCGTCTGTGAAGGTGAGCAGCCTTCTCTGGGTAATTAGAAAAGTACCTGCTTTCCCGCGCACTTCTGTTACTCATCCCTCCATCTGCCTATGATACACAAAGATTTTGTTATCTTTTCTGCAGGAGATGACCTGCCACAGCTGTCATGCCATTCATCTCTCAAGATTGTAACAGGCAGCTCTGGCACGTAATGGGCTGCAGCTTTTACTGAGGGTCTCAAGCTGGCTCAGTAAGGTACCACCTAGAAATGAGGAAGTGATGCACTTTCATTTTAGATCTGAGCTCCACAGTGGCATTTGTCCTCTCCTTCTAGGTGTTTTGTGCTTTGTCTACTGCCTATGGCATCCAAAGCTGCTACAAAAAATACCTGATGAAGGGCTGAACCACTCAGGATTGACCCAGTTGAGATCTATAGCCTGGGATCTTTACCTGGTAAGAAGATCTTAGTCTCAGACCTGGGACTAAGAACTGAGCAAGGTTGTCCCCTTTGCAAACACAGCCAAAGTGCTGACACCCCTTCATCTCTTACACAAAGCCTGCTGGCTGGATCACACAGATGAGCAGAGTTGAAGCTCTTTGTCTCTCAAATCCACATCTCACACCTCACTGGAGAAACCCCTAAGGCTACCGATGACTGCGCAGCAGACATTCACCCGTCTAGCCTGCTGAAACTGTGCCAGATGAAATCAATGGGATCGTAAGCATTTAAACAGGAATTACTACTGCTCAACCAGTTAAAAACATCCTTTATCAGACACAGCCTCAGTCATATCCCTTTGCCTGAGCTATAAACAATGCACATCAAACTGGAGGTTGCATAGATCTATGTGCAGGTAGCAGCCTCTGCTCCTTATCTTTCCAAGGTAACAACCATTATAGAAGAAGGAAGGAAGAGGTAGGGTTTATTGTATACGGATCTTGCAGTTCTGGAAATGGTACAACTACCATACCCATCTCACAGGGCAGTTCTAAGAAGTGAACACATGATTAAGAGCTTTGAGATCTCTATGTTAAAAAGAGACACAGCAATGTTGCTGTGATTTAATTCATGCATGCATGCACTTCAACCCAGACTAATTCCCTGGGGTTAAAATGAAATAGAGTTTAAACCTAACAAGGGCAGAAACTCGTAACCAATTCCTAGGCTTCTCAAAGAGAATATCAAATGACATGAAATCCTCAATTGCCCTGAATGAGACACAGACATCTGAAATGCAGTTACTTGTCTCTTATAAAAAAAAAATAAAATTAATTCTTTACCTTCTTTCTATGAACCCTAGAAAATAAAACTTGTTCAAGCATAAAAATAGACTAAGCTTTACTAAAACCAAGTGCAGTTTTTAAGCACCTACTTTAAAAGGACAAGTTGTTTGCGCAACTGATATGATATTATGAAACTTTAGACATGTCTTTCACAACTGACAAGGAACTGAATGCATTAGACAGGCCTGTTTCACATCAGAAGCCACAAAGGCTCCCAAATTCGTATTCCTCTGGATTTTTCTCTGAACTCCATTGTTTGTGGTTAAAAAACCAAAAGGGTCTGACCCATTTTAAAAGAAGGAAATCATATTTCTTAGGCTGCAAATGATACTCTCTGCTAGCAGAAAAACAACTGGATCTTAATCCTCCTGAAGAAAGGAAATGTCCCAGGTCAAAGTCACAACACATAATCCAGCACAGAAAGTAGGGAAAAAAACAAAATACACCAGGTCCAGGCTGGTGATGCAGAACCACATAGCACTGGCAAAGATTACAAATGGCTCTGTCAAACACAGCTGATTTTCATCTCACAATTAAAGCAGTGAGATATTTTTGGTGGAAGGATAGGATTACATTTTTGGCAAGGCAGAATTGTACCTTTATTCTCAAATATCACTTCATGGTGGGAAGTGCTGCATGCAGTGATGAAAAACAATAATCTATCTTCAAAGTCCTTCTGAAAGGTCTAGCTCATTCCAGTTCCTCAGGGCAAAGCACAACAAAGCTAAGTGCAATTGTTTCCATTTCACAGATGGGAAAGATGAGGCAACAAAGCAAAGGATTAAACTGGAGGGGGCTTGGTGTGATTCTGGTTTTGGGTGTTCAGATTGCAGTCACAGGCAACCCTTCTTTTTGCATTTGCATTTGACTTCAGGGTAAATATTTCTGTGCTTTTTACCAATCTAACACATGAGATCACTACATCTGCAACTCATTGTGCAGCGTGAGTGCACCAATTGGCCTGAACGTCAGGGAAGT